>CAKJTW010000014.1:45840000-46440000 GCA_917880005.1 Nanger dama | reverse complement strand
CACAAATTTAATCCTTCTTTGTTTAAAAAGTGTAAAAGCTACCTGCTTTGGCCACTTCTTAGATCCCATTTCCATGAGACCTTCATATAAACAAATTAGTTTCTCCTGTTACTCTGTCTTGTGTCAATTTTATTATTATTCCACCCATAAGAACTTAAGAGGGATAGAGGAGGAAATCTCCCTCTCTGAGATGCTACCTAGCTCTCAACTTTCACAATCCTTATTATACTTCTGTTTTGCCTTTTACTATCACTATCTATGTACTTCAATTATTTTCCTCTGTTAAATAGAGAACACTATAATTAAACAGGCTATTAATTAAATTGTTATGTATTGAGCATCATTTACATTCTGAAAACTTTAGTGGATCTTTTGCACAATTTATTGCACTTATTTTTTAAAATTTTATTTATTTATTTACTTAAATGTGCCAGGTCTTAGTTGTGGCATGTGGAATCTAGTTCCCTGATCAGGGATTGAACCTTGCCCCCTGCATTGGGAGCATGGAGTCTTAGGCACTGGACCACCAGGGAAGCCTGTATTGCATTTATTTTTAATAAAAAGTTAAATATTATCTCATTTTATAGGTAAGAAAGCCAAGAATGAGACAAAGTAAGATTTCCAAGTTTACATGTTTTTTTAAAGGGAAGAATGAAAAGTCAAACACAAGCCTTTCAAATCCCAAAACCACGATTCTTCCATTATTTCCAATAGATAATGTGTTGTTCCTCATTGTGTACACTTCAAGACACATCAGAATGATTTTTAAAATAATTATAATTGTCAAAAAACCCTGTGTACACTTCAAGACACATCAGAATGATTTTTAAAATAATTATAATTGTCAAAAAACCCTAACTTTTGCTTCTTTTGACCCACATTTCTGAAAAATGTCCCCTATTAATTTACTTATTCCTTTCTTACTTTCAGTGCCAAAAAGTACATCAAATAACTGTGTAGCACTCACCGTACACCACACAATAATCCATGTGCTGGATATTCGGTTATGAGCAAGGCAGAATACCTTTCCACAAAGAAATTTCATTCCAGGACAAGGTAGGATATTGGGATATGTGTGAGAAAGACAACATCAAGAAAATAAAAATCTTAATGTGATTTTTCTGCTCTAAAGATGATTGAATATGGTGTGGTAAAACATTACTAGGAGCCAGGGGATAGGGGATGTTTAGGAAAGACTACTCTGAAGATGCAATGTTGCTATTGTTCAGTCCCTAAATTGTGTCTGACTCTTTTGTGACCCCATGGACTGTAGCCTACCAGGCTCCTTTGTCCATGGGATTTCCCAGGCAAGAATACTGGGTTGCCATTTCCTTCCCTAGGGGATCTTCCCAACCCAAGAATCAAACCTGCATCTCCTACATTTTTAGGCGGATTCTTTACTGCTGAACCACCAGAGAAGCCAGGAGATGCAATAGTTAAGTTTAAACCTGAAAGAAGATAAGAAGAATGTGAAGACCTTGGAGAACCTTCCAGGAATAGGAAATAGCAAATTCAAAAGCTTGAAACAGAAACCAGTTGGATGTTTTGAGGGACAAAATGAAGGCCACTCTTGTTGGCACAAAATTGAAAAACAGGAAAGAGTAGTAGATGATAGAAAGTTGTGATTCATGTTCTACCTTTTAGGTCATGATAAAGATTCTGGGTTTCTTCCATGTGTTGTGGGAAGCAATTGGAGCATTTTAAACATGAGAATGGTATAATATGCTTGAGCTTTAGGAAGATCATTCTGTCTTCTTGATGAGGACAGAGAATCGAGTTACCACAAGGAGGCAGTGGTAACAATTAAGAGACTTAATTAAAAAGATTGTAGCTTGACTAAGTTTTTTAGCAAGTAAGATAATAAGCAATAGTCATATATAGAGTTTATCTTATAGACATAGCCATCTGGAATTATTGATAAATTCATTATGGGTGTGAAGAAACATGAAACTTCAAGGATAATGTAGTAGGCAGGTTTCTAAGATGCTTAGAGTCTACCTCATCTTCTCTTGTGTTCATGCCCTATATGTCCCTTTCCCCTTAGTTTGGGCAGGTATTATAAATATGATGGGATATGACTTCTGAAATTATGTTACCTTATGTGGCTCAGACAGTAAAAACTCTGCTGGCAAAGTGGGAGACCTGGGTTCGATCCCTGGGTTGGGAAGATCCCCTGGAGGAGGGCATGGCAATCCACTCCAGTATTCTTGCCTGGAGAATCCCCATGGACAGAGAAGCCTGCCAGGCTACAGCCCATGCAATCACAAAGAGCTGGACATGACTGAGCAACTAAGCATAGCACAGCTTATGTGGAAAAAGGCGGGAGGGTTATTCTGAATGGCTTTGACTTAATCAGCTAAGTGCTTAAAAGCTGTAAGAAGCAGCAGTAGGTATGCTCTTGCTGATCTGGAAGAGAACATGTGTTGAACTGCCTGTTTGGGTAATATTCCTAGGGTCTGCGAGTGATTCTGGGCTGATAGCCAGCAAGAAAATGAGAACTTAAGTCATAATCTGAAGGAAGCTCAATTTTTCTACTAACCTAAATGAAGTTCGAAGAAGACCCTGAGCTCCAGATGAGATAAGGAGCATGGAAAACACTTTAATTGCAGCCTTTTGCAATCTTGCCCAAAAGACTTATCTAACTCTTACATGGACCCCTAACCCATGGAAACTGTAAAATAATAAATTGGTGTTGTTTTAAGCTACTAATTTTTTGTTAATTTGTTGTGCAGGGATTAAAAACTAATATAGATGACTTCTAAGATTCTGACTTGAGTAAATAGATTAATTCTGGTGTCATGCCCTGAGATGGTCAGTTTATTATATAAACAGATTGGACATCTTATTTAATTTACAGTATCAATTAGGTATGCAGATGGAGGTGGTAGGTAGACTAAAGTGGGCATGTCTTTAAAGGAGTGGGTCCAATTTGGAGATATAGACCACAGAGTTGCCCATATTTAGTATTTAAAGGCATAGGACTGGTAAGCTTGGTTAGGAAAAAAGTATAGATAGAGAAGAAAGAAGGTGAGCAGCATTCCAGCACTTAGATGAGAGGTAAGAGGAGACTAAAAGGAAGCAGAGGAGGTGGGGAATGAGGCATATGTGAATTCACTGAATCCCGGAGAAGGACGTATTTCTAAAAGATATGGTCAACCATATTAAGTGCTTCTGAGGCATCAAGAGGCTCAAGATAGTGAATTGATCATTGTGTCCTTTAAGAAGAAATTTGTTGATGACCTTGATAGAAGCCATTTCCATTGGTGGGGGAAAAGCGTAATGAAAGTGCATAGAGAGAAAATTTGAGATGAGATGATCAGCTAAGTCTTTCAACACTTTTTGCTCTCAGTATAAGCAGAGTAAAGGGACTATTTCAGAAATGGGTCACGTGGTTAAGGAATTTTATTTTAGGAGTTGGATTTAGCAAAGCACTTGATAAGAACGATCCTATATGGAGGGAGAAATTTTTGATGAAAGAGATTGTATTAATTTCCCATTGCTGCTATTTTAAAATTACATAAAATTACTGGCTTAAAACAGCAAAAAAAAAATTTTGTCTGATAGTTCTGGGTCCAGAATTATATATAGAGTCTGTCTTATGGGACTAAAATCAAGGTATGGCAGGATATATAATTTTTTTCGGGGACCAGCTCCATGGGAGAATCCATTCCTTATCTTTTCTGGCTTCCACTGGCACTCCTTGACTTGTGACCTCATTATTCAAGTTTCTGCTTCTGTGGTTACACTGCATTCTCCTTTTCTGCAGTAAAAATTCCATCTGCCTTTTCTCTTAGGTGACTGCATTTAGGGCTTGCTTGGATAATTCAGGATGTTATCCCAATATTCTTAATTTAACCACCTCTACAAGTCCCTCTTGCCATATAAAGTTTACAGGTTCCAGGAATTAGAACATGGATATTTTGGGAGGGGGAGGACTGCTATTTAGCCTATTAGATATATAAGAAAAATGCGCACCTTAGAGAGAGAAAGAAAGGCTAATGATTAGGACAAGAAGTAGAACTGTGTTAAGAAGGACAGAGAAAAAGATATAGAATCAAAACATATTTAAAAGTTTTAAATAAATAGCAGAACTTTTTTTTTTTTGTTTGTGGAAATGAAGGTTTTGCAGGTGATTCCTAGGTTTATACTTAATTGGGCATTTTACTGAAATGCCCAGTGCCTTGTGGGAGACTACAAGGTATGGAGCAGATCTGAGGCTGAAGGAAGATGACTGGTTTAATTTTAACAGATTGAGTTTGAGATTAACATAGTGGTTAACATATGCTCTTTGTATTTTCCAAACATTCTTCTACATACTTTACATGCTTTTTTGTTATTTTGTTTTTATTTTAATTTATTTTTGCCATGACACACAGCATGTGGGATCTTAGTTTCTGACCAGGGATTGAACCCATGCCCCCTGCAGTGGAAACACAGAGTCTTAACCACTGGACCACAAGGAAAGTCCTTATATTGTTTAATTTAATACTAATAACAAACTTACCTCTTAATGTAAGTATTATTATATCTTTATTTTATGGGGGATTATTCAGAGATGTAACTTGTTCAAGGTTCTATGAAAGCCTGGCTCTAGAATAAATGCCCTTAGCTACCACATCAGCATCTAAGTGAAGATGCCTGCTATCAGGCTGGTTACACGGTCCTGCATACCAGAAACCTGTCTGGGCTGAAGATTTAGATTAAGGAATCATCAGCATATAGATAACAGTCAAATTAATAAAAAATAGGAGAAGGAAATGGCAACCCGCTCCAGTGTTCTTGCCCGGAGAATCCCAGGGATGGTGGAGCCTGGTGGGCTGCCATCTATGGAGTCGCACAGAGTTGGACATGACTGAAGTGACTTAGCAGTAGCAGCAGCAGATGCAATCAGGCAGGGAAAATATGCTCAGAGGAAGGATTAGCAGGCCCTATTTATACAGAGCTGATATACAGCTGTTAGGCTGTGGGGTAACCTTATCAACTATTAAATATTTACACACAGTGCTTCCATATGGGTGACTACTAGATTCTTCTCTAGCCTATATACCCCACCACCACCCTAGTTTCCCAAGATCTAAGGAGCCCTGGGTGGGCCCTGCCAGGAGAAATATTCACCATTTCATTTAAAAATAAGTATTTATTCAATGTATTCTGTGGAGCTGTGGCAGATAATGGGGAATAAAGGAGAAATGGGATATCTTTCTTGTCCTCAAGAGATTTATGAAAAATGGCACATATAACCATGGCATGAATGTGATTAAGCTTGAATACAATTATTTTATAGTGTGGTATAGGAGCCCAGAGAATACAGCAATTATTGTCATTTATTTATTCAATTCTTTCATTTTACTTAGATAAAAAGCTATTTCTAAGCAAGACTAATAAGACAAAATCCCATTCCTCAAGTGCTAAGAGTCTGGTGGAAGACATGGACACAGATCTGATTTACCTGTGTATTTTAAGACAAAAATAGATACACTGAGGACATAGTAGAACATAATGGGAGCAGAAGCCAGTATTGCTCAGTTCCAGTGACAATGATAGCCAAAAAAATGGACTCAGGCTTCAGTGAATTTAAAGACAGAAGAGTTTTTACACAGTCTTCAGGAGATTCCAACTTTCATGGGAAATTACTTAGAGATTGTCTAACCTGTCCCTCCATCTTACAGATGGGAAATCTTGGATTTAGAGGTAGGCTAGTTCCTGGTTAAGCCATGAGTCCCACCGAGTTCGAGCCTATCCAGAGACCTTCCCTCTGCCTCACACTATATTCTCTGCTGAGTTCAGGCTGACCCAAGTTGTACATGTACTTTGGTCTTTGTGTGTCCTCTGTAGACTGTTCACATTTTCAAAGATAGCTCAGACCCGGAGTCCTTAATGAGGACTCTTTCCCAGGGTTCCTAAATTTGAGCAAAGAACTCTGAAATGTGTTAAAGCAGGACCTTAACAAACTGTAAATCAAAGAAGACAAAGACAGAAAGAGTGACACGAGCGAGTCAGAGAGCAATCATAATAGAGCAATAGAGAATGATAAAGAAAGAGACCCACAGATACAAATATACAAGAGAAAGACTGAGAGAGATAAACAGACAGAGACAGAGTCAAATCAAGAAGGAAAGCAAAGACCAGGAACAAGAAGACTTTCATACATACTACAGACCTTTCTTAGTCAGCTGTGCTCCCATCTTCCACATGGGTAAAGGGAAAGTAACCCTATTATGGGCCCCTGAGCAAGAGGATACTCACAGGTAGGAATCCTAGGTCTTCTTCCAGTTCAGTCAGACCCTGGGATGGGAGATTACTCTGGCAGGTTAGAAATGTGGCTGTCTTTTGTGAGTCAAGCAGCTAGCTTGATTTTTTTTTTTTTTTTTTTACATGTGTCTGAATAATGTGGGGTGTAGTAATACAAATCACTGCCAGCCCACACCTACTCACCTGATGCTGAGGTGACAGGAAGGGGGGTTGGGGAGGGGGACCAGGGCAAAATTTAAAACTTTGTCAATTGCATCTCTTTATCTTTTGAATAAGGTTCAATTTGGGGATTTAAGATCCATCTAGCTAGTAAATAAGAAAATGGGTTGAATTGTATTCAGACTGATCTGACCTTAACTCCCTGTGTGATTACTTGCTAGTTGAATTAGGGTAAGCCTAGATAGAATATTCAAAAGCAGAGACATTACTTTGCCAACAAAGGTCTGTCTAGTCAAGGCTATGGTTTTTCCAGGAGTCATGTATGGATGTGAGAGTTGGACTGTGAAGAAGGCCGAGTGCCGAAGACTTGATGCTTTTGAACTGTGGTGTTGGAGAAGACTCTTGAGAGTCCCTTGGACTGCAAGGAGATCAACTAGTCCATTCTGAAGGAGATCAGTCTTGGGTGTTCATTGGAGGACTGATGCTAAAGCTGAAACTCCAGTACTTTGGCCGCCTCATGCGAAGAGTTGACTCACTGGAAAAGATTCTGATGCTGGAGGGATTGGGGACAGGAGGAGAAGGGGACGACAGAGGATGAGATGGCTGGATGGCATCACTGACTCAATGGACATGAATTTGAGTGAACTCCAGGAGTTGGTGATGGACAGGGGAGGCCTGGCGTGCTGCAATTCACGGGGTCGCAGCAGGTCAGACATGACTGAGAGACTGAACTGAACTGAAACCTACTTTCTCGAGTAATCATTAACTTATGGGCATCTCCCATATCTTTCACTCCAGTATTCTTGCCTGGAGAATCCCATGGATAGAGGAGCCTGGAAGGCTACTGTCCATGGGGTCGCCAGAGTCAGACACAACTTAGTGACTAAACCACCACCACCACCCATATCTTTCTATTTACAATCCCCTAATGGAGTTAACAATTTAATTACCTATTTTGTCCATTCATTCTGTCCCTACTGGTTTAGTACAGATCTCTGTCTGACAAGATTAATGATCTTGGAAGCATTTACTATTATGATCAGATTTAATATTTTGCACCTTTGCTTCCTCAACTATTGCTAATTTTGAAAAATCACAAAAGAGAGTCTCTCTCATTTCTATAGTTTCTCATTCTGCATTATGCTTCTTTCTCTGAGGCAGGAAAGTAGGGATTTTTATAAATGAACAAAATAAAGGAAGATGTAGCTCTGAATGAATGTGTTGTGTGCCAATAGGCTTCCATGCACTTTCTTCAACCCCAGTGCTACTTCTTTTACGCCTTTCCCAGCAGCTGTGTGTTTGTGTGTCAGGGGGTGTTTGAGTTGTCCCACCATGGCCCATATTCATGAAAGCTGCAGCTGTCCTTGGCATGGGGAATTTCCAGGGAAAGCTTCGTTAAGCTTGTTGAAACTTGCTAGGGAATCAAAGCTTGGAGATATGCTCACTTTTTGATAATTAAAACTCAGAACTTCTGGCATTTTAAGAATTCAGAGAGGGCTTGCTATTTCTCATTTACAATCACCTCCAGTTGTCTTCTTTGCATCATGCCCCAAGAGGAATAACAGTCAAAACACTGCAAGTTCTCAGCCTGAGCTTCAGGGTAAAATGGACCCTGTTCTTAACTGCTTTCTTGCATAAATCTTTACTGCAATATAATATTAAGAGATCTGACTTAATATTAATTAGTATTAATAATAATTTTTAAATACCCTAAAATTTCAGTCCAAAACTAGCTCTATATGAGCCAAAGGCAAATGGTCCTGTTGAGTAAGACTCATTTGACTTCTTCCAGCTTTATTGAGGTATAATTGACATATAATATTCTGTAAGTTTCAAATATACAATGTATTGATTTAGCATATATATATATTTCTCAAAATGATTGCCCTCATACCATTACCCAACTTCCCCATCCCAGCTTCATTTGATCTTAAATTTCAATACTGCTGGCCAAGTGCCCAGGAAAATGAAGTAATATAACTATATACTGATCAGTTTCTGTGGTTAGTGCTAAGAGTAATACTGTTTGGCCTGATGGATTTCTCAGGGACCAGACCCTTAAGTCATTGGAGTGGGTGAGGATATGTGCAACCATTAATGTCAGTTCCTTTTCAGGTAAGTCAAATGTTTTGGTAGCATTAGAGAACAGAGGACTTTAAAGGCATTAAAACTGGGGCTGAGAAGATTTGGGCAGCAGAGATTCCTGAAAAGGAGTAGAAGGAGCTTTGTAGGGATGGCCATGTATGCTGTTGAGAGTGGAAAATATTGGTGCATGGCTAAGAAGCACTAACTTAATTTGGTCCAGAATAAAATAAGGAAATAATCATCAGGAGTTTTTGAAACAGTCTGACACTGTTTCCACTGTTTCCCCATCTATTTCCCATGAAGTGATGGGATCAGATGCCAGGATCTTAGTTTTCTGAATGTTGAGTTTTAAGCCAGCTTTTTCACTCTCCTCTTTTTCACTTTCATCAAGAGGCTTTTGAGTTCCTCTTCACTTTCTGCCTTAAGGGTGGTGTCATCTGCATATCTGAGGTTATTGATATTTCTCCTGGCAATCTTGATTCCAGCTTGTGCTTCTTCCAGCCCAGCGTTTCTCATGATGTACTCTGCATAGAAGTTAAATAAGCAGGGTGACATTATACAGCCTTGACATACTCTCTTTCCTAGTTGGAACCAGTCTGTTGTTCCATGTCCAGTTCTAATTGCTGCTTCCTGATCTGCATATAGGTTTCTCAAGAGGCAGGTCAGATGGTCTGATATTCCCATCTCTTCCAGAATTTTCCACAGTTTATTGTGATCCACACAGTCAATCAATTATTAGAGTAAGTTTAAAATTGATTCATGGGGGGTGGGATGAATTGAGAAATTGGGATTGACACATACACACTATTGATACTATGTATATTGTAGATAACTAATGAGAACCTACTGTATAGCTCAGGGAATCCTACTCAGTGCTCTGTGGTGACCTAAATGGGAGGGGAATCCAAAGAAGCAAGGACATATGTATATGTATAGCTGATTCACCTTGCTGTGCAGCAGAAAATAACCAACATTGTAAAGCAACTATACTCTGATAAAAATTAATTAAAAATTCCAGTAGTCATGTATGGATGTCAGAGTTGGACCACAAGGAAAGCTGAGTGCTGAAGAACTGATGCCACTGAACTGTGAGAAGACTCTTGAGAGTCCCTTGGACTGCAAGGAGATCCAACCAGTCCCTCTTAAAGGAAATCAGTCCTGAATATTGATTGGAAGGACTGATGCTGAAGCTGAAACTCCAATACTTGGCCACTTGATGCAAAGAACTGACTCCTTTGAAAAGACCTTGATGCTGGGAAAGATTGAGGAAGGGAGGAGAAGGGGACAACAGAGGATGAGATGGTTGGATGGCATCACCATCTCTAAGGACATGAGTTTGCATAAACTCCAGGAGTTGATGGACAGGAAAGCCTAATGTGCTGTGATTCATGGGGTCACAAAGAGTCAGATACGACTGAGTGACTGAACTGAACTGAACTGAAAGTAAAACTGATTCGAGCATTCTGCTCCAAGATGGTGGCATAGGAAGACCTTGATCTTACCGCCTCCCTTGTGCACACTGAACCTACACCTACCTATAGAACAGTTTCTCCTGAAAAAGAACTGAGAGCTGATTGAACAGCTTCTGCATGACAAATGATAGAGAGACTACACAGAGATATAGAGGAGAGATAGAGACACAGTATTGATGGGAATCCCGCCCCTGGCATGCTGACCTGCAAGAAGGAAGGATACTAACGAGGGAACTGTGAACAGACTGCCCTGGGGCACAAGAAAGAAAAACCCCAGCAGTTTAAAGGACATCTAAACTATATGTGAAAGAAATTCATATACTAATCCTACGGCATGTGCAAATGCTGTAAAACTGCTGAAATTCTTCTGAGAGTGCCTCTCTCTCAGAGGCACTAAAAATCACCATTTTTGCATTCCTCCTCCACCTCGATAGTGTGGATGGGAGAATGGTAGAGGCATTCTAACCAATCTTGTAAGGCTTCCCAGGACACTTCAGGCTCCAGGCCTATACCAGCTGTCCCCCAAGGAGGTTCTGAGAAGTGTGCCCTGGGACCACCAAACCCATCCCCACCAGGGCAACCACAGTGAAGGAGGAAACAGACAGAACAGGCTCCATCTTTAAAGCAGGACTCCATCTCGGGCTGGACTGTGGACTTTGAGCTATATGCCCAGTATCTATGGAAACGACATACCAATGGAAAACCAGACCCCCTGAATGAAGGAACCTCAGGATTTGTACCTAGACTCTCTGGTGCCTAAAAGAATATGCTAATTCTCTCTGTAACAGAACAAAGTTGTAAATCCTATTATGCTTAAGGGGGTATGACCACAGGCCTATTGATAAATGTCCACTATTTAACTATCTAGGCTTATGACACATGAATCATGGGTTAACTTTGATTGTATCTTTCTTTTCCTTTGTTCAGACTAGTTTCAGAGAATTTGGGGAGGTGGGTTTGAGCATGTACACTTAGGGTACATAAGGTTTTCATAAAAACTGGTTGGGGTCCTTGGCTAAGAGGAGACTCTGCCTCGGGCCCGCTGGTATAAAAAACTGCACTCCTCTATCTGCACTGTCCTTCTGAGTGAGTTTGTTTCCCGGAACGCATGGCTACAACAATGGCACATCATGCCCCAGGCCCATGCTCACTGTGGCTCCAGCTGTCCTGCCAACGTGTCCCTAGCCCTTAGATCCCGCACAGGAGAGACAAGCCCCCTAAGTGTCTGGCCCTGAAAACTAATAGGGATTATATCCAGAAAAGCCCTAGAACTGCAGGAGATGAAGAGCTCTCTCTTCAAGGACTTAGATTCACTTACCCTAAAACTTGACACATACACAAAAACACCAGTTGGAAAAATGCTTAGAACAAAAGAAAAGGAGCCTCATTTACTAATCTTAAAGTGTCTGTCAGAGAAGCAGGGAAGCTTCCCTGGTGGCTCAGAGGTTAAAGCGTCTGCCTCCAATGTGGGAGACCTGGGTTCAATCCTTGGGTCGGGAAGATTCCCTGGAGAAGTAAATGGCAACCCACTCCAGTTTTTTTGCCTGGAGAATCCCATGAACTGAGGAGCCTGGTGGGTTACAGTCCACGGGGTCACAAAGAGTAGGACACAACTGAGTGACTTTACTTACTCTCTGGGAAGCACCACTATGGTGAGCTTCCCCATCCTATCTTGCTAATGCTAGGGACCACTTTGCTACTCTACTGGAAATCTGCTAGAGCTTGGGTGTGTCCCTCACTGAGAGCCCTGCTTATGTCTGTAGCAACAGTTGCATGTCCCAGCCAGCCTGAGGGAGAGAGCTCCACCCACACCCACACTGCCGCTGCAGCCCTGCCACAGCAGGTGGGGCACATGCTGGGCCCCACATACGGGAAGTCCCTTGATTTCCAGAAAGACTTTGATTAAGCAGAGATAAACAACCTGTCTGATGAGAGTTCAAAGTAATGGTTGTCAAAATGAAGAAGAATGGATGAACACAATCAGAACGTCAACAAAGAAAGAAAATATAAGAAAGTACCAAACAAAAGTTAAAACTGAACTGAAAAATATAGGGGTTCAGCAGCTGAATGGATGAAGAAGAAGCACAAATCTATGAGCTATAGGACAAAGCAATGGAGCTCATCCAGACAGAGTAGCATAATGGAAAAGAATATTTTTAAGTAAAGATCCCTGAAGTCATAAAATCAAGCATACTAATATTTACATTTTAGGAGTCCCAGATGCATAAGAGATAGTGAAAGGGAGATCAACTTATTGGAAAAACTAACGATTAAAAACTTCTTTAACCTGAGGAAGGAAGCATATCTAGGTCCAGGAATCGCAGAGAGTCCCAAGCAACATAAACTTGAAATGAACCACAAAAGACATATCATAATTAAAATGGCAAAGTTAAAGATAAAGAGAGAAATTTGAAGGGATCAAAAAAAAAAAAAAACAACTAGTTACATACAAGGAAATATTGATAAGACTGATATCAGTGAAGACTGAAAAAAATCAGCTGATTTTTTAGCAGAACCTGCAGGCCAGAAGGGAGTGGCATGATATGTTTAAAGTACTGAAAAGAAAAAAATAAGTACCACCAAGAATACTCTACTTGGCAAGATTATCATTCAGAATTGAGGGAGAGATAAATGAGTTTCCCAGACAAGCAAAAAGTAAAGATTATTACTACTAAATTGGACTTACATGAAATGTTACCAAATCTTTAAGTGGGGAAGAAAAAAGAATCACTAGAAATAAGGAAATACATAAAAGAAAAAAATCTCACTGGTAGAGATTCACTGGTGGTAGATAAGCCACTTAATAAAACTACTATGAAGATTAAGAGACAAAAGTAGTAAAATTATAACTACAATAAGCAGTAAAGGGATATACACACAAAAAAAAGATGTAAAATATGATGTTAAAAACATGTAACATTAGGAAGAGTAAAAATGTAGTGCTTTTAGAATACATTCAAAGTTAAGTGATTATCAGCTTAAAATAAACTGATATATATATATATATATTTTTTTTTTTCATGGTGACTGCAGCCATGAAATTAAAAGATGCTTGCTCCTTGGAAGAAAAACTAGAACAAGCCTAGACAACATATTGAAAAGCTGAGACATCACTTTGCAGACAAAGGTTCATATAGTCAAAGGGGTGGTTTTTCCAGTAGTCATGTATAGATGTGAGAGATGGACCATACAAGAAGGCTGAGCACTGAAGAACTGATAATTTTTAACTGTGGTGCTGGAGAAGACTCTTGAGAGTCCCTTGGACTGCAAGGAGATCCATCCAGTCCATCCTAAACGAAATCAACCCTGAATATTCACTGGAGGGACTGATGCTAAAATTGAAGCTCCAATACTCTGGCCACCTGATATGAAGAGGTGACTCACTGGCAAAGACCCTGATGCTAGGGAAGATTAAAGGCGAAAGGAGAAGGGGCGGCAGAGGATGAGATGATTAGATAAGCTTTACCTACTCAATGAAGGTGAACCTGAGAAAGCTCCAGGAGAAAGTGAAAGACAGGGGAGCCTGGTATGCTGCAGACTGTGGGGTTGCAAAGAGTTGGATATGACTTAGTGACTGAACAACAACAACGTATATTCATGAACCTAATAGCAATCACCAATCTCAAACCTACAACAGATACACCAAAAGTAAAGGCAAAGGAACCCACACAAAACACTAAGAAAAAAAAAAATCAAACCACAAGGAAGAGACCAAGAGAAGAAAAAGTAGTGAAGAACTACAAAAACAACCAGAAAAGTTAACAAAATGGAAATAAAGTACATACATATCAATAACCACTTTAATGTGAAACAAAGAAATGCTCCAATCAAAAGACATAGGATGAGTTAATGCATAAAAATACAGACCCATCTGTATTCTACCTATGAGAGACTCTTCTCACATATACATACAAAGACTGAAAGTAAAGTCATGGGGATAAAGATATTTCATGCAAATGGAAACAGAAAACTGGTATTACAATACTCACATGAAACAAAATAGACTTTAAAACAAAGGCAGCAACAACTTAAAATGGAAGTCATTATATTGTCATAAAGAGAAGATCCAAGAGGATATATTGTAAACCCAACATTGGAGCACCTAAATATAGAATTAAAAATGAACAGACATAAAGGAAGGAGTTGACAGTAATACAATAATAGTAGGAAACTTTAGTACCCCACTGACATCAACGTACAAATTATTCATACTGATTTATGAAAATCAGTAAATAAATATTGGCCTTAAATGACATATTTGACTTGATGAACTTAATAGGTATAGAAAGAATAGTCTATCTAATACACATTCTTTTCAAGTGCACATGAAATAATAGTGGCTCTGCCACTGGCGATCAACTTGGTTGATCTTTTCTTGGAGATCTCAACTTTTATTTTTGACTCTTTTATGGTCTTGTGACCTCTGGCCTCTGATTGCTTCAAAAAGTTTACAATACTCCCCCCCACCACCACCACCATTCTTTCACTTTAAGCCAGTCTAGGTTCATTTGTTCAGCACATTTTTGAGATTCAACCATGATGTTGCATTTATCAATACTGTATTATTTTCTATTTTCTCCTGAGAACTATTCTGTTAAATGGGTGCTCCATAAGGATATACCAGTTTATTTGTGCATTCATCTGTTGATACACAGTTGGTTTTTTTCCAAGATTTTGGCTAGCTTGAATAAAGCTGATAAGAATAGTTACAAGCTTTTGTATAAGCAAAGGCTTTAATTTCTGTTGGGTATGTAGGAATGGAAGTACTAGTTAAATAACACATGTACTTATGTTGTATTCTACATGTCCATTTAAAGTTTAGTCTCTGTTAAATAGAATTTGAAATCAGGGGAGACACAAAGATTCCAATCTATGTCTACAAACGTAATATAAGCACCTTCAGAATATCTTACAAAGTCAGACTCATGGGAATGCACTGTTTACTTCAGCTCTCAGGACCTTAATTTTAATGACTTCCTCCCAGGAAATGCTACAGTTCAAGCCCTTAGAGAATTTAGGTTCAGGTCTTTGAGACTAGTGGTTGGCAAAGATTTAGGATGGGGAAGTAAAAATCCAGTGAGAAATGCCAAATGGGATTTTGATCTTCAAACGGCAGATTTCACTGTCCTGTATTCAGCCCTTTACGCCCTCTCCACTGACTCGATTGCTTTATGCTCAGCCCAGCAGGTGAGAGTACGAAATGGTCAAGGAGGCTGCCTCTCTTTAGACATTTTTTGGTTTGGAGAGACTTGGGTTTTTCTCTTCAGTGCCACCTACCTTTCTCTCTCCTTCCCTTCCTTCCTCACTTCCTTTCTTCCTTTGTCTCTTTCTCTTTTTTTTCTTTTTGTGGAGGGCTTCTCTTTAACTCTCCTTATATAAAGCGCAGCATAGAAATCCTGTTCCAAGATGCCTGCAGGGATCAGATTCTACACTGGAAAAAAACTTTCGGATTTTACCCTGAAATCTGTAGGATGATAATCTCCCACCATAACCTTATCTTCCGACAGCTGGAGCCTGGCACATACCCCCTGTCCTTGGCTGACTCTGTGTTCTCATCCCCTCATACTTTTCCTATTACTGCAGGTATAAAGTTATAGGAAACCTGTTGCTTTATTTAAATTTTGAAAGTTCTTGATCTGGAGATGAATACAACAGCTACTTGAAGACTTTTGCTACCACAAGACCCAAAACCTTGCTCTAGCATCTCTGTCAAACTCATATGGAAGGTAAAGAGTTTGTCCAATTTATAATATTTGCTTCTTCTTGAACTCAAGGAAGGTAGAAAAATCTATTGTTTTTGCAACTTTACCTACTCCCAAGCCCATGTGAGCATGCCTTTTTTTCTTTCTGGTCATTTCTGTGGGTACCAATGCTAATAGATATTAATTCATTTTGTTGTTCCTAGTTGTGTGAGTATTCATATTTAGGTATATGAGTGTAAATATATGTAAATTTGTATATGTGATAATATGCACATGGGATAAACATGCACATATTGATTTATCCAACAGATATTTATTAAAAAATATCAAGCAGTGTCAAGCAGTGGGGATAAAATAGCTGATAGTATTTCTCTTCAAAATAGAAAAAACCAGAGTGACTTGAAAGCAAGTATATATTATGTGATAGAAAAGATGTATTAATAGTTGTCAGGATAAAACCTAGAGAAGCAGAAAAATGGAAAATAGCAACTCAGCTTAACAGAGTGCATGGAAGCTTGGGTGAAGCAGTTAGAGGAGAATAATGGAGAATGATGAGGAGTTTATCTCCTTGATCAAGCAAGAAGTGAAGTTCTGTGGAGGAAAGGGTGCAGGCTAAGGCACAGATTCATGTACATTTAGGTAGGGATGCCATGGGTAAGAGCGAGCAAGGAGAGATGACCTTGCAGACATCTCCCAGGCAAGCAGAGATGCTCTACAACCTGATTATACACTGGCTTTAAGTCTATAAACAATGAAGAATTATTGAATTGGTTTAATGAGAAGTTGAAAATGATAGAGTTAGCATTTTCTGAAGGTAAGTCTATTATTTGAAAGAGCAATAAAGGAGGCAGAGAAGTCATAGAGATATAATAAGTAGAAATTATGAGGTCAGAAAAAAGGTTGGTGATACTAGCAATTGAGAAGAGGTGAGAAATTTGGGATCTCCTGCAATAAAATCAGTGACTATTTAAATTGTCCAATTGATGGAATGGGAAAAAGGAAGAGAAAATAACTCCAATTTTCAATCTGAAAATCTGTCTTAGTAGTTGTGCCAATGTAAGGGAAAGAAAGGAGTATTTATGGAAGAAAAAGAAAAATCATAGTTTCAAGTTTGGCTATCTTAAATTAAAGGTTAAATGAGAAAATGCATGTGAAGTAATTAATGCATATGTGTACATTAAGTCATGAATATTTACTATTATTCTAGATAATTAAACCATAATGTACACCAACAATAACTGTGTATTTATAAATAATTTAAATCCTGTAATAGATACTAATATCCTTATCTTGTAGATGCAGAAACTAAAGCTTATGTGGCATAAATAACTTGCTCAATATGATCTATAGAGCTCAGATCCAAATCAAGTTGTCTGTCCACAAGACTTATTCCATCACTGTAACATCATAATGATAATCATTACTATTGCTATTATCATTTCTATTATATATAAAAGGAAATTTTCAGTGAGGTTCAGTAGGAAGTTTCATATTTGAATCAGAACTTTGAAAGAAAATGACTCAGTTGCTTATAGAGATTTAGAAGCCATCAACAGTTAAATGATAGCTGAAGTCAGAAGAGTAGGTGAGATCTTGCAGAGAGTGTATAGGCTCAGAAAGTGAAGAAAAGAGGAAAATTCCAATACTAAATGATGGGCAAAAGAAAAGTATGATAAAGAAAAGAAAAGGAGGTGTCATTGGGAGAAAAAAGGTCTAAGAGAAGGCAAGGGAGAATACGGCTTCAAAAGTATTCATAGTTGTACATATGACTGAGTGATCACACAAGCTAATCAAAAGCATAATTAATATATTTGAGCATTGAAAGGTCTCTTTGAATTGTGCAAAATATGTTTATTGGAGAGATTAAAAATATTATCTCAAGAAGTTTAGAGAGGAGAGTAAGGAGATAAAATTTCTTTGTTAGAAGGAGAAACCAGTAGCACAAAAGATGGGGAAAGTAAAAGGAAAAAAAGAGGTTATGTTGGAAAAATAGCCAGAGAAGAAATATTTGACATTATAAGCACAAGGGAATCCCCTTATTATAGCTAAGACAACTTTTCTGCTGAGAGGAAAGGGTGGATTATTACATGGATATAAGGATGTGAAGAGGTAAGCAGTTGAACCTACTTATGTTGACATTTTAATTTCTCTGTTATACAGTCAGAGAGAAAATCCTAAGTGTGAGGCTGACCTTAGTCAGGTTAGGGCAGAGAACTTGAGAGGAATAACATTTCCCTAGCTAAGATGGGAGTATTGGAAAGACACAGGAAAAAGTAAAGAAAAAAGACCAAGATTTGTGGAGGCATTGGCTGTAATAAGAAACTTCGGCATTTGTTGTGCTTTTTCTCCAACTTAACCTAACAGCTGAAATATATATGAGACAAAATCAAATTAATAGAGACTTCAGATTCAGGAAATTATATATAGATTTAACAGAACCCAATGGAAAAGAGTTTCAAGGAGGAAGAGTGCCAAACAGTGCCAAAAACAGAGAAATGAAGAATGCACCCAAAAGGGTTGAGTATCAAATTATGGGAGAGTTTGGAATAGTAGTTTCCCAATAGAATCACAGAAGTAGGAATCATATTGAAAATAATTAAAAAGGAAAAATGGATGGGAACTTTCAGTCATGAACATATTTGGCAATGAAAGAGAATGGAAAGTTTGGCAGCAAAATGAAGAGAAAAATTAGGCAGTGGCTAGAAAGGACAATAGAATCAACGAAAGGCTGTTTGTGTATCTGTGTCTGTGTGCATTTTAAAATAAAGGATGTTTTAACATATTTGGCTATAATAAATGAAGGCAAAACCAAAATCAAATATAAGAAAAGAAATTCAAATTGTATTGTTACTTCTAAAGACAAAAAAGAAACTTCTTGCCTTTGTTAATGATTCTTTAAAAGTAATGTTGATATCTGGGGGAATTTGATTTTAGAAAGTGACACTTGATAATTACCTGTTGAATAAATAAGGCAACAAACATGATCAGTTTCCTTATTTCTTCATGCCCAATGGTTTTGGTATCATAATTATTTTTTCTCTTTCCAAGACCTAAAAAGAATTCTTTGTACTTTCTCTTCCATTATTTTTTGTCAGTGTTTGTGTTCTATTTATCAGATTTTTTTGCATTAGAGTCTGGCATGTATTAGAAAATAAAATGGAAAATATATAGGTGAATTGGATATTTGTTGGCTATCTTTTTAATATCCCTTTTTCTTTGCTCAAAATTTCCTGATTTCTTTTGAGGATACATATTTTTGCAGGGAATCTGACTCTATTCCACATCAGACTTTATCTTAGTGTCTTTGATGAGAAAGCTGTTGCAAAGAAACTTTATTTTTATGATTAGATGAGAGCAAGAAATTGTGCATCCCTCATAGTTTGGATAAGGGCTATATGGAAGACTATAAGGGAACATGTTGAGGGTTTGGATAGAATGTCACCTGAAGCCAGCCCTAAAATGGATTTTCAGTAATTTAAATCTATAAGTTACCTTTTTTTTCATTATTATTAGTAGTGTTAGTAGTAGCATGCTGTTGTTCAGTCACTAAGTCATGTCCTACTCTTTGTGATCCCATGGACTGCAGCATGCCAGGCTTCCTTGTCCTTCACTGTCCCCTGGAGTTTGCTCAAACTCATATCCGTTGAGTCAGTGATGCCATCCAGCCATCTCATCCTCTGTTGCCACCTTCTCCTCTTGCTCTCAATCTTTTCCAGCATCAGGGTCTTTTCCAGTGAATCAGCTCTTTGCATCTGGTGGCCAAAGTATTGGAACTTCAGCTTCAGCATCAGTCCTTCCAATGCATATTTAGGGTTGATTTCCTTTAGGATTAACTGGTTTGATTTTGCAGTCCAAAGAACTCTCAAGAGTCTTCTCCAGTACCACAACTCAAAAGCATGATCCTTGACACAATAGTTAAGCTCCTATATCTCTCACAAAATCTTCTAAATTGCAAGTCTAATCCAGTAATCTGAGTGTTAAAGGTAAATTTATGGTAATTATATGGTCACCAGTGACACCAGACTCAAACTGACCTTGATGTGTGACCCAAGAAGTGTTATTTACTATGGGCAGGCACAGCTGGGACTCCCTGGCTGCAGAAGGCAGCCTATCCATATTGCCTTCATTAGGCTTCCATTAGGTTCTGTATTTTCTCTCTTAGTTTAAGTCCTTGAAAGCAGAGCCTGAGAAAAGAGCATGGGTACAGACAGTTTATTTGAAAACTGATCCCAGGGATGCTTTCATGAGGGATGGTGATTCAGAAAAAAATTCTTAAAAAGCTCTTTAGGGAAAGAGTAATAACAGGAGGAGTGATAAACAGTAGGGGCTTAACTATACAGAGCTCAACTTCTAAGAAGCATACAGGCTGCCTCCCAGAAATGTCTGATGCATTTATTCATCAATTCCCATTGCCCAATGGTTAAAGGTTGCCTCTGGGACATTAACTTGCCCGTGCTTTGAACACTGTGGGCAGAAGGCTGAAAGACAGCAGGGGGTCCCTCAGGTAAATTGCCTGTGGTGCCTGGGGAGTCAGAACTGTCCACCACGGCTAAACCTGAGATCTGAGATGAGCTGAAATTGTGTGTCAGGGCTGTGTAATATGCAGTTCAGAAGTTCCTCTTTCTCATGTGAAATATTTGTACAAGGGTCAGGATTATAGCCCATGGTCATAACTTCCTCTTTTCTTCCTTGTCCTGTTTGGATTGGTACTTAAGCCTCTTTGTAAAAACACACTGGAAAAATGCAAGAATTAATAACAATGATTTCTCTGTTTGAACTCCCAAGCCTTGTTTTGGGAGTATTATGGACAAATTTGACATTGCCTATTTTTAAATTTTGAAATATAAAAAGTGAGTGGTTTTAATTAACAAAACAAGTTCTCCTCATTCGTAGACTGCTGAGTCTCACAAGTACAAAATATTTCTTGAGGTGAAAAAATGAAATCAAAACACATACAATACCTGTAACATATTTTTACAGTAATTTAGCAATATGTAAACTACCTTGCTGTGAGGAGTTGTCAGGAAACTGTATAGACTGTTAGACTACCAAGTGGATCAAGCAAGGAAAACTGGGTTTAAAAAGCTATATACATTGGTGGAAATGACAATATGCATTCTAATGCTAACTGGCACATTGTAGGAAGCAGCTAGAAGCAAATAGTCCCCAAGGTACACTTGTTAACATTGCACTTGTTTATAAACCTTGTGAAATCAAACATTCAAAATGCATCTCCTCTCCTTCTGATGACAGGTAAACAAGGACAAACATCAATGAGAGAAAGAAACCAAACTTTTGTGCTTGAATTTACCTTGCTGGGGCTTTCACAGGATCCAAAGATCCAAATCTTGTTGTTCTGTGTTTTCCTGATCATTTACCTTCTCTCTGTTTTTGGAAACCTGCTCATAATAATCCTTATCCAAACTGACCCTCGACTTCACACTCCCATGTATTTTTTCCTCAAAAACTTGTCCTTTGTTGATCTTTGTTTCTCTACAAGCATCGTTCCCCAGATGTTGGTCCACTTCCTTGTAAAAAAGAAAACCATTTCCTTTGCTGGGTGCTCACTGCAGATAGTTGTCTTCCTCCTAGCAGGGTGTACAGAGTGTGCTCTTCTGGCGATGATGTCCTATGACCGTTACGTGGCAGTCTGCAGGCCCCTACACTATTCTACTCTCATGACCCACAGGGTTTGTGTCCAGTTGGCCATAGTGTCCTGGATCAGTGGGGCATTTGTATGTACAGTGGACAGTGCATTTACACTCTGTCTCCCCTACCAGGGACAGAATGTAATTAATCACTATTTTTGTGAACCTCCTGCACTCCTGAAGCTGGCTTCTGCAGACACCTACAAGGCTGAAATGGCCCTCTTTTCAATGGGTGTGATTGTTCTCCTAGCTCCTGTCTCTCTCATCCTGGTCTCTTATTGGCATATTATCTCCACTGTGATTCGGATGCAGTCAGGGAGGGGAGGCTCAAGGTGTTCTCTACTTGTAGCTCCCATCTCACTGTTGTGGTTCTTTACTATGGCTCTGGAATATTTGCCTACATGAGACCCAATTCCAAGACAATGAATGAAAGGGATAAGGTCATTTCTTTGTTCTATTCAGTTATGACTTCAATGCTGAACCCCATAATTTACAGCCTGAGGAACAAGGATGTGAAGGGTGCTCTGAGAAAACTGGCTGGAAGATAGTCAACATTCAGAGGCAATGATTATTGACATTTTTTAAAATTACTTTGACTACTGTGATAGACAACAAGAGCTCTACTAGCTTCATTCTTTTCTTTCCTTGCCTTGTTTACCTCAGTTGATTTTCTTCTCTACAAATATTCACCGAATGCCTACCCCGTGAAAACACTGTGCTCAGAACCTCAAAATGTAAGTAACTTAATACCTTTCTTAAAAACTTGAAATCACAAGATAACACAAATATAACTCTTTTAAGAGGTGACTCTTTCAAAAGCTAAATAAAGAAGGAATATTTTACAAACTTTTGAACAGCAGAGGAAACCATGAAAAAAAAATGAAAACCTATGGACTTGGAAAAATATTTGCAAATGATGGAACCAAGAACTTAATTTCCAAAACACAAACAGCTCATCCAACTCAATAACAAAAAAACAACCCAATCAAAAAATGAGCAGAAGACCTAAACAGACATTCCTCCAAAGAAGACAGTCACTGTCACTGTGTGTGTGTGTGTTCCGTTGTGTCCAACTGAGCACAACCTTATGGACTGTGGCCCACCAGGCTCCTCTGTTCATGGAATTTTCCAGTAAGAATACTGGAGTCGGTTGCCATTTCCTACTCCAGGGGATCTTCTTGACCCGGGATTGAACCTGCGTCCCTTGCATCTCCTGCACTGGCAGGTGGATTCTTTACCACTAGTGCCACCAGTCCGTTGGCCAATTGTCACCTAAAAAGATACCCAACACTGCTAGTTATTTGTGAAATGCAAATCAAAACTATGAGAAGTCACCTCACACTGGTCAAAATGGCCATTATTAAAAAGTCTACAAATAACAAACCCTGGAGGTGGTGTGGAGAAAAAGGAATCCTCCTACATTGTTGATGGGGATGTAAATTGATGCAGCCACTATGGAAAACTGCGTGGTCATGCCTTCCTTTTAGGAGAAAGACAATGATTAAATGGAAAATTAAACTTGGCAATTTGCATGAGCTTTAAGTAAGTGAAAGTTGCTCAATCATGTCCAGTTCTTTGCGACCCCATGGACTATACAGTCCAAGGAATTCTTTAGGTCAGAATACTGGGCTGGGTAGCCATTGCCTTCTCCAGGGGATCTTCCCAACTCAGGGATCAAACCTGGGCCTCCTGCATTGCAGGCGGATTCTTTACATGCTGAGCAACAAGAGAAGGTGCATGAACACAGGATCACAATTAAAACAAAAAAAATTTTTTTCAATTTTTAACTTCAAGGTCTAAAGAAATCTTATTGATCATATTATCTAACTAATGTTTTAATCTCTGTAATTTTCTTAGTTAACTCACACTGAGCTTTTTATTAAAATGTCTGGGAGGTCTATATTCATTATATTCTAGCCACAATGACTTTCCTTTTCTTCCTCAAACATGAAAAGTACATTCAACCTTTAATCATTAGCACTGGATATTCCTTGCATCTGAAATGTTCTACTAATCAGTCTTTGAGCACTTAACTTGTTCTCAACACTGACAGTTCATTCTCAACAAAACTGTCAGCTCTCTAGGGGCCTTCACGAAACATTCAGTATAAGACAACATGCCTTCCAGTCACTCTCTATCTCCATTATTGCTTGTTATTGTGTTTATGGGACTTCTATCTCTGAGATCATCTTTATTCATTTGGAAACATCCTGATTAAAACCAACTTGAAAGATGGAATGATGAAATTAATAAAAATCCAAGATCTGTAAAGGGAATCTGGCCATAGTATTGTGTCATAAATATAAGGAGAAAAGATTCAAGAACTGAGAGGTACTCAATAGTGACAATGCAAAAGGATAGTAAAAAGAATTAGAACTGAAAGATTGCCCATCAAAGAAGAAAAGATAAAAGATATTGGATAGGTGCCTGAGGGCAGTGGTTTTTATTCATTTTTTATCTTTTTTTGTTGGCAACAAGAATCCTCACTTATAAAATCAATATGATGTCCATCAGCAGATGATTGGATAAGAAAGCTGTGGTACATATACACAATGGAATACTACCCGGCCCTTAAAAAGAATAAATTTGACTCAGTTCTAATGAGATGGATGAAATTGGAACCGATTATACAGAGTGAAGTAAGCCAGAAAGAAAAACACCAATACAGTATACTGACACATATATATGGAATTTAGAAGACAGTAATGATGACCCTATATGTGAGAAAACAAAGAGACACAGAGGTATAGAGTGGACTTTTGGACTCTGAGGGAGAGGGAAAGGGTGGGATGGTTTGGGAGAATGGCAATGAAACATGTATATTTTCCTGTAAGAAACGAAGCGCCAATCTATGTTCAATGTAGGATGCAGGATGCATGGGGCTGATGCACAGGATAATTCAAGTAGAGGATGTGGGGTGGGAGGTGGGAGGGGCTTCGGCATTGGGAGATTGTGTTCACCTATGGCTGATTCGTGTCAATGTATGGCAAAACAAATACAGTATTGTAATTAAAAAAATAAATAAATTTAATAATAAAAAAATAAAATAAATAAAGTACTTTTAGTAATTTAAAAGTGTCAAAAAAAATCAATATGAGATTAAATTATATAATATTTGAATTCCTTTCCAGTTCTAATATAATATGACTAAGTCCCAAATAATTAATAATAGTATACTTCAGAAAATTAAATAGGTATTAATATTGAATAATTATTCAATACATTATCCTTCTCTCTGATTCCCTTCAGTGTAGTAACTGGTTATTCCAGATCCTACATCCATCATTCTCTTTTGCTCTATATGAATCCACAAATATTCCTCTAAAAAGATTTTATCTGAGTTTTTAACCTTATAAAAGTTATTCCTATTCATTATAGAAGTGTTCCATACTTTTTATTTTAAAAATCCCTATTTGCAAAACAGGGACACAGACATGCAGAAGAGACTGTTGACACAGTGGGGGAAGGAAAGGGTGGGACTAATTAAGAAAGTAGTATTGACATGTATATACTATTGTGCGGGAAACAGATAGCTAGTGGGAAGCCACTGTACAGCACAGGAGCCCAGCCTGGTGCTTGCTGATGACCTAGAGGGGTGGGATGAGAGCAGGGAGGGAGGCTCATATGTGTATACTTATGACTAATTCCCATTGTTGTACAGCAGAAACCGACACAACATAGTAAAACAATTATCCGCCAATTAAAAAAATTATCTGAGTTTTTAACCTTATAAATGAAGTACCATGATACATAATCTTTAGGGCTCTTTTTTTCACTTAATATTAGATTGCTGAATTATTTATTTTGTTGTATGTCCTTCTGGTTCCTTTGTTTTGATTGCTGCATGATACTCTTTTGTGTGAATATTTATCTATTCCACTGTTGATGGACATAAAGCTTGTTTCCAGTTTGTTTGTTTGTTTTTAATTGTGAATAATGTGCTCTTACATTTCACATGTGTAAAACCTTCTTTTGGGTATGTTCTTTTATGGGAAAAATAAAAAAAAATCTTGTATTTTATTTCTTTTGTTGTACTTCTGCAATAATTTTCTTGAGCATATTCTTTTATAATCAGAACATTAAAAAATGTATTTTTCATTTGCTTAAAATTGAAAGAAAAAAGATATAACTTCAGCAGCAGTTTCAGAATTTTCTGGAAAAATAAGTGATTAAAGAGAGACTAAAGAATGAGGAGGACCTGGCAAAAAATTGGGAGAGGGAATGGCCTGAACTGAAGCAGTGATGGATAGAGGCAGGTGCTGTATCATTCATTGTCTTAGAAGCAGCTGAGTCCACTTGAACTGAGCGTAGGAACATGCACACATGTGTGCTCATGAGTTAATGAAAGAAAAGGGAGAAACAAGAAACATAAAAGTATAGAAAAGTCCAATAAACCAGTGCTTTGATGCTAATTAAAGCTCAAGGAAGGAAGGCCTGATAAGAACAGAAGCACTGCAAAATTCATTTTCTCTGGCTGATAATGGCCCAGGCTAGAGGCGCAAATTGGGAGACAGGGAGTGGCAGCATTTACAGAGCTCACAAGATACACTTTGTAATTTGGAAAGAGAGCTCACCAGGGGCCCTTGCTTCTTAGGTCATTCACTGATGCTGTCTATTTAGTAGGACTTTGGAAACGGCCTCGGTAAATCCATGTGAGGGCAGCATAGCCCTCACGCCTCAGAGCTCATTTAGTGGGTAAAGTTCACTGGAGTTGGAGGCCAGGAGACATGCCTGGGAGATTCATTAAAATCTTGTTTCCTGGAGCAGCATTTTCAGGGGAGGTCATGTCAGCTGAAGGGATGAGACCATGATGCCTCCCCCAGGACAGGGCCCCAGCTCACTGTCACCCCAGGGACAGTGAGGCTGGTGTATAGAAATCTCCATTGGGCAGCTCCTTTTATACCTTTTTAGTCAAATTTCTTCTCATCTTTTTCATGGCTCCCAGTAAGATAGGAATACCAGAAAATCTGAGTACCTGGGCTCAAGAATTCAGTTAGAATGATGCCAAGGCTCTGAAGCCTTTCTTGCAAGGAGAATGGACAAGATAAGTGCATAGAGATTTAGCTCCTTGCTTCCCCAGGATCCTGCCTAGGTTCTCATCTGCTTGTTGGCATCCATTTACGCCTCCAGAGAGGACTGGCAATGTGACTGGAGGTGTCTTTGACTTCTGATTTCAGTCACAGCTGTACACCTGCCTACATCCTCCCCTGCCAGAAGAACCATCACCTCTTTCTTCATCTCCTTGAACATCTTCATTCCTCAAATGAATCACAGGGCAGTAGGTGTACTCAGGCAGCTGAACCCCTCCCCAATCTGAGGTAAGGGCTCTTTCTTTGTTTCAAGAAAATTGAGTGGAATCTGGAAGTCTTGAGATATATGGTCAAGACCTCACTGCTCTGCTTCTTAGATTCTCAGTCCCTCAGCCATTATAACTCGTCCATTCCATTCTATACTTTAGGTACCTTTACATATACCCACAATTGATCTGTTCCACTGGCAAGACCTGGGTTCCTACACTTCCTGATGCTGGCAACCTGGTAAAAGTCTCAGTATTATCTCTAGACCTAGATTATCCTGGCCTCAGATGGTTTGACGTGTACCCATGAAAGACTGGGATCTCAAAAGAGGATGATCTAAAATCAGTTGAAGTGCCCATTCTATATATGACTGCTTGATATAAAGTCCAATGCTGCAGAAAAAGCTAATTGAAGTCAATGAATATTTTAAAGTATGCTAACAGTGATACAGAGTAATAACATGAAGATGTGATTCCAAATTTTTGACTCCATCTTCTTCATTGGTTTTGTCTGACCATTTCCTATAAAGTACAACAATGCCCCTCTATTAATCTCGGTTTCTATTCTCTTCCCTTGGTCTGAGGTATTCACCCACCATCAGCAGTTTTCCAGAAAGGGGGCGCATCCTGTGTAGGCACACTATATGTTTGCTGGCATTTATCTTCAGATGACCATAGTGGAGACAAATTAGAGAATGGAAGGAGGGAGAGCAGGGCTCTGAATCAAGGGGAGGAAGGCAGATAGAAAAGATCTTTAGTCCTAAGTATCACCACTTTACAAGTCCTGCTTTTTCTTTTAAGTCCTGTCCAAATTCCTGGAGCATAAATCTGGATAAATATAACCAGTTAATTATTTTCTTCCCTTTATTAATATATCCATTCATTTTTTAATTCAAGGAAAGTTTTTCAAGTCATAGATATACTGGGAACAGTACTAAGAATTGTCTTTGAATTTGTGTTTTTGTCACCACCAACGGGCAAAGAAGTTCTTTCCAGTCACTATTTCTTAGTTTCAACATATAGACCTGGTTTTGTGAGGCCAGAGAAAGATCTCAGACCCCAAAGAATGATGAAACAGTTTTACATAAGATGATTTTCGGGTTGACTTCTTGCCTAGACTTCACTGTGGCATAAGTGCAAGGAGGATACTTCAATGTCCTGACCTTTATAGTGCTATCTCCTCTCTCCTTTATTGCACTCTGACCCCTTTTTCCTTAGCCCCCTTATATTCATCTGCAGCCTGTAGCTTGTATAAGTGATATAGAAGTAATTATATAAAGTTTCCTTCCCTGATACTTCACTTAGATAGACTCATAATATGTTATACTTTTCTTTGTATTTCATTGCCAGTAGATGTGTGTAGGTGTTTATGTAATGGGCTTTTCACATCCATGCAATTTCCCTAGCATCAGATATAGTGCCTGGAGTATTGTAAGTGCTTAGTAAATATTTATGGAGTGAATGAAAGGAACTAGATCAGTTGGAAAAGCCTTCCAATTTTAGGATTTTATCATCCAACTACTGAAAGATCCCAACCCTAAGTTGACAACGTTAGTGACATAAACTGAAGACAAAGGGGTAAGAGCAGATGATACAAAGGAAAGATGAAACATTTGGTGGATTATTCTCTTCTTTTCCAGAGTGCCTCCTGAGTCCTCCATCCAACTATGAAAGGTCTGCATCCATGCAGAGGAAATGAAGTAACACTGTTCCACACACCACTTGGTCTCCTGGTCAACCTTTCCACCAGTACTTCCACAGAGATTCAGGGCTCAGCAGAACCAGCATCTTTCCTCATATGGCTAATACTATGAGATAGAGGATCTCTTTTTTGTTCAAGATCTTATTTTGACTTTCAAGTGATGGGATGGCTTTGGACCTTTTCTATAAATCCCCCTCTTTTATAACTCACTCCCTCTATCGTGTACCCTAAACACAAATACCTTGCCAAATCTTTTCAAATCTCATGCATCACCTTCATTTCTATCCTCATTCCTCCTGAGCAAACATCTTACCATTACCTGAAAATAGGCAAACATCTTTTGTACTGTTCCTGAATATGTACCTCCAAAATCTATTCTATCCCAGTGATTCAGTCATGCACAGAATTCCTCTTCCCTTCTATAAAGTAGCAGTGCTCATCAAGGATGTGAGGACAGTTCAAGAACACAAGAGACCAAGTGGTCCAAGAGCCAAGAGGTTCCCTGTTGAGAAAACTGTTCAGAACAATGAGACTGGAAAATGAAGCCAGATGTCATGTCTAGGGGAGCATAAAAAACAGAATTGAAATCCCAAGGAAATTTAAAGCAGAAAAGCAACTGAATTAAAAGCCAATGTGCAGAGTAATTTTTTTGTTGGGAAGATAGCTATGATTTTATCTATTTATAAAATATTTTCTTGGCTTCATTCTCTTGGTTATCTTATTTAAAGATGACAGGCTATGACCAAAATGCTTAGTTCTAATTTATATGATACTTTATAATAATTTAATGAAAAGATTCATAAATTCAGAAGCCAGAAGGCAGACCTAGCTAACAAGAGGAAAAGATATCATCTCATAGAATTCTTATTGGTAATTCCATAGTGATATGAGACAATACACAACTAAGATAATCTCCCTTAGAAAGACTTTCGTCAAGACCCTCTGGTTCTACATAACTAAAGAAACAACACAGAATGGAACACTGGAACTTCACTCTGGGAAGTGGCTTCATATTGATGGGGATTTTTAATGACAGTGGGTCTCCTGAGCTGATCTGTGCTACAATCACAGTCCTGTACATGCTGGCCCTCACCAACAATGGCTTACTGCTCCTGGCTATCACAATGGATGCTCGGCTCCATGTGCCCATGTACCTCCTGCTTGGGCAGCTCTCTCTCATGGACCTCCTCTTCACATCTGTTGTCACTCCCAAGGCCTTCGTGGATTATCTGCTCAGTGAGAACACCATCTCCTTCGTGGGCTGTGCCCTTCAGATGTTTCTGGCACTGACCTTGGGTGGTGCAGAGGACCTCCTACTGGCCTTCATGGCCTATGACAGGTATGTGGCCATTTGTCATCCTCTGAACTACATGGTCCTCATGAGGCCGAGGGTCTGCTGGCTCATGGTGGCCACATCCTGGGTCCTGGCTTCCCTGAGTGCTCTAGGACATACCTTGTACACCATGCACTTCCCTTTCTGCATGTCCCAGGAGATCAGCCACCTGCTCTGTGAGATTCCACCTCTATTGAAGTTGGCCTGTGCAGATACTACCAGATATGAACTCATGGTATATGTGACAGGTGTGACCTTCCTCTTGATCCCCCTTTCTGCCATTGTTTCCTCCTACTCACTAGTCCTACTTACTGTGCTCCACATGCCCTCAAATGAAGGCAGGCAGAAAGCCCTGGTCACCTGCTCTTCCCACCTGACTGTGGTCGGGATGTTCTATGGAGCGGCCACATTCATGTATGTTCTGCCCAGTTCCCTCCACAGCCCCAGGCAGGACAACATCATCTCTGTCTTCTACACGATTGTCACCCCAGCCCTGAACCCCCTCATCTACAGCCTGAGGAATAAAGAGGTTATGGGGGCTTTGAGGAGGGTCCTGGGAAAATACATACTATAGACACATCTCCTGACACAGTTACCAGGTAGACATGGTAGTTGTTCAGTCACTCACTGATGTCTGACTTTTTGTGAGCCCATGGACTGTAGCATTGCAGGCTTTCCTGTCCTTTGCCATTTCTCCCAGAGCTTGCTCAAACTCATGTCTTTTGAGTAGGTGATGCCATTCAACCATCTTGTCCTCTGTCATCCCCTTCTCCTTCTGCCTTCAATCTTTCCCAGCATCAAGGTCTTCCCTAATGAGTTGGCTCTTCGCATCAGTTGGCCAAAGAACTGGAGGTTCAACTTCAGTTGAAGTCCTTCCAATGAATATTCAAGACTGATTTTCTTTAGGATAGACTGGTTGGATCTCCTTGCAATCCAAGGGACTTTCAAGAGTCTTCTCCAACACCACAGTTCAAAAGCATCAATTCTTCAGTGCTCAGCCTTCTTAATGGTTCAACTCTCACATCCATACATGACCACTGGAAAATCCATAGACTGACTACACAGACCTTTGTGGGCAAAGCAATGTCTCTCCTTTTTAAATGCTGTCTAGGTTTGTCTTAGCTTTTCTTCCAAAGAACAATCGTCTTTTAATTTCATGGCTGCAGACGTGATAAACTAAGTTTCAATTTCAATATCATATAGCAGAGATAATGATATAGCTAATAACAGGCTAAACAAACTCCAACAGCTTCTTAAAATCAGAGGACTGCTCTCATTTGAACTGGATTCTTAGTTGTAGAGAGAAATATCTTCAGAAGATATCTTGGGCTTCTTGTCTTGTTAGGTAGATGATTGTTCAAGCAATTAGTTGGAAAGAATAATCAATTTGTGACTGTATTTGTACAAATACTTACGTTGAACACTTTAAAGTGAAATTGTTAGTCACTCTGTCATGTCCAACTCTTTGCAGTTGCATGGATTGTAGCCCACCAGGCTCCTCTATCAGTGGGATTCACCAGGCAAGAATACTGGAGTGGGTTGCCATTCCCTTCTCCTGGGGATCTTCCTGACCCAGGGATCGAACCTGAGTCTCTCACATTGCAGATGGATTCTATACCATCAGAGCCACCAGGGAAGCCCTTTGTTAAGATTAAAAAAAAAAAAAAAGCTAAATGGGACATTTTTATACTTCCTGAAATTAAAATTATAGAAATAAATAAAATAGAATGTGGAAATTCTCAGATTTCAAGTGAGGACTGGAGATACAATAGCAGTGAGAGTGATGTGATGTGTATTTGCTTGATTTTTTTTAATATATAATTTACATACATACAGACCTGTTTTGAAACATCAAAATAATTGCATGGTAAGTATATTTATATGTCTATGTCCTCAGGAAAGGAAGACTACCAAATATAATTCACTTTCTATTAGCTTAGAACAAAATTAGTCACTCAGCCGTGTCTGACTCTTTGTGATCCTATGGACTGTAGCCCTCCAGGTTTCTCTGTCCATGGAATTCTCCAAGCAAGAATACTGGAGTGGGTTGCCATTCCCTTCTTCAGCAGATCTTCCCAACCCAGGGATTGAACCCAGGTCTCCCATGATGGCAGGCAAATTCTTTACTAACTCAGCTACCAGGAAGCATATCTATTGGTTTAGATATGCTTTATTTTTATCATCCAGTGTATCAATGTGGGAAGACTTATAACAAAAACTGGGAACTAAAATCTGTTCAGTTGAGAAGCTCCAAAAACACCTTGGCTCACATATCTGAGATTATTTTTGAGGTAATGCTTTGTTAAAACTCAGAAAAACATTCTTTCTTTATAAAAACTATCTTAGATCGCTTAATCTATTAAGATAAATGATAATACAAATATAATAATCTATGGAACTAATCCATGTTCATCATAAAAACAGAAAACTTGAAACTTGATAAAGAAACCAAAATCACTTATTTTCTATTTTTTGCTTTTTCATATATGTATTTTACTGAATAGTTATGTACATTTTGGTTAAAGTTCTGTTATTTCTTTGTTGTTGTTTAAAATTTGGTGAACTTCCTCCTGTGAAGAAAGAACATTATAGTGTAGGGGTAAAGTGAGACAGTAGCAGGGAGGGAGAGGATGTTGATTCCTTTCATCACGTGTGCATCCTTGAATACAAAATTAAACCATTTGTTTCTCAGTTTGCTCATCTGAAAAACAGTGATATTAATAGAACTCATGATGATTTCATGATGCTTTAGGGAGTCTTGAATAAGGTGATAAGGCACTTAGACCAGAGCTTGGCAAAGTGCTTAAACCATGCTGGTGTTGCTGCTGCTAAGTCGCTTCAGTCATGTCTGATTCTGCACAACCCCATAGATGGCAGCCCACCAGGCTCCCCCATCCCTGGGATTCTTCAGGCAAGAACACTGGAATGGATTGCCATTTCCTTCTCCAATGCATAAAAGTGAAAAGTGAAAGTGAAATCGCTCAGTGGTGTCCAACTCTTCGCAACCCCATGGACTGCAGCCTACCAGGCTCCTCTGTCCATGGGATTTTCCTAGGCAAGAGTACTGGAGTGGGTTGCCATTGCCTTCTCCATAAACCATGCTAACTATTACATGAATAACTAGTAAATATTCTTAATAAAACTTCATATTCATAAAAAATATGACTACATAATGCCATCATATGAATCTGCTATGATGTATTTAGCGATTTCCTTACATTTAATTTTGTCTCTCCAAATTTTCCTACATAAAGGTATATTTTATGTTAGGTCAAATTGTAGAAGTGGAAGTAGTGGGGTGTAAGCAAAGAAACTAGTTTTAAATTCTTGTTATAAAGAGCCAGATTGCTAATAAGTAATTTAGAAACCCTTTCCATTCTGTCATAATGTTGAGCTGGAAGTGCCTGTCAATTGTACACTTTATGGATTCGTCCTATCATTTGAACTTGCTTTGCTTATTTATTAAACATATCAATGAAAATGTAATAGATGTTTTCTTTTATATTACTTATTTTGCTTCATCTAATGAGGTTTGTTTTTGTTTTTGTTTTGTTTTGTTTTGTTTTGTTTTTGGTAGCTGTTTGTAGTTCCTTACATTTCCCATTCTTTGTTCAGAAAATATTTTCAAATTTCTTTTAGATTTGCTTAATAATTTCATAAGTGACATTTGACTTTTTAATCTGCAGTTTATTTAGGTATATGATGAATGGTGAGCTTTAAGTTAATTGTGTTTCTAAATAGCTGATTTTCTTATTAGTATTCTTAATCACCTTTCCATAGTATGTGTTTATTATTACTATTACTGTATTTATAATTGCTTGACTATATGCTGTCTTGTAAGTCTAGCAGTAGAGAATATTTTTGCTCCTGTTCTCTAGTTCCATTGGTCAATAAAGAATCTCTGTTTTCATTTTTCCTCACCAAAATTTTCTTAGGCTTTATCACCAGTTTATTCTTCCTGATGAATTTTGAATCATCTGCTAACTGTCCAAAAACCCCACTGGTATATTGTTGCGATTATATTTAACTCATACATTGATTTGGAAATGCTATCTTTTTGCAGGATTCAGTGTTAACTCCCAGGAATGTAGTATCCTATTGCCTCACCCAATATAATTTGTTATTACCTAAAAATACCATTTCACACCTTGACTCTCTGCTTATGACTTGCATCATACATCGCAGGGAAAAGGGGGAGTAGATATATAGAACTTCGTCATCTTCCACTACCAGCTTGACTAGCATAGCTGCACATCGTGTTTTTATCTTTGGAAGAGCCCATCATATTCTCCAGGACAATCCATGTTGCTACAAATGACAGAATTTCACTCTTTTTAAATGGCTGAGTAATTTTTCATTGTTAAAATTTAAAAAGTGCCCGTGAGAGACCAAACACTACAGTAAGTGCTCTTGAACCAAGTTCTCTTACTACTCAAAGAAACAGGTATTAGAATTATCTGCTTCTGCTCTGCAGCATCTCTTTACAGAAATATTTGCTACAGTTTACGCACTTGCTCCAGTAACCCCCATCTTAAAGAACTCTTCTTTGAAGTCATACTCTCCCCTCCAGTTCCTACTCCATTTCTCAGAACAAGTCATCTTACCCGAAACTATGGCTTTAGGGCCTAACTGTACACGTAGCTGTAGGCCCTTTCCTACAATTCAGGACACCTGCCACTGTAATCAAGTGCCCTTCCACGCCATACCCGGAGTACTGCACTTGCGCTTGTCAGCAAAGATAGGTTTGTGATTCATCGTCCGACAAAGAAAATATAGTTTGTATATTTTATAAAATGATAAATGTGAACTTTAATTACTCATGATAACCAATGACCATAAAAAGGTTTTAGACATTAAAACCTACATTCCATAGAAGATACAACAAATAATCTACATGTCTCAGAAAATTTTTGAACAATTTGTAGAAACTTCCAACACTGATAACTATAGAGAAGTCCATTGTCATTAATGTTTTTAGTCTTATACTCAGTGTGTGTGTAGGAACATGATTTTCTCTCTGTAATTGCACTCCTTCTTACAGGCATAAAAAATTCTGCTCATTTCCCCAAACTCCTTTTTTACTTTCTAAAATGCTTATTGGAAAGATGTGAGGTTAAGGGTTGAGGCAATAATTCCCTTATTTTGAATAACAACGTAAAGAGCCTATATTTTGCAATTTAATAGAATGCAAAATGAAAATAAAATTAGAAATGAAAATGATTCAGGCACTATGGAAGATAATTCCTTAAAATAGACTTACCAAAAAACTGAGCAAGTTCACTGAAAGATATTTACCCAGATGAGTAACAGTTTATGATCACTTGAAAATCTGCACCTGAATGTTTGTAATGGCTTTTACACAAATAACAAAAATCAGAAAGAACACACAGAGGTCTTTGATGAATAGATAAGCAAGCTATGATACATCCATACAAACGGACACTACTCAGCAATAAGTACGAACAGGCTTCTAATAATCAGCAGAATTTGGATGAATCTCAAATATATTAAGCTAAGTGAAAGGAGCTATACTCAAAGTGTCTGATACCATTCATATGACATGCTGAAAAGGCAAAAAAGAAAAATAGCAGCAGTGGTAAACAGATCAGAGAGTTGGCAGGGGACTGGTGGAGGGCAGGATGTAATTATCAAAGGACACCAGAGAATTTGGAAGGTTGATACAACTTCTATATCTGGATTTTGGTGGTGGCTGTATACTATATATGGGCTTCCCTGGTACCTCAGTGGTAAAGAATCTGCCAGTGCAAGAGATGTGGGTTGATCCCTGGGTCAGGAAAAGCCGTTGGAGAAGGAAATGGCAACCCACTCCAGGATTCTTGCTTGGGAAGTCCCCTGGACAGAGAAACCTGGCAAGCTGCAGTCCATGGAGTCGCAAAAGAGTCAGACACAACTTAGTGACTGAACAACAAATATACATTTATGAAAACTTGCAGCACTATATACTACAAAAGGTGAATTTAACTGAATGAAAACTGTACCTTAGTAAAACTGAAAAAAATACAGGAAAAGATAATTGTAAATAAGAGGATATGAAGCTTTTAATATCCTGCTTCTACAACCTTCTTTACCATTAAAAAAGTCCCCTGCCATATTGTTTTTTGTCAAGAGTTCAGTGTTATAGTTTTGAAATACAATTGTATTTATTCTGTCAATTAAACCTGCCAGATCATTTGTTGAGGCCAATTACTGTGTTCATCATTGCTCCCTGTAATATACATACATCCCTAGGTATCACCTTCCTTCTTGATGAAATTATTATATTCGGGCATCTTTGGTGGTAAAGCCTTATAGTTTAGTTTGTAATTTGTTGTCACTCTCTACTGATGCTTTTATCTATGCAGAAAACTCTTGGTGGGGAACAAAACTCTGAGTTATGTTCCCTCAGCACTTCTAAAGATATTTCTTTCTTGTCCTATAACTTCAGTGAGAACTCCACTATCTTCTATCTTTATCAGTGGGATATCTGTCTTGTTTCTTTGAGAGAATTTAAAAGATTTTCATTAACACTGATATTCTCTATATTCAGTACTGTCTGGATAACTTTTTTGATTGGCTGCTCAATGTTTATGAAGTTGCACACTTTCTCTTCAAATGTCACTTGTGGCACACAATATAACACCAACACACATTTGTATGTACAGGACAAAACAGATTGCCAAAGGTCATGGAGGGAAGACTTGGTAATTACAGACTCCACAGAGCACAGTCACGTTGAATTAAATAGTCCAGGCTAAGAAGAGATAAGTGAGGCCAGGGGGATGGAGGTGGGAAGCAATGTCCCATAGATGCCTCAAAACCCACCTTAAATCTGGGGCAGAGGACTGATTGACCACGAGAGGGTCTTTTCTTCCTGTTCATTTCAGTCGGTAATTTGGAAATGGGCCATCAGTCCCTTCCTTGGGTGACATAGAAACCCAGGGCCTCCAAGCTCATTTAGTGAGAGAAGAGTACAAGGAAACAGGGCCAGGAAACAGGCCCAAAGGGATTCATTACCATCCTGTTTCCTGGACCAGCCTTTCTAGGGAAGGCCGTTTCAGCTGAGAGGCTAGGCTAAGTCCCTCTAAACACAGGGGTAGAACAGAGGGAGTGGGATTGTGGGATGAGGAAACTGGGCAGCCTCCCCTAGGACGGGCCCTGGCCTCGTGTTGGCCCCAGGGACAGTGAGATCAGTCACTGCAGGGTCTCCTTTGAGCAGCCCTTCTCATATCTACTTCCTCCCGATCCCCACTGCTTTCATTTTTTCTCCCAGACCGCAGCAAGAGTAAATAAAAGTCTGAGCATCAGTACCCATGAACTCTGTCTGACTAAGGCACAACAGATAGATGAAACTTTTACTTGAGGAGCTATGCGACAGAAGCAGTTTCTTTTAATTTTCCACAGGTGTAAAAACAGGAAAGCTATCCTCTTGTTCCGTAGAAGCTCTCCAGGTCAGAAGGATTCAGTTGGCTCTGTCAGCAAGTATTGCATTTCCAGAGCAGACCTGTAGAGGAACTGAAGGAACGGAAGGAGTCCTAACTGACCTTGGTCAGACCCCTCAGACTTTTAACATCGCTTAGCAAAAATCAGACCTATTGAATACGGCTGAAAAAGTCCCATCTTCCTTCTCCTTTTCTACTGCATCTTCCTTGACCCTCAGACAATCCCCAGGGTTGTCCATGTGGTCAGGCAGCTGGCATTTAACCACCTCAGGTAAGAGTATTGTCTCACTTTCAGGGAAGGGTGCAGTCTTGAGGAATTTCGACTGGAGATATGGAGCCCAGTGCAGATCCCAAGAACTTCAGCTACCCTGTCTTCCAGGTTCTCTGGTGCTTGGGCTCTATACCTCATCACAAACTCCTCTATTCTTTGTTTTCTAAATATGAGGAGGAATCAGTGAGGCCTGGTGGAAGATTCTATGCTACATCCCAGACCAGTGTATCTGCTTCTGGGTGGTAGCATCAGGATCTGTCTTTAGACCTTATAGGCTTTGTTGGCATCTGATAAAAATATTTGTAGCTATATTGTAATATATGCCTCTGAAGGACCATTTAAGATCAGATGATAGTTTTGTGACATGCTTTAGTACCTCTTTACTATTAAAATTCTGTGGAATCTGTAGAAGTCAAAGGAAACTAGTGAAATTCAAAATATATGACATAATAGAGGAAAGTGAGTTTTAGAAATATGCTTCACTTACAGACTTTTTAAGATATGTTCAAAGTTGGATTTATCTGCCCAGTTTCCATGATGCATGAGACTGATTTCTGTCAATCTCATGTCCTGTTCTAGAAAGCATCTCTGGGAATGGGAAAAGCTGCCAGACTCCCATGGCAGCTTTCAGAACAGGAGCACTTTTTCCTCCCCCTGTGGCTCCTCAGTGCAGTATGGAGGCCCTGGCTCTGTAGTTTGGGGACCTAAGATGGTGAAAGAGAGGGAAGTTAAGGTTAATGAGCTTGATTACAAATACAACACATGCTCTTTTTTTCCCCTACAACTTTCCCTATTTCTCCCCCAAACAATCTGAGCTTCCTTATCAATTCCTTATGTTTTTCATATTTCTGCATAATCCCAGGGTCACCTTTATTATAATATGTTATAAAAGAAACAGCCATGTTTGCCTTGATTTTAAAGATTAAGTTCTGAAAGTGACATCACCTCAAGCACACTATTCCATAGTCTCAAACAATCTAAATTATCTTCCCTCTTTGGCACATGAAGAGTGTAGGGCTGGCCCAGTGAACTGAGGAGCACACTTTAGCTCTTCTAATAAGGAGGGCTGCAAATCAATGTGCACATACAGTATATGGAAAAAACTAATGAGGTACATTATTGATATCACACTGATGCTCTTGTTTTAGTATTTCATATTCAAAATAGGTACACAGAACAGTGACTGGGTACTTACATCATCAGTCAAATATTATACCTAAAGCATAGGTATAAGAATTATTAAGAGCATGGATACCTGGATATTGATATATTGTAATGAAAAAGATGATTTGAATTTTTGAGGAGATACATATTCAGGTTTGATGTCCTAAATAATATACTTATCTAGTGATCTTTGAATATTTAGCTGTTAATGTGATGCTTGTTCTCCATTCAGGTGGTTCTTCTCAAGATACTTAAAAGATTCAGAAACAGAGATCAAAAATTAAAATTAGCTACCAGTGGGAAAGGAATCACCATATTGGATTCATATTGGTCATTCTATGGGGCCTCTGATGTTACAAAATCCTGCAACCATCTTAACAAAAATTCACCAAGAATCTACTTGGTTCTAGGCAACTAAAGAAACAACACAGAATGGAACACTGGAATTTCACTTTGGGAAGTGGCTTCATATTGATGGGGATTCTGAATGACAGTGGGTCTCCTGAGCTACTCTGTGCTACAATCACAGTCCTGTACACGCTGGCCCTCACCAGCAATTGCCTTCTGCTCCTGGCCATCACAACAGATGCCCGACTCCACGTGCCCATGTACCTCCTGCTCGGGCAGCTCTCTCTCATGGACCTCCTCTTCACATCTGTTGTCACTCCCAAGGTCATTGTGGATTTTCTGCTCAGTGAAAACACCATCTCCTTCATGGGCTGTGCCCTTCAGATGTTCCTGGCACTGACTCTGGGTGGTGCAGAGGACCTCCTACTGGCCTTCATGGCCTATGACAGGTATGTGGCCATTTGTCATCCTCTGAACTACATGGTCCTCATGAGGCCGAGGGTCTGCTGGCTCATGGTGGCCACATCCTGGCTTGTGGCATCCTCTAGTGCCGTTGTATATACTGTGTATACCATGCACTATCCCTTTTGCAAAGCCCGTGAGATCAGCCACCTGCTCTGTGAGATTCCACCTCTGTTGAAGTTGGCCTGTGCAGATACTTCCAGATATGAACTCATGGTGTATGTGATGGGAGTGACCTTCTTGATTCCTCCTCTTGTTGCTATCCTTGCCTCCTACACACTAATCCTACTTACTGTGCTCCACATGCCCTCAAATGAGGGGAGGCAGAAAGCCCTGGTCACCTGCTCTTCCCACCTGACTGTGGTCGGGATGTTCTATGGAGCGGCCACATTCATGTATGTTCTGCCCAGTTCCCTCCACAGCCCCAAGCAAGACAACATCATCTCTGTCTTCTACACGATTGTCACCCCAGCCCTGAACCCCCTCATCTACAGCCTGAGGAATAAAGAGGTCATGGGGGCCTTAAGGAGAATTCTGGGAAAATATATATGCTGTGGACACACTCCTAACAGAGCTGCCAAGTAGACTTGGTAGGGGATTAAGTATCATGTGGCTGTGATAATGGTAGCTTATGGAAGTCTGATCAAACTCCAATAGTCTCTTACATCAGAGGAGAGCTACTGTCATTTGACTGGATTCTTAGACAATTATAGAGAGAAGTAGCCTCATAAGACATATTGGGCTTCTTGTTTATTAGGCAGATGGTTGTTCAAACAATTAGTTGGAAAGAATAATCGATTTGTGACTACATTTGTACAAATACTTATGTTGAGAGAGTGGGAAAGGCTAATGGGTCATTTTTATACCACGAAATGAAAATTAAAGTACAGAAATGAGTAAAACAGAATGTGGAAGTTCCCAGATTTCAAGTGAGCATTGGAAATATAATAGCAGTGAGAGTCATGTGTTGTGTATTTTGCTTGAGTTTTTAAAAATGTGATTTACATACCTGTAGACCCTGGTGGCTCAGAGGTTAAAGCGTCTGCCTCCAATGTTGGAGACCTGGGTTCAGTCCCTGGTTCGGGAAGATCCCCTGGAGAAGGGAAATGGCAATCCACTCCAGTATTCTTGCCTGGAGAATCCCATGGATGGAGAAGCCTAGTAGGTTACAGTCCATGGAGTCGCAAAGAGTCAGACATGACTGAGAGACTTCACCACAGACCTGTTTTGAAACATCAGAACAATTGCATGGTGAGTATATGTCTTTGTCTGTATCCACAGGAAAGGAAAGCTATCATATATAATTCACTTTCTGCTAATTTAGATATGCTTTATTTGTATCATTTGATTTACCTGTGTGGAAGTATTTATAACAAAAACTGTGAACTTTCCTGGCTCACCTAATTGAAATTATTTTGGGAGGTAGTGCTTTTTAAAACTCAGAAATATTTTCTTTTCAGAAGCTGTCTTAAATTACTTAGTGTATTAAGATCAATGATAATATAAAAGCTAATAATCTATGGAACTAGCCCAAGTTCATTATATAAACAGAAATTGAGAAAGAGGCAAAAATCTCCTATAAGGTTTTCTATTCATTTTTTGCTTATCTATATGCAGTTTGCTAAATAGCTATGTACATTTTGGCTAAAGTTTTGCTTTTTTGGCTTGAAATTTGGTGAAGTTTCTTCCTTTGAAGAGAGGACTTTATAGTGTAGGGCTGGGGGCTTATGGAGGTAGGTGGCCAGAGTGCTGAGTTTAATCTCTGCTCACCAAGTATATCTGTGTATCTTTGAACACAAATTAAACCATTCATTTCTCACTTTGTTCCTCTGAAAAGCAGTGATAATAATGAGACTCATGATGATCTCATGTTTTAGGGTGGCTTGAATAAAATGATAATGCACTTAGATCTGTGTCTTGCAAAAAGTTCTTAAACCATGCTGTTATATGAATATCTAATAAATAGTCTTGATAAAACTTCATTTCAAATGAGTACATAATAGCATCATATGAATCCTCTATAATGTATTTAGGGATTTCCTTACATTTAATTTTGTCCCTTCAAATTTTCTTACATAAGGGTATATTTTATGGGAGGTCAAATTCCTGAAGTGTAAATAATGGAAAGTAAGCAAAGAAACTATTTGACATTCTTATTTTAAAGAGCCAACTGTTTATGAGAAAGTTAGAGACCTTTTGCATGCTGGCTAGCATTTTGTGAGAGTCTCTGCCTCATTGTACTCTTTCCCGTGCTGTCTTATACAAACTCCCTTTGATAATTTATTAGGCACATAAATAAAAAGTAACAGGTGTTTTCACTTATAATATTTATTTTGTTTTATTCTAATGATTTTTCTGTAGCCCTATATAGACAAAGGACCTAGAAAATTTGGCAGTTATATACGTGGCAACATTTATTTTTAGTTTATTCAATATGTAGTAGGATATGTTGGATAGAGAAGTGTTACAACATTTACAAAATGTCATAGATTCATTTTTTCCTTTGTATTTTATAGGTGGTAGTACCCTTACAATTCCCATTTTTAATTCAGATAATATTGCCATAAATCTTTAGATTTGCTTAATAAACTTTAATCTCTCTGATGTTATTTAAATACATTATGGGTAGTGAAACTTTAAGTTAGTTGTTTTCTAAATAGCTGATTTTCCTCTTAGCATTCCTAATGATCTTTACTTATTTATGTTTATTATTATTATTCACAATTGCTTGACTACATATTTTCTTCTTGTAAGTATAGTGATAGAGGGTGTCTCTAGTACTGGTCTAGTAGTACCCATTCCTCAGAGAAAATCATCTTAAAAGACTTCACTGTACCTATACCTTCTGGTCCTTTCCTGCCATTCATGATTCATGTCGCTGTAATCAGGCTCCCCTCCACAGCCAACAGCACCTCCCCTCCCTACCACATTGTAGTTGTGCATGAGGTATATGTCTCATCTGTTCTGACAAAGAAATAATAGTTTATATATGTTATAAAATTGTAAAGTGTGAATTTTAGAATCATTACCTGTGGTTGCCATTGAGCCTCAAAGGGCTTAAAGATTAAAACCTATATTCCACAGGAGATACAATAGATCTTTATAGTCCACATAACTCAGAAAAATTTAAATAATTGTAAATATTTCCAGAATTGCTAACTAGACAGGATTTAACTATCATTAAGGTTTTCAGTTTCCAGTCCTAAGTGTGTGTATGTGCATGTGTCTCTGTATGACTTTCTGTCTTGAATTGTACCTTCTTCTTTACTTGCATAAATAATCCTGTTCATTCTCCAAAACTCTTCTTTTTATCTTAAATACTAATTAGGGAGACATGAAATTTAAAACTTCAGGCAACATGCACTTCATTTTTAATTTAAAAACCCATATTTTATAGCTTAAAAATGCAAAATGAGAATAAAATTGTTCAGTCACTACAGAAACAGATGGACACTTTTTAATCAAATTAAACACATACTTACCACACAACAGAGCAAGTTCACTACAAGGGACTTACCCAAGTGAATAACAGTTTATAGTCACTCAAAAACCTATACATAAATGTTTATAATGGCTTTTTCCACTAACAATAACCAGAAACAACACAAATGTCCTTTAACTGGTGAATGGATAAAGAAATTATGATACAGCCACACAACTGGATGTTACTTGGCAAAAAATGGGAACAGACTCTAAAACATATTATGCTAAGTGAAAGGAGCTACACCCAAAGTATCTGATACCATTCATATGACATGAAGGGAAAAAATAAGAATGACTGTAAACAGATCAGATTTCCCAAGGGTTTGGGTGAGCATGGGATGATTATCAAAATGCACCAGAGAATTTGCGGGGTTGAGGCAACTTTTATATCTTGGTTTTGGTGGTGGTTATATTCTTTTATGGGCTTCTCTGATGGCTCAGCAGGTAAAGAAATCAGCTGCACTGCAGAAGACTCAAGAGATGTGGGATTGATTCCTGTGTCAGGATGACCCCCGGAAGAGTGCATGCCAACCCACTCGAGTATTCTTGGCTGGAGAATCCCATGGACAGAGGAGCCTGGTGAGGTACAGTCCAAAGGGCCTTTAAGAGTTGGACAAGACTGAGAGACTAACACTTTCACTTTCCCTTTTCACATATGCTATTATATACATTTGTCAAAAATTGCAGAACTGTATATGAAAAGAGGCAGATTTTATTGGGTGAAAATTTGTGCCTTAATAAAAATTTAAAAAGTAGGAAATAATTGAATAAAATTTTTAATATTCTGCTTGTACAGCCTTCTTTAAATACCAATAGAAAAAAGTCCCTTGTCATCTTGATTTTTTTCTGTGAATTTAAATTTTTTTATTTATATCCTATCTGCTTTGAAAAGGGATTTAATGTTCAGTCAATTCAGTTCAGTCACTCAGTCATGTCTGACTCTTTGCCACCCCATGGACTGCAGCACACCAGGCTTCCCTGTCCATCACCAACTCCCGGAGCTTGCTCAGACTCACATCCATTGAGTTGGTGATGCCATCCAACCATCTCATCCTCTGTCGTCCCCTTCTCCTCTCACCTTAAATCTTTCCCAGAATCAGGATCTTTTCCAATGAGTCAGTTCTTTGCATCAGGTGGCCAAAGTATTGGAGTTTCAGCTTCTGCATCAGTCCTTCCAATGAATATTCAGGACTGATTTCTTTAGGATGGACTGATTGGATCTCCTTGCTTTCCAAGGGACTCTCAAGAGTCTTCTCCAACACCACAGTTCAAAAGCATCAATTCTTCGGCTCTCAGCTCTCTTTATAATCCAACTCTCACATCCATACATGACTACTGGTAAAACAACAGCTTTGACAAGATGGAGCTTTGTTGGCAAAGCAATGTCTCTGCTTTTAATATACTGTCTAGGTTGCTTATAACTTTTCTTCCAAGGAGTAAGCATCTTTAAATTTCATGGCTGCAGTCACCATCTGCAGTGATTTGGGAGCCCCCCAAAATAAAGTCTGTCACTGTTTACATTGTTTTCCCATCTATTTGTCATGAAGTGATGGGACTAGTTGTGTCCAACTCTTTGTGACCCCATGGACTATACAATCAATAGAATTCTCTAGGCCAGAATACTGGAGTGGGTAGCCTGTCCCTTCTCCAGGGGATCTTCCCAACCCAGGGACTGAACCCAGGTCTCCTGCATTTTAAGAAGATTCTTTACCAGCTGAGCCACAAGGGAAGCCCACGAATATTGGAGTGGGTAGCCTATCCCTTCTCCAGTGGATCTTCTTGACCCAGCAATTAAACCGAGGTTCTTGAATTGCAGGCAGATTCTTTACCAACTGTGCTATATGGGAAACCCTTCCGATACAGTGAAAGTGATTATACAGCACAGTGTTGGAGAGGTGACTGAGAAAAAGATACCCCACATCCAAAGGCAAAGGAGAAGCCCCAGCAAGATGGTAAGAGGGGTAAAAACACATTTAGAATCAAACCCCATACCTGCCAGAGATGCTCAGAGGGCTCAAACAAACCTTGTGCACACCAGGACCCAGAAATCCCACAGAGACTGAGACAGAACTGTGTTGGAATGTCTCCTGTGGAGGTACGGGTCAGCAGTGGCCTGCCACAGGGGCAGGGGCTCTGGGTGCCACAGACCTGGGTATGATATAAGCACTCTTGGAGGAGGTCGCCGTTAAAACCAGCATAGAGCCACCAGAACTTACACAGGACTGGGGAAACAGACTTTTGGAGGGAACAAACAGAACCCTGTGGACACCAGGACCCAGGAGAAAGGAGCAGTGACTGCACAAGAGACTGACCCAGACTTGCCCATGAATGCCCAGTAGTCTCTAGTGGCGGCATGGGTCAGCAGGGGGCCTGCTGCAGGCTTGGGGGCACTGAGTGTAGCAGGGCATGATGGGACCTTTTGAAGGAGGTCACCCTTATCTTCACTGCCTCCACCACAGTTTAGCCCCAGGTAAATAACAGGGAGGGAAAACAACCTCACCCATCAATAGAAAATTGGATTAAGATTTACTGATCCTGGCCCTGCCCATCAGAATAAGACGCAGTTTCCCCTTCAGAATGTGGAGGAGCTACTCCACTTTCAGGTCAGGACGGGCGGCAGTGAGGAGATACCCCTTGTCCAAGGTAAGGAGCAGCGGCTGCGCTTTGCTGGAGCAGCCGTGAAGAGATACCCCACGTCCAAGGTAAGAGAAACCCAAGTAAGACGGTAGGTGTTGTGAGAGGACATCATAGGGCAGACACACTGAAACCATAATCACAGAAAACTAGTCAATCTAATCACACGGACCACAGCCTTGTGTAACTCAGTGAAACTAAGCCATGCTCCTGGTGCCACCCAAGACAGGTGGGTAATGGTGAAGAGGTCTGACAAAATGTGGTCCACTGGAAAAGGGAATGGCAAACCACTTCAGTATTTTTGCCTTGAGAACCCCATGAACATTATGAAAAGGCAAAAAGATAAGATACTGAAAAAGGAACTCTCCAGGTCGGTAGGTGCCCAATATGCTACTGGAGATCAGTGGAGAAATAACTCCAAACAAATACAGTATTGTAATTAAAAAAATAAATAAATTTAATTAAAAAAATGAAAAAAAAAGAATGAAGGGATGGAGCCAGAGCAAAACCAATACCCAGTTGTGGACGTGACTGATGACACAAGCAAGTTCCAACGCTGTAAAGAACAATATTGCAAGGAACCTGGAATGTTAGATCCATTAATCAAGGCAAATTGGAGTGCTCAAACAAGAGATAGCAAGAGTGAACGTCAACATTCTAGGAATCACTGAACTAAAATGGACTGGACTGGGTGAATTTAACTCAGATGACCATTATATCTACTACTGAAGGCAGGAATCCCTTAGAAGAAATGGAGTAGCCATCATGGTTAACAAGAGTCTGAAAAGCACTACTTAGATGCAATCTCAAAAATGACAGAAAGATCTCTGTTCGTTTCCAAAGCAAACCATTCAATATCAAAGTAATCCAAGTCTATGCCCCAACAAGCAAGGCTGAGAAGCAGAATTTGAACGGTTCTATGAAGACCTACAAGACTTTTTAGAAATAATGCCCCAAAAGATGTCCTTTTCATTATGGGGACTGGAATGCAAAAGTAGGAAATCAAGAAACACCTGGAGTAACAGACAAATTTGGCCTTGGAATACGGAATGAAGCAGGGCAAAGGCTAATAGTTTTGCAGAGAGAACACACTGGTCATAGCAAACACCCTCTTCCAACAACACAAGAGAAGATTCTACACATAGACAGCACCAGATGGTCAACACTGAAATCAGATTGATTATATTCTTTGCAGCCAAAGATAGAGAAGCTCGATCCAGTTAGCAAAAACAAAACTAGGAGCTGACTATGGCTCAGTTCCTGAACTCCTTATTGCCAAATTCAGACTTAAACTGAAGAAAGTAGGGAAAACCGCTAGACCATTTAGGTATGACCTAAATCAAATCCCTTATTATTTATACAGTGGAAATGAGAAATGTATTTAAGGGACTAGAACTGATAGATAAAGTGCCTGAAGAACTATGGATGGAAGTTCATGACATTGTACAGGAGACAGGGATCAAGACGATCCCCATGGAAAAGAAATGCAAAAAGTAAAATAGCTGTCTGGGGAGGCCTTACAAATAGCTGTGAAAAGAAGAGAAGTGAAAACCAAGGGAGAAAAGGAAAGATATAAGTATCTGAATGCGGAGTTCCAAAGAATAGCAAGAAGAGATAAGAAAGCCTACTTCAGGGATCAGTGCAAAGAAATAGAGGAAAAGAACAGAATGGGAAAGACTAGAGATCTCTTCAAGAAAATTAGAGATACCATGGGAACATTTCATGCAAAGATGGGCTCAATAAAGGACAGAAATGGTATGGACCTAAAAGAAGCAGAGGATATTAAGAAGAGGTGGCAAGAACACACAGAAGAAGTGTACAAAAAGATCTTCAAGACCAAGATAATCAGGATGGTGTGATCATTCACCTAGATCCAGACATCTTGGAATGTCTGGATCTGAAGTCAAGTGAGCCTTAGAAAGCATCACTACGAACAAAGCTAGTGGAGGTGAAGGAATTCCAGTAGAGCTATTTCAAATCCTGAAAGATGATGCTGTGAAAGTACTGCACTAAATATGCCAGCAAATTTACCAACTGAGCTATCATGGAAGCCCTTACGATACAGTGGAAGTGATTATACAGCACAGCAAATTTGGAAACCTCAGCAGTGGCCACAGGACTGGAAAAGATCAGTTGTCATTCCAATCCCAAAGAAAGGCAATGCCAAAGAATGCTCAAACTACCTCACAATTGCACTCATCTCACATGCTAGTAAAGTAATGCTCAAAATTCTCCAAGCCAGGCTTCAGCAATATGTGAACCATGAACTTCCAGATGTTCAAGCTGGTTTCAGAAAAGACAGAGGAACCAGAGATCAATTTGCCAACATCCGCTGGATCATCAAAAAGCAAGAGAGTTCCAGAAAAATATCTATTTCTGCTTTTTTGACTATCCCAAAGCCTTTGACTGTGTGGATCACAATAAACTGTGGGAAAATTCTGAAAGAGATGGGAATACCAGACCATCTAACCTGCCTCTTGAGAAACCTATATGCAGGCCAGGAAGCAACAGTTAGAACTGGACATGGAACAACAGATTGGTTCCAAATCAGGAAAGGAGTACGTCAAGGCTGTATATTGTCACCCTGCTTATTTAACTTTTATGCAGAGTACATCATGAGAAACACTTGGTTGGAAGAAGCACAAGCTAGAATCAAGATTGCCAGAAGAAGTATCAGTAACCTCAGATATGCAGATGACACCACCCTTATGGCAGAAAGTGAAGAACTCAAAACCCTCTTGATTAAAGTGAATGAGGAGAGTGAAAAAGTTGGCTTAAAGCTAAACATTCAGAAAACGAAGATCATGGCATCTGGTCCCATCACTTCATGGCAAATAGATGGACAAACAGTGAAAACAGTGTCAGACTTTTTTGGGGGGTGAGGGGGGAACGGGTCCAAAATCACTGCAGATGGTGACTGCAGCCATGAAATTAAAATAACACTTACGCCTTGGAAGGAAAGTTATGACCAGCCTAGATAGTATATTCAAAAACAGAGACATTACTTTGCCAACAAAGGTATGTCTAGTCAAGGCTATAGTTTTCCAGTAGTCATGCATGGATGTCAGTGTTAGCTGTGAAGAAAGCTGAGCACCAAAGAATTGATGCTTTTGAACTGTGGTGTTGGAGAAGACTCTTGAGAGTCCCTTGGACTGCAAGGAGATCCAATCAGTCCATTCTGAAGGAGATCAGCCCTGGGATTTCCTTGGAGGGAATGATGCTGAAGCTGAAACTCCAGTATTTTGGCCACTTCATGCAAAGAGTTGGCTGACTGGAAAAGACTCTGATGCTGGGAGGGATTGGGGCAGGAGGAGAAGGGGACGACAGAGGATGAGATGGCTGGATGGCATCACCAACACGATGGACATGAGTCTGAGTGAACTCTGGGAGTTGGTGATGGACAGGGTGGCCTGGCGTTCTGCCATTCATGGGGTCGCGAAGAATCAGACACGACTGAGTGACTGAACTGAACTGAACTGAACTCCCCCTCAGTCAGTCTCTACCATCAGGAAGCTTCCATACACCTCTTATTCGTCTCAATCAGAGGGGAGACAGACTGAAAACCACAATCACAGGAAACTAACCAGTCTGATCACATGGACCACAGCCTTGTCTAACTCAATGAAACTATGACCCATGCTGTGTTGGGACAGTCAGACAGACGGATCATGTTGGAGCATTCTGATCAAACATGGTCCACTGGAGAAGGGAATGGCAAACCACTTCAGTATTCTTGCCTTGAGAACCCATGAACAGTCAGAAAGGCAAAAGATAGGACACTGAAAGGTGAACTGGGCAAAACAACACTCAGTTGTGGATGTGATGGGTGACAGAAGTAAAGCCTGATGCTGTAAAGAGCAATATTGCATAGGAACTTGGAATGTCAGGTCCATGAATCAAGGCAAATTGGAAGTGGTCAAACAGGAGATGGCAAGAGTTAACGTTGACATTCTAGGAATCAGCAAACTAAAATGGACTGGACTGGGTGAATTTAACTCAGATGACCATTGTATCTACTACTGTGGGCAGGAATCTCTTAGAAGAAATGGAGTAGCCATCACAGTCAACAAAAAGTCCAAATGCAGTACTTGGATGCAATCTCAAAAACGACAGAATGATCTCTGTTCATTTCCAAGGCAAACCATTCATTGTCACAGTAATCCAAGTCTATTCCGGGACCAGTAATGCTGAAGAAGCTGAAGTTGAACAAATTCTATGAAGACCTACAAGACCTTCTAGAACTATCACCCCCAAAAGATGTCCTTTTCATTATAGTGGACTGGAATGTAAAAGTAGGAAGGCAATAAATACCTGGAGTGAGAGGCAAATTTGGCCTTGGAGTACAGAATGAAGCAGGGCAAAGGCTAATAGAGTTTTGCCAGGAGAACACACTGGTCACAGCAATTACTGTCTTGCAACAACACAAGAGAAGACTCTACATGTGGACATCACCAGATGGTCAACAACAAAATCAGATTGATTATATTCTTTGCAGCCAAAGATGAAGAAGCTGACCAGGAGCTGATGCAAAAGCAAGACCAGGAGCTGATGGTGGCTCAGATCATGAACTCCTTCTTGCCAATTTCAGGCTTAAATTGAAGAAAGTAGGGAAAACCACTAGACCATTCAGGTATGACCTAAATCAAATCCCTTATGATTATGCAGTAGAAGTGGCAAATAGATTCAAGGGATTATATCTGATAGAGTGTCTGAAGAACTATGGATGGAGGCTTGTAACATTGTACAGGAGGCAGGGAGCAAGATCTTCCCCCAAAAAAGAAGTGCAAAAGGCAAAATGGTTTTCTGAGGAGGACTTTACAAATAACTGTGAAAAGAAGAAAAGAGAAAGGCAAAGGAGGAAAGGAAAGATATACCCATTTGAATGCAGAGTTCCAAAGAATAGCAAGGAGAGATATGAAAGTCTTCCTCAGTGATCAATGCAAAGAAATAGAGGGAAACAATAGAATGGGAAAGACTAGAGATCTCTTCAAGGAAATCAGAGATACTGAAGGAGGAAAAAGACAGAACAGGTTCCATCTTCAAAGCAGGCCTCCATCTTGAGCCGTATTGTGGAATTTGAGCTATATGCCCTATATCTATGGAAACGACATACAAAATCAGAGCCCCAGATGGAAGAGCCCCAGGGCTTGTACTTAGACTTTCCGTCACCTAAAGAAATATCCTAATTATCTGTGTAACTGAATAGAGTCATAAATTATATTATGCTTATTGGGGTACGACCACAGGCCTATTGATAATTGCCCACTGTTAACTACCTGACTTAAGGCATACAAATCACAGGTTAACTTTGATTGTATCTTTCTTTTCCTTTGTTCAGACTACTTTCAGAGAATTTGAGGAGGTGGATTTGAGCATGTACACTTAGGGTATATAAGGTTTTCACAAAAACTGGTCAGGGTCCTTGGCTAAGAGGAGACTCTGCCTTGGGCCTGCCAGTATAATAAACTGCACTCCGCTATCTGCATTGTCCTTCTAAGAGAGTTTGCTTCCCAGAACGCATGGATACAACAATACCAAGAGAACATTTCATGTAAACATGGGCACAATGAAGGACTGAAATGGTATGGACCTAACAGAAGCAGAAGATATTATGAACAGGTGGCAAGAATACACTGAAGAAATATATTAAAAAGTTATTCACTACCCAGATAAGCACAATGGTGTGATCACTCACCTAGAGCCAGACATCCTGGAATGCAAAGTCAAGTGGGCTTAGGAAGCATCATTGCGAACAAAGCTAGAGGAGGTGATGGAATTCCAGTTGACCTGTTTCAAATCCAAAAAGATGATGATGCTGTGAAAATGCTGCCAGCAAATGTGGAATACTCAGCAGTGGCCATAGGACTGGAAAAGGTCAGTTTTCTTTCCAATCCCAAAGAAAGGCAATGCCAAAGAATGCTCAAACTACTGCACAATTGCACTTATCTCACAAGCTAGCAAAGTAATGCTCAAAACTCTCCAAGTCAGGCTTCCACAGTATGTGAACTCTGAATTTCCAGATGTTCAATCTTGTTTTAGAAAAGGCAGAGGAACCAGAGATCAATTTGCCAACATCCGCTGGATCATCAAAAAAGCAAGAGAATTCCAGAAAAATATCTACTTCTGCTATACTGACTGTGCAAAAGCCTTTGTGTGGATCACAACAAACTGGACAATTCTGAAAGAGACGGGAATACTAGACCACCTGATCTGCCTCCTGCAAAATCTGTATGCAGGTTAGGAAGCAACAGTTAGAACTGGACATGGAACAGGTTGGTTCCAAATTGGGAAGGGAGTAAGTCAAGGTTGTATGTTGTCACCCTGCTTATTTAACTATTATGCAGAGTACATCATGAGAAAGGATGGGCTGGAGGAAGCACAATCTGGAATCAAGATTGCTGGGAGAAAGCTCAATAACCTCAGATATGCAGATGACACCACCCTTACGGCAGAAAGCGAAGAGAAACTAAAGGGCCTCTTGATGAAAGTGGAAGAGAGTAAAGAAGTTTGCTTAAAACTCAGCATTCAGAAAACTAAGATTATGGCATCTGGTCCCATCACTTCATGGGAAATAGATGGGGAAACTGGGGAAACAGTGAGAGACTTTATTTCTTGTGCTCCCAAATCACTCCAGATGGTGACTGCAGCCATAAAATTAAAAGATGCTTACTCTTTGAAAGAAAAGTTATGACCAACCTAGGCAGCATATTAAAAAGCAGAGTCATTACTTTGCCAGGAAAGATCTGTCTAGTCAAATCTATGGTTTTTCCAGTAGTCATGTATGGATGTGAGAGCTGGATTATAAAGAAAGCTGAGAACTGAAGAACTGATGCTTTTGAACTATGGTGTTGGAGAAGACTTTGAGTCCTTGGAAAGCAAGGAGATCCAATCAGTCCATTCTAAAGAAATCAGTCCTGAAGGACTGATGCTGAAACTGAAACTCCAATACTTTGGCCACCTGATGAGAAGAACTGACTCATTTGAAAAGACCCTGATGCAGGGAAAGATTTAAGGTGGGAGGAGAAGGGGACGACAGAGGTGGGATGAGATAGTTGGATGGCATCATGGACTCAATGGACTTGAGTAAACTCCGGGGAGTTGGTGTTGTAGCCGCATGTTCCGGAAAACACACTCACTCAGAAGGACAATGCAGATAGTGGAGTGTGGTTTATTACACCGGTGGGCCCAAGGCAGAGTCTCCTCTTAGCCAAGGACCCTGACCAGTTTTTATGAAAAACTTTATATACCCTAAATGTACTTGCTCAAACCCACCTCTGCAAATTCCTTGAAACTAGTCTGGACAAGGTAAAAGAGAGAAACTGTCAGTTAACCCATGATTCATGTGTCACAGGACTAGATAAACAGTGGATATTTATCAATAGGCCTGTGGTCATATCCTGATAAACATAATGAAATTTACCATTTTGTTCTGTTACAGAGATAATTAGCATTTTCTTTTAGGCAACAGAGAGTCCAAGTACAAGTCCTGAGGCTCTTTTATCCAAGGATCTGGTTTTCCATTGGTATGCCATTTCTGTAAACACAGGGCACAAAGCTCAGAGTCCATTGGGAGGGTGACCATGAGTGTAGCCTAATGTTTGCAGCCTGGCCTAAGATGGAGGCCAGCTCTGTCTGTTTCCTCCTTCACCTGTGTCAATTTATATTCCCACCAACAGTGCGAGAGGGTTACTCTTTCTGCATATCCTCTCTAGCATTTATTATTTGTAGATTTTTTCATGATTACCATTCTGACTGGTGTGAGTTGATAACCTCACTGTAGTTTTGGTTTTGCGTTTCTCTAGTGGCATCCGGTCCCATCATTTCATGGGAAATAGATGGGGAAACAGTGGAAACAGTGTCAGACTTTATTTCTTTGGGCTCCACTGCAGATGGTGACTGCAGCCATGAAATTAAAAGATGCTTACTCCTTGGAAGAAAAGTCATGACCAACCTAGAAAGTATATTCAAAAGCAGAGACATTACTTTGCTGACAAAGGTCTGTCTAGTCAAGGCTATGGTTTTTCCTGTGGTCATGTATGGATGTGAGAGTCGGACTGTGAGGAAGGCTGAATGCCAAAGAATTGATGTTTTTGAAGTGTGGTGTTGGAGAAGACACTTGAGAGTCCCCTGGACTGCAAGGAGATCCCACCAGTCCATTCTGAAGGAGATCAGCCCTGGGATTTCTTTGGAAGGAATCATGCTAAAGCTGAAACTCCAGTACTTTGGCCACCTCATGAGAAGAGTTGACTCACTGGAAAAGACTCTGATGCTGGGAGGGATTGGGGGCAGGAGGAGAAGGGGACGACAGAGGATGAGATGGCTGGATGGCATCACGGACTCGATGGATGTGAGTCTGAGTGAACTCCGAGAGATGGTGATGAACAGGAAGGCCTGGCGTGCTGGGATTCATGGGGTCGCAAAGAGTCGGACACGACTGAGTGACTGAACTGAACTGAGTGATGTTGAGCACTTTTTTTCCCCCATGTATTCATTAGCCATCTGTGAGTCTTCTTTGGAGAAATGTCTGTTTAGGTCATCTGCCTGCTTTTTGAGTGGGTTGTTTGTTTTTCTGATATTGAGCTGCCTGAACTGTCTGTTTTGGAGATTAATCTTTTGTCAGGAGGCCAAAGGAGTGGAGATGGGAAGCAAAATGCTACAGATGCCCCAAAACCCACCTTAAATTTGTGGCAGAGGACTGATGACCATGAAAGTGACCTTTGCTTCCTGCTCCAGTTCTGTCAGTAATTTGGAAACAGGTCATCAGTGCCTCCCTTAGGTGACATAGAAACCCAGGCCCTCCAAGCTCATTTAATGAGAGAAGAGTCCAGGGATACAGGACCAGGAAACAGGCCCAAAGGGATTAATTCCCACCCTGTGTCCTGGACCAATGTTTCCAAGGGAGGCCATTTCAGCTGAGAGGCTAAGTCCCTCTGAACACAGGGGTAGAATAGAGTAGAGAAGTGGGATCATGGATGAGGAAACCAAGCAGCCTCCCCCAGGAGAGGCCTTGGCTTGGCGTTCGCTCCAGAGATGGTGAGGTCAGCCATTGCAGTGTCTTATTTGAGCAGCCCTTCTGATTAATATCCACTTTCTCCAGATTTCCACTGCTTTTGTTTTTCTCCCATTCCCCAGCAAGAGTAAATGAAAGTCTGAGCATTGGTACCCATCAACCCAGTCAGACAAACGCTCCAGAGCTAGACGGCCTCTACTTGGGGAACTGAGTGACAGAAGCAGCTTCTTATAATTCTCCACAGGCGTGAGAACAAGAAAGCTATCTTCTTGTTTCATAGAAACTATCCAAGGACTGTATTGATGTTCTTTCTGCATTTGTTGCATTTCCAGAGAAGACCTCCGGAAGAACTGAAGGAACAGAATAAGCCTGACACCTACCTTGGTCAGATACCTCAGACTTCCAACTCGACTTAGCAAAAAACTAACTGAATATTGCTAGAAAGTGCATTTCTCCATTTCTACTGGCACTTCCTTGACTCAGCCTATCTCCAGGATAGGCCGTGTGGTCAGGAAGCTGCCTTCCCACAGTAAGGGTACTGTCTCACTTTCAGGAAAGTGTGCAGCTTCTAGGAATGCTGAGTTGAGAAATGGAGCCCAGTGCACACATATCAACTTCAGCTACTCTGACTTCCCCGCTCATGGTGCTTTGGTCTGTACCCCATCCCAAACTCCTATATTCTTGGTTTTCTAAACATGAGGAGGAATCAGTGAATCTTACAGTCTGCTGTAAGATTCTAAGTTATATCCCAGACCAGGGAATCTGCTTCCTGGGGAAGCTTTAGGACCTGTTTTTAAACTCCATAGACTTTGCTGACCTTTGATAAAAGTGTTGGCTCCTACATTACAATAAATGCCTCCAAAGGAATATTTAAGAATAGATGAAAGGTCTGTGATATGCTGTAATACCTTTTATCATCAAAATTCTGTGGACCTTGTAGAGGTTGATGGAAATTAGTGAAATGTCAAAATATAGGACACAATAGAGGAAAGTGATTTTTAGAAATATGCTTCACTGTGTTCAAAACTAGATTTATCTACCCAGCTTCCATGCTGAGTGACACAGATTTCTGTCATTCTCAGGTGGCTGTCTCTCTATTTTCTCCCTGAAATTGGGTACAACATTCCAAGAGCCATTTCCAGATCAAGAGCTCTTTCTCTTGTTCTATGTGGCCATTCAGTCCAGTGTGGATACCCTAGCCCTGTCAAAGGGAGAATGGGGATCTGAGTTTAAGCAAAAGTGAGAAGGTAGGATAAATAACACAAGTTATGTGGAGAAGTATATTGATATGTTATTAAAATCACATTTCTGTGCCTGTTTCAGAAAATCAATCAAAAAGACGTATGCAGATCACTGACAGGGTATGTAAATTATTGATTAAACATTCTACTTAAAACATAGGTACCAGAAAAAATCAGGAGCATATGTAGTAGAATATCTCTTTATTGTTGTGAAAGAGATGACCCTGTATGTGAGACAACAAAAGAGACACAGGTATAGAACGGACTTTTGGCCTCTGAGGGAGAGGGAGAGGGTGGGATGATTTGGGAGAATGACACTGAAACATGTATACTATCATATAAGAAACAAAGCGCCAGTCTATGTTCAATACAGGATACAGGATGCTTGGGGCTGGTGTACGGGATGATCCGGGGGAGATGGGGTGGGTTGGGAGGTGGGAGGGGGCTTCAGCATTGGGAGATCGTGTACACCTGTGGCTGATTCATGTCAATGTATGGCAAAACCAATACAGTATTGTAAAGTAGAATAAAGTACTAAAATGAATAAATAAATAAAAAGAAATCCAAACATCTTTAAAAAAAAAAAAGAGAGAGATGATTTGACTTTCTAGGGAGATACATGTTCACGTTTGATGTCCTGAATAGTCCTCATGTAGTAATCTCTTAATGTTTAGCCCTTTAGTGATGCTTATTTTCCAATTAGATAGGTTCTTATACTAATGTTTGTTCTCCAATTAGATGGGTTCTTTGTTTATCAAGATACAATTTTAAAAGTCAGAAGCTGAGATTAAGAGAAAAAATCAGCTACCAGTGGGAAAAGCATCATCTCACTGGATTCATGTTGGCCATCCTATGGGAACTCTGACGGTATAAAACTATGAGACCATTATAACAAAAATTCACCAAGGATCTATTTGTTTCCAGGCAACTAAAGAAACAACACAGAATGGAGCTTTGGAACTCCACCCTGGGAAGTGGCTTCATATTGATGGGGATTCTGAATGACAGCGGGTCTCCTGAGCTGCTCTGTGCCACAATCTCAGTCCTGTACACGCTGGCCCTCACCAGCAATGGTCTGCTGCTTCTGGTCATCACAACGGATGCCCGACTCCACGTGCCCATGTACCTCCTGCTCGGGCAGCTCTCTCTCATGGACCTCCTCTTCACATCTGTTGTCACTCCCAAGGTCATTGTGGATTTTCTGCTCAGTGAAAACACCATCTCCTTTGGGGGCTGTGCCCTTCAGGTGTTCCTAGTACTGACTCTGGGTGGTGCAGAGGACCTCCTACTGGCTTTCATGGCCTATGACAGGTATGTGGCCATTTGTCATCCTCTGAACTACATGGTCCTCATGAGGCCGAGGGTTTGCTGGCTCATGGTGGCCACATCCTGGCTTGTGGCATCCTCTAGTGCCATTGTATATACTGTGTACACCATGCACTATCCCTTTTGCAAAGCCCGTGAGATCAGCCACCTGCTCTGTGAGATTCCACCTCTGTTGAAGTTGGCCTGTGCAGATACTTCCAGATATGAACTCATGGTGTATGTGATGGGAGTGACCTTCTTGATTCCTCCTCTTGTTGCTATCCTTGCCTCCTACACACTAATCCTACTCACTGTGCTCCACATGCCCTCAAATGAGGGGCAGCAGAAAGCCCTGGTCACCTGCTCTTCCCACCTGACTGTGGTCGGGATGTTCTATGGAGCGGCCACATTCATGTATGTTCTGCCCAGTTCCCTCCACAGCCCCAAGCAAGACAACATCATCTCTGTCTTCTACACGATTGTCACCCCAGCCCTGAACCCCCTCATCTACAGCTTGAGGAATAAAGAGGTCATGGGGGCCTTGAGAAGGGTCCTACAAAAATACATGCTGCGGACACACTCCTGACACAGTTACAAAATAGACATGGTAGAGGACTAAGTTTCAGTCAATATCATGTATCAGTGATCAATAGCAGTAGATTTAGTCAGAGCAAACTCCAATAGCCTCTTAAAATCAGAGGAAGACTTCTCTTGTTTGAACAAGATTCTTAGACTGTTGCAGGAATACAAAACCTCAGAAGATATACTGGACTTCTTGTCTGTCATGTAGCTGTTGTTCAGAAGAATCAGTTTGTGTCTATGTATCTACTTCAGTTTCAAGGGACAGTTTATGTTGAGACAATGGAAAAATCCAATTGGGAAAATTCAATAGTGACTTAATATAAAATTAAAAGATAGAAACCAATAAAACTAAATGTAGAATTCCTCAATTTGAAATTAGGATTAGAGATACAGCCATAGATACATCTATTGTTGTATTGCTTGAATTTTTTAAATATGTAGTTTATTATAGATACAGAAAATGTTCAAAACATCAAGACAATTGTGAAGTGAGTATATGTATATCTCTGTGTCCACATGAAAGGAGGGAGATATATATATATATATATATATCTCTCTCTCTCTCTCTCTCTCTCTATATATATATATATATATATATATATATATATATATAATTTTCTAGCTACCTTAAATATGCCTTATTTCTGTGATTTGATTTATCAGTGTGGGAATATTTTGGACAAATCTGGTAACTTCAGTCTATTCAATTAAGAGGTGACAAAGTACTCCTGTTCACATCATTGGAATTATTTTTGCGGATAGGGCTTTGTAAAGATTCAGAAATATATATTTTTACAGAACTATCTTAAGTTACTTAATCTATTAAGATCAACCATAATGCAAAGGCAAAAGCAAATCTATGAAACTATAATCCAAGTTCGTTATAAAAACAGAAAAGTTAGAAAGAAGCAAAAATCACCTATAAAGTTTCAGCTCAGTTCAGTCACGCAGTCATGTCTGACTCTTTGCAACCCTATGGACTACACCACACCAGGCGTCCCTGTCCATCACCAGCTCCTGGAGTTTACTCAAACTCATGTCCATTAAGTCGGTGATATAATCCAACCATCTCATCCTCTGTCATCCCCTTCTCCTTCTGCCGTCAATGTTTCCCAGCATCATGGGTCTTTTCAAATGAGTCAGTTCATCAGGTGGCTAAGGTATTGGAGCTTCAGCTTCAGCATCAGTCCTTCCAATGAACATTCAGGACTGATTTCCTTTAGGATGGACTGGTTGGATCCCCTTGCAGTCCAAGGGACTCTCAAGTTTGGCATTCACTTTTTGGGTTATTCATACATGCAAGTTACCAAATAGTTCTGTACATGTTGGTTAAGGTCTTGCTTTATTGTCGTTTAAAATTTGATGAAGCTTCTTCCTTGTGAAGAGGGAACACTATAGTGTAAGGGTGGAGAGAAGAGGAGGAGGGAGGAAGTGGGTCAGAGTGTCGAGTGTAATATCTGCTGTTAGTTTATCATCTGTGAACATTAAATTGAACCATTTGTATCTCAGTTTGCGCATCTGAAAAGTGATGATAATAATAGGATTTATGATAACCTCATGATGTTTTGTAGGGACTTGAATAAGATAATTACACACTTAGACCAGAGCCTGGAAAATAGTGCATTAATATATGCTAGCTGTTATATAAATAACTAGCAAATAGTCTTGATAAATGATCAATATAAAAGACTATGTAGTATCATCATTTGAATCCTATATAATGTATTTAGGGATTTGCTTACACTTAGTTTTGTTCCTCCAAATTTTCTTACAATGAATGTACGATTTTATGGTAGATCAAATTTCTAGAAGTGAAATTACTGGATATATGCAAAAAAATTTTAATTCTTGTTACAAAGAGCCAGAGCTGACTGCTTATGAGAAAGTTAGAAACTGTTTGCATAGTGGCTAGAATTATGTGGGAGTGCTTGCCTCACTGTACTCTTTCTAGGGCTGTCTCATCATATGAACTCTTTGCTAATTTATTAAACATATCAATGAAAATGTGACAGATGTTTTCATTTATATTACTTACTTGGTTTTATTTTAACTCTTTATTTTAGCTCTTTATTGACAAAGCTCCCCAACAATTTGACAGTTATTCATGTTCCAACATTTGTTTTTGGTTTTATTACCTAGATATGTAGTGGAATATGTTGGATAGAGAAGTGCTACAATATTTATGTAGTTTCATATATTCATATTTTCCTTTGTATTTTTAAGGTGCTTGTGCCATTACAATTCCCATTTTTTGTTCAGAGAAATTTGCATATTTCTCTTCGACCTGTTTAATAATCTCACAAGTGACTTAAGCTTTAATTTCTCTGCAATTAATTTTTGTGGTACATGATGGATGGTGAAACTTTAAATTAGTATGTTTCTAAATAGCTGATTTGACTTTTAGCTTCCTTAATAACTCTCTCCTATCATGGATCTTCTCATTATTTACAATCCCTGACTATAAACTGTCTTCTTAGAAGTAGAACAGCAGGGAGTATTTATGAGTATGTTCTCTAGTTTCTGTGTTTTGTAAGGGGTATTCTTTCCCATATTTCTTCATATTTCTTAAAGTTTTATCATCTATTTATTCCTCCTGATGAACTTTTGAGTCATCTGCTAAATGTCTAAAAAATCCTATTAGTATATTAATTCCAATTGTATGTAACTCATACACTGATTTGGAAATAATGTCTTTTTGCAATACTCAGTCTTAAATTCCAGGGACATAGTATCCTATTGCCATACCCTAATAAATCTGTTATTCTTTCAAAAAATGCCCTTGACTCTTAGCTTATAACTTGGCATCACTGAGAAAAGAGAAGGTGTCATATAGGACTCCCTCATCTTCCAATACCACATTTACCAGCCCATCTGCACATAGTGTTTTTTCTTTCAAAAGAGTCCGTCATATTCTCTAGGTCCATCAACATTGTTATATAAATGGTAGAATTGCTGTTTTTATGACTAATATTCCATTGTCAAATAAAAGAGACCATCAGCAGCCAGATCCTCCATTAGTACTCTTCAGCCAGGCTCTCTCACTTCTCAAAGATGCTGTTTTTGGAATTTCCTGCTTCCCTCTGTATCAACTCTCTCCTTACAAGAACATTTACTACAGGTTAAACACATGCTCCAGTATCTCCCATCTTAAAGAAGCTCCCCCCTTCCATTTCTCTGAGCATTTCTCAGAGCAAATAGTCTTGAAAGACTTAACTGTACCTATAGCTTCTGATCCTTTCTACCATTCATGATTCATGCCACCATAATCAGGCTGCCCTCACTCAATCCCTCAGCACTGGAGTAGTGCTTGTCAAACAGTGACAGAGGTGTATGACTCATCTGTCTGACAAAGAAATGAGTTTCTATATTTTATAAAATGTGAATTTTAATACGAAACTAACAATTACCAATGAGCCTAAAGGGCATAGAGATTAACAGCTACATTCCATAGAAGATACAATGAATCTTTATAATCTACATATCTCAGAAAGACTTTAAACAAAGAGGAGCCTGGTGGGCTGCAGTCCACGGGGTCTCTAGGAGTTGGACACAACTGAGCAACTTCACTTTCACTTTCCATTTTCATGCATTGGAGAAGGAAATGGCAACCCACTTCCTTTCTTGCCTGGAGGATCCCAGGGACAGGACACGACTGAAGCGACTTAGCAGCAGCAGCAAGAATATTTCCAGAATTGCTAAATAGTCAGGATTTAACTCATTAATTTTCAGTTTCCAACTCTGTATGTGTGTGCATGTGTGTGGGTCCCCAAATGAATTTCTGTCTTGAATTGCACATCCTTGTTTACTTGCTTAAATGACCCTGCTCATTACCCCAAACTCTTCTTTTTTCTTTAAATGCTAATACCAGGATGATTGTTTTAAATATTGTGTTGATTTCTGCCATACATCAGTATGAGTCAGCCATAGATTACAGCCTTCCCTCTTGCCACCTGCCACCTCGTCCCATCCCTCTAGGTTGTCACAGAACACTGGACTGAACTCCCTTTCTCATACAGCAAATTCCCACTGGCTGTCTATTTTACCTGTGGCTATGTATGTTTCAATACTACTCTCTCAACTCATCCTACCTCTTCTCCCGCTGTGCTCTATGTTTAAATCTCTATTACCGCCCTACAAATATTAATAGGTTCATCGGTACCATTTTTCTAGATACCATATATATGTGTTCATACACAACATTTGTTTTTCTCTTTCTGACTTACTTCACTCTGTATAACAGGCTCTAGGTTCATCTGTATCATTAGAACTGACTCAAATTCCTTTGTATGGCTAATATTTCATTGTGTTAGTATATATGTACTACAACTTCTTTATCCATTTCTGTCAATGGACATGTAGGTTGCTTCCACGTCCTGGCAGTTGTGAATAGTATTGCAATGAACAAAAATTTTGAACACTTCATGAATCTTTTGCCGTCCTTACACAGGGGCCACACTAATCTTTTCTGTATTGTTCCAATTTCAGTATATGTGCTGCTAAAGTAAGCACTTTTCTTCACTTTTAGTCAGAATTTAAAGACTCTATATTTAATCACTTAACAGAATGAAAAATGAGAATAAAATTGGAAATGAAAATGGATTAGTCACAATGGAAAACAGTTCCTTATCAACTTAACGCACTTATCATAACTGAGCAAGCTCACTACAAGGTACTTACCCAAGTGAACAGCAACTTATGTTTACTCAAAAACCTATATGTGAATATTTAGAATGACTTTTTCCACAAACAACAGAAACTGGAAACAACAGAAATGTCCTTTAGTTGGTGAATGGATAAACAAATTATGTACACCCACACAACTGAACACTGCTCAGCAAAAAATGGTAACAGGCTACTAATAGCAGAATTTGGATGAATCTCAAAGATATTATGTTAAGTGAAAGGAGCTAGATTCAAAATACCTGAAACCATTCATATAACACGCAGGAAAACATGAAAATAGGAGCAACAGTCGGAGAAGGCAATGGCACCCCACTCCAGTACTCTTGCCTGGAAAATCCCATGGACGGAGGAGCCTGGTGGGCTGCAGTCCATGGGGTCGCTAAGTCAGACATGACTGAGCAACTTCACTTTCACTTTTCACTTTCATGCATTGGAGAAGGATATGGCAACCCACTCCAGTGTTCTTGCCTGGACAATCCCAGGGACAGGGGAGCCTGATGGGCTGCCGTCTGTGGGGTCTCACAGAGTCAGACACAACTGAAGTGACTTAGCAGCAGCAGGAGCAACAGTAAACAGATAAGAGAGTTGGCAAGAGTTTGGGTGAGGTTGAGATATCAATACCAAAGGGCAACAGAGAATTTGGGGAGTCAATACAACTTCTCTATCTTGATTTGGTGGTGGTTATATACTATATCAGAGAAAGCAATGGCACCCCACTCCAGTACTCTTGCCTGGAAAATCTCATGGATTGGAAGAGCCTGGTGGGCTGCAGTCCATGGGGTCGCTAAGTCGGACATGACTGAGCAACTTCACTTTCACTTTTCACTTTCATGCACTGGAAAAGGAAATGGCAATCCACTCCAGTTTGCCAGGAGAATCCCAGGGACAGGGGAGCCTGGTGGGCTGCCGTCTATGGGGTCGCACAGAGTCGGACATGACTGAAGCGACCTAGCAGCAGCAGCAGCAGATACTATATATATTTGTCAAAACCTGCAAAATATGTACTAAAAATGGCGAACTTTCTTGTATGAAAATTGTACCTTAATAAAAATGAAAAAATGTGGGAAATAATAATTGGAGATAAATATATATGAAGTTTTTAATATTCTACTTTGACAGCCTTCTTTAAGTCTAATAGAAAAATTCCCCTGTCATCTTTTGATTTTTTCAAGAATTTCAATTGTACTGTTTTGAAATACAAATATATTTATTATTGGTCAGTTAAAATTAGCAACACATATATTGAGTCAATTTCCCTGTTCACTATTGCTTCCTGTATTATAAACATCCCTAGGCATCACACTTTTTCTTGCTGAAATTATTTTATTGGGACATCTTTGGTGGTAAAGTCTTGTGCTTCTGTTTGTAGTTTGTTTTCACTCTCTAGTGATACTTTATTTATGCATAGAGAGAACTCTAAGTGGGGGCAGTTATGTTCCCTCATTGCTTTTGAAGGTGTTTCTTTCTTGTCTGATTACTGTCAGTGAAAACTCCACTATCTTCTGTCTGTATCTGTCTTTGTCAGTGGGAAATCTATCATTTTTATCTGAGAGCATTTAAAAGATTTTCATTAACACTAACATTCTCCAACTTCAGTACTGTCTCTGTTTCTTCTTGTTGCTCCTGCCCAGTATTCACAGATTTTCATACTTTCTCTTCAGATGTTGCTAGTGGCAGACAATAATAACACCGAACACACATACTTATGTAGAGCATACAACAGGTTGCCAGAGGTGGCCCAGATGGTAAAGAATGCGCCTGCAATGCAGGAGACCTGGGTTTGAATCCTAGGTTGGGAAGATCCCCTGGAGAAGAGAACAGCTACCTTCTCTAATATTCTGGCCTGGAGAATTCTGGCTTGGATTGCAATTCCCCCAGGCCTGGGTCACAGAGAGTTGGACACAACTCAGTGACTTTCACACAAAGGTCAATGAGGGGAAGACCTGGTAATTACAGACTTCACAGAGCACAGTCATATTCATTTAAATAGTCCAGTCTAAGAGGATGATAAGAGAGGCCAGGGTTACAGAGGTGAGAAGCAACAATTCACAGATGCCCTACAACCCACCTTAAATCTGGGTTAGAGGGCTGGCTGACCATGAAAGGGACCTTTGCTTCCTGCTCAGTTCTGTCAGTAATTTGGAAACAGGTCATCAGTGCCTCCCTTAGGTGACATAGAAACCCAGGGCCTCCAAGCTCATTTAGTGAGAGAAGAGTGCAGGGATACAGGATCAGGAAACAGGCCCAAAGGGACTCATTACCATCCTGTTTCTACGACCAGCTTTTCCAGAGGAGACCATTTCAGCTGAGAGGTTAGGCTACATCCTCGTAAACACAGGGGTAGAATAGAGGAGGTGGGGTCATGGGATGAGGAAACTGGGCAGCCTCCCCCAGGACAGACCCTGGCTCAGTGTTGGCTCCAGGGACAGTGAGATCAGTCATTGCTGGGTCTCCTTTGAGCAGCCTTTCTAATATCTACTTCCTCCAGATTCCCACTGCTTTCATTTTTTCTCCCAGACCCCAGCAACAGTAGCATCAGTACCCATGAACTTTGTCTGACAAATGCACCATAGCTTGATGAGCCTCTCACTTGAGGAGCTGTGTGACAGAAGCACACAGCTTGTGAATTAGAAGTTTCTCCTAATTCTCTACAGGCTTGAGAAGAGGTAAGCCATATTCTTGTTCCATAGAAACTTCCAAAGCCCAAGGACTCAGTTATCTTTCTATCTGAAGTGCCACATTTCCAGAGCACATCTGCAGAGGAACTGAAGGAACAGGAGTCCTACACTTCTCTTGGTCAGACTCCTCAGACTTCTAACCCAACTTAGCAAAAATTTTACAAATCGAATACTGCTGGAAAGGTCTTATCTTCCTTCTCTTCATAAAAAGTTTATTTTACTTTATTTTATTTATTCAGCTCTTTTGACCGCACTGTGCAGCATGTGGGATCTTGGTTCCCAGACCAGGGCTTGAACCTTTGCTCTCTGCAGCAGCAGTGCAGAGTCTTCACCACCAGACCACCAGGAAGTCCCCTTCCTTCTCCTTTTCTACTGGATCTTCCTTGACCCTCAAATAATCCCCTGGGTAGTCTGTGTGGTCAAGCAGCTGGGTTTCTCAACCACCTGCGGTAAGAATGTTGTCTCACTTTCAGGGATGTGTGCAGCCTCTTAAAAGATGAAGCCCTTTAAAAAAAAAAAAAAAAGATGAAGCCCAGTGCAGACCTAACATCTTCAGCTACTCTGTCTTCTAGGATCTCTGGTGCTTGGGCTCTATACCTCATCCCAACTCCCTTTATTCTTGGCTTTCTAAACATGAAGAGGAATCAGTGAGGACTGATGGAAAATTCTATGCTACATCCCAGGCCAGGGTATCTGCTTCCTGGTGAAAGCATCAGGACCTGTCTTCAGATCCCATGTACTTTATCTGGCTTCTGATAAATATATTTACGCTTAGATTATAATAAATGCCTCCAAAGAACTTTAAAAAGCACCTGATAGAACTTTAAAAGCACATACTCTAATACCTTTTTACTATTAAAATCCTGTAAACCCCACAGGGACTAATAGAAACCAGTAAATGTCAAATCTGTGACACAGTAGAGGGAAATGACTTAGAGAAATATGTTTCATTTACAGATTCCTATGTTCAGAGTAGGATTTATCTGCCCAGTTCCTAAGATGCATGAGGCTGATTTCTGTCAATCTCAGATCCCTGTCTCTTTGATTTTCTCCCTGAGATTGGATACCACACCCCAAGAGCAGCTTCCAGAACAGGAACTTATCTTCCTCCTCTTTGTGGCTCTTCAGTGGTGTGTGGATACCCTGGCCCTGCAGGAGAGAGAATGGGGATCTGGATAAGTGCAAGAGAGAAAGTTAGGATTATTGAGCCTGATTACAGCATACAGCACAAAACTTTTGCTTCCAACATCTTTTACCACTTTTGCCCCAAACAATCTGAATTTCTTGAGTAGGTCTTTATTTTTTTATCATATTTCTCAGTAGTTTAGGCTGACATTTTATCATAATCTGTTTTTAAAAAGCACTCCTTTTTTTTTTTTTTTTGCATTGATCCTAAAGGTTTAGCTCTAATAGTGACAGTACCTCAAACTCAACAATCTCTAGTCTCAGACAGTCTATAATCCCTTCCCTCTTAGGCTCATAGAGAGTGAAAGCCTGGTCCAGTGAACTAAGTTGGACATACTTTATCTCTTCTAATGAGGCTGTGACTACAGTTTTGAATGCTGTAAGCAAAATAAACATAAGTTATTTGGGGAAGTATATTGAGCTGCTTTATTGAAATCACATTTCTGTACCTGTTTTAGTATTACATTTTCAAAATAGGCCTATGCAGGACAGACTGGGTATGTAATCATTTGATTAAACATTATACTTAAAACCTAAGCACCAGAAAAATCAGAAGCATGGATGTCAGAATATTGCTTTATTGTTATGAGAGAGGTAATTTGATCTTTCTGGGGAGATACATATTTAGGTTTTAGATCCTGAATAATATTCTCATCTAGTGACCTCTTACTGTTTAGCTATTACTGTGATGCTTATTTTCCAACTAGATAGGTTCTTTTTAGCAAGATACAAAGAGTCACAAATTAAGAGGTCAAGAGGAAACATCAGTTACCACTGGATTGGCCATCTTACAGGGCCTCTGATGTTACAAAACTATGGAACCATCATAACAGAAATTCACCAAGAACCTACTTTGTTCTAGGCAATTAAAGAAACAACACAGAATGGAACACTGGAACTCCACCCTGGGAAGTGGCTTCATATTGTTGGGGATTCTGAATAACAGTGGGTTTCCTGGGCTGCTCTGTGCCACAGTCTCAGTCCTGTACATGCTGGCCCTCGCCAGCAATGGCCTGCTGCTCCTGGTTATCACAATGGATGCCTGGCTCCATGTGCCCATGTACCTCCTGCTCAGGCAGCTCTCTCTCATGGACCTCCTCTTCACGTCTGTTGTCACTCCCAAGGCCATCGTGGATTTTCTGCTCAGTGAAAACACCATCTCCTTTGGGGGCTGTGCCCTTCAGATGTTCCTGGCACTGACCGTGGGTGGTGCAGAGGACCTCCTACTGGCCTTCATGGCCTATGACAGGTATGTGGCCATTTGTCATCCTCTGAACTACATGGTCTTCATGAGGCCAAGAGTCTGCTGGTTCATGATGGCCACACCCTGGGTCCTGGCTTCCTTGAATGCATTATGTCATACCCTATATGCCATGCACTTCCCTTTCTGCATGTCCCGGAAAATCAATCACCTACTTTGTGAGATTCCACCTCTATTGAAGTTGGCCTGTGAAGATGCCTCTAGATATGAACTCATGTTGTATGTGACTGGTGTGACCTTCCTGATTCCACCTCTTGTTGCTATTCTTGCCTCCTACACACTAATCCTACTCACTGTGCTCCACATGCCCTCAAATGAAGGGAGGCAGAAAGCCCTGGTCACCTGCTCTTCCCACCTGACTGTGGTTGGGATGTTCTATGGAGCGGCCACATTTATGTATGTTCTACCCAGTTCCCTCCACAGCCCCAAGCAAGACAACATCATCTCTGTCTTCTACACGATTGTCACCCCAGCCCTGAACCCCCTCATCTACAGCCTGAGGAATAAAGAGGTCATGGGGGCCTTGAGGAGGGTCTTTCGAAAATATATGCTATGAATACACTTCACCATCTTGGGAGAGCTTATAGCTTGACACCAAAATTCATTCCTCCTCAAAGTCAGAAGTTTTCTGCTAAAAATGAAATACTCATGGCAAAAGCACCATAGTGGAGAGTATATCTTTTAATAGAAAAATGAAGAATGTAGCTTTACTTGTCAAATGCTATTTTAAATTGTCTTTCTGTGAAGATATTTATGAGATATTTATCAGACTGTATTTATGTAATTATTCACTTTTTATTGAATTATAGTCGGTTTACAATGTTGTATTGATTTTCTCTATATAGCAAAGTGACTCAGTTATACATACATATATATATATATATATATATATTCATTTTTATATTCTTTTCCATTATGGCTTATTTTAGGGTATTGAATATAACTTTCTCTGCTATACAGTAAGACCTTGTTTATTCATTCTGTAAATGGTTTGATTTGCTAACCGCAAACCCCTAGTCTATCCCTCCCCCTCTTCCCTCTTCCTTGGCAACCAGAAGTCTGTCGTCCATGTTTGTGTCTGTTTCTATTTTGTACGTAGGTTCCGTGGTGTTATAGTTTAGATTCCACATATATGTGATATCCTATGGTATTCTTTCTCTTTCTGACCTACTTCACTCGGTATGATGACCTCTATCTCTATCCGTGTTCCTCTTGAGCACTTGTGCTTGGCTGCTCAGTCATATCCAACTCTTTGTGACACTTTGGACTGTAGCCCACTGGCACCTCTGGCTGTGATATCTTTCAGGCAAGAACATTGGAGTATATTGCCCCCTGCCTTCTCCAGGGGATCTTCCTGACCCAAGGATTGAACTCCTGTCTCCAAAAGTGAAAGTGTTAGTCACTCAGTCACATAACTCTTTGTGACCCCATGGACTGCGTAGTTCAACCAGGCTCCTTTCCCCAAGAATTCTCCAGGCAAGAATAATGGAATGGGTGCAGTGCAGTTCAGTTCAGTTCAGTCACTCAGCTGTGTCCGACTCTTTGAGACCACATGAAATGCAGCATGCCAGGCCTCTCTGTCCATCACCAACTCCCAGAGTTCACTCAAACTCATGTCCATCGAGTCAGTGATGCCATCTAGCCATCTCATCTTCCATTGTCCCCTTCTCCTCGTGTCCCCAATCCCTCCCAGCATCAAAGTCTTTTCCAATGAGTCAAATCTTTGCATGAGGTGAACAAAGTATTGGAGTTGCAGCTTCAGCATCAGTCCTTCCAAAGAACACCCAAGACTGATCTCCTTTAGAATGGACTGGTTGGATCTCCTTGCAGTCCAGGGGACTTTCAAGAGTCTTCTCCAACACCACAGTTCAAAAGCATCAATTCTTAGGTGCTCAGCTTTCCTCACAGTCCAACTCTCACATCCATACATGACTACTGGAAAAACCATAGCCTTGACTAGACGGACCTTTGTTGGCAAAGTGATGTCTCTGCTTTTGAATATGCTATCTAGGTTGCTTATGACTTTCCTTCCAAGGAGTAAGCGTCTTTTAATTTCACAGCTGCAGTCACCATCTGCAGTGATTTTGGAGCCCAAAAAAATAAAGTCTGACACTGTTTCCACTGTTTCTCCATCTATTTCCCATGGAGTGACAGAACCATGATCTTTGTTTTCTGAATGTTGAGCTTTAAGCCAACTTTTTCACTCTCCTCTTTCACTTTCATCAAGAGGCTTCTCAGCTCCTCTTCACTTTCTGCCATAAGGGTTTTGTCATCTGCATATCTGAAGTTATTGATATTACTCCCAGCAATCTTGATTCCAGCTTGTGCTTCTTTCAGCCCAGCGTTTCTCATGATGTACTCTGCATAGAAGTTAAATAAGCAGGGTGACAATATACAGCCTTGATGTACTCCTTTTCCTGTTTGGAACCAGTCTGTTGTTCCATGTCCAGTTCTAACTGTTGCTTCCTGACCTGCATACAGATTTCTCAAGAGGCAGGTCAGGTGATCTGGTATTGCCATCTCTCTCAGAATTTTCCATAGTTTATTGTGATCCACACAGTCAAAGGCTTTAGCATAGTCAATAAAGCAGAAATAGATGTTTTTCTGGAACCCTCTTGCTTTTTCCATGATCCCATGGATGTTGGCAATTTGATCTCTGGTTCCTCTGCCTTTTCTAAAACCAGCTTGTACATCTGGAAGTTCATGGTTCACATATTGCTGAAGCCTGGCTTGGGGAATTTTGAGCATTACTTTACTAGCATGTGAAATGAGTGCAATTGTGCGGTAGTTTGATCATTCTTTGGCATTGCCTTTCTTTGGAATTGGAATGAAAACTGACTTTTTCCAGTCCTGTGGCCACTGCTGAGTTTTCCAAATTTGCTGGCATATTGAGTGCAGCAGTTTCACAGCATCATCTTTCCGGATATGAAGTAACTCAATTGGAATTCCATCACCTCCACTAGCTTTGTCTGTAGCCATTCCCTACTCCAGGGGATCTTCCTGACCCAGGGAACAAACCCAGTCCCTTGCATTGCAGGCAGATTCTTTATCATCTGAGCCATCAGTGAAGCCCCCATCTTTCTATAACCACCATTTTAAGAAGGTTAGTGGGTCTAAAATTTGTACAAAACTTAAGGTCCTTGTCCCTGCTATATGGTCTTTGCTTAGGTTTCCAAGTTGAATTTTCTTTTTGGGGACCTTATATTGGTTCAGTATGGACTCCTGCAAGTCAGAGGTCCTGTCCAAAGTTTTCAAAAACTCTTCTCCCAGTTTAACACTGTAGTTAATTGGGAAAACAAAGAGTAAATTTTAAATACAATATGATCAAATAACAAATGCTGGAGAGGGTGTGGAGAACAGAGAACCCTTCTACACTGTTAGGGTGAATGTAGTTAGTGTAGCCACTATAGAAAGCAGTATAGTGGTTCTTAAAAAAAAAAATTGAGTTACCATATGCTCCATCAATCCCATTCTTGAGCGCCTATCTGGACAAAACTACAAGTCAAAAATATATATGCTCCCCTATGTTCGTATCAGCACTACACACAATAACCAAGACATGGAAGTAACCTAAATGCCCATTAACTGATGAACAGATGAAGGTATGGCACATATATACAATGGAATACTACTCAGATATAAAAAGAATGAATTAATTCATTAGTTCTTAATTAAGTCCATGAGGTCACAAAGAGTCAGACATGACTGAGTAACTAAGCACAGCACATGATAATTATAATTAATTATTAATATTAAATCAAGTATATAATTAAATCAATAAAGATATACAAATTGTATTCAATATAATTATTTAATTATAGTTATTTATATCATCTGGTCCCATCATATGAAATAGATGGAAAAACAGTGGAAACAGTGTCAACTTTATTTTGGGGGCTCCAAAATCACTGCCAATGGTGAACGCAGCCATGAAATTAAAAGACACTTACTCCTTGGAAGGAAAGCTATGAGCAACCTAGACAGTATATTCAAAAGCAGAGACATTACTTTGCCAACAAAGGTCCACCTAGTCAAAGCTATGGAAAAGGTCAGTTTTCATTCCAATTCCAAAGAAAAGCAATGTCAAAGAATGTTCAAACTACCGCACAATTGCACTCATCTCACACGCTAGTAAAGTAATGCTCAAAATTCCCCAAGCCAGGCTTCAGCAATATGTGAACCGTGAACTCCCTGATGTTAATGCTGGTTTTAGAAAAGGCAGAGGAACCAGAGATCAAATTGCCAACATCCATGGGATCATGGAAAAATCAAGAGGGTACCAGAAAAACATCTATTTCTGCTTTATTGACTATGCCAAAGCCTTTGACTGTGTGGATCACAATAAACTGTGGAAAATTCTGAAAGACATGGGAATACGAGACCACCTGACCTGCCTCTTGAGAAATCTGTATGCAGGTCAGGAAGCAACAATTAGAACTGGACATGGAACAACAGACTGGTTCCAAATAGGAAAAGGAGTACATCAAGGCTGTATATTGTCACCCTGCTTATTTAACTTCTATGCAGAGTACATCATGAGAAACGTTGGACTAGAAGAAGCACACACTGGAATCAAGATTGCCAGGAGAAATATCAATAACCTCAGATATGCAGATGACAAAACCCTTATGGCAGAAAGTGAAGAGGAGCTAAAGGGCCTCTTGATGAAGGTGAAAGAGGAGAGTGAAAAAGTTGGCTTAAAGTTGGCTTAAAGCTCAACATTCAGAAAACGAAGATCATGGCATCTGGTCCCATCACTCCATGGGAAATAGATGGGGAAGAGTGGAAACAGTGTCAGCCTATATTTCTTTGGGCTCCAAAATCACTGCAGATGGTGACTGCAGTCATGAAATTAAGAGACGCTTAGTCCTTGGAAGAAAAGTTATGACCAACCTAGATAGCATATTCAAAAGCAGAGACATTACTTTGCCGACTAAGGTCTGTCTTGTAAAGGCTATGGTTTCTCCTGTGGTCATGTATGGATGTCAGAGTTGGACTGTGAAGAAAGCTGAGCGCCGAAGAATTGATGCTTTTGAACTGTGGTGTTGGAGAAGACTCTTGAGAGTCCCCTGGACTGCAAGGAGATCCAACCAGTCCATTCTGAAGGAGATCAGCCCTGGGATTTCTTTGGAAGGAATGATGCTAAGGCTGAAACTCCAGTACTTTGGCCATCTCAAGCGAAGAGCTGACTCATTGGAAAAGACTCTGATGCTGTGAGGGACTGCGGGCAGGAGGAGAAGGGGACGACAGAGAATGAGATGGCTTGATGGCAATACTGCCTGGATGGACGTGAGTCTGAGTGACCTCCGCGGGTTGGTGATGGACAGGGAGGCCTGGCGTGCTGTGATTCATGGGGTCACAAAGAATCAGACACGACTGAATAACTGAACTGAGCTGAACTGATACCATAATTAAATATTGTAATTATACTTAATTATTAATTCATTCTTTTTATGGTTGTGTAGTAGTCCATTATATACCTATATCATATCTTCATCCATTCATCTGTTAATGGGCATTTAGTTTATTTCCACATCTTGGCGATTGTGAATAGTGCTGCTGTGAACAAAGGAGTGCATGTATCTTTTGACTTGTAGTTTTGTCCAGATAGATGCTCAAGAGTGCACTTGCTGGATCATATGTTAATTCAATTTTTCTCTTTTGGGGGAATCTTTATGCAGTTTTCTATAGTGGCTACACTTATATTCCCCCAACAGTGTAGGAGGGTTCTCTTTTCTCCACACCCTCTCCAGCATTTGTTATTTGATCACATTGTATTTAAAATTTACTCTTTGTTTTCCGAATTAACTACAGTGTTAAAAGGGGAAGGAGGTTTTGCAAACTTCAGACATGACCTCTGACTTGGAGGAGTCCATATTAAATCAATATAAGGTCCCAAAAGAGAAAGTTTCAACTGCCTAAGCAAGGAACATACAGCTGATGTGATGTAGTTATCAGGGGCAGGGACTTGAGTTTTGTACAAATTTTAGACCAACTGACCTTCTTAAAAGGGTTTCCCAGGTAGCTCAGTGGTAAAGAATTTGCCTGCCAATGCAGGAGATGCAAGAGGCATAGGTTTGATCCCTGGGTTGGGAAGATACCCTGGAGAAGGAAATGGCAACCTGCTCCAGTATCCTTGCTTGGAAAATTCCATGAACAAAGGAGCCTGCTGGGCTATGACCCAGAGGCCGGGGTGGGGGGTGGTGGGGGTCACAAAAGTTGAACATGACTGAGCGACTGAGCATGCACACATGACCTTCTTAAAAGATCATGTTAGCAGCCTAGTTTAATATCCACACTAGTGGTGGTTTGGATGTGTTTGCATCATGTTCACTCCTCCTTTTTCCAAACATCAGCCATCATGGAAACTCCCCAGTCTGGACACTCCAACAGGTGTTTTTTATTTATCTTTTCTTGTTTTGCTTTTGACATGGAGACTTTTTAATGCTGCCTAAAATTCCAAAAATACTGAAATGAGTAAAAGAAAAACAAGGCATCAGCAAAGGCTGTAAGTAAAAAGCTATATTTATTATTTCACAATAAAAGTGTAAGTCACTCAGTCGTATCCGACTCTTTGTGACCCCGTGGACTGTAGCCTACCAAGCTCCTCCATCCATAGGATTCTCCAGGCAAGAATACTGGAGTGGGTTGTCATTCCCTTAAACAGGCACACAAACAAGACTAGTTTTCCATTATCACGAGGCTATATTGAAATATCCTTACACTTGCAAAAGTATGTTTGACATGTGTAGATGTGTGAGTCTAGAGATATGTATTTATGCTGAAAAGAACTCACATGCACATATAAACATATGCTTATTCTCTAGTAGCTTAAATATGCTGTGCTGCTACCACTTCAGTTCAGTTCAGTTCAGTTCAGTCACTCAGTCTTGTCTGACTCTTTGCGACCTCATGAATCGCAGCACACCAGGCCTCCCTGTTCATCACCATCTCCCAGAGGTCACTCAAACTCTCGTCCATAGCGTCAGTGATGCCATCCAGCCATCTCATCCTCGGTCGCCCCCTTCTCCTTCTCCCCCAGTCCCACCCAGCATCAGAGTCTTTTCCAGTGAGTCAACTCTTCACATGAGGTGGCCAAAGTACTGGAGTTTCAGCTTTAGCATCATTCCTTCCAAAGAAATCCCAGGGCTGATCTCCTTTAGAATAGACTGGTTGGATCTCCTTGCAGTCCAAGGGACTCTCAAGAGTCTTCTTCAACACCACAGTTCAAAAGCATCAATTCTTCGACGCTCAGCCTTCTTCACAGTCCAACTCTCACATCCATACATGAACACAGGAAAAACCATAGCCTTGACTAGACGGACCTTAGTCGGCAAAGTAATGTCTCTGCTTTTGAATATACTATCTAGGTTGGTCATAACTTTTCTTCCAAGGAGTAAGCATCTTTTAATTTCATGGCTGCAGTCACCATCTGCAGTGTTTTGGAGCCCCCAAAATATAGTCTGACACTATTTGTTTCCCCATCTATTTCCCATGAAGTGATGGGACCGGATGCCATGATCTTTATTTTCTGAATGTTGAGCTTTAAACCAACTTTTTTGCTCTCCTCTTTCACTTTCATCAAGAGGCTTTTTAGTTCTTCACTTTCTGCCATAAGGGTGGTGTCATCTGCATATCTGAGGTTATTGATATTTCTCCCAGCAATCTTGATTCCAGCTTGTGTTTCTTCCAGTCCAGCATTTCTCATGATGTACTCTGTATATAAGTTAAATAAGCAGGGTGACAATATACAGCCTTGACATACTCTTTCCTATTTGGAACCAGTCTGTTGTTCCATCATAGTACAATAAATGATAGACATTGTTTTCTCTTTTTGCTTATTGACTCCAGTAAATCCTGTTGGTTTCATCTATACAATACATTCCAAATGTGGACACTTGTTTCCATCTCTCCCCAAAGCATCTTAGTCCACTCACCATAATCTGTTGCCTATTGTTCCACAGTAGCTATTTCTTATTTACATTCTTGTCCCTCTGTAATCTGCTTTCTCCTTTTCTCCCTCCTTAAACTATTTATTATGGTTTAAGATTGACCATCATAAACATGTCAGAGCATTTCACTTTTCAAGAAAGATATACATGATCTTGCTGTGCCTACCGGTCAGTCCATATATGAAACTGTGCTCTCTTACATTCACTCTAACTCCTTTGACCATCTTTATGTCCATTACACAGTTCAAAATTATTTCTGCTTTAGAGCCAATTAGTAGCTATATTCTTCTAGCTGTGATGTTTTTCTGTCGAATCTCTTTGCCTTACTACTTCCTGTCATTCACATCTCATCTTAGAAATCTAAACTTTTCAAAAAGGTTACCTATTGAAGTGGCATGCACCCAAACCAAAAGCCATTATCACACACTGTGTTTTAATTTTTTCATTGTATTTATCATTATGTAAAGCTTTCTTACACCTTGGTTTACCTGCTCACTCTGTTTCCACCTTCCAAAATGAAAATTCTGTGAGAGCATGGGCTCTGCTATGTGTGTTCATAGCTTTTTCTCCATAAAAATTGAGGTATGTATAGAGAATAGTCTCTATAACAGCAATGTGTATGCATGTAAGTGCATGTATATATCTTCACTGATGAAATAGAGGAATATGCTATTTTCGTACATACAAAGATTACTATTTTATTTAAATACAATATATTAGTTTTTTACTAAATAACCTATAAATTCAAATTTATATCGATCAAAACTTTAATGGCATTTTAAAAAGTGAATTTGGACAAGCTAAGAAGTAGAAAATTGTAGAACAGATGATATATAAGAGATAGGTCCTACCAACTAAAACTACATTAACTGAAATATAACAAAGTATAGTAGTTGATAAATAGGCAATATTCATATTGAAATTTAGTATATTTTATGGTGTATTTGATATTAATGGGAAAAGATGAGTAACCATGATACTAGAAAAAAATGGCTAAATATTTAGGAAAATAGTACCATATTAATTCATAATACATAAATATATATATATTCTCCTAAAATAAATTCCAGATTTTTTTAAGATCTAATGGTTAAAACACAGTCTAACATCAGGGTGCCCACCCCAGATTCCTATCCCTCTTGTTTCTGTGCATATGTGGGACCATGTGGTTGAATTTCAACCAATGGAATATGATGTGTGTTCCTTCTAAGGCACAAAACCTACCAATGAAAAACCTTTTAATCTTTGTTTTTCTGGATACTGACATGTAAGATAACCATGAAAGCTGCAAATAGCAGAACTTCTGTCAACCTAGGTCTACACAACTTCCACTCCATCCCTCAACTAGAATTTGTATAAGTGAAAAACAAGCTTTGGCTTGTTAAACCACTGAAATTTGAGATTTATCTGTTAGAACAGGGATTGGTAAACACACCTGGGGAAGTTTTATGGGAACACATTCATTTTTGTATTGTCTATGACTTGTTGTCCCACTTCAATAGTAGTTGTGATGGGACAGTATGGCCTGCAAAGCCTAAATATATTTAGTTTCTACCCCTTTACATAAAAGTTTGCTGACTACTATGCTAAAGCAAATAGTATTATTTTACATAAAGGAAACTGTAAGCAGATAAGGTAGGGGATCACTGTATAAAGAAAACCAGGCATGGCTTTCTTGACACAGGAAGAAGCTATTTATCACCTAAACCATTTTGTGCTCTAACTTTGGCCATACTGCTAGCCCTTGAGCAGGTCTCAGAAATTAATGATCATAAGGGAGCAAAAGAATACAGAAAAGGGAAGAAAAACAAAAAATCCTTCCTTCTCTTGACTTTGCCTTAACTGTGTCTTTTGACTTGATACCCATCAAAAGGTGAATCCAGATTCGGGGTATCAAAGGTAGAACTAGAACTGGAAGATGACATAGAATATTTTTGTATATTAAGGATGAGAAAAGCCTCTCCTAGTAAAAAGAAAAGGATTCTAGCCTTTTACCTCCCCCCATCACACCTTTATCTGGTTGAATCTTTCATCATTCAGTTTTCAGCTTAAAAGTTGCCTCCTCACAAATTGATTCTGTATGATTTCCAAAAGTCTGTAATTATGCCATTCAATTATTCTGCTGCACTAATCTTTGCCAAGGTCAGTAATGACCAAATTGACAAATATAGGCTTTTATCAATAATACATAAAACTCTGATTCATTTGAGAAATATTTCCTGGATGGTCACTCCTCTCACCACATCTGACACTCCATCTGTTTCTCTGATTCTTGCTGCCTCAGACTTGTCTATACTTTCACCTTGAAATGTTGGTAACTGCAAGGTTCTGTCTTGGATTCTTTCCCACTGTCTTTCTTGAACATCACATCTCATCCACCATTGCACTTCAAAATTACCTTGGGATATTGTTACAAAACATCTGTATTGCCTCCATTTTTGCCACCTCTGTGGTCTATAATAGGACCAAGAATTTGCATTTTAATATGACTCCTTCAAGATTGCAATGCATCGGCGCTTGGTTTTCTGCTTAAAACATTTGGCACATATCCAGAGATATGTCAAATTTCACTTGCAATTATTTACAGTAAACTTGAAGATCTATTTCTCCAGCCCATATCTCTCTTTTAAACTCTAGCTTTATCCATTCACTTGAAAACGATATTTCTTGAGCAATAACAATGGCTAGATACTTTACTATAAATGATAATATACTGCTGCTGCTGCTGCTGCTGCTGCTAAGTCACTTCAGTTGTGTCCAATTCTGTGCAACCCCAGAGATGGCAACCCACCAGGCTCCCCCATCCCTGGGATTCTCCAGGCAAGAACACTGGAATGGGTTTCATTTCCTTCTCCAGCAAATGAAAGTGAAAAGTGAAAGTGAAGTTTCTCAGTCGTGTCCGACTCCTAGCGACCCCATGGACTGCAGCCCACCAGGCTCCTTCATCCATGGGATTTTCCAGGCAAGAGTACTGGAGTGGGGTGCCATTGCCTTCTCCTAAATGATAATATAGAGATCAACAAAGCAGTCACAGTTTTTACTGCTGTGAAATTTGCAGCCTAATGGATGAATCAGATACTAAGCAAATAATTACACAATTTGCTTCTACAAAAGCCATCCCATTACCTAAAAGGCAGTGTACAGTTTTTAGTGTGCTTAAGAATCACTTGGGACTCATTACAAAAGGAGATCCCTAAGATCAACTCCCCTACTCCACCGTGTATTGAATAATATTTTCAAAAAACGACTTAGGAATCATTCTAAGTCATAATATGTAAAACTATGGTCTATATTATAGATGCCTTACCAAGGCATAACGTAGTGCCACAGTTCTCATTTTCTTAACTTCATCCTCGTTATCTATTACTGTCTTATAAATTACCCATATTCAGCATTTTCAGAATTACATGCTGGGCAAATTCTTCAGTACAAAAAAAGAGTATTTCTCAGTCTAGACTCTGTCTTACTTTCATCTTTATCACTCATTTTCTTAACATATACATACTCTTAGAAAAATTCTGCCATTTGCTGTTCCTTGAATATTCTCTCTTTAAAATTTTAGATATTGTTAAAATTAGAATTTTAAGCTATGCTAGAAATATGACACCATCAAGACTTTACATTTTTACATCTATAGCCTCATCTTCCAGAAATATACCTGAAATATACGCTGTATTCAAAATATATTTGATGAATGCATGCAAGAATGAAGAAAATGAATCCATTTGCCAGAAATACATTCTTGTATTTGTGATAGTTTTGTTTGTTTCTTTGTTTTGTTTTGTTTTTTAATGTACAGTTGTCTACTTGTTTTGATTTCCTTATTAGCTTATACAGGCTTGAAGAGTAGTGACTGTTTATTCATCAACATTTCATTTTCTTCCTTCCTTTTTTCTCTTTCCCTTTCTTCCTGTATTTTTTTCCTTCTTTTCCTTTCTATATTACTTTCCTGTGTTTATCAAGGTCCCTTGCTTTGATTAGGCAATATGCTGAACTTATTTGGGAAGACATGTGAGAAAATAGGAGAAGAAAACAGAAGTCTAAGAATGGAATGAAAATGGGAAAATTTTATAATAAAGTCACTTCTCTCCACATCCCTAAAATTGTCATCGAAATCAGAGATTCCCACTTTCAAAAAAACAATTTTGCAGTCATCCTCCTGAGAGCCCCTTTGACATCCTTGTTCCTCAGACTATAAATGATGGGGTTCAGCATCGGTGTCACTGCTGAATAGAAAACAGAGATCACTTTATCTCTTTCATTCATTATCTTGGAGTTCGGTCTCATGTAGGCAAATATTGCTGAGCCATAGAAGAGGACAACAACAGTGAGATGGGAGCCACAGGTAGAGAAAGCCTTGAGCCGCCCCTCCCCAGATTGCATCTGGATCACAGTGGAGATGATATTCCAGTAGGAGACCAGGATCAGGGAGACAGGAGCTAGGAGGATGGCCACACCCATTGCAAAGATGGCCATTTCTGTCCTGTAAGTGTCTGCAGAAGCCAGCTTCAGGAGGGCAGGGGGTTCACAAAAAAATGGTTAATGATATTGTTCCCTCGGTAGGGCAGACACAACATGAATGTGGTGTCCACCAGAGACACAGATGCTCCACTGGCCCAGGATCCTATGGCCAGCTGGGCACATACCCAATGTGTCATGATGGTGGTATAGCGCAGGGGCTTGCAGACAGCTACATACCGGTCATAGGACATCACCGCCAGCAGTGCACACTCAGTACACCCAACCAGAAGTAAAACAGCTATCTGTGTTGAGCATCCAGCAAAGGAAATGGTTTTCCTCTTTACCAGGAAGTGGACTAGCACCTGGGGAACTGTAGTAGTAGAAAAACAAAGATCAGCAAAGGACAAGTTTCTAAGGAAAAAGTACATGGGTGTATGGAGCCTGGAATCTATATGAATGAGCACAACAATAAGCAGATTTCCCAGCACAGTCAGCAGGTAGATGATCAGAAAAAGGAAGAAGAGCAGGACTTGTGTGTGTGGATCCTGTGAAAGGCCCAGGAAGACAAATTCAGTCACATATGTTTGGTTTCCTTCTCCCATGAATATTTAATATTCTTTATAGGTCAGCACCAAGAAAAAAAAAGCACACACATATCAATCAGTTAAAAACTATATGAGTAACAAGTATTTTATCAATCAATATACAAAACTGGGCCATTGACTTCCAACTCTTATCTGTTTCCCTATGTTAGAAGAAAAAGTTTTCTTTTTGCTTGGTAGTTCTGACAATCGAAATCCATTTCTGATTTTCTCTGCCCTTGAATCTTCAGCAGAGCTAGAGAGCCAGCAATCATCTTGAATATACTATCTGACCGAGCCTTGGCTGGGCTACACATAGTTCTGAGAAGATTTTAAGAGCTGCTCACAGTGCGTCCTTTCTTGTACATAAATTTGGGAAACAAACATACTCCAGTTGCTTTAAACCAGTTAGATTTTTATGCTGCAAACTGACAGCATTTCTGAAGGCAGATTTTTGTCTTTATATTTACAAAGTAATCCTAAACAAGTGCTCTGAAGCCAGGAAAGGGAAGTTAAAGGAATATACTGTTTGTAATCTCGGCCCTTAAACAAATTCATCTGTCATTTGTTCTCAATGTGAAGAGGACGCTGAGGTGCATCAGTAAAAATAGCTGCCTCGTAGGTCATTGTACTCTGTGGTGTCCTTTAAATATGCCCTAGTCTGTCCTCAACACTCTTTTCTCTCTCTTTGCACAAAGCCTTTTGGCAAGAATAATACTAATTATCATGTATCAGGCACTCTCTTGGGACTAGTCATTATTGTTTCTTTATCCTTTAATTTTAAATCTTAATTCCATGAGTTAATTATTATTATCCCCCAAATACAGATGAGAAATTTTCAGACTGGTTCATCTAAGCCTTTGTCACCCTTTCTATATCCTGCAATTATGTTCCTTTCTTATTAAAAAACTGGTTGTAGAGAAGGTTAAGGTTTAGCCCAGTTCTCTCCACTTCTTGAAGATAAATCCACAGACTTTCTCCATTTTAAGGGTTTTAGAACTCATCCACTATGGCAGAGCTATTTATCAGTTCAGTTCAGTCACTCAGTAGTGTCTGACTGTTTGTGACCACATGGACTGCAGCACACCAGGCCTCCCTGTCCATCACCAACTCCCGGAGTTAACTCAAACTCATATTTATAGGCACACAAATAACAGGCATATTTGAACATATTTTAAAGCATTTTGAGGTGTCATGCCTAAAGGACAATAGAGAGAATTCAAGGAAAAATATTGAGAAAACTGACAAAGATTATTTGCAGATCTCTAATTGTACATCTTTAAAAAATGCAAAGGGACCCAAAGCAAGCTTAGTAAGATGAGTAACTGAAAAATAAGTAGAAATTTTAGTAAAAAAGAATTCTTTCACAGTTGCTAAACTTAACAGTGTACAGTTAAAAAACACTCAAAGACTTATGTGAAGAAAACCATGAAATATATATTTGAATAAGTGAATAGGGAGATTAATTTTATGCATCAGTTCAGTCAGTTGCTAAGTTGTGTCAGACTTACTTGGAACATAATCTTGTAAAGATGTTCATTTCATCCAAACTCATCCATAAATTCATTGAAATTCCAACCAAATTCACAGAATTTGGAATTTAATAAACTTATTTTTAATTTTTTCAAGATTCGTAATTTTATAGTAGAAAATGAGATGTGGAAAAGAAAAATGAGGGAGCAGAAGAAACATACCCAACCAGATATAAAATATATAATAAAATTTTCCTTCCTTACTAATATTGTATATACTGAACTGGCATAAAGCATTTGACCAATAAATATGATATAGAACAGAAACATTTCCTAGTATGTATGAAAATTTTATATTTGATAAATGTGGCATCTGAAGTGTATCACTTCTTAAAGATATAGAACAATTGGATATTCACTTTAGAATATAACATACATATGTTTATATAAACATATTTATACATACATATAATGTAAGTATCAGTTCAGTTCAGTTGCTCAGTTGTGTCCGACTCTTTGTGACCCCATGAATAGCAGCACTCCAGGCCTCCCTGTCCATTACCAACTCCCAGAGTTCACCCAAACCCATGTCCATTGAGTCTGTGATGTCATCCAGCCATCTCATCCTCTGTCGTCCCCTTCTCCTCCTGTCCCCAATCCCTCCCAGCATCAAGGTCTTTTCCAGTGAGTCAACTCTTCTTTAAGGTGGCCAAAGTATTGGAGTTTCAGCCTCAGCATCAGTCCTTCCAATGAACACCCAGGACTGGTCGTATAAGCAATAATTAATCCCAATTGAATTATCTAATTTTTAAAAACACTTTAATTTTCTATGTAATTAGATAATCTGTCTACCCATTTTTTGATTTATCTATCGGTCTATTCAATCTTTGGGTAGTAAAAACTTTCATTAAACAAGCACACACACAAAAAGAAATCATAAAGAAAAATGCCCACAAAACTGGCAATTTAAGAATATCAGAATGCCACTTTAAACAAAATTTAAAATAAATTAATCTGAGAAAATATTTGCAAACACTTTAACAGAATTTAAAATTATCCTTAATATATAAAGGACTTACAAAATCAATTACATATAACTGTATAACATAAATACACATATAGGCAAATTGTCAGACTTTGTATATGATACATCATTTTAATCTTTTAAATCAAATGTGAATGGGTGTGTGTGTCTGTGTATACATGTATATTTGTGGTATATGTGTGTTTCCACAGTCACTCCTCCTATAGTGAAAGTCAACTGCTCATGGGCTGCGTGGGCTGCTGCCGTTTGTCAGGAGACAGCATCACTCACTGATTGGCAGTTGGGGCTCTGTAGCTAAACTACAGGGTTTAAATCCTAGTTTTTCTGGTTGATGTGTGACCAATAGCAAATTACTTGGCTTTTCTGTGCCTTGCTTTCCTCATCTGCAAAATGATGAGATTAATAATACATATCTTATAGTACTTATGTAAACATTAAATAACATACAAAACATTTAAAGAAATTAGCACAGTAAACAAAACTAGCCCATGATATCATACAATATCCCATTACAGTAATGGGGTTGTAATCTAGAAGTAACTGAAAGATTAGGAAAATTAAGGACAAAGCATAGTAACACATGGCTACTAGGTCTGAGTGAGGAAAATGCTTCTTCTCCCTGTTTTTACACTTGTCCTGCTTTTGCCCTTTGTTCATCCTTTGGAACTGGATCTGTGTTGCTAGCGGAATTCAATGTTAAGGCCAAATATGATAGGGGATGATGAGAGGCTTCTAGGTATATAGAATAAAGGGCAAAGACAAACTTAATAGTTTGATTTAGTCATGTTTTTCTCTTTTTGAAAGTCTTACTATGGAAATTTCCAAACATATATGAAAGTGAAGAGAATAGTAAATAAAATGTCAAATACCTAATAATAAGATTCAAATGCATTAGTCAGTTTTGATAATTTGATCATCTAATTTATTAGAGTTTGACATAATATACTTATAGCTATTTAAAAGCCCCTTTATTACTGAAAGCCTAAAAGAGAAATTATTGTCATATAAGTCTAACATCAGAACCTAGCTTTTTCTCAAAATTCAAACATAAAAAATAAAAATAACCATATTTAAGGATTCTTACAAAGTCTATCATGCTATAGAATAGTTTGTATACATGATTTGTAGATCAATAGAAATTATTCTGTTAACAGTGATTATCCCCAGAAAGTAGAATTCTTGAAGGAGCAAGGCAAGTGACTGAGATCATACTTTTACTTTTTAAGCCTATCTGTATTGTTTGACTGGTACAATGTAGCCTGAATTTTCTAAGTAAAAATGAAAATTTAAATTATTTAAAATGAAAAACCTGAATGAATTACAATGATAATACAGTACAAGCAATACAAATTGTAACAATGAAAATAATATTAGAATAATGTAAAAACTGAAAGATATATCATTGGATCAGAATAGAAATAGAACCTTCAAAGGCTATGCAAAAATTGTATAAATGCTTCTGATAAGTCAGTAAAGCACATAGCATTCAGCAAATTATGCTAGAATAATTGACCACAGGCATACCTTTTTTATTACACTTCACTTTACTGTGCTTTGCAGATATTGCATTTTTTTAATAAATTGAAGATCTGTGGCAATTCTGAGTTGAGCAACTCAATTTGCCCCATTCTTGCACTTAGTGTATCTATATTATGTTTTGGTAATTCTCACAATATTTCAAACCTTCCACCTGCAAAAAGATTATAACTTGTTGAAGACTCAGATGATGGTTAGCATTTTCAGCAATAAAGTATTTTTAAATTAAGACATGTACATTGTTTTTTTAGACATAATGTCATTGCACACTTAATAGTCTTTAGTATATTTAGTGTAAATATAACTTTTATTATATGTGCTAGGAAGCCAAAAATCTCACATCACTCACTTTATTGCAATACTCACTTTATTGCAGTGGTCTGCAGCTGAACCCATAGTATCTCTGAGGTATGCCTAGAGTTCACAAACGAATGAAATGTGTCCACTTCATTCATCACAAAGAAAACATTCCAGAAGATTGAAGGATATTTGTCTGTTCATTAACCATGGATACACACATAGAAATAACCTTAAACATTTAAAAATAATGATCCAGAGAGATGATATGGGGTGGGAGGTGGGAAGGGGTTTCAGGATTGGGAGCTCGTGTACACCTGTGGCTGATTCATGACAATGTATGGCAAAACCAATAAAGTACTGTAACGTAGAATAAAGTAAAAATAAAATTTTTAAAAAACCACGAGACAATTTAAAAAAAAATAAGGTAACTATTCATTGATTTCATGTAGTAGAATACCTTTCTGAGCATTACAACAAAAGTGCAAACTATAAAAAATACCAACTTATTTTACTTCAATTTTAATCTCTACACATTCATTCAAACAGCACAATAGCAAGAAAATACATAACCTGATTTTAAAATGAAAGAACTGAATAGATATTTCTCAAAAGAAGGCATACAAATGGCCAACAGGGATATGAAAAGAGGTTCAATATCACTAATAATCAGGGAAATGTAAGTCAAACCACAATGACAAGTAATCTCACACCTATTAGGAGAACTACTATTAAAAAGACAAAAGATAACACATTTTGACAGAATGAGGAGAAAAGGGGCCACTTACACTGTTGGTGGGAAGCGATTTAAAAAACAGTATGGAATTTCCCCTCAAAATTAAAAATAGAACTACCAGATGATCCAGTGGTCCCACTTCTGGATATATGATCAAAAGAGGTGAAATTTGTATCTCAGGGAGACATCTGCACTCCCAGGTTCATTACAGCATTATTCATAACAGCCAAGATTATGGAAAGAGCCTAAGAATCTGTTCATGGGTGATTGGATAAAGAAATTGTGATACAGACCCCCACACACATATGCAATGGAATATTATTCAGTCTTCAAGAGGAAGGAAATTTTGCCATCTGTGACAACTTGGATGAACCTGATGGACATTATGCTAATTGAAATAAACCAGAGACAGAAAGACAAGTACTTTATGATCTAATTTATATGTGGCATCTGAAAAATTGATCTCATAGAAGCAGAGAGGAGAATGGTGTTTACTAGGGACTGGCAAGTAGGGAAAATGGGAAAATGTTGATAAAAGGGTAAAAAGCTTCAATCAGGCAGGATGAATAAGTTCTGAAGATCTGACATATAGCACCAGTGACTACAGTTAATAATGTATTATACACTTATTTGCTGAGACTAGATTTTAATTTTTCTCCCCCGAAAAGTAACTGTGAAGAGACAGATATATTAATTAACTTGATTTTAGTAATCATTTCACAATGTATACAGACATCAACACCTCACATTGTGTACCTTAAATATATGTAATTTTTATTTGTCAATTAAATCTCAGTAAAGCTGGGGAGAATCTTTTAATGCATTCACAAAACAAAAACTGAAAATAAACAACAACGGGAAAATTAACTTTAGCAAATGTAAGAGATCAAGGATTAATATCCTTGATATTAAATTTATAATAATATAAAAGTCTAATGATAATCAGAAAATAAATTATAAATATTATAGGAAAAAGGTATACACATGAATTGACAATTCATAATTAGTAAACTTCCATCTCAATACAAGAAAAGGCAAATTAAAATTAGATGTCTTTTCTGACCATCACATTGGCATGAATTTTTAAAATTTGTAGTATTCAATGATAATGAAGTTCTTGTTATTTGGGAAACAAAAATATTAAAACCTGCATGATGGGTAATTTGTCAACATCTAGAAAATGCATTAAAATGAGCTGTATACTTTGATAAAGTAAATTCAGACTTACTATTTTGTCATGGATAAATATAATAATATTTTGCCAAAAAACAATATGGATAAAATAAATCTGTGAGGATTTTATTACAATATTATAACTACAAAACTTTATAAGAAGAGACAATCTCAAAAAATCAAATATAGAACATCCAAATGATGGGATACTATGCAGCCCCTGAAAAACTGTAAAATTATTTAAGATGAAATGTGAATTATAAAAATATTTTATATTTTAAAATATTCTCATTTAAAGATTTGCCTAGTCAAGGTGTTCATGTGTGTATCTTTCTGGGTGATGGGATTATAAAAATTTTTTCTTTCCATTTTTATGTGATTTTATATCTTTAATAAAAACAAATTATTTTGTATGCAGAAAATAAGTAATCTTTCACTCAATCCTTTGTTATCTGGTGCCCGCTTACCTCTTTACTCTCATCTCTTGCCTCTTCCTATCCTCTGACTTTATATTCTGGACCAGTATAAATATTGTTTCTTAAAGCAGCTTTTCATTGAGAAGTCCTGCATTAAACTCTTTTTTTTTTTTTTCTTTATTTTACTTTATAATACTGTATTGGTTTTGCCATACATTGACATGAATCCGCCATGGGTGTCCATGAGTTCCCAGTCCTGAACCCCCCCTCCCACCTCTCACTCCATATCATCTCTCTGGGTCATCCCAGTGCACCAGCCCCAAGCATCCTGTATCCTATATCGAACACAGACTGGCGATTCATTTCTTACATGATAGTATACATGTTTCAATGCCATTCTCCAAAATCATCCCACCCTCTCCCTCTCCCTCAGAGTCCAAAAGTCCATTCTATACATCTGTGTCTCTTTTGCTGTCTCGCACACAGGGTTATCATTACCATCTTGCTAAATTCCATATATATGCATTAGTATACTGTATTGGGGAGAAGGCAATGACACCCCCACTCCAGTACTCTTGCTTGGAAAATCCCGTGGATGGAGGAGCCTGGTAGGGTGAATTCCATGGGGTCGCTAAGAGTCAGACATGACTGAGCGACTTCACTTTCACGTTTCACTTTTATGCACTGGAAAAGGACATGGCAACCCACTCCAGTGTTCTTGCCTAGAGAATCTCAAGGACGGGGGAGCCTGATGGGCTGCCATCTATGGGGTCACACAGAGCCGGACACGACTGAAGTGACTTAGCAGCAGCAGCAGCAGCAGCATACTGTATTGGTGTTTTTCTTTCTGGCTTACTTCACTCTGTATAATCAGCTCCAGTTTCATCCACCTCATTAGAACTGATTCAAATGTATTCTTTTTAATGGCTGAGTAATACTCCATTGTGTATATGTACCACAGCTTTCTTATCCATTCATCTGCTGATGGACATCTAGGTTGTTTCCATGTCCTGGCTATTATAAACAGTGCTGCCGTGAACACTGGGGTACACATGGATTAAACTCTTGATAGTCATTATCCCATTCATTCTTTAGAAAGATCTTACTCTTTGGTAATATCATCCAATCATTTTTAATAAATAGTGAGCCTTGAAATAGTTAAGTAACTTTTAAATTTTAACTGAGTGAACTCTGGGAGTTGGTGTTGGACAGGGAGGCCTGACGTGCTGCAATTCATGAGGTCACAAAGTGTCGGAAACGACTGAGTGACTGAACTGAACTGAACTGACCTTAACTTTTTCCTCTAGGGAATAAAAAGAGAAGCAGCACAACCTTCCTTTATCATACTATTCCTTGTTGTTACCTGACTTCTGTTCCTAAATTCATCAGTTACTCATTACCCATTACTTCTACTTTTTTATCATATCATTGACTCTTCAAATCCTTTCAGTCTCTTTTTTAAATTTTATGATTGTATTGAAATCAAAGATACTCTTTCATCCATTCAATGACCTTTTTCTCATCCCATATCATTTTCAATGTCTAAGGAATTTGGCACAATTTAACTATAAATGTTTCTTTAAAATCTCTCACTTTTGCTATTGTAGGACAAGTTCAGTGTGATAAAGGACAAGATATCAAGATCTGTGTATGTCAGCACACACAAATGAGCAGACTCACATAGCCTTGTGTGGCCACTCAGGGACCTCCAAACACAACAAGATCCTGCCAGGACAGAAAGTTTAGGTTCTATCCTGGTCTTCCTTCCTCCCAGTGTTCAAACCTAAGTGGCTAAAAGGAAGGAGGAAGCAGTCTCTGAAAGGAGAGCACTGAGAGAGCAATTGGCAGAGGAGAATCTGGCAAATTAGCTTTTGATGCAAAAGAGAGGCAGTGGGTATCCACAGCCTTGCAATCACTCTAGTATCCCTGGTTAATTGCTTAATCCTCCTCCTTGGAGTTGTGGAAAAGGATTCATGAGGCCTTTATTCAGGAAAAGCAGCAAAAGATGAGCAAGTATTCTGTCTAGAAACCAGGTTGAAAAGAGAGAGGAACAGGAGAGTGAAAGGCAAAGCCCAATTCCAAAAAACTGACTTGAGATATCAAACTCCCTAAGAGAATCAATGCTCCATAGTTACTCTACCCACTCTTACCTGGATGATGGGTCCTTGAGGCAAACACAAGACAGTGGGATCAGTGATGAAGAGATAAGTTAATGAATGAAGAAAGCCATGGTTTCTGCAGTCTGCTAATCCATGTCCCAATAGTCAACCTCCACTGCAGTTTACAAAATATTCTGAAGGTTTGGACATTGCCTGGGCTGTATGTCTTACTCTATATCAAGCCAAGGTGTGCCTTTTTGTTAAAATTCCAAACTTCTTTGGAGGATTTTCCCTGAAGAAAGTTTTTAAACCTAACATCCTAAGAGCTATTGTAAACAGGGCATTCCCTGGAGCAAACTGTACTTTTATTATTTTTATATTTTTTAAACTTTCTACAATGACAGATACCCTGGGGCATTTTTTATGGTAATCACAAACAGAAATACCTGAATCTTACCTGATGTGAATTTCTTCACTACTGTTTTTCAGATCAGTCTGAAGAACTCCGAGGTCTCCAAGTTCTGTCAGAATTTTTTAAATAGTTTTCAATAATGATGGTATCACTCATATAAAATGCAGCTGACATATGTGTATGCTGCGTTATCTTGATGATACCTCCCAAGTTAAAAGTGCCAGGAGATTTCAAAATCCCTGTCGGCAACTATACTAAGAAGCTTTAATTATTTTCAGCTAATGGGGGAAAAAAACTAGAGATACAAGATGCAATTTAAGATGCCATGACTGTTTAAATGAAAGTTTTATTATAACTATTCAAATACAGAAGACTGTTTGAGAACTAAACATATAATACAGGACTATATAAACAAGTCCAAAGGAGAATTCTCAATTTTCCAACCAAACTCCCTCTATTTTGAGTCCTCTTCATCCTACACAGATTTGCTCAAAACCTTAGCAGAGATATTTTATTCTTTTTTTCATCTCTATTTCCTATCTACTCCTAAGTCTTACCATCTCTTCTATCTCTCCATTGTTACAAGTCTAGAGAAGACCATCATCTCTCTCCTGGGTTACCATAGCAAAGCTCAGTCTTACCGATTGCTTTTCTTGCTTCTGTCTGTGTCCGCTTATAATCCAGTCTCCATATATTGCTCAAAGGGGCCTTTGAAAAGCATATTGGGATGGCTTTCTACTGAACATAAAATCAACCACTTTTTTCAGGGCTTCCAAGGTTGTAAAGAATTGAATTGTGTCACCGTAAAAGATGTCTGAGCAGTATGAAAAAGCAAAATGATAGGATACTGAAAGAGGAACTCCCCATGTCAGTTGGTGCCCAATATGCTACTACAGATCAGTGGAGAAATAATTCCAGAAAGAATGAAGGGATGGAGCCAAAGCAAAAACAATACCCAGTTGTGTATGTGACTGGTGATAGAAGCAAGGTCCAGTGCTGTAAAGAGCAATATTGCATAGGAACCTGGAATGTCAGGTCCATGAATAAAGGCAAATTGGAAGTGGTCAAACAAGAGATGGCAAGAATGAATGTAGACATTCTAGGAATCAGCGAACTAAAATGGACTGGGATGGGTGAATTTAACTCAGATGACCATTATATCTACTACTGCGGGCAGGAATCCCTTAGAAGAAATGGAGTAGCCATCATGGTCAACAAAAAGTCCAAAATGCAGTACTTGGATGCAGTCTCAAAAATGACAGAATGATCTCTGTTCATTTCCAAGGCAAGCCATTCAAAATCACAATAATCTAAGTCTATGCCCCAACCAGTAATGCTGAGAAGCTGAGGTTGAACGGTTTTATGAAGACCTACAAGACCTTTTAGAACTAACACCCAAAAAAAGATGTCCTTTTCATTAAAGGGGACTGGAATGCAAAAGTAGGAAGTTAAGAAACATCTAGAATAACAGACAAATTTGGCCTTGGAATACGGAATGAAGCAGGGCAAAGACTAATAGAGTTTTTGCCAAGAAAATGCACAGGTCATAGCAAACACTCTCTTCCAACAACACAAGAGAAGACTCTACACATGGACATCACCAGATGGTCAACACCAATATCAGACTGATTATTTTCTTTGCAGCCAAAGATGGAGAAGCTCTATACAGTCAGCAAAAACAAGACCAGGAGCTGATTGTGGCTCAGATCATGAACTCCTTATTACCAAATTCAGACTTAAATAGAAGAAAGTAGGGAAAACCACTAGACCATTCAGTTATGACCTAAATCAAATCCCTTATGATTATACAGTGGAAGTGAGAAATAGATTTAAGGGCCTAGATCTGATATATAGAGTGCCTGATGAACTATGGACTGAGGTTTGTGACATTGTACAGGAGACAGGGATCAAGATGATCCTCATGGAAAAGAAATGCAAAAAAGCAAAATGGCTGTCTGAGGAGGACTTACAAATAGCTGTGAAAAGAAGAGAAGCAAAAAGCAAAGGAGAAAAGGAAAGATATAAGCATCTGAATGCAGAGTTCCAAAGAATAGCAAGAAGAGATAAGAAAGCCTTCCTCAGCAATCAATGCAGAAATAGAGGAAAACAACATAATGGGAAAGACTAGAGATCTCTTCAAGAAAATTAGAGATACCAAGGGAACATTTCATGCAAAGATGGGCTTGATAAAGGACAGAAATGGTATGGAACTAACAGAAGCAGAAGATATTAAGAAGAGGTGGCAAGAACATACAGAAGAACTGTGCAAAAAGATCTTCAAGACCAAGATAATCACCATGGTGTGATTACTCACCTAGAGCCAGACATCTTGGAATGTGAAGTCAAGTGAGCCTTAGAAAGCATCACTGCGAAGAAAGCTAGTGAAGGTGATGGAATTCCAGTTGAGCTCCTTCAAATCCTGAAAGATGATGCTGTGAAAGTGCTGCACTCAATATGCCAGCAAATTTGGAAAACTCAGCAGTGGCCACAGGACTGGAAAAGGTCAGTTGTCATTCCAATCCCAAAGAAAGGCAATGCCAAAGAATGCTCCAACTGCTGCACAATTGCACTCATCTCACACGCTAGTAAAGTAATGCTCAAAATTCTTGAAGCCAGGCTTCAGCAATACGTGAACCGTGAACTTCCAGATGTTCAAGCTGGAAAGACAGCTTGAAAAGTCAGAGGACCCAGAGATCAAATTGCCAACATCTGCTGGATCATGGAAAAAGCAAGAGAGTTCAAAAAAAAACCATCTATTTCTGCTTTATTGACTATGCCAAAGCCTTTGACTGTGTGGATCACAATCAACTGTGGAAAATTCTGAGAGAGATGGGAATACCAGACCACCTGACCTGCCTCTTGAGAAACCTATATGCAGGTCAGGAAGCAGCAGTTAGAACTGGACATGGAACAACAGACTGGTTCCAAATAGGAAAAGGAGTACATCAAGGCTGTATATTGTCACCCTGCTTATTTAACTTCTATGCAGAGTACATCACTGAGCATGAACTGAACTGAACTGAACTGAAAAGATGTCTACTTGGAATCTCAGAATGTGGCTTTTTTGGAACAAATTCTTTGCAGAACTGATTACGGGGAAATCTCAAGATGAGATCATCCTGAGCTCAGTTCAGTTCAGTTCAGTCGCTCAGTCATGTCCAGCTCTTTGCAACCCCATGAATTCCAGCATGCTAGGCCTCCCTGTCCATCACCAACTCCCAGAGTTCACCCAGACTCATGTGCATTGAGTCGGTGATGCCATCTAGCCATCTCATCCTCTGTCATCCCCTTCTCCTTTTGCCCCTAATTCCTCCCAGCATCAGTCTTTTCCAATGAGTCAACTCTTCACATGAGGTGACCAAAGTACTGGAATTTCAGCTTTAGCATCATTCCTTCCAAAGAACACCAGGACTGATCTCCTTTAGAATGGACTGGTTGGATCTCCTTGCAGTCCAAGGGACTCTCAAGAATCTTCTCCAACACCACAGTACAAAAGCATCAATTTTTCGGCACTCAGACCCTAAACCCAGTGAAGGATGCCTTTTTAAGAAAAGAGGAAGACAAAGAAAATGAACGACCAAGGCATTTTGAAGACAAAGACACAGATTTGAGTTATGGTTCCACAAGCCAAGAAAGTCTCCACCACTAGAGCCTCTGAGAGAACATAGTCTGCAAATATCTTTGACTTCAAACTTCTGGCTTCCAGAACTAGAAATTTCTATTCATAGAACTCTGATCTAATCACAGAGTTTGTGGAAGCTTGTTATGGCAGCCCTAGGAAGGCTGCCTAACAAAGACCCTCCAATCTGTCCTCTGCTTCTGTCTATGACCTCTTTCATTGCCCTCCCCTGCCACTCATCAAGCTCCAAACATTCTGATCTGTTTCTGTCCTTATTGCAAAAATACTCATTCCAATCCAAGACTCTATATTTTCCCCAAACCCTCCTCTCTAAATCTCTTCTTGGTTGGTTCTTTCTTCTCAACCTTCTGGTCACAGCACAAATGTTGATTTCTACAAGATATAAGATCTCTTTCAATGAAATATCACCTTCTCAGAAAGGTCTTTCTTGACCACCTGCTTAAAACTGCAACCTACCTTTCCTTGCTTTTATTTTCTCTAAGCACTTATTACCATCAGACATATTATGTGTTTTATTGTTTATTCACTTTTATCATCCTCTTCTAAAATGTAAATTCAGCAGGGATAGGAATTTTAAACTATTCGTTCTTATATATTCAGCACCTAGAAGAGTTCTCAATAAATATTTAGTTAACAAATCAATTATATATTCATTGTGTAAATAAGCTCAAACTGTGCTATTGAAAGCAATATTATATGGGTTGATTTAATACAAAAGTAATTGTCATACAACCTGTAGCATAATGAAAGGAAATTTATTTCTTTTAAAACTTGGAAAATATTTGCTCTAGAAAACATGAGTAGCTCCCAGATTGTGGTGACTTCAGGAGCTTGTTTGTTTCTCACATGTTCTAATTCATCTACCTTCAGCTGCACAGTCATCAATAGTCTGGCATCCAGTCGGAGGTGGGTGTTTTCTTTTAAAAAGGTGTTTAAGCATCTGTACTTTCTTATCCTGCTTGAGTTTTCTATAACTCAGAGTGACCCATGGCCACTTTTGCAAGAATCACTCCAATTATGCGCTATAGCTTCCCTTTTACTAAATGGAAAGAAAAGAGCAAGTAATGGACTGAGCTCTCGAATGGTCATGAGGCAGCAGCATGTTTAAGTAGTTGCTGTTGTTTATAACTTAGTTTCTCAAATGATCTTTGGAGCAGGATTTTGTTTCCTTGTATAGGTGCATACTGGTTCACATAATCTGAAAACAATATACATCTATGTACATGGTGAATCTAGTATTGCACAGATTTATTCTCCCATGTAGGATCATTCTCCATGATGCATTCAATTCAGCAAGGACCTTGTCACATATAATGAACAGCACTGGGTACTCATAAAAGGCCATGGACATGGAAGCTGGAATTGCCAGAAGTCAATGTGGCAAATCTGACTTTCATGAGGGCTTCTCACTATTCCTGGCTCATGCCATCCTTCACCCCCCACAATCACCTTGCAGATGCCTAAATAGAAGGTCATGAAGTAAGAGCAGAATTCCAAGTGGAAATTGCTCAGTAAAAGATAAGTGCTTCCATAATCTTCTCACTTTGTGAAAAGATGATCTGGTTATGGTTAGCAGCACTCGTCTTCATATATGACAAGAATACATACATATGGCTCCACAGCAGGAAGGTGGGGGTGAGTCAGGAGGTACATGTAAGTTTGGAAATGGAGGAAAATGTAATGGAATGAGTTTGCATCGTGGGACCTCTGCCAAGAGAAACGGACAACCATGAGAGCAAATGGGCAGCACTGAGATGGTCCCCAACTATGTTTCATAGCTCACAAGCCTTGAAACAGGCCATGGATGTGAACTGGGACTGTTCACACTTACCAATGGAGCATTAAGAAATTTCACTTAATACTTGCAGTTAGATCTTTGCTGTTGTCGTTCAGTCGCTCAGTCATGTCCGACTTTTTGTAACTCCATGGACTACAGCACACCAGCCTTCCCTGTCCTTTACCATCTCCAGGAGTTTGCTCAAACTCCTGATTTTTAGAGTTCAGGGCAAGGGAGAAGAGGACGGTGGATTTTCTTCTAAGGGAGGGGCAGTGTACCAGGCTGGAAGTTGATTAGAAGCTACAGGTCTGTTAGTGATGCTGCTTCTGCTCTTACAGAGGGTTATAGCAGAGTTAAAAAGACCAAAGGCATCCTTTCATCTTACAGAGCAATCTTCACCTTCTAGGATTGCTTCTCATATGTCAGTGATTCTCTTCTACTTTCCAAGAAAGATGACTGATGGGTGTTGGCAAGTCAAACCTGCAGAAGAAGGGAGAGCATGTCTGAGGGGGAGCAACTGTGGTATATTGGTGTCACAGGTAAAGGACCTGAGAGTTCTGATGTAGGCAGTGTTCTTCTCCATTCTAGTTCCCTTAGCCAGCAACGATGCTTGGAGAGAAATAGTGTGTGATATACAGAAGATGTATCATATTTACTGGAATCTGAGGTCCCACACATTATTGTCTGAGCCAGCAGCACCAACATGTGCAGCTGAATTGGCTATAGAAGTATTTTGAGACTGCAGGAAATGAAACAAATAAAAAACCAAGAGCCCAGGATCAGAGTTTCAGGGTTAAAAAGTCATTGATATCTTCTCACTAGAACTTTTAGAGTCTAGCATAGGACTCCAAAATCTGTAGAAGACTATATTTGATGTTGCATCAGCTGAGACTGACAACTAGCTGTGAACTTTAGAATCAAAAGGTAATATCACTGGGTGAATATAGATTGCTGCTGCTGCTGCTGCTGCTGCTGCTGCTGCTGCTAAGTCGCTTCAGTCGTGTCCGACTCTGTGCAACCCCATAGACGGCAGCCCACCAGGCTCCCCCATCCCTGGGATTCTCCAGGCAAGAACACTGAAGTGAGTTGCCATTTCCTTCTCCAATGCATGAAAGTGAAAAGTGAAAGTGAAGTCGCTCAGTCATGTCCGACCCTCAGCGATCCCATGGACTGCAGGCTTCCAGGCTCCGCTGTCCATGGGATTTTCCCAGGCAAGTGTGCTGGAGTGGGGTGCCATTACCTTCTCCAGAATATGGATTAGTACAGTGTAAATAAAGATTCTATTCAATATTTTTAAGTATTCATATAATATAATGTATAAATATAATCAATATAATATAATATTATGCAATATAAGAGCAAAGTTCTATTTTACTTGCCTCATAATAATAATCTATTATGAGGCAAGTAATCTATAAATACAAAGAATAATCTAGATCAAGATGCAGTAGACAAATGTGAAACATTCTAGATGTACAAGGGCACCTGTATGTGCCTTACTGATGTATCAGCCTAGAGCCACTTCACAGAGAAAGCTGTTACAGATGTTGAATCACTTTAAAATGTCTTCATCTCCATGATGGTATGTCAATAAGAGATCATTGGCTCTAAGGGACTCATCTTCCAAATACTTTTCTAAATGACTGCTTAACATCTTTGTTCCTTAGGCTATAAATGAATGGGTTCATCATAGATGTCATGACTGAATAGAACACTGAGATCACCTTATCCCCCTCATTCATTTTCTTGGAATTTGGACGCATATAGGTAAATATTGCTGATCCATAAAAGAAGACAACAGCAATGAGATGAGAACCACAAGTAGAAAAGACCTTGAGTCTCCTCTCACCTGCCCGTATCTGAATCACAGTGGAGATAATATTCCAGTAAGAGAAAAGGATAAGAGAGAGAGGACCGAGGAGAATTATCACACCCATAGCAAAGATGGCCATCTCAGCTTTGTAGGTTTCTTTTGAAGCCAACTTCAAGAGTGCAGGAGGTTCACAAAAATAATGATTAATTATGTTCTGGCCATGGTATGAGAGATATAAAGTAAACGTTGTATCTACTAGAGACACAAGTGCTCCACTAGTCCAAGATCCTATGGACAGCTGAAGACAAATCCTCTGGGTCATGAGGGTGGAGTAGTGAAGCGGCTTGCAGACAGCCACATAGCGGTCATAGGACATCACTGCTAGCAGGGAGCTTTCTGTACCCCCTGCTACTAGGGAAGAAAACATCTGAATTGAGCACCCAGACTTGGAAATGGTTTTTCTTGTTACCAGCAAATGGAATAGCATCTGAGGAACAATTGTTGTAGAGAAAAGGAGATCACTAAACGACAGGTTTTTAAGGAAGAAATACATTGGTGTATGCAGTCGAGAGTCAATGTGAATTAACAGTATGATGAGCAGATTCCCAAATACAGTCAGCAGGTAGATGATGAGAAATATCACAAATAGAACAATCTGGGTCTGCTGATCTGAAGAAAGGCCCAGCAAGATGAATTCAGACAGATAGGTTTGGTTTTTTGTGCCCATGGATGTTTATTCCTAGGGTGAGTTTAGTAGGGTGAAGTCACTCTGTCGTGTCTGACTCTTTGAGACCCTGTGGACTATAACCTATTAGGCTTCTCCATCCATGGGATTCTCCAGGCAAGAATACTGGAGTGGATTGTCATTTCCTTCTCCAGGGGATCTTCCTGACCCAGGGATCGAACCCAGGTCTCCCACATTGGAGGCAGACGCTTTAACCTCTGAGCCACCAGGGAAGCCCATGTTTATTCCTATCTACACAATAAGCATCAATAGAGCTATAAAAATCTGACTACATTTGAGCATCAGATCCTTAAAATAAAGATCTCACTGGAATAAAAATGTATTTGATTTTAAAAAAATTCTTACAAATATTTGACATGAATTTCACCATATTTCTACTGAAGCTGTCTAAAAAGAACACTAACATATTATGTGGATGTGAAAAATTATAAAGTTTTCTGTATTTAGTAGAGAACCCAGGTTTTTGTGTTTTGTAGTTTACTTTTTAGTCAGCAGATGTTCACTTTTATTTCATCAAGAAGCAGAACAAATAATTAATTTTTCCTTTGTGATTCCAAGAGATGCCTTATCATCCTTCCAAGTAGAAAGCAAATTTCATGAGACTATTTTATATGATTTTATAATCCACAGTCCTGATTATGTCCTAAATTCTTCACTGGATCAGAGAATCACAGTTTAATGGAAGTGCTCAAGAGTAAGGCATGATCAGACTTCTGCATGAGAGAGGCAGGACAGTGGAGACCAGTCCAGACTTAGGCAGCACCACGCACTTGGGAAATAGGGAGGGCCTTTTCTGGTGACTCAATGCGGCCACAACAGCTGCCTGCAGAGTTGCAGTGTCTTATCTGGCATAACCATGTTCGAGCTCCTTCATGCTGCAGATATATCAGAAGTCCAGTCAGTTGGAGAGGTGCATCAGGCACTGGTTCAATGCTCTGCAGCCAAGCAGGAAACACTGGTCAAAGTCTATAGCTTTACCTCAGGAACAAGCAAGGAATAACCTGCTGAATCCAAGCTCCTGGGGAAAGAGTTTAGAAAGACTTAGGGAAGGTAGCAGGGTCATGGGCAAATGTCTAAGAATCAGGACTGGCGTCTGATATTCCAGGGAAAGGCTGAAGTACTAGTCCTAGAAGTGCCCTTTACAATGAAGGAGATGTCAGAGCAGAAGGTCAGCTACCTGACAGGGACTTCTTGTGATGGGGTTGGAGGTGGGGCAGGGTGGGGGCGGGTGGAGTTGAAGACTGCCAGCATACAAGGGTTTGTTTTCAAAGATAAAACCACACATCTAACTGGCAATATAGGACAAATGTGGCCTGATCAGTTGTGACTGGACCACTTGCTCATGAACTGCTAAGTAGGACTCAAAGACCACATGGTTACAGTGAGGTTTCTATTCATAAAAATCTATCCAGATGAAAATGCAATGGATCCAGCCTGAACCAACTGTATAATATATTGGCTTTGAGGGACCAGGAAGGCAGAGTCAGGAAATAATTTGAGGAATTGGTAAAATGAATATCTTTTCCATTGATACAATGTAAAGGGAATACACAAGAGAATCACTGATAAACTGCCACCTCAGTAGCCAAAATAATCCACTATTGATTTCATTTCCAAATGATTTCTGATAAGCACATTTTTTAACTGCTTCATCATTGTAAGTTTACTTGTAATTAACTATGCATATTTCATGTGTACAATTTGATGAGTTTTGATATATGTATATAATTACATATTTTTTTAAAATTCTCATTAATTTATACTTGATTATTTGTTTACAAGCCTGTCTCCCAGGCTAGATTTTATGTTTCTTCAGTGTAAAAATCCTATCTCAATCCATATAACTGCATCACTCAGTATATAGTAAATTTTTAGGAAATGTTCACTGACTGAATTAGTATATGAATGACTGAATACATGCAAAAACAAATAAATTCCTCTCATGCTCACAGGCACTGTCACAAACCTGCACTCAAACACTCCTAAGCTAATAATCCTTTTAAAAGCATAGTATGAAATTTGGAAGACACAGGTGATGCAGGTCCAGCTTCACACTATCTTCGGGATGGGGAGATCCTGTGACCACGAAGAAGGAGTAACACTAGGTGTGACCAGCTGGAACACTGGTATAAGAGAGAGGCGTCAGTGGTAGCTGTTCCTCTTCCGGTAGAAATAGGAACAGACCCTCAATATACATTCTGTTCTCTTTTTCATTCTTACTCATGAGAGCAGATGCGCAATGGGCAGCAGCCTAAATACTAGGTACTGGAGCCGGAAGTGTCCACACACCTCACACTAGCACTCCTGTTCTTGGACTCTTCCCACCTCCCAGATAATGCCTAGTACATTACAAGAAGCTCTGTCTTGTGTCCTAGGTATTTTCCTACGAGTTCAGTGGGAATCACCCAGAGAGTGTGGAAAAAGTGAAACAGGAAGAGAACACCTGTGTAGCAGGGATGAAAGGTAAGAACACAGGAAGATTCTTATAGTTGAAAAGGGGTAGCGAGTTTGAGAGACAATGGATCTTTTGATTTCTTGTGCCTTTTAGCATACAAACTGACCACCTCGGTAACTGCCTAGTAGCAAGATTTCTAAGAGTGAGAATTCATGAGAAGAGAGATAAAGAAAAATCTCTTCTGAATAGACTGTGGATTGTAAAAAGAAAGATACAGCCCTTCTCCTAGGATAAACTTTGGTTCTGCAGAGACTTGATGCCTTCAGCGTCTTCCTCCTTACCGGGAGACCAAGGATGAGTTTGTTCTAGAGATGAGGAACTGTAAGTAAGTGGACATGCCAGTGAGTCCAGCAGAGTGAGATCCAGATATCCAAGCTGCACATCCAGAATTTGATTTTCGATGACAGTCCTCTTTCCTAATAGCTGGGTATGAAATGGACATTTCTGTAGATTCTCTTTCAATCTCTGACTGCTTTCTTGGGTGAATTTTATACTGCTTTTTAAGCACCAGCACTGAATTGAGTCTTTCTCTAAGAGGATCATAACAGATGAGGTCTTGAGAGATGATGCCAACAGGAGGTCCCCAGGGTATCGCTGAGCATAGCTCCTTGTATTATCTCTACACAATGAGATACCATGGGATCTTTTGTAGATTTTTCTTTGTTCTGTTTATAATCATAGAATTCTGTGAATATCCTCTAATTCCCAGATGTTTTCTAATCAAAGAAAAAAATCTATAGGCTCTGAATATGAGAAAGAATCAAGTCTCTCTTCTTGGGAGCAGAAGCAATATGTAAAATATATGCTGACAGGCATTTGTCCATCCTTCAATTTAAATCCTTAGAAAAGTGGAGATATGCATCCTTTCCCATATTTCTCATTTTAACTGCTTTTAAAATTATTGTTAATCTGAGGATATTATGGCTACCTTTTACAAAAGCTTAACTCATCTTAGAAAATAACTGGTTTGAGATACTTTGTGTAAAAATCAAATGTTTGAACTATATGCTAAAGACAGATCCATATTTTTCTGAAACATGCTAGATTTAAACTACTTAATGCTTTGTTTACTCACTGATATTTAGTTCATTTTAATAAAAGAAAAATACTGTAGTCATTTATTATCTTTGCTACTAAATTTTCCCATCCGTCTTTCTTTCTCTTTTATTCTGGCAGTAGGAAAATTACTTATTTATTGCTCGGATGTAATTTTTAAAATTTATTAGTCAAGTTATATTTCTCATTGTAATTTTTCTGTTGAATCCAAACTGCATTCTTTATATTATAAATATGTGATTAAATTTTTCTTATCTTTCTTTCTTGTTAATTTTTACCTCTTTTTTTCAATCAAATCATTATGTATTCTGGTTTATGAAATCTCCTTGTGATTTCATATATCTTTACAACTATCCAGAGAAATGGAACTAATTTACTCTCAAATTATCTCCACTACATCTTTGTTGCTTTTTCTTTATTCAAATCTGTTTGTCATGTTATATTTTCAGTTTGTGAGTATATTGTAAAGAAATTTTTATCTTTCTTTTTTAAGTTAATTTTTTAATTGAGGAATAATTAAAATAATTATTTTAATAAATAATATTGTGTTAGTTTCAAACGTACAGCAGAGTGATTCTTTTTTTGCAGAATATATTCCTTTATAGGCTATTATAAGATATTTGGCATAAGTCTCTGTGCTATACAGTAAATACTTGTTGCTTACCTATTTTATGTATTGTAGTTTATATCTATTAATCCCACACTCCTAATTTGTCCTTATACCTCATTTTCCTGTTTGGTAACTGTAATTTGTTTTCTATGTCTATGAGTCTGTTTCTGTTTTCCACAAAGATTCATCTAGATTATTTTTTAGATTTCTCATATAACTGATGTCATATAGTATTTATCTTTCTCTGTCTGAAATATTAATCAGCCATAAAAATATTGCCATTTGCATCAACATGGATGGCACTAGAAAATATAATGCTTAGTAAGATAAGTTACACACATATATAATACAATTTGAAAATATTTCACCCATTGTGTTGTAGGTTTCCCTTTTATTTTTCTGATGGTTTCCTTTGCTGTGGAGAGGATTTTTAGCTTGATGTAGCCCTACTTGTTTATTTTGCTTTTGTTGTCTATGTCTTTGGTATGAGATCCGAAAGATAACTGCCAAGACCGGTGTTAAGGAATTTCGCCCTATGTTTTCTTCTAGGAATGGGAACATATTTAATCAATTTCAACTTTATAATTGTTGGAGTAGAAAATTCGCTATTGGAATATCTTATCCTGAGGGCTAATGGGTGAAGAAAAGTCTTATGATGGCAATTACAGGAACAATCAAAGTCCAGGGACTTTTGATCAGGATTTATTTCTCACACAAGTTATTTATATTTCATCTGGGAGTAAAAACTCTTGTGTAAATCTTGGGGTACACACATACACACACTCATGGGCACACATGTCTGATTGTGTACTTACTGATTGATTTATTTCTTCTTTTGATATGTTTCTCCTGTTTGCTATTTTTTGATAATATATCAAAAACATATTTTGATATGTTTCTCCTGTTCTCGGAGAAGGGAATGGCTACCCACTCCAGTATTCTGGCCTGGAGAATTCCATGGACTGGGTCGCAAAGAGTCGGACATGACTGAGAGACTTTCACTTTCTTTCCTGTTAGCTATGTGCTGTGTGCTGTGCTTAGTCACTCAGTCATGTCCGACTCTTTGTGATCCCATGGACTACAGCCAGCCAGGTTCCTCTGTCCACGGGGATTCTCCAGGCAAGGATACTGGAATGGATTGGCATGCCCTCTTCCAGGGGATCTTCCCAACCCAGGGATCGAACCCAGGTCTCCTGCATTGCAGGCAGATTCTTTACCGTCTGAGCCACCAGGAAAGCTGAAGAATACTGGAGTGGGTAGCCTATTCCTTCTCCAGGGGAACTTCCCAATCCAAGAATTGAAGCGGTCTCCTGCAATGCAGGCGGATTCTTTACCAACTCAGCTACCAGGGAAGCCCTCTGTTAACTATAGATCTTCAAAATATGTCACAATTCTATAGTGATGTGTATGGACTTTTTTCATTCACTGTTATTTCATTGATGCTACTTTGTTTTTACTTTTGTACAATCAACAATATTACATTTTTACAGTGATGTCAAAGGGTAATTGAACAATACAGCTCACTGACTATTTCTGTGTTAAAGGCAGCTGAAAATTAGACTAATATTCACTCAGTTGGCACTGGATAAAAATAATTTGTCCAGCAGAAACAAAGAGAGACCATTTCTAATTAGAACATTTAATAGTTGTATAATATGGAAAACCATCAACTCTTTCTAAGAATCAGTCATTTTATCTGTGAAATGGGGATAGTATTTTTCCTGCTTTATCTTTACAATTCTAAAGGCTAAAAGTAACTAATATTTATATAACTTCTAAAAGCAGACTGTACAAAAGATGCAATGAGGAATAGAGAAATACATATATAAAGGAGAAGATTTTGATAAACCTTTCCCAATTCAAAACAGAGCAAATGGACAAAAAGTAGCAAAAATAAAAAAGCTAAAGATATAGTCAATTAAAAAGTACAAATACATATCAAACTGCAAACTATCATAATAAAAATTATATCACTTTCCAGTGTACATGGAACATTCACAAATATTGTTACAAACATAATCTCAATAAATTTCAAAGAAATAGTTACCATGCAAGAAGCATGTGTATATCATTAGCTGTAGGGAATGGGAGTGAGAAGTTTGAAGAGGGCAAAAACACCAGCTAGACTTCTTGGGATAGATTTACTTCGTAGGCTGATTTTTAATCAGGCAAATATTTTATCTAATTTAAAATAAAATAAAAAATTTAAAATAAATTTATAAAAATTAAAAGAAGAATGTAATAAACAAACCTAACTATGTATCCAGATTGTGATGTGTGTGTGGTGAGACAAAACAGCTGAGGGCTTTGCTGTTGCCATCAGGACCTGGAACATTTGGTGAGAGGCAAAAAGATGAGACTAGGGAAGAGAAGCCAAGGCGTCAGTGGTGCTGCTAATGCTGGATGGTGAATACGTAAGACTGTTATATGTACATATATAGAACTGGTTTATTCATATATATGCATGCTGTGCTGTGTTTAGGTGCTTAGTCATGTGACCCATGCTTAGTCCATAACTCTGTGACCCATGGACTTTAGCCTGTCAGACTCCTCTGTCCATGGGGATTCTCCAAGCAAGAATACTGGAGTGGGTTGCCATGCTCCTCCAGGGAACCCAGGTCTCCCACGCTGCAGGCAGATTCTTTACTATATCTTTACCAGAGAAATCCAAGAATACTGGAGTGGGTAACCTATCCCTGTTTCAGGGAATCTTCCCAACCCATGAATTGAACCAGGGTCTCCTGCCTTAGAGGAGGATTCTTTACCAGTTGAGTTGCCAGGAAAGCCCTTACACATACATACATATGTATACATTACTTGTGGATACATTATGCATTAAAATAAGGGTATATTATCTAGCTCCTGGTATTACGAAGACCAGTTAGTAATCTGCTATAGTAAAAGTCCAGGGCAGAGATAATGGTAATTGGGACCAGAGTGGAATATTTGAGTGTTGGAAACTGGGAAACTTTTAGGGAAAGAAAAATACCACAGAACTTGCTGATAGATTGGATCTTTGCTAAATCTTGTCAAAGGAAGTATTAATCTTTTTTTTTTCATGGAAAGGTATCTTTTTAAAAATTTGTTTCCTTATGTAATTAGCTTCAAGCATTATAGAGTAGCTAAAAGTTTCCAGGCAAGGTAGATGGAGCAGAGGAGTTCATTTTAAATTCAGAATTTAAGAAATCTTCACAGGGTCTGAGGAAGAAAGGAGTTAATAAAGGAAAAACAAGGTCACTGGGCAAAGTGTAAGTGGTGATGATGCAGATATTGGTAAGACTACTTCCATTTCAGATGTTGATTTTGACCATTAATTCCTATTCAGGAGTACCAATCAGGGCTGAGGCTTTAAAGGAATCTGTTCCCAGCAAGGAGTTCTTGAATTTAGATGCTCATTACCAAGTGTGCTGGCTGCTTTCACATATGACCTTTAAGGCATCGATAATTTATAATGTGATTTATTTGTAAATAATGTGAAAAGAAAGTACTTGGCTGTCTTAATACAGCATGAGCAGCTTGAGGAGTTGATGCAGAAACCAAGGCATAGGTAACTGATAATTTTTTTTCCAGTGTCTAGGACTCTGATATAAATCTGGGAAGTTCTGCCCACAGTAAAATATCTAATAATATATGACTGCAAATGCTCACTAATAAGAAGGTAAGAACTGAGAAATTCTGTCAATAGCAACAAGTAAAATTCAACATTTGTATCTTCATTTTATCTTCATTTCCCTCTCTAATTTTTGCTTCTCCTCTAAATTGAGCCGTCCAAAAAATCTGGCTAACCTTCTCTGTGATTGGGTGTAGGATTGTCATAGGGTAAGAAAAGAAAATACTGAAGTAAAATGTAAGGTCACTCTGTCAGAACAGAAAAAGAATTTCAAACATATCCTGGGATATTGATCAGAGAAATGAATGCTTCTTAACTACCAAAATACAGAGCTGATGAAGACAAAATTGTGTCTCTAAGACCAAATGAGGTTAGTTCTAATGTGGCAGATTTCCAGAATTTTCATAATGTAGAAGAACCACATAAAACCTCCAATTAAAATAAATAAATTTATATTAAAAAAAAAAAAAGAGTGGATATGAAGCACCATCTAGGAGTTATAGGGCTTCAATATGACACTGGCAACCACCATCCTGGATGAGAGAAAACCTCCCTAATACTCTCCTGAAGGCCCCCATTACCTCCTTGTTTCTCAGACTATAGATGAGAGGGTTCAGTGCGGGAGTAATGACGATATAAAATACAGAGAGGATGTTGTCCTGTTGGGGACTGTGGTGGGAGCTGGGCTGGACATACATAAGCATGGCAGCTCCATAGTACATTCCCACCACAGTCAGGTGAGAAGAGCATGTGAAGAGGGCTTTCTGCCTTCCCTCTCCTGAGGACATGTGGAGGACAGCAACTAGGACAAACGTATAGGAGGCAAGGACAGCAGCAAGGGAAGGCATGAGAAAGACGGACCCTGACACATACACCATGAACTCATATCTGGAGGTATCTGCACAGGCCAGTTTCAGCAAGGGCGGGATCTCACAGAGGAGGTGCCTGATCTCCCGGGTCATGCAGAAAGGAAAATGCATGGTATATGAAGTGTGTATCACAGAATTCAGGAACGCCAGGGTCCAGGGGGTGGCCACCATGAGCCAGCAGATCCTGGGCCTCATGAGGACCATGTAGTTCAGAGGATGACAAATGGCCACATACCTGTCATAGGCCATGAAGGCCAGTAAGAGGCCCTCTGCACCACCCAGGGTCAGTACTAGGAACATCTGAAGGGCACAGCCCTCAAAGGAGATGGCATTCTCTCCACGCAGATAATCCACAAGTGTTTTAGGAATAACTACAGATGTAAGCATCAAATCCATGAGAGAAAGCTGGCTGAGCAGGAGGTACATGGGCACATGGAGTCGGGCATCCATTGCGATGACCAGGAACAGCAGACCATTGCTGGTGAGGGCTAGTGTGTACAGGACTGAGATTGTAGTGCAGAGCAGTCCAGGAGACCCACTGTCAGTCAGAATCCCCACCAAGATGAAACCCCTTTCCAAGGTGGAGTTATAGAGCTCCATTCTGTGTTGTTGTTGTTTTTTTTTTTTCGTTATCTGAAAGTATGAAAAATCAGATAAGGTAGTTCTGATGTGGTCACTGGGAACTCCTTGCCTTTAAAATGTTGTGGCCCTTGATCGAAAGAAATTAGTTGCTCAGTTTATCATACCATGTATTAGTTTTTCATTCATAAATTAAATCACCAAGTATGTACTGATAATATATTGTTAAAATAGCACATTTCTTTCCTGCTTCTGATGTTTCCTTCAATATTAGGCAAGTCCCATTTGGGCAGTAATTCTGCATTTGCTCTGCTTCACCATCCCACTTCCTTCTCTTGAGAAACAGGAGCAACTTAACCAACGGGAAACATTAAAGGGAAAATCTAGACATATGGAGTGCACTAAGTCTCTTCAGTCGTGTCCAACTCTGAGACCCCATGGACTGTGGCCCGCCAGGCTCCTCTGTCCAAGGGATTCTCTAAGCACGAATACTGGAGTGGGTTGCTGTGCCCTCCTCCAGGGGATCTTCCCTACCCAGTGATCGAACCCATGTCTCTTTACATCTCCTGCACTGGCAGGTACGTTCTTTACCACTAACGCCACCTGGGAAGCCCAGATATATGGTATCCAGATTCTTTTCCCTTCCCTTCTTTTCAGGAGATGCATCTTTGAGAAGGCCTAACATATATTCCCTCTCTCCCACCCAGGTTGTGAAGCAACTGAGACAGGAGATATTTGTGCAGCCAAAGCATCACCCTATTTTTTCATAAAGCAGAAATTACTGGATGTAATTTCTGTGTTAGTGGATAATGGACTTCCTAAACCAACCTCAAAATGAACATAATTACCTTTGCAGTCACAAGCAAAGCAGGACCAGGTCAGTACTTCCCACTGAAGAGGGACTGGTGAAACAGGAGAACAAGAGAAACATTGTGTCTTCTAAGAAAAAGAGAGAATTTTATTCCGGTTCATTCTCCAATTAGATTAACTTGCTCCCTGAAACTTGAGAAGAAAGGAGAAAGTAGAGACTAAGGATTAAGGTTCAGTTCAGTTCAGTTCAGTCGCTTGGTCATGTCCGACTTTGCGACCGCGTGAATCGCAGCACTCCAGGCCTCCCTGTCCATCACCAACTCCCTGAGTCTACCTAAACCCATGTTACCTTGATGTAAAAGAAAATTTTGGAAGAGAGAAAGAACCATTCCCTCTCATGCCTATTATGTGCCAGGCACTGTGCTAGCTCCCATTCATACAAAAAGTACATAGTATATAAAATACCAGACCACATTCAGTTACACTCATGAGGAGCATTGAAAGGTAGGTGGAGAATTCCCTGGCTGTCCAGTGGTTAGGACTCCCCACTCTCACTGCTCGGAGCCTGGGTTCAGTCTTTGGTCAGGGAACTAAGTTCCCACAAGCTGCATGACATAGTCAATAAAATAAAATAGATGTAACTATAAATTGTGAAAAGCATCCTAAAGGAAAAAAAAAAGTGAACAGTGGTTCTCATGTAGATTCTCATGTTAAAGCCTTCTGAGTCTGTGAATTTGAAGCTCAATTTTGAAAGACAAACATAAATTACCCAATTGAGGAGGGATGACGAGCTACCTGAGCAATGGATATATAATATGCAGAATATTTGAAATAGGAAAGAGCTTGTAATTTCTAAGAAGTTGAAGGAAGACTGGTGAGGACGGTACTGAATGAGAGACACGTGGAGAGATAAACATGTTCCAAGTTATGTTTGGCCTTTCAGGGAATATAGACTACTGTTGTTGTTATTTGTTAACTAAGTCATGTCTGTCTCTTTTGCGACCCCATCCACTGTAGCCTGCCAGGCTCCTCTGTCCATGGGATTTCCTAGGTAAGAATACTGAGGTGGGTTGCTATTTCCTTCTCCAGGAGATCTTTCTGACCCAGGGATCGAACCCACTTCTTCTGCATTGCAGGCTGATTCTTTACCACTGAGTCTCCATGGAATCCTACATAGACTATAATTGAGAGCTGTTTTTTTTTTTTTTTAAGTTTTCTTCTGTGTTGGGGTATAGCCAATTAACAAAGTTGTGATAGTTTCAGGTAAACAATGAAGGGATTCAGTCATACATAAACACATTTACATGCCTGTCCCAACTCCCTAACTATCCTTTCCCCCTCATCCTTCCCCTGGCAACCATAAGCTCATTCTCTAAGCCCTGAGTCTGTTTCTGTTTTGTAAGTTCATTTGTATCATTTCTTTTTAGATTCCGCATATAAGGGGTGTCTTTAATCTGTATCACACAAGAGTGATTCATACTTTTAGAAGATAACCCTGATAGTCCCATGGAGGAGTACAAGCAGAAGATGGGCAAGAACAGACCCAGGGAGATATGTGCAGGGGGTGATTGTGGTCATCTAGGTAAGATGGACCAGGGAAATGGCACCGATATGACTGAGTCAAGATTCATGTTGGAAGTAGAATCAACAGCAATTGGTGACTGATATGATTCTTGAGATGGAATTCAGTCATGAGGGGCTAATTTGATAGGTGATAAATAGAAGAACTGAGTATGTTTAAGGGACTAGAAACTTTCAAGAGAATGGAGAATCTATTTTTCTCAGAGTAAGTGAATAGAATGGATAGGCCTTTATGTGAAAGCCTGAAATTCAAGGACTGTTTTCTCTTGCAAAGTGCATAGTTTGCTGATTCTTCATCAGCAAAATCAGTGTCCTTCTTACTACCACAAATTTAGCACTCACTTTCTTTTTGTTGATATTTTGTGATAATGATTTATACCTAATACTTTGACTTGTCTAAGACATTGTAAATAAAACACAAGGCAAGGTCAAACTCCCTGGCTTGAGTTATATCTTTCCTACTGGTCACATGATCTCATTTTAACATGTAGCTGTCACATTTTTCTCACTTGTAAAGTAGGACTGATCTTAGCTCTATGCAATTGTTTCAGTGGTCTCATGATTTTTTAATTTTCATAACTATTTAACATGTCATATTTTAACTTATATTTTTATAGCTATAGCCACAGAGTTCAGTTCAGTTCAGTCACTCAGTCGTGTCCAACTCTTTGCAACCCCATGGACTGCAGTACACTAGGCCTCCCTGTCTATCACCAACTCCCAGAGTTCACCCAAACTCATGTCCATTGAGTCACTGATGCCATCCAACCATCTCATCTTCTGTTGTCCCCTTCTCCTCTTGCCCCTAATCCCTCCCAGCGTCAGGGTCTTTTCAAATGAGTCAGCTCTTCACAGGAGGTGGCCAAAGTATTGGAGTTTCAGCTTCAACATCAGTCCTTCCAATGAACATCCAGGACTGATCTCCTTTAGGATGGACTGGTTGGATCTCCTTGCAGTCCAAGGGACTCTCAAGAGTCTTCTCCAACACCACAGTTCAAAAGCATCAGTTCTTCGGCTCTCAACTTTCTTTATAGTCCAGCTGTCACATCCATACATGACTACTGGAAAAACCATAGCCTTGACTAGACAGACTTTTGTTGGCAAAGTAATATCTCTGCTTTTTAATAAGGTATTTAGGTAGGTCATAACTTTCCTTCCAAGGAGTAAGCATCTTTTAATTTCATGGCTGCAGTCACCATCTACAGTGATTTTGGAGCCCCCAAAATAAAGTCAGCCACTGTTTCCATTGTTTCCCCATCTATTTGCCATGAAGTGATGGGACCAGATGCCATGATCTTATTTTTCTGAATGTTGATAGATTCTCAATAAATGTAAAGTATGAGCAGTAGAGCGAAACCAGTTTACAGAGATTTTTGCTCAATTACTCTCTTTTTTTTAATGGTGGTGAAAAAATAAACAACATGTGATCTACTCTTTTGAAGTTTTAAGTGTACAGTACAGTCAACTATAAGCACAATGTTGTACAGTAGACCTCCTGAAATTTTCCATTTTGCATGACTGAAACTTTATACTTACTGAATAGCAGCTCTCCATTTCCACACCCCAGCAGCCCCTGGAAACCACCATTCTTTCTGCTACAATTTGACTACTTTAGATGACATAAGAGGAATCATGAAGTATTTAGACTTCTGTGGTTGACTTCACTTAACACAGTGTATTCCAGTTTCTTACATGTTGTAGCACAGGACCAGATTTCCTTCTCTTTACATATGAATAAAATTCCATTATATTTATATCACATTTTCTTTAACCATTCATCTGTCAGTGGACATTTAAGTTGTTCCCCCCTTTTGGCTATAAACATACTTTATCAATTGCCCTCAAAATCAGTTCATCATCTGGCCAGATGATCTCCCCTGCTTCATTTCTGCCCGTGGTTCCTAGCCTCTCCACCCTCCTCCATCCCTGTCTGGACCCCAAGTCCCTCCATGTTGATCCAGATGAAATTCTCCAGGAAACTGTGTTTCCTCTTGCCTCTAAGCTTTTGCACTTGCAGCTCCTTCTTCCTAGAAAGTGCCATTTCTTTCGCCTTTCCCATCCCACATGCTCTAATCCTTTTTCTCAGTTTAAACTTCCTGGTAGTTCAGAACATCTCTATTACTACCTCCCAGAAGTTTGTCTTGCTTCTCTCAGAGTAAGTAGCTTCACTGACTATTGCAGTCAAATATTTTAATGCTAATCTTTAAATGTAAGGATTATGTCTTATTCACAGTGTTTGTTCAGTATATGGCACAGCTCCTAATTAGAGAATATCCCTGATGATAATTTGCTGAATAAATGAGACCAAAATTAATGACATGTCCAAGACCTAAGGAACAAATAAACCATCCACATTTCCTAACTAGGGTCCTGCTCCTATTTCCTGATCATTCATTTACAGAAACTTCATAATACCCCCAAACAGAGATAAAATCCTTACCTCTGATAGACAGGAGATACTGCTGGTAGATTTTACTGTTGGCTCTGTATCTTGTTTGGAGGGTGAAGAAGTGCAAATAGAAATTGGTGAGTAAATAAAGTAGATTTTGTACCAGCGCATGAAGGGGACCAGCTGTGAGGAGATGTGAGGGATCAGTGGGTCAGGGCATTCCCATCCATCTGGCTTTGCAGGGCCTCTCTGGGATGGGCCACCTGGTCTTTGAATGATCTACACTTCAGAGAGAAGGGTCTCATAGGCTGAAACAGCCTGTCCCCTCTCTTATGTGAATGGTTAAGACAGGCTGTGTCTCTGGCCCAGTCACCTTGTGAAGGAATTTTCCTAGCCATAAAGCAATTGTCTAACTAAGGTGAATGCTTAACTTTTAAAAACAGTTTCACCCCTACTTTACTCTGGAGGAAAAGCTGAATAAAGGAAAACCAGTGCAGACTTCCCTGGTGGCACAGATGGTAAAGCTTCTGTCTAAAATGTGGGAGACCCTGGTTGGATCCGTGGGTTGGGAAGATCCCCTGGAGAAGGAAATGGCAGTCCACTCCAGGACTATTGCCTGGAAAATCCCATGGACAGAGGAGCCTGGTAGGCTACAGTCCACGGGGTTGCAAAGAGTCGGACACGACTGAGCAACTTCACTATGCACTATAGTGCAGATGATCCAGGAAGAGGACCCAAAAGAAGGTCTGCAATGCCTGGCCTCACTTTCTCAGGGGCCACAGTGAGACAGGGCCCTGTCCTTTGGGGTGGCTCTTCTGCCTCCCTATGTGTTGACAATGACTTTATCCCTCTACTCAGTTTTGTTTAAAAGGAACTTTCTCCCCAGCTGAACCAATTCCTTCCTGGAAGTGCTGGGAGACAGGAATTTTAATAAATCTCCTGGGTGTGATTCCTGACCTCTTAACTCTTCTTTCATCTCTCAGTAAATGAGTTCTGCATCCCAGTAAAGGAAACATGCAAGGGGGAGGCTTTTACAATCCCTGAGTTCACACCTAATGACCAGGCCTTGGGCTAGTACTGTGCATCTGTGCCAAATTCACAGGGATTTGAGAAGACCCAATGAGGTCTCAGGAGAGCTGTGAAAGCAGGACTCTATCTCAGTCTTTCCTCTGGAGGTAACTGCTGCAGTGAGCACAAGTGAGTATCTCAGAGCAAATTAACTAAGACGGAAGCATACAATGTATCCTGCTTTGTTTTCCTTCCATAGTTCTTTTTTTTCCTCATTCAATATGTAACCCTAACTTTGCATGCTTTGTGTTCTTCCATTATTCTGTCTTTTTTTTCTCATTCAATATGTATTAACTTCAACTGTGCACTGAACACAACATTATATAGCAATAATATAGAAAAAAGAACCAACCATCCTTTCTTAGGGATGTTACCTTCTAGGTGGTGGAGAATAAGAAATAAAATATCATTTGAGTGTCACATTGTATATTAGGAGTTTTCAAGTGCTTTGGAGCTAAAAAAAGGTAAGGGGAACAGAGAATGTAGGAAGAAATTGTTAACTTTAAAAAGAAGGGTTAGAGCAGATCTTACTGAGAAAATGTCCTTTGAGCAAAAATGTGAAGATCAGTTTAGAGAGAGGAGCCACTGAAAAGATTCTGAGGTCAAGCTGAGGAAGGCAAACAAGGAGACCAATGGAGCTGGACTGGAGTGAGCAAGCTGGGTTGGATGGAGTAGGAGGCGAGGTCAGAGAGTAAGCAGAGAACACATATAGAACCACTGTGAAGGTTTCGACTTTTGTTCTAAGTGAATCAGGGAACTACTGGGGGTCTTTGAATAGGAAATTGAAATAATTTGAATTTTGTTTAAGAGGAATTGTCACTTTGTTAAAGACTTTGCTTTGTTACTCTGTTAAAGACTTTACAGGGACCAGAAAGGAAGCAGGCAGACTGGTTAGGAATCTGTTGCAATGACCCAGAAAGGAGCCAATGACTTGAGCCAGAGGGGTGGCGGTGGAAGAACTGTTAAGTGGTATAATCCTGGATATATTCAGAGGCAGGATGTGTGTATCTTTAAATGTCAGTTTTGTCAGTTTGCTGCTGCTCACTTAAGCCAGGTGATTAGAACTTAGTGCTGATGGCCTCTATTTTAGTCCATTCAGTATTTTCTCTGATGCTGAGCTTCTTTATGAATTCATCAAATGTTATTTAATTTCTCCTTTGTGCCAGCTATGGTGCCAGGCTCAGTGACCCCGTTATGGAAAATATGTAGTTTCTGCCCTCCTTATATGGTTGTGGGGAAGATACTGAAAACTGAAGTCAAAGCTCACATTTTAATACAGAAGATCCTAGACAGTCTAGTTTGTGAAGGAGATGGATTTCTGCAGATTCCACAATAGCACACCACCAAGCTCTTCCTAGAAACACACACACACACACACACACACACACACACACACATTAGTGGTCTGTACTAACATGGTTTAGTCATCTTCTTAAGGTAAAGTGGGATCTATAAGTCATTATTCCATATTCCCTTCTGCTCCCTGGGCAGATTATTAGAGGGCAGGGAATTCATGATTATCTCCAAGAGGAGAGCATTTCTTGTTCAAAGAGTAGATGTTTGCTGAGTCAGAAGACCTACAGATGTTGCCTCAATGACTCTCAAGTGTGAGGAAAAGGGCAGAAATGTTATTCTCCTTATATGGCTAGAAAACTCTAGCTATGATTTCTCAAAACCAAACCCAGAATCTCAGTGTGTTAGTAGTTCAATTATAATGCAGATTGTATTCCTAAATTTCCAGGATGTCTTCTGTTAAAGTGAGGGGTTGTTTGGGAGGAATGGGAACCTGACAACTGGACTAGGAACAAATAGATTCCCAGGACTCTGAGGACACTGTTCTGCTAATTTTTTGACCAATAATTAGCTGTTTCATGAAAGATTGGCCCTCATTTGCCTTAGAAACATGTAATAAATGCCCCTGAGGTTGTTGCCATTAGAACACTGCAGATTCTTCTCAGGGACCACTCTCACTTTCCCTCTTTGCTTCCAAACTTGTAAGTAGACTCATATTCCAGCAAACTCAAAGGGTGAGAGTTGTCATATATATATCAAAGGGGCAGCATGATTTTTCCAAAGTATACAGACAGAAATCTGGGAGTTAAGTGTGGGGATGGAGCTCATGGGTATGGAATTACGGTGGGAGGAAAAAAAGTTGGATCAGGCCATTGATATGGCCCACTAAGTAGAGACCTTGGATTCCATGTCTCAGCTCAAGAGGTTAGAAAGGGCTCTACAGATTGTTTAGTTGGCTGGCTAAAACATGAGTGCAAGGGTAGGTCTACCACAATAAATAGAATTTAAAGTGCAAGATTTACATTTATATACTATAAAGTAAGTTGTCCAAAGGCTTTGGGAGACAAACTGTTGGAATGGGTTTACCAAATAAGGCCTGTTCACCCACTCTGGGAATACATCTTTCACTATGACCGTGAGAAACAAATTTATGAGAGAAGATCCAGCATCCTTTAAGGGCCCTGTGGTTGCTTTTTTGTAGGTCAGAAATTATAGTGGGAGCTGCTACCACTGAACTGGGATCTCTAAATGCAATGGGATAATGGAATCTCATGTGGCATGGCCATCATCATATCTTAATCATCAAAGATAAGTTGAATGTGGCTGTTATAATAGGTGGCGGAATGAAAGCAGTAAGCGTAGCAGTCTGACTCACAGAGACTGATGGTTAGTTGATGATGATGTTCTTAGAAAATAACTTCTTGGTGTCAAATCTTTTGTTCTTCTGAGGTTCAGTCATGGTTAGCTAATGACATTCCTATAAATGTCCACCAAACAAATGTCATTTTCCAATCTGACAAGAAAGACAAAGTGCCAAGGCACAACTCTCCCCTGCCAAGGTCCTGGTCTTGGCTAAGAGAAGGTAGATCTCAGCTGGTAGCTTCCTCAGGACCAGGTCCCCAGACCCTGCCGAGCTGTCATCACTGAGGGAACCAGGCACCCAGGTCCCAATTGGTTCTCAGGCTCCCCAAACAGTGGGGTGGGGGTGGGGGGTCTGCCAGGTACCATAGACTGTGAACCCAAGCAGGCTGCCACTGCTATTATGGGAGAGAAGCTCACCGTTACCTCAAGGCCTGGGTCAAGCCAGTGGGTAGCCTTGGTGAAAGCTCTGGAGACCTGCAGGACACAGCCTCGTTCCTTAGTCTTTCTACTCACCCGTTGGCCCAGGGCCAGGCAAGCTGGAAGACCCTAAGAAGGGAGAAGGCCAGGGTCCCCCTCTCACCTCACTCTCCAACTGACAACCACCACTCCCACTGGACCTTTGGCTGAATTCCTCATAAACATGGCTCATTATTAGTTGGCTGATTGTGAGCAGGGCCCACGTGGTGCTGACCAATGACCAAGAAGGACAGCTACAGATAGCTTACGGTGAACTGTTGGATTCATGATCTCCAAAGAAGAAGATTTAGCTTTGGGACCAGAGACCAGGCTTGATCGGTCAAGAAATTCCATATAGCAGAGTTTTATTAAAGTGAAAAGGGACTGAGAAAGCTTCTGACATTGACATCAAAAATGGGATGGAGAGTGACCCCCGTGCTAGTTTTAGCAAACTGTTTTATGTCTGTTAGAAAATTATTAATCAGATAAGATAGACACCTCAAGGCTGAGGGAGTTTCACCAGGCCCCTCTCCCACAATATGCATTTTTGAGATAGGATGGCATCATCCCCCCAGCCATAGAACAATTGATATGAATACTGGTTTGTTGAGCTATTATCAGCCCAAGGTTTGAGAAAAGAAAAAAAGTTAGTCTTAGGTGGAATCATTTTTAAGAAAGGCAAATTCCAAAGCAAATACATAGTTTCATTAACATAGCTTAAGAAAAACATTTCCTTGGAGAGTTTGCTTCCTCCTGCTGCTTAAGGGAGAGACAAAAATGTCTAACACTTGCAGCCTATTTCCTCCATTTGGAGACCCCTAGCCTGTTACCCTTTTACTACCAGTCCCATGGCAACTGTTGCCTGGTAACCCCATGGGGAAGACAGGAGGAATAATGCACAGCAATGGCCTCATGCAAAGAGCTGCTCTTGGCTGGCTCTATTACAAAGATATTATGCTTATTGTTTTTCCTTATCATGCAATGATGAAGTTAAGTGGGCCTTAGGCAGCCTTACTACAAAAAAAGCTAGTGGAGGTGATGGAATTCCAGCTGAGCTATTTCAAATCCTGAAAGATGATGCTGTAAAAATCCTGCACTCAATATGTCAGCAAATTTGGAAAACTCAACAGTGGCTACAGGACTGGAAAAGGTCAATCTTCATTCTAATCCCAAAGAAAGTTAATGACAAAGAATGTTCAAATACTGGACAGTTCAGTTCAGTCGTTCAGTCATGTCTGACTCTTTGCAGCCCCATGGACTGCAGCACACCAGGCCTCCTGTCCAACATCACCTCGCGGAGCTTGCTCAAATTCACATCTATCCAGTTGGTGATGCCATCCAAACATCTCACCTTCTGTCATCCTCTTCTCCTCCTGCCTTCAATTTTTCCCAACAAAAGGATATTTTCCAAGGAGTCAGTTCTTTGCATCAGGTGTCCAAAGTATTGTAGCTTCAGCTTCAGCATCAGTCCTTCCAGTGAATATTCAGGATTGATTCCCTTTAGGATGAACTGGTTTGATCTCCTTGCAGTCCAACTACTGGACAATTGCTCTCATTTCTCATGCTAGTAAGGTTATGCTCAAAATCCTTTAAGCTATGCTTCAGTAGTATATGAACCTAGAACTTCGAGATGTACAAGTTGATTTTGAAAAGTCAAAGGAACCAGAGACCAAATTGCCAACATTCACTGAATCATGGAGAAAGCAAGGGAGAAAAACATCTGCTTTGTTGACTACCCTAAAGCCTTTGACCATGTGGATCACAGCAAACTGGAAAATTCTTAAAGAGATGGAATACCAAACCACCTTACCTGTCTCCTGAGAAACTTATATGCAGATCAAGAAGCAACAGTTAGAAGCTTACCTAGAACAACTGACTGGTTCCAAATTGGGAAAGGAGTATGACAAGGCTGTATACTGTCACCCTATTTATTTAGCATATATACAGAGTACATCATGCAAAATGCTTGACTGGATAAATCAAAACTGGAATTGAGATTGCCAGGATAAAAATTAACAATCTCAGACATGCAAATGATACCACTTTAATGGCAGAAAGTGAAGGGGAACTAACAAGCCTCTTGATGAGGGTGAAAGAAGAGAGTGAAAAAGCTGATTTAAAACTCAGCATTCAAAACACTAAGATCATGGCATCTGGTCCCATAACTATGGTAAATAGAAAGAGAAAAAGTAGAAGCAATGACAGACTTTATTTTCTTGGACTCCAAAATCACTGCAGATGGTACCACAGCCATGAAACTGAAAGATGCTTGCTCCTTGGAAGAAAAGCTATGACAAACCTAGACAATGTATTGAAAAGCAAAGACATCAGTTTGCCAACAAAGATCCTTATAGTCAAAGCTATGGTTTTTCCAGTAGTCATGTATGGATGTGAGAGGTGAACTGTAAAGAAGGCTGAATGCCAAAGAACTTATGTTTTTGAATTGTAGTGCTGGAAAAGATTTTTGAGAGTCCCTTGGAGAGCAAGGAGATCAGACCAACCCTAAAGGAAGTCAACCCTAAATATTCATTGGAAAGACTGATACTGAAGCTGAAGGTCCAGTACTTTGGCCGCCTAATGCAAAGAGTGGACTCTTTGGAAAAGACCTTGATGTTGAGAAAGGCGGTAGGCAAATGGAGAAGGCGGTGGCAGAGGATGACATTGTTAGATAACATCACTGGCTCAATTGATACAAATCTGAGCAAACTCCAGGAGATAATGAAGGACAGGGAAGCCTGATATGCTGTAGTCCATGGAGTGGCAAAGAGTTGGACACAACTGAACAACAACAACACCAGGAAGCAGCAATTACTCTGGACATTTCAACAAGACATTTACCTATCAGATGATTGCAGATAAATATGACAAAATTTCAAGTACCTTCCACTGAAGTGAAATTTCTACGTGTCTAAAGGAGATCAGTCCTGGGTCTTCTTTGGAAGGAATGATGCTAACGCTGAAACTCCAGTACTTTGGCCACCTCATGCGAAGAGCTGACTCACTGGAAAAGACTCTGATGCTGGGAGAGATTGGGGACAGGAGGAGAATGGAATGACAGAAGATGAGATGGCTGGATGGCATCACTGACTCGATGGACGTGAGTCTGAGTGAACTCTGGGAGTTGGTGACGAACAGGGAGGCCTGGCGTGCTGCAATTCACAGGGTCGCAAAGAGTCAGACACAACTGAGCAACTGAACTGAACTGAACTGAACTGAGGGAGGCTCTTGCCTGGAAAATCCCATGGACAGAGGAGCCTGGTAGGCTGCAGTCCATGGGGTCATGAAGAGTCAGACACGCTGAGCGACTTCACTTTCACTTTTCACTTTCATGCATTGGAGAAGGAAATGGCAACCCACTCCAGTGTTCTTGCCTGGAGAATACCAGGGACGGGGGAGCCTGGTGGGCTGCCATCTATGGGGTCGCACAGAGTCGGACATGACTGAAGCAACTTAGCAGCAGCAGCAGACTAAGCAAATGGCAGACTGTGTGTTCAGTTGTGTCTCTTTGTGACCCCACGGGCAATAGCCTGCCAGACTTCGCTGTCAGTGGGAATTTTTCAGGCAACAATACTGGAATGGGCTGCCATCTCCTTCCCCAGAGGATCTGATTCTTAACCCAGGGATCAAACCTGAGTGTCCTGCATTCCAGGAGGATTCTTTACCTTTGCACCACCAGGGAAGACCCAGAGGGCAGACTAGCAGTCTCAAAAAAACATTGTCCCTCAGTCGGAATTGGGGCTCCTTTTATAAACAAGATGGGGAGAGCCCCATTTTGGCACTGCCAATGGCTGAGCAGGCCGATAAGGGCAGCTAGTCACTACCAGTCGCCTGCTTGGGGGAAGGGCCCACTGTGGTGAAGGCTGAGAGCAGCAGCAAATGGCTGGTGCCTGCCTCACTGCCTCTGCACCCAGAGCATAAAGGTGCGACTCCAGAAAGCCGGCAAGTCCGAGGTACCAGGTTGCTCCAGCAGTGTCGTCTCCAGCCCTCGGTGGCCGAGGCGTGCAGGCTGCAGACAACATGGTGGCCACGTAAAGATGGCTGACACGTCAGGCAGTCGCGATCGCTGTCTGAGGCAAGAGCACTGTGGGCTCAGCCTGCTGCCTGCCCCAGCAGCCAGCCTCGTGAGCGCCGAGGAGGCCCTGGAGCGGACGCACCCGGAGCGGAGCCCTGCCTGCCTGCTTGGGTGGGTGAGTGACGGGAGCGGTGGCCTGAGCAGCTTCGGCCCCGTGAGGGCTGCCAGTGGAGAGGTGCGACAGAGAGGCCGCTGCCCCAGCAGCACAAGCCCGCGCCCGGGAGCGAAGGGCGCGCCCGCACCTCCGGGTTCAGGCTGGGAAGGGAGGGGCGTGTCAAGGCATCCTTCCTAAGGTAAGGGAAAATGAGGCATGATATCTAGTATGCTGCTTTGGTTTTGAAGGCAATATTCCTCACGTGGGTGAGCTATTCCAGCTCATCTACCAAATGACTCAAAAAGCAGGGTCCAGAATAAGAAAAGCCTCTGCAACAGGTCTAAGATTCTCTGTCTTATGGGCCGTATGATCCAACAGATACAGTGGTTGTTGAAAGTGTCAATAGTACATAAGGATGCTGTTTAGAGCTTTTAAGAAACCCCTTTATATGAATCACAGAACAAACACTTAGGATTTTGGAGCAAATCCCTGGCATCTCTGTGAATAACTACTCTCTTTTTGAGAAACAGCTTTTAGCTTACTATTGGGCTTTGTCAGACAATGAACACTTCACCATAGGCTGTGAAGGACCTGGCTGCCATTATAAATGAGTGTTATCTGACCCACCAAGCTATAGGGTAAGACATGGACAGTAGAGGCCCGTTATAGAATGAAAGTGGTATGTATGAGGTAGGGCTTGAATAGGCCATGAAGACATAAGTTGCATTGGGAAGTGGCCCAAATGCCCATGGCTCTTATTCTTGCTACATTACCTTCTATCTCCTAGGCCACACATACAGCATCTTGGGGAATTCTCTGTGACCAGTTAGTTGACTGAGGAAGAGAAAACCTGGACATGGTTTACAGATGATTCTGCCCAATATGCAGGAGCCACCCTAACATGGACAGTTACTTCAGTACAGCCCCTTTCTAGATATCCCTGAAGGACCATGGTAAAGGTAATTTGTCCCAATGGACAGAACCTTGACCAGAGAGCCTGTTTGTCCATTTTTCCTAGTAAGAGAAATGATCAAAAGTATAAATCTATGTACTTAATCAATGGTTTTTCTGGATGGTCCAGGATTTACAAGGAGCATGATTCAAAAACTGGAGACAAGGAAGTCAGGGAAGAGGAAATGTGATTATACTTCTCTGAATGGAGCCATGAAATTAAAAGATGCTTACTTCTTGGAAGAAAAATTATGACCAACCTAGACAGTGTATTAAAAAGCAGAGACATTACTTTGCAAACAAAGGTCCCATCTAATTAAAACTATGGTTTTTCCAGTAGTCATGTATGGATGTTAGAGTTGGATTATGAAGAAAGCTGAGCACCAAAGAATTGATGCTTTTGAACTGTGGTGTTGGAGAAGACTCTTGAGAGTCCCTTGGACTGCAAGGAGATCAAACCAGTCAACCTAAAGGAAATCAGTCCTGAATATTCATTGGAAGGACTGATGCTAAAGCTGAAATACTCCAATACTTTGGCCACCTGATGCAAGGAACTAACTCATTGGATAAGACCTGATGTTGGGCAAGATTGAAGGCAGGAGGAGAAGGGAAGGCCAGAGGATGAGATGGTTGGATGGCATTACTGACTTGATGGACATGAGTTTGAGTAAGCTCCAGGACTTGGGGATGGACAGGGAGGCCTGGTATGCTGCAGTCCATAGGGTTGCAAAAAGTTGGACATGACTGAAGGACAGAACTGAACTGAACTGAATGGGAAAAAAAATCATTAAGATATTTTTTGCCATGTGAATACTCACCAAAAGTTGACCTCATCAAAAAATTATTGTTTTAATGAGTGGATAGGATGACCTGTTCTGTGGACAATAGTCTTTTCCCCAGCCACTTTTGTCATTTGCCAGAGGGCTTATAAGTGAAATGACCGTGATGGCAGGGGTGGAATTTGTGCATGGGCTCAGAATCATTGATGTGTACTTGCTAAGGATGACCTGGCTAGAGCTACTGTCCAATCTGTCAAGAGCAGAGACCAACATTGAGTCCCTAATATGGCACTATTTCCTGCCAATTAATTACCTGATGATGACTGGTTACTTTGGACCACTTCCAACATGGAAAGGGCAACACTATGTTCTTCCTGGAATAGACACTAACTTTTGACATAGTATTGCCTTCCCTAAATGCAGTACTTCTATCAAAGCTACCATCTGTGGATTTACAGAATGATTTACCCATTCTTATAGTTCTTCCACAATGCATTGCTTCTGATCAATAAACGAAGTGTGTTTCACAGAAAATGAAATACAGCAATGTGTCCATGCTCATGGCATTCACTGATCTTACCGGGAAGAGTATGACTGGGATACAGGAAATCCCTTAGGGAATCTCTTAGCACTGTGATTAAAGTTAATGGAAAATTACATCTGGGTTCAGGAAGGATTTCTAATGGCCCAGACCCTTCAGGAATGAAGGTTTTAGTCACCATACTAGGCAAAGAACAATGGACAGCTGAGGTGCTTTTTTGAGAACAAAGAGAATATGGAATGGGTTGTTAAAGACAATTACAAACATTAGTAAAGACCATGTGACCAGTTGCAGAAATGAAATAAGATTTGTAATAGTTTAATATTATAAATATTTATTTTGTTATAAATATATGTATACCCATATACATATATATTTCATTTAGCATAAAATATATTAATAAATTAAATTTATACCACAGTATTTAAGTTACAGATATCAAGGGAAAAGGGTGAACATCTCCATGGACTTTGCAGCTTCTGGAAAATGAATTAGCATAGTTTTGGTTTTACACAGGATAGTTGTATTGTGTTAGGTAGAAGAATGACCTTGTTATTATCTTTATTTTGGAGATTGCATGATTTAAGGAGATAAATGTGAACTCTAAGTTGACAAGGGAGGACCATGGTGACCAATTTTATGTATCAACTTGGCTAGGCTTTATTTCCCAGTTTTTCAAACAGTAATGTGTGACTGTGAAGGTATTTTATTAGAGGTGATTCAAGTCCATGTTCAATTCACTTTAAGTATAAAAAATTAGAAATTTTACCTGTGAGAAGTAGCTTAATCTAATGCCCAAGAGTTCCAGGCTACCCTTCCTGACCACCTGCACTCCGAATTTCAAGTTAGTGTCACCAACTCCCACAGTTTCATAAGTTCCATGTAATATGTCTTTTAATACATATCTTCTACTGGGTCTGGTTTATCTGATTGAACCCTTAGTTATACAGTCAATACAATTTTTCCTGCAACAAAGGGGAGATTTTACTAATTTAGTTACCTGGAAAATTTCCTGCTACCATCAGCTTTGACAATTTATCTTACTTTTTCTGGTTCACTGTCTGATGGTTGTCCAAGAAAACCTTTACCTATTTCCATCCTTCTCTGAAGATTTCTAGTCAGCTACAAGTCATTCCATCTTTCCTTCTTGAAAGCCACTCTTCTGATTTTGAATATAGTAGCATAGTTATAATTGGAGTACAATATTAAACAGGCAATATAACTATAAAATCCATGTGCAAATTTTTTCCTTTTTTTTGAATTTTTATTTTGTATTGGGGTTTGGCTGATTAACAATGTTGTGATAGTTTCAAGTGAACAGCGAAGGGACTCAGCCATCCATATACATGTATCCATTCTCCCCAAACGCTGCCTCCCACCCACGCTGCCACATAACATTGAGTAGAGTTCCATGTGCTATACAAGAAGTCCTTGTTGATTATCCATTTTAAACCATTTCTAATGGTCAATGTGTACATAACCTTTCCAAACTCCCTAACTATTCCTTCCCCTGGTGACCATAAGTTCATTTTCTAAGTCTGTGAGTCTCTTTGTTTTGTAAGTAACGATCATTTGTATCATTACTTTTCAGAGTCCACATATACGGGATGTCATAGAATATTTCTGTCTGTCTGACTTACTTCATCTAGTAGTGTGTACAGCCTTTAATCATTAATTTAGGAAACCTGAATTGTGAACAAAGTCTTCAGTTATACTATTTTCTCTACTTTTCTATATGATTTAAACATTTAAAAATAAAATATTAAAAATATTAAAGTAAAATGAATATTAAAAGCAAAAAATAATAAAGGGGAGAGAAAAATGAACTGTTGTATGGACAATAAGATACCTCCTTTGGAAATATAATTCATCAAGTAAAATAGAACATAAGTAAGGACACACAGGATTTGTATAACACATGACCTAATGGCTATACAGAAAATTTTTAAATCATGTGGTCTAAACCAGAAAAGGAATGTCAGTTTATAAATATAGATGATGGTTGAGGTTATAATAATAAATTATACAGCTGCTTAATTAAAATGAAAACATTTTTAAAATAAAAACAATCTTATGAGATTTCAAAGCAGAAAGACAGTGTTAGTTGATCAGTCATGTCTGACACTTCTCAACTCTGTGGTCTGTCCATGGAATTCTATAGGTAAGAGCACTGGAGTGGGTTGCCATTCCCTTCTCCAGGGGATCTTCCAAACACAGGGATCAAACTTGGGTCTCCTGCTTTACAGGCAGATTCTTTACCCTCTGAGCTAACAGGGAAGCCCATGAAATTTCAAGATTACATTAATTGTACAATAATGATTAATAAAGGTTTTCAAGCATAAATATATACTGTTATCTTTTGACAAAAGACTGAAAAGCCTAACACTTGGATAGGAATTATATGATTCAAGAGAAAGTATCTTATATGGTTTTTAGTGCTTATCTGAGGGCCATGACCCATACCACTACCTTTTGACTAAGGAAAAGTGGTAGTGGTGGTAGTTAAATATCTCAGTCATGTCCAACTCTTGCAATCCCATGGATTGCAGACTGTCAGGCTCCTCTGTCCATGGGATTTCCCAGCAAGAATTCTGGAGTGGGTTGCCATTTCCTTCTCCAAGGGATTCTTCCTGAATCCTGGTCTCCTGCATTGCAGGCGAATGCTTTACCAACTGAGCTACGAGGGATATTATTAGAAATTATACAGTGGTTAGACTAAAAATCATGAGGGCCAGGAAAATATATCAGGTTTAGATAAGTTGAAAACTACCACAGTTTATAAAACCAAATTAAAACAATCTTATCTGATATTTTTTCTTAAATTTATTATTTTTGGCTGTGCTGGCTCTTCATTGCTGCCTGGGCTTTCTTTCTATAGCTGCAGTGGGCGGGGTGGGGGGGCTCTACTGAGGTGGGCTTCAAAGCTGTTGTGGGCGGGCTCAGTAGCTGTGGCTCCCAGGCTCTAGAGGACAGGCTGAATAGTTGTGTCTCATGAGCCTAGTTGCTTCACAGCATGTGGGATCTTCCTGGATCAGGGATCAAACCTGTGTCTCCTGCCTTGACAGGCAGATTCCTTACTACTGAGACAACAGGGAAGCCCCTCTTCTGATCTTATATAAAAACTTAATACGAAATAGGAAGACCATGTAGTAATAGTATAAAGTCAAAACAAATCAAATATAGTATACAAATTAATAACCCAATTAAAACTTATGAAATGTGGCTTCCAAGTTGTTAGGGTGAAATGGCATGCCTGCCATCCTTAAACTCTTGGCAGAACATATTTTGTTGATTCACTCATCCAATATGTTTGCTAAGCCAGACAGAATCCATTTTTCCTCTATCATTTTATAATGGCTGAATGAAAGCACGTACTACTTCTTAGCATATTACATTCACCATTACAAAATTTAAAAAAAAAAAATCTTTAGAAGGGAGATGTCCTGGGAAACTTGGAAAAATCTCATACATCCAGGCCAAGTACTAACAAAAGCAGTTCCGTGGCTCTTGTCAATGCCAATGCTTACTTTACCTGAAAACTAGAGGGCTTTAATGAATTGTTCTAGCTTTTCTGAGTCAAAGCCCCAACTATAACACTCCCAAAATTATATATATAGAAGTTCCAATAAAGGGAGAGAACTAAAGTGTGAAATTATGTATAAGTTGTTAGAAAATATTCATCGTATGTATTTTATATTATAAAAATTTATATTACATATCATATAATACATTTTATAAGTGGGTTTTATTATAAAATGGGCCAAGATATTATATATATGTATGTATATAAAATCTATTTTCTCTCTACCATGATAAGTTTTGCACGCTATCTTGCAATGTTTCTTTTGGAGTCTGAAAGGTATTTCTCTCTCATTTTTCATAGATTTTTAAAAAATAATTAAATGAGATATCATTAAGGTCAATTGATTATAAAAGGAACAAGTCCCTAACCCACTAGGAAGCAAGCAACAGGTCATTTCATTGACTATTGCAGAACTTCTTTTGTATATGCCTCCTAAGATAGAAAGGGCTTTTAAAACAAAACAAAATTAAACTGGAAAAAATGTCATTAATATAACTCTAAAGACTAATTGTATAACTACTTCTGAATATCTTCTTGAAAAATAGAATTACTTTATAATGATTTTACTAATGTATGTGTTTTAGAGTTCTGATTATTTAACTCTTTGCCTCCTAAAAGAAAGAATTTAATTAATACAAGAAAGAAAAGGGAATTTTTTTTATATATATAGCCTCTTATTCCTTAATTATTGTATTAAGTCAGTATGTTTATCATTGCAGATGATGAAAAAAAGAAGAAAATCTGAAATCTGAATTTCTTCAGCAAAGAGAATCTCTCAAGAAAAGGGCTCGGCCACTTGCCACGGTTTTTCTGATGGCATTTTTGACCTCCCTTGTTCCTCAGGCAGTAGATGATAGGGTTGAGCATGGGAGTAAAGACTGCATATATGGCTGAGATCAATTTGTTAGAATTGAATGAAGCAATGGCCCGAGGTCGGACATACATGAAGATCACAGCTGTGTAGAAGATGACTACCACTATAAGGTGAGAGGCACAGGTAGAGAAGGCCTTCCGCTGCCCAGGGGCTGAAGGAATGTGCAGGATGGCAGAGACAATGAAGGCATAGGAAAGGACAGTGGCTGAGAGAGGAAACACAAGGATGATGATGGCTAGCACAAAGTCTACCATCTCTGCCACAGATGAGTCCATGCAGGCCGAGTTGAGGATGGGGGAAACATCACAGAAAAAATGGTTCAAAATATTATTACCACAGAAGGAAACTTGGGAGATGAAGTATACTTTTGCCATGGAGACAGTAAAGCCACTCAGCCAGGAACTGATGGTCAGCTGAACACAAAATTCTGTGGTCATCATAACCGGATAGCGAAGAGGCCAACATATAGCCACATAACGGTCATAGGCCATGGCAGCCAAGAGCACACACTCAGTACAGGCAAGTGACATGAAGAAATAGAGCTGGGTCATGCATCCCAAGAAGGAGATGGTATTGGGACAAAGCAGGAATCCAGCCAGCATCTTGGGAACTGTGACATATATATACCAGGTCTCCAGAAAGGACATGGTGCCCAGAAAATAATACATGGGCTTATGCAGGGATCCAGTGACCCATACAGTGAGGATGATGACTACATTCTCCAACAGCACAAAAAGGTAGGTGATGAGGAAGAGGAAGAAAAGCAGAACTTGCAGCCAAGGGAAAGTAGGGAAGCCCACTAGGACAAATTCACTAATATGAGTGATATTTTCCTTCCACATAATTAGGATATCAAAACACAAAAGATTTAATGATGGCAGCACCAGATTGAAGAGTGAATTCACATTGGCGCAAGGGGCCCTCAGGCTACATTAAACATAACCTTAGGGTCATAATCTGGTTGTGGGGTATAATTTAGGTCACTGGAGGCCACAGCATCTTCTCCAGAAAATCAGATGTCAGAACAGGACCTGAAAACAAATAAAACATAGACACAAAACTAAGAATCTCAAAGTAGGATCATGAGGTCAGATTCAGGGTTCAGGCTTTTGGATCTGAAGAGGCCTCCAGGTAGTACTAGGAGGAAATCCTTCCCTTATCATCATATTCACAGATTTCAGGGGCAGCTATAAGGTAGGAAATTAGAGAAAGTGCCAAGGGTTGTCCAGGAAGCAAGGAAGTTTGAAATCTGGAGAAAATAGAAGCAGAATATCAACTAGGAAAGACCCTTCTAGCCAGAAGAATTGCTGACTCTGGTCTACTCCTCAGCCATGCCCTACGTCTTTTGAAGACACTGGCAACAGTACTTAATAATTCACTCCCTATTTTTAGACCCACAGCTTTAAAAACAATTGAATAAAGAAATGTTTGCCCTCTTAGAATAATTAAATAGATTTTAGTGTTTTAGATGATTTCTAATAACACTAATACTAATAATTACATATGTAATGGCTATACATAATAGTTTCATTTATACATATGTAATATTATATATACACGTCTACTGCTGCTGCTGCTGCTGCTAGCTCACTTCAGTCGTGTCCGACTCTGTTCGACCCCATAGACGGCAGCCCACCAGGCTCCCCCATCCCTGGGATTCTCCAGGCAAGAACACTGGAGTGGGTTGCCATTTCCTTCTCCAGTGCATGAAAGTGAAAAGTGAAAGTGAAGTCGCTAAGTCGTGTCTGACTCTTCACAACCCCATGGACTGCAGCCCACCAGGCTCCTCCGTCCATGGGATTTTCCAGGCAAGAGTACTGGAATGGGGTGCCATTGCCTTCTCTGATACATAACTACTAGCTACATATTTTTAGAATAGTTCACAGTTGATCTCAAATTAATCTGTATAATTCATCTACATCTTCTTCAAAGACTGGCTGAACTATTTTATACTTCTGGAAGAAGTGCTACTTGACTAATTCTATCTACTTCCTGACTCTGAAATCCCTTATTATGGACACTACTTGAGGGCAAGTTGCATTTAAGAAGCTGCCTTGGGAGTGGGAAGTCAGATTTGACAATTTGAAAAGGGCTTCCCAGGGCACAATATATAATCTGAGGAAATTTAAAAACACTTTCTTCATAAATGGAGACAGAAGAAAAAGAACAGATAAAAATGGGTTAAGATTATAAATTAAATGAATTTTAAAGAGAAACATATTCTTTAAGAAGCCCAATAGAAATCAGGGAACTGGAAAGAGGAATGAGATTTGAAATTTCCTAAGCAGGAGATGTAGGAGATGCAGGTTCCATTGTTGGGTTGGGAAGATCCCCTGGAATTGGAAATGGCAACCTACTCCAGTATTCTTGCCTGGAAAATTCCATGGATAGAAGAGCCTAGTGGTCTCAGTCCATGGGACTGCAGAGTCAGACTGAACGATTGAGCACTCACATGCAAATATTTAGTAATTTTCTCTGATTTGTATGTACTTTGTAGCCTAACCCTTCCACCTCCCCCACCTCCCAGATCTCTAATAAAGTAGTTGGTTATATGTGTGGGAAAAATTGCAATAAAATGGATTCAAATTTGACTTCTTTCTCCACTCAAAAACATTATCCTTTAATGAAGCTTAACAACTCTCTCAGGGAGGTCAATTTGCCTAAGAGAGTGAAGCCACATGGAAGCACATAGCCTAAATCCTATCAACTACAGAACAAGGTTGTGAAGGAATTTTTACATGTGAATGCACACTCGCTTGTGTCTGATATTTCAGGAATAACAGAACACAAAAGAGTAATACAACAAGAGACTTGATATGGACAAAAGAAAGCCCAGTATTCAGAAGGTACTACAACATTAAGCAAACTGCTAAAGAGTGGGACAAATAATTGGAAGACCTGAATTCTAGTCCATGATTTCTCTCTTATTAACTTTATAATCTGATGTAAACTTCAAGTTACCAAACTTTAATTCCCTTAAAAAGGTTATAATACTAAAAAAATTCAACAAATTATGGATGCAGGCAATTTATAGAATTGTTGAAAAGTGAAAGTGAAGTCGCTCAGTCGTGTCCGACTCTTTGCGTCCCCATGGACTGCAGCCCACCAGGCTCCTCTGTCCGTGGGATTTTCCAGGCAAGAGTACTGGAGTGGGGTGCCATTGCCTTCTCTATTATAGAATTGTTAGTGGTTAAGATAAAGATCTCGGTTTCCCTTGTAGCTCAGATGGTAAAGAATCTGCCTGCATTGCAGGAGACCAGGGTTTATTTTTGGATGGGGAAGATCCCCTGGAGAAGGGAATGGCTAACCACTCTAGTAGTCTTACCTGGGAAATCCCACAGACAGAGATGCCTGACGGCTACAGTCCACGGGTCACAAACAGTCGGACATGACTGAGTGTCTAAGCACATAAGATAAAGATCTACTTCACGCTCATTGGAGACTTGGTCCCACATGGCATTTTGAAAGTATAAAGATGAAAAGGTCAAATTTCTATATTCAGATCTTGAGAGGATAATATAAGGAAAGAAGCCATTACAGTCCTCTGTGTTAACAGCCACAACAAGTAAGATAGGTACCCCCTAGGAAGAAGATCTTAACATTGCCTTCAGTGGTGGCCTTCAAAGAAAGCAATAAGGCTTTATCTGCACCTGGGCAAGTGAGCCCTACTGGAGAAAAATCACAAAAGAGGACAGATGATATCAGCATAAATTTATAGTCATGTAGCTCAGCTGAACCACAGACAATGGCTGGTATCCTACACTATGTTTTAAATTGATTCTACATTTCCCAAAGATTTCTTGGTTTTGATCTCTAATCTGCCATTCCACTCTCTCCTCCAACTCTCAGCAGACAATTTCTCCTCTTATAAAGACAAACGAGATTAGTTTTCCACTTCCAAATCATTATGCTAAACTCTGACATCTCTGTTCATTCTTTCCTTACTTCTTATCTAAGACTGTCCCCTCTATCTGTTTTACATCTCATTTTTCAGGAAGCTGTTGTCAGAAATCCTATCTCTTTGTGTATATTAAATTCTTTATGCAAACATTCATTGAGCATCATTACATGCCAGGAGGCACGGTTCTAGACGCTTGAAACAGCTCACTGAACAAAACAGGAAAAAAAAAAGGCAAAAACTCCTAATCTTAAGAAGTTACATGCTAGTGAATGGATACAGGCAGTAAATACAGTCCTTCTCAAGAATTTGAATAAATATAATATGGATATAAATGTAGGAGTTGACACATTCTGTGGAAAAATCAGAGCAAAGTAAGTAAAATTAAGAGTATGTGGCAGTGTAGCAGGTTCATGTTTTATACAGGTAGGTCAGGGAAAGCTTCATTGAGCAGAGTCATGAAGAAGCTAACAGTCATCTGACTGATTAAATAGTTTTCCAAAAAAGAGAACAGATGTAGTATGGTTGGAGTAGAGTGAGCGGGAGAAGTGAAGTCCGAGAATTAAGGACAGGTGATGAGGAGCAGGTCACCATGGGCTTTTCAAGCAGTTGGAATCATGTTGTCCTCTACTCTGTGTGGATTGGAGCCACTTTGGAAAGTTCTGAGCAGTTGACTGACCTAATCTTACTGATGTTTTAAGAAGTCTTCAGGCAGGTTCTTCTTATCTGAGTTATTTCTGACAACTTTTAAGAATGGCCAGTTATTCTTCTTCCTAAATACAATCCTTTTCTGATCATATTATTGTATCTGCTTCAGAACACTATACCATCCATCAAGCCCTCTCTTGCCTTACCTTTACTTTCTACTGTTACTACCTCTTTGGTAATACGCAGGTTTTTCCCATCTTAAAAAGGTCACTTAGCTTCTTAATCCCTACTCTTCTCACCGTAGTCCCCACACCTTTAACTCTACTACGGGTCAAGTAGTTCCATGCACTGAAAACACCAAATAGACACTGGAGCTGTCTAGTAAAAGAGACCAAGAAGGGTCAGAAAATTAGAAATATAATGCAATAAGCATCATGATAGGATACTGAGTATTAGGAATCCAGGGTAGAATAATTCTTTGTTTAAAGAACCCAGAAAGATGTCATTAAAAAGTGCCATTTTAACTGAAATGAAACATCATAGAATTTTGAAGGGAAGGAGAAATACCAAAGAGAGCAAAAAGCAAATGCAAAGGCACAGAATAAAGCATTAAAACATTGGTGATGGGATGACTAGAAAGCACTGATAGCCTGGAAGGAAGAAATGGATCAAGACAAGGCTGGAAGATGAGGTCATAGACAGTTACTCCTCACTGTTCCCTATACCTTTCTACTAGTTCTCCTCATTTCTGATACACTGAGTCCTATAACATCTGACAGAATACTTCTTTTTCAACTTTTTATTTTATATTTGAATATAACTGATTAACAATGTTCTAATAAGTTTCAGGTGGGCATTGAGGGGGCTCAGTCATACATATAGGTGTATCTATTCTCCCCTCAACTCTCCCCCAATCCAGGCTGCCACATAACACTGAGCAGAGTTCCCTATGCTGTATACGATAGGCTCTGCTGGTCATCCATTTTAAATATAGCAATGTGTACACGTCCATCCCAAACTCCCTAGCTATCCCTTCCCCACATCTTTCCCCCTTAGTAACCATAAGTTTGTTCTCTGTGAGTCTGTTTCTCCTTTGTAAATATGTTCATTTGTATTCATATTTTTAGATTCTGCATATAGGGATGTCATGCAGTATTTTTCCTTGTTTCTGACAGAGTACTTCCTGTCTCACTGACATCATATGGAAAACAAAATGAGTTCCATTTACATATTCTCTAACATCAGCTTGAACCCTCTTTATTTTTTTTTAAAGATAGTAAATATTTATTTTTTTTTATTGAAGTATAGTAGATTTTCAGTGTTATGGTCATTTCAAGTTGATAATTCACTCTGCAGCAAAAGGATTCAGTTATATATACATATATATCTATTTTTTCAGATTATTTCCCCTTATAGGTTATTACAAAATATTGAGTATAGTTTACTGTGCTGTGCAGTAGGTCTTTGTTGGTTATCTCTTTTACATATAATAATTTGTATATGTTAATGCCAAATTCCTAATTAGTCCCTTCCTCCCCTTCCCATTTGTTAACCATAAATTTGTTTTCTATGTCTGTGACTCTATTTCTGTTGTGTATATAAGGTCATTTGTATCATTCTTTTTTTCTTAGTTTCTACATGTAAACAATATCATATTTATCTTTCTCTGTCTGACTTACTTCACTTGGCATGACCATCTCTAGTTCTATGAACTCCCTTGATTTTTAAGATCCATATTTTATTCTTAAAACTTTGAGCCAGTACAGTATTGCCTCTGGCATGACCAAGATCTCTGCATACACCCACCATTTTGAGCACACACGAGTCCCACATGAGACTACTGTCCTATACTTTCTCCCTGCTGAATGCTCACGCAGTTTTACTACTTGGCCTTCATCATGTTCATGCCTCATCCCTGCCTTTGCCTGTATAACCTGTCCAAAAATAAAAATATTCACCCTTTACTGGGTGTCTATTACATGGCAGTCTATTATACTCAGTCTTTCCTATACTTCATCTCACTCAGTTCTCACAACAGCCTAATAGATATTATTGGTTTCCCATTACAGATACTAGGTAAAAAACGTGGCTAAATTCATACAAGTAAAAAGTGGTGGAGATGGAATTATAACCTAACACTGTAGGCCTCCAAAGTCTATACTCTTTCTACTCTGCAGCATTCCTCTTTCTTTAATTATTGTTTCCCTCCTCTCTTCCCACTGCCATACCCCCAGTTAATGTCCCCAGTTTTGTGCATCCCTAGTCTTTCCCACTCTCTGTACCACCCATTCTCCTGATCCCTGGTCTTGACCACTGACATCAATTTCCGTTTCAATCAGGTCTTTCTTGCACAAATTCCTCACTTTTGAATTTAGCCATCTGAGCTTTTAGAGATCAGTCTAAAATTCCAAAATCTGGTTTGTCTAATTTTCTTGTCTTGAGCAACATGCCTCCTAAATCCATGTAATATTCCAGACATCCTAATACTCATGATCTTTCCCCCAACTCTCATTGACCCTTATATGTATCTACATCAACGTGACCTCTCCCCACTCTATATTGACCTCTAATCCAGCCACTGACCTGGCGTGTTTCACTGAGTCACCATTTCCTAGCTGAAAGTCTTTGTTAGGAAAAGAATGTTGGCTCAGAAAGTAGGATGGACTCACCTACTGAATCAAAGAAATGGTTTGATGTGTATTACTTAAAAGATACTACAGATGGGAAAAAGATTTTCTCAAAAAGGAAGAAGAAGTTAGATAAGAACAAGAGGAATATTGTAAATAGAGGGAGGTGGTTTGTGCAATTCAGAGGGAAGGTAGATGGAAAAGAAAATAAAAAGTTCAAGTTTCAGAAGAGATAGAGTGGGCTTGCACTCCAAAGGACTGGGAACATACAGGAGCTTTTGCCTATATAAGACAACAGATAAAGATACTAAATAGTATCCTGCCTCCAGACCCAGTGATCTTACTAAAATATAAACATAAACAAGTGATTCTCCAGTTCAGATCCTTCAGTGACCTTACTGCACAACTGAACTCCTTACATTGCATAGCAAGTACCTCAGGATCTGACTCCCACATTCTTAATACTCTTTCTCAGCTACTCAACCCAAGCTTAAGTTCCACTGAAGAATTTGCTGTGTTTTAGTGCAACATCCTCCTTCAAGACTCTATGCAGTTGTACCTACTCTATCTTCTACCTGAAATTCATTCTAAATCTTGCCACCTGGTAAATGCCTACTCAGATTCATCCTCCCTATCAAACTATGCCTAACTACCCCTTGCTATCACCACCTCCTGCCCATCACTCCAGCTCTCTGGTTTTGTAACATTTTGAACTAAAGAGCATCATATCATGGTAACATGTATCATTTTGCTTACTTACCACCACTACTAGATTTATGAATGCCTTGGAAATACCACTCTTATGCTATTTTCAGCTTGGTCATCTTTTTATCTCTAGATGTCTAGCTTAGTTCTTGAAGCATGGTTGTCACTAAATAAGCAAATAAATTTTTGATGTTTATTACGATCAGATGTCTCACCATGATGCACTCCATTTTTTTGCTTTAGGAACGCAAGAGAAGTAGGTCATCTTGGTCGAGTCTAGTTTGGAGATCTTGGTTCAGTTGTCCAGTATTCTGACCAGTAGAGAGGTGTTTGGTGAAAATCACCTGTGCCACCCCTGTGAGTCTTTGCCTCTTCACCTGAAAGGACTTGAAGTAAAAGGAAAAGGGGAAGGGAAGGGAAATAAAGGAGAAGTTTTGGAATAACCTAATCTAAATCCTTGAAAATTGCTTCTCTGTGAAACTCAAGAGTTCCATGACTTTGTAATTCTCCTCACTTGGGAAAGATACTAGGGTCCAGATGGATTAGAGAAATGGAAAGTTTTTCTTCTGTTTACTCAAAGAAAAGGCAAAATCAGCTTAATACATACATGTGACAAGACTTTTAAGTCCAAACTTCAAAAGTAACTTCTGGGCCTCTTAGACACCCCTTTTGGATGGTAAGAGCCCAAGGTGGGAGATTTTTTTTTTTTTCTGTTTTATATTGCTTTTTCTCTGTATCTATTCAATGTGTACCTCTTCCTACTCCTCTCTTCTTGCTCTTGTTCTGTTTCTCTGCCACTGAACTTGGGCTGGTTTTATATGTTGACTCTTTCCACAGATCTCATTCAGGCTGAACCTGGAGCTGGACAATTTCAGGACACAGTGAGCCAACTGCTCAGTAGAGGCAACTGTTCTTTAAAAGATACATCCTTGGGGATTTGGTTCACAAATGCTATAGGACTTTCAAGAGCAATAATGAGGAAGTTAAAGAAATTTCCCTAGTGACCTCCTAGGGCCACTAGACAGAGTGATTATCAGTTGGAGAAACAGAATAGTAGCAGTTTTATGGAATATCAATCTGGTGACTTATCCTAATCTTAGTTCTAAAGCTTGGTTTTCTTCCACTCTCTGGTTGTCTGGGAAGTAACTATTACTCATGACCTATTACTTTAAGGCATTAATATTATTCAAAGAGGGTGCTGGTGAGAGGATCAAAATGCCCAAAAGAGTATTTAACAGAGTTAACAGTACACACTAAGTGCTAAAGAGAACTTTCTCTCCACCTCCACTTACCCTACTCAAGAGATAAGTGCCCCTGAACATCAAAGAGAAACAACTGCGCACAGGGCTAAGGAATCAGGTTTTGGTCAGTAAAGCAATGTTTTTTTTTAAAGTTGCTCAATCACATTTGACTCTTTGCGACCTCATGAACTATAGAGTTCATGAAATTCTCCAGGCCAGAATACTGGAGCAGGAAGCCTTTCCCTTCTCCAGCAGGTCTTCCCAACTCAGGGAGCGAACCCACATCTCTCATACTGTAGGCGGATTCTTCACCAGTTGAACCACAAGGGAAGCCCAAGAATACTAGAGTGGGTTCCCTTTCCCTTCTCCAGCAGATCTTCCCGATTCAGGAGTCGAACCGGGGTCTCCTGCATTGCACGTGGATTCTTTACCATCTGAGCCAGTAGGTAATTTTGGCTCTTTAACTTCTTTTGTCTTGGCTCTTCTTTTTGGATTGTTTTACATTGTTCTCCTTCATATCTCATGTTAGTTTTTGAGGATAATCTGAGGAAGAGATGTGGAAGGAGAAATATCCACTCTTAGAGATCCAAGAAGAAAATTAGCAAGGTTCTAAAGCAAGGGAGAGCAAGAGACAAGGCAAAAAGCACATGCATCAGGCAGCTGAGGGAACCTCTGTCCTAAACCTTAGATTAAAACCTTCTGTTTCCGTGTCTCCATTTAACCTTTCCATGACTCTGTTACCATTAGAATGATAAGATCTTATGGGCCATGATTAGACAGTGGTTCCCTGGGTCAGGAAGATCCCCGCAATAGGAAATGGCAACCCACTCCAGTTCTTGTCTGGAAAATTCCGCAGACAGAGGAGCCTGGAAGGCTACAGTCCAGGGGGTCACAAAGAGGTGGACATGACTGAGAGACTGCACGTGCACATGCACACACACACACACAGTCACACACACACACACACACACACTCACACTCACACACACTGAGGGAAAGTACAAGGAGACTGCTGCAGACTGTTCAGACTCTAAGAATTAGACCAGTAAAATAAGAAATGACCTTATGGAAACTTCCCTAGTGGTCCTGCTGCTAAGACTCTGAGATTCCAATGTAGGGGGCCTGGATTCAATCCCTGGTCAGGGAACTAGATCCCACATGCCTCAATTAAGAGTTCACATGGTAAAACTATAGATCCTCCATGCTACAGCTAAAAATGATCCCTCATGCCAAATGAAGATTGAAGATCTCACAAGCTGCAACTAAGACCTGCATGGTCAAATAAGTAAATAAATGTTTTGTTGTGGGTTTTTTAGAAAAAAAGAAAAGAAATGACGTTATGTTTCAGATCTGGTCCAGCCTGATCACCAGTTAGAAGACTGAGGACACAGATCCAACATGTGATAGAACATTTCTTTGCCCTCTATATCCCCTCTGTATATTTCTCTCTTTGAAAATGGCAAGCGTTGAGACAGCAGATGATGGTTACTGTCCAATATATGGAGATTTTGTCAACTTCCTGTTAAATGCTTTTCTATTAGAGATAAGATTAACAAACATAAATATTTTGATAGGGAGAATTTTGGTGTCATCTATAAAGCATTCATGGGATCATATTTTCTGGGCTAAAATTCATGAATCAGAACAAAGAGAAACTTTTAAAATTTTATTTTTATAAAAACAAAGAGAAAGTTTAAATAGTATATCAAGTTATTAATACCCTTTAATGAAAATAAAACTAGGTGAAATAATTATAAAATCCAATAGGTAAGTATTTACTTACTACTGCATTTATATTGCTAACTTAATATAGGTTTATGTCATATTTTTACATGTATGCTTAAAAAGAATTCTCAATAGTCATCAGATTTACTGATTCAGATTTACCAATAGCTGAAACACTGGAGTTCTAGGATAATTCCAGATACTTCAGGAAATAGTAAAGTTATCTATTCAGTCTCTCAAGCCATAAATCTTTGAATTATTCTAAATTTTAATTCTTTTAACCTGAAAGACCCCAGTTAATCAAATGATTAAGGACATCTCTGTTTTTAAAGTGCAAGGACCGCTATCAGTAGGGTTGTACAGACATCTGTGAATACAAAAAAGCAACAACTCTCTGTAGAAGCTAACATGAATAATCTGTGTGTGCCTGCTATGTTCTAAAGACTTCACATATGTATTATCTAATTTAACACTTTCAACAACTCTATAAAATGTTACTAATATTCCCAATTTCCAAACAAGAAAATGAAGGTTCATAATAAATAAGAATTTCCCTAGGGAGTGATTGTATCAGTCAGTGTTGTGTTACAGGTAATCAAATTTATCTTAGGTAGCTTAAACAGAAAGAGAATTTGACTATTGTAAAGTCATTGAGAAGGCTGGAGTTCAGGAATTTAGGATGAACCCCAAAACAACTTTGAGCTTCCACAACCACTTTGTCTCAGACTCAATACAGAAAACTGTTGCTGTTGCAGCTGCTTCCTCTCCATGGCTCATGAACCAAATCTGTTGCCTGCAGAACTTTGGCCATAAGCCACACCAGCTAAATGAATGTCCCACACACTGACTCCTTCTGCTTGTGATTTATGTGTGAATCAAAGTGTTATATAAATGTACCATACAGGAACCTAAATATTAATAAAAACATGAGGTCTGTAATTTTAAGCTTTCCAGCCTTAACATGTTAGAAAATATTGAAATGGGTATGAAGAAAGACATGATGTTTGCTTCAACCTAAAAATTAGAGGAGTTGGAGAGAACAGAATGTTAAAAATTGGAACTAAGCCCAAAAATGTGGAAGTTATAGGCACTGTGGCTATCAGTTGGAAGTCTGACATTCAGACAGGGATTTATTCCTCATATATCTATGGATCACTGAATGCATGATGGTAACTTTTAGTAACTGTGAGACATAAAGAACTTATAATCTAGTGTTTTAAGTAAGATGCATATTTGAAACATTATCAGTATAAGATAGAGTCTAAAAAGTGTTACAACCAAGATATCATCACTCTGAACACAAGTTACACACAACTAGAGTCATTTCTCCCTGATAGGTGTGGAGACAAGTCAGCACAAGCGGGAAGTTGGAAGAAACAGAAAAACTGTCATAGATGATTTGAAGTTCCAGTTGAGTTTTAAAGATATTATGAGCAATCCTGTGCTTTGTATTTTGTTGGATAATGTAGAATCAGTTCAATTCAGTTCAGTTCAGTTGCTCAGTCGTGTCCGACTCTTTGCGACCCCATGAATCGCAGCATGCCAGGCCTCCCTGTCCATCACCAACTCCCAGAATTCACTCAGACTCGTGTCCATTGAGTCAGTGATGCCATCCAGCCATCTCATCCTCTGTCGTCCCCTTCTCCTCTAGTATGTGTCAAATGCTGTACCAGATGTCTTCACATATATCCATTTTCATTTAACCTTCATATCAACTTTGGAAGGAGATATTATGATCTACTTTCAACAGATGAGGAAACTGAAGCTCAAAGAAACCAAAATTCTAATTTGCTGCAAAAGCTACAAATTTAACTACTGATAATGCTGTAGTCTCAAGCTGAATATTTGCCTCACAAGATCATGTACTTTCCCAATATTTTTCCACCTACCCAATTGCCAGTGAGGCTGTTTTAAAGCCTGATTATGCCATTTATTAGAAGATAGTAAACCTGAGTGTGTGAAATAGAAGCAACTGGGAAAATATATTGGGGAAATTCTTCTACAGATCTTATAGTCTAATTTACTGTGATAAGACAAGAAATGCAACCTTAAAGGGGGAAAGTGAAAAAGTAGTTCTGTGCAGTAAACTAGCTTAAACCTGGGAAACAGACAGTCAAGCATCTATCTACAGTGTCAAGTGCTGAGGCTGGCATTATAGCTTCAAGGATGAGTAAGGTTAATTTCTGCATTAGAGAAGCTCACAATATACTCAGAGTCAAGCACAAACTGCCATCTGTCATTCAAAATGAAGAGGTGCTCTTGTCGAGGCTGAATATTGAAAGACAATGTCCCTTGTCCCTGCTTCACTGTGTAAGTGACTGCCAATCGCCTGATAAAAATGCAACAGGCTAAAGATCTAGTACTTGCAGAGACTGAAAATACCTCTGTAGAACTTACTGTATATCCACAAACATATATGGTAAGAGGAATTCACAAATTAGTAAAATTTGGGTTGGTGAACATGAATCTCCTTCCTCTTGTGACCCCTTTCTTCATTATGTCACTTTGTGTTAGTCATCTTTCAGGTTTTCCAGTGTGTTGGTATCTCTCTTGACTCTTGCCCTTTTCCATCTTTGCAAGCCCTGATCTTTATTACTGTCCACCATTTTCATCTATCTAATTCCTGCAAGTGTTAGTCTAAACGTTACTTCTACTGGAATATTTTCTCTGATCATCCTAGGTCTAACTATTATTTGTTTCCAAAGAACCCTGTATTCATATCATCACACTTAACGCTGGAGGCAATTGTGCCTTTATCTTCCTCACTCATCTCTGAGCTATTAGAAGGAAGAATCTGTGGGGGTTTTTTGGTAGTTGTTGTCCACTGTAGTCTATCACAGAGCTTGGCAAGAAATAGGGGCACAAGAAATAATGAATGAATGAAGTTAAGAAAGATGACTATATTGTAGTTATTGAGTGTGCCACAGGGACTAATATCAGAATGGATGTTTCATATTGGAGATCAGTAAAAATAAGGCTGATTTGGTTTAGGTGGCAAAAATGTCAGACATTATTGAGCTTCGTGAACGGTAGAATAATTCTAAAACAATAAATAAATGCACAGGGAACTCTGTTCAACATTATGTGGCAAACTAGATCAGAAGGGAGCTTGTGAAAGAGTGGATACATGCACATGTATGGCTATATCTCTTTGCTATACACCTGTGGCCACAAGGCTGGAAAAGGTCAGTTTTCATTCTAATCACAAACAAAGGCAATGCCAAAGAATGCTCAAACTACCACATAGTTGCACTCATCTCACATGCTAGTAAAGTAATGCTCAAAATTTTCCAAACCAGGCTTCAGCAATACGTGAACCGTGAACTCCCTGATGTTCAAGCTGGTTTTAGAAAAGGCAGAGGAACCAAAGACCAAATTGCCAACATCCAATGGATCATTGAAAAAGCAAGAGAGTTCAAAAAAAAAATCTATTTCTGCTTTATTGACTATTCCAAAGCCTTTGACTGTGTGGATCACAATAAATTGTGGAAAATTCTGAAAGAGATGGGAATACCAGACCACCTGACCTGCCTCTTGAGAAACCTATATGCAGGTCAGGAAGCAACAGTTAGAACTGGACATGGAACAACAGACTGGTTCCAAATAGGAAAAGGAGTCCATCAAGGCTGTATATTGTCACCCTGCTTATTTAACTTCTATGCAGAGTACATCATGAGAAACGCTGGGCTGAAAGAAGCACAAGCTGGAATCAAGATTGCCAGGAGAAATATCAATAACCTCAGATATGCAGATGACCCCACCCTTATGGCAGAAAGTGAAGAGGAACTAAAAAGCCTCTTGATGAAAGTGTAAGTGGAGAGTGAAAAAGTTGGCTTAAAGCTCAACATTCAGAAAACGAAGATCATGGCATCTGGTCCCATCACTTCATGGAAAATAGATGAGGAAACAGTGGAAACAGTGTCAGACTTTATTTTGGGGGCTCCAAAATCACTACAGATGGTGATTGCAACCATGAAATTAAAAGACGCTTAGTCCTTGGAAGAAAAGTTATGACCAACCTAGATAGCATATTCAAAAGCAGAGACATTACTTTGCCAACAAAGGTCCATCTAGTCAAGGCTATGGTTTTTCCAGTAGTCATGTGTGAATGTGAGAGTTGGACTGTGAACAAAGCTGAGCACTGAAGAATTGATGCTTTTGACCTGTGGTGTTGGAGAAGATTCTTGAGAGTCCCTTGGACTGCAAGGAGATACAACCAGTCCATTCTGAAGGAGATCAGCCCCGGAATTTCTTTGAAAGGAATGATGCTGAAGCTGAAACTACAGTACTCTGGCCACCTCATGCGAAGAGTTGACTCATTGGAAAAGACTCTGATGCTGGAAGGGATTGGGGGCAAGAGGAGAAGGGGACGACAGAGGATGAGATGGCTGGATGGCATCAATGACTTGATGGATGTGAGTCTGAGTGAACTCCGAGAGATGGTGATGGACGGGGAGGCCTGGTGTGCTGCGATTCATGGGGTCGCAAAGAGTCGGACACGACTGAGTGACTGAACTGAACTGAGACTAGCACTATATTAATCAACTATACTCCAGTATAAAATAAAAAGTTTTAAAAAGACTAGAATGAATAGATACTATTTAATTCAAATTAAGAATTGCTAAATAGTAGAGTAACATTTCAAAAAGCAATAGATTATTATTATTATTATTACAAGATTAATACAGGAATGTTGAATAATACATTCAAGGGGCTTAGATAAAAACTAAGAGGCAATTTTTAGACTCCAACTTTAAATGAACAAAATGTGGAGTCATAATAGCTTTTTCTGATTATTGTTTTCATATTTTAACCTCAGCTTGATCAATTTTGTAGCATTCTTCTTGGTATTCTATATTTTCTTATCTAGTCAGCAGATCCCATAATGATATATAACACTTGCATTTGCCTTAGAAAATTAGTATTTGTTTTCACCTATAGTATGTAAGAACATGTTATATTGATGTGTTGCGGGTTTCAGCTCAAGCATATACTGTTGTAATGCTATTCTCTTAGTTCGCTTATAATAGTTATATATGGCATGAAAGGCCACAAGAATCCAAGAGCCCAAAAGGGAGTGTCTCAAGAGATACTATCAGCTGCAAAAGTTACATTAATACTGATTCTTTCATCTCCTGTGAAACTACTGATCCCATTCTGTAATAAGAAATAAGCTCTTATAGTCCCTGAAGGGTTTTCCTGGTAGCTCAGACAGTAAAGAATCTGCTTACAATGCAGGAGACATGGGCTCAATCCCTGGGTCAGGAAGATCCCCTGGAGAAAGGAATAGCTACCTACTCCAGTATTCTTGCTTGGAGAATTCCATGGACAGAGGAGCCTGGTGGGCTACAGTCCATGGGGTTACAAAGATTTGGACACAACTGAGTGACTAACACTTACTTTTTTACTTTCAAACATGGATGAGAACTGAGAAATGCTCAAAATTATTATTATTATCAATGGTAGTTGATTCCATAACAATATAATTGCAAAGAGCACTATCATCACCATCACTACCATACCATCATATCTTTTCATCACATTTACAAATCTTATGTACTGAATTGCTTGATCGAGACACCAATGTTGACAAAAGTCTCTCTGAGAAGTATGATCATAGACTCATATATTACTTAATACAGTGGTTAAAAGCTAGATTCTTTGGTTTCAAATAATGGTTTTGTGGGTTTTTTTAATACTTTATTCTACATTACAATACTGTATTTCTTTTGCCATACATTGACATGAATCAGCCACAGGTGAACACGATCTCCCAATGCCGAAGCCCCCTCCCACCTCCCACCCCATATCATCTCCCTGGATCATCCCGTGCGCCAGCCCCAAGCATCCTGTATCCTGTATTGAACATAGACTGGCACTTCGTTTCTTACATGATACTATACATGTTTCAATGCCATTCTCCCAAATCATCCCACCCTCTCCCTCTCCCTCAGAGGCCAAAACTCCGTTCTATACCTCTGTGTCTCTTTTGTTGTCTCACATAGAGGGTCATCATTACTATCTCTCTAAATTCCATATATATGTGTCAGTATACTGCATTGGTGTTTTTCTTTCTGGCTTACTTCACTCTGTATAATCGGCTCCAGTTTCATCCATCTCATTAGAACTGAGTCAAATTTATTCTTTTTAAGAGCTGAGGAATACTCCATTGTGTATATGTACCACAGCTTTCTTATCCATTCATCTGCTGATGGACATCTCGGTTGTTTCCATGTCCTGGCTATTATAAACAGTGCTGCAATGAACATTGGGGTACATGTGTCTCTTTCAATTCTGGTTTCCTCAGTGTGTATGCCCAGCAGGGGATTGCTGGGTCATAAGGCAGTTCTAGTTGCAATTTTTAAGGAATCTCCACACTGTTTTCCTTAGTGGCTGTACTAGTTTGCATTCCCACCAGCAGTGTAAGAGAGTTCCCTTTTCTCCACATCCTCTCCAGCATTTATTGCTTGTAGACTTTTGGATCGCAGCCATTCTGACTGGTGTGAAATGGTACCTCATTGTGGTCTTGATTTGCATTTCTCTGATAATGAGTGATGTTGAGCATCTTTTCATGTGTTTGTTAGCCATCCATATGTCTTCTTTGGAGAAATGCCTATTTAGTTCTTTGGCCCATTTTTTAATTGGTTCATTTATTTTTCTGGAGTTGAGCTGCATAAGTTGCTTGTATATCTTTGAAATTAGTTGTTTGTCAGTTGTTTCATTTGCTATTGTTTTCTCCCATTCAGAAGGCTGTCTTTTCACCTTGCTTATAGTTTCCTTTGTTGTGCAGAAGCTTTTAATTTTAATTAGATCCCATTTGTTTATTTTTGCTTTTATTTCCATTATACTGGGAGGTGGATCATAGAGGATCCTGCTGTGATTTATGTCGGAGAGTGTTTTGCCTATGTTTTCCTCTAGGAGTTTTATAGTTTCTGGTCTTACATTTAGATCTTTAATCCATTTTGAGTTTACTTTTGTGTGTGGTGTTAGAAAGAGGTCTAGTTTCATTCTTTTACAAGTGGTTGACCAATTTTCCCAGCACCACTTGTTAAAGAGACTGTCTTTACTCCATTGTATGTTCTTGCCTCCTTTGTCGAAGATAAGGTGTCCATAGGTGTGTGGATTTATCTCAGGGCTTTCTATTTTGTTCCATTGTTCTACACTTCTGTCTTTGTGCCAGTACCATACTGTCTTAATGACTGTGGCTTTGTAGTAGAGCCTGAAGTCAGGCAAGTTGATTCCTCCAGTTCCATTCTTCTTTCTCAAGATTGCTTTTGCTATTCGAGGTTTTTTGTATTTCCATACAAATCTTGAGATTATTTGATCTAGTTCTGTGAAAAATACTGCTGGTAGCTTGATGGGAATTGCATTGAATCTGTAGATTGCTTTGGGTAGTATACTCATTTTCACTATATTGACTCTTCCGACCCATGAGCATGGTATATTTCTCCATCTATTAGTGTCCTCTTTGATTTCTTTCATCAGTGTTTTATAGTTTTCGATATATAGGTCTTTAGTTTCTTTAGGTAGGTATATTCCTAAGTACTTTATTCTTTTCGTTGCAATGGTGAATGGAATTGTTTCCTTAACTTCTTTTTCTACTTTCTCATTATTAGTGTATAGGAATGCAAGGGATTTCTGAGTGTTGATTTTATATCCTGCAACTTTACTATATTCATTGATTAGCTCTAGTAGTTTTCTGGTCGAGTCTCTAGGATTTTCTATGTAGAGGATCATGTCATCTGCAAACAGTGAGAGTTTTACTTCTTCTTTTCCAATTTGGATTCCTTTTATTTCTTTTTCTGCTCTGATTGCTGTGGCCAAAACTTCCAGAACTATATTGAATAGTAGTGGTGAAAGTGGACATCCTTGTCTTGTTCCTGACTTTAGGGGAAACAATTTCAATTTTTCACCATTGAGAATAATGTTAGCTGTGGGTTTGTCATATATAGATTTTATTATGTTGAGGTACGTTCCTTCTATTCCTGCTTTCTGGAGAGTTTTTATCATAAATGGATGTTGAATTTTGTCACAGGCTTTTTCTGCATCTATTGAGATAATCATATGATTTTTATTTTTCAATTTGTTAATGTGGTGAATTACATTGATTGATTTGCAGATATTGAAGAATCCTTGCATCCCTGGGATAAAGCCCACTTGGTCATGGTGTATGATCTTTTTAATGTGTTGCTGGATTCTGATTGCTAGGATTTTGTTAAGGATTTTTGCATCTATGTTCATCAGTGATATTGGCCTGTAGTTTTCTTTTTTTGTGGTGTCTTTGTCAGGTTTTGGTATTAGGGTGATGGTGGCCTCATAGAATGAGTTTGGAAGTTTACCTTCCTCTGCAATTTTCTGGAATAGCTTCAGTAAGATAGGTGCTAGCTCTCGTTGAAATTTTTGGTAGAATTCAGCTGTGAAGCCGTCTGGACCTGGGCTTTTGTTTGCTGGAAGATTTCTGATTACAGTTTCAATTTCCATGCTTGTGATGGGTCTGTTAAGATTTTCTATTTCTTCCTGGTTCAGTTTTGGAAAGTTGTACTTTTCTAAGAATTTTTCCATTTCTTCCATGTTGTCCATTTTATCGGCATATAATTGCTGATAGTAGTCTCATGATTCTTTGTATTTCTGTGTTGTCTGTTGAGATCTCTCCATTTTCATTTCTAATTTTATTGATTTTATTTTTTTCTCTTTGTTTCTTGATGAGTCTGGCTAATGGTTTGTCAATTTTATTTATCCTTTCAAAGAACCAGCTTTTTGCTTTGTTGATTTTTGCTATGATCTCTTTTGTTTCTTTTGCATTTATTTCTGCCCTAATTTTTAGGATTTCTTTCCTTCTACTAACTCTGGGGTTCTCTATTTCTTCCTTTTCTAGTTGCTTTAGGTATAGAGTTAGGTTATTTATTTGACTTTTTTCTTGTTTCTTGAGGTATGCCTGTATTGCTATGAACTTTCCTCTTAGCACTGCTTTTATAGTGTCCCACAGGTTCTGTGTAGTTGTGTTTTCATTTTCATTCGTTTCGATGCATATTTTGATTTCTTTTTGATTTATTCTGTGATTTGTTGATCATTCAGAAGGGTGCTGTTCAGCCTCCAAATGTTGGAATTTTTAATAGTTTTTCTCCTCAAATAACGGTTTTGATATTTATTAGGTACACAATTACAGATAACTTATTTAAATCTATCTGTGTATGCTTCACTTTCCTGATATTTAAAATCAATTATCTAACCATAACTAACTCATGGAGACATTTTCAGAATAAAATAGATTACCTTGTGTAAAGGGTTAATAAAGCCATTTTACATATGTTAGTATTTACTGTTGCTTTCTAATTTCAAGGAATATATTGTCATATACAGTGCATATTAAATACACTCAAAGATTTAAGATTGTATAGTGAAAGTGAAAATAGATTCAAGATATTAGCTCTGATAGGGTGCCTGAAACTAGGGACAGAGGTTCATGACATTGTATAGCAGGTGGTGATCAAAACCATCCCCAAGAAAGAGAAATACAAAAAGGCAAAATGACTGCCTGAGGAGGCCTTACAAATCTCTGAGAAAAGAAAACCAAAAGGCAAAGGAGAAAAAGAAAGATATAAGCATCTGAATGTAGAGTTCCAAAGAATAGCAAGGAGAGATAAGAAAGCCTTCCCGAGTAAACAATGCAAAGAAATAAAGGAAAACAATAGAATGGAAAAGACTAGAGATCTCTTCAAGAAAAATTGAGATAACAAGGGACAATTTCACGCAAAGGTGAGCACAACAACGGACAGAAACAGTGTGCAACTAATAGAAGCAAAAGATGTTAAGAAGAGGTGGCAAGGATACACAGAAGAACTATACAAAAGAGATCTTCACGACCCAGATAACCATGATGATGTGATCACTCAACTAGAGTTAGACATCCCAGAACGTAAAGTCAAGAGGGCCTTAGGAAGCATCACTACAAACAAAGCTATTAGAGGTAATGGAATTCCAGCTGAGCTATTTCAAATCCTAAAAGATGATGCTGTGAAAGTGCTGCACTCAATATGCCAACAAATATGGAAAACTCAGCAGTGGCCACAGGATTGGAAAATGTCAGTTTTCATTCCAATCCCAAAGAAGGGCTATGCCAAAAAATGTTTAAACTACCACACAATTGCACTCATTTCACACACTAGCAAAGTAATGCTCAAAATTCTCCAAGCCAGGTTTCAACAGTATGTGAACTAAGAACTTCCAGATGTTCAAGCTGGATTTACAAAAGATAGAGGAATCAGAGATCAAATTGCCAACATCCACTGAATCATAGATGAAGCAAGAGAATTCCATAAAAACATCTACTACTCCTTCATTGACGATGCTAAAGCCTTTGACTGTGTGGATCACAACAAACTGTGGAAAATTCTTCAAGAGGTGGGAATACCATACCACCTGACCTGCCTCCTGAGAAATCTGTGTGCACTTCAAGAAGCAACAGTTAGAACTGGACATGGAACAATAAACTAGTTCAAAATTAGGAAAAGGACACATCAAGGCTGTATGTTGTCACCTATTTATATGCAGAGTACATCATGTGAAATGCCAGGCAGGATGTTACACAAGCTGGAATCAAGATTGCTGGGAGAAATATCAAAAATTTCATATATGAGGGTGACAACACCCTTGTGGCAGAAAGTGAAGAGAAACTACAGAGCCTCTGTTGAAAGAGAGTGAAAAAGCTGGCTTAAAACTCAACATTCAAAAAGCTAAGATGATGGCATCTGGTCCCATCACTTCATGGCAGATAGATGGGGAAACAGTGGAAACAGTGACAGACTTTATTTTCTTGGACTCCAAAATTATTGCATATGGTGACTGCAGCCACAAAATTAAAAAACACTTGATCTTTGGAAGAAAAGCTATGACAAACTTAGACAGCATGTTAAAAAGGAGAGATGTTACTTTGCTGACAAATGTCCATCCAGTCAAAGCTATGGTTTTTGCAGTAGTCATGTATGGATGTGAGACTTGGACCATGAAGAGAGCTGAATGATGAAGAATTGATGCTTTTGAACTGTGCTGTTGGAGAAGACTCTTGAGAGTCCATTGGACTGCAAGGAGATCAAAACAGTCCATCCTAAGGGAAATCAATCCGAAATATTCATTAGAAGGACTGATGTTGAAGCTGAAGCTCCAATACTTTGGCAACTTTATGCAAAGGGCCAACTTATTAGAAAAGACCCAGATGTTCAGAAAGATTGAAGGCAGGAGGAGAAGGGGATGACAGGACAAGATGATTTGATGGCATCCCCAACTCAGCGGATATGAGTTTGAGCAGCTCTGGGAGATGGTGAAGAACAGGGAAGTCTGGACTACTGCAGTCCATGGATCACAAAGAGACAAGACTGAGTGAATAAACAACATCAATGAAAGACTGAAGCAGTAAATAATGTGTTTTATTTGTTTTTAATTTTTTCTGTCTTCAAATGCTGTGATTACTTTAAGAATCTAGATCTATAGAGCAAGTAAGCGTGCACAACCATTGGAAGTGTCTTGGGACTGACTTCCTTGCTGGATCAGTCTCCTCCTCAAGGCAGCAGCCTCAGCTGAGCAGCAAGCACTGGCCAACACCCATTGTCTTTTTGATAGCATTCTTGACTTCCTGGTTCCTCAGACAGTAGATGAATGGATTTAGCATGGGCGTGAGGACTGCATACACAGCCGAGATGAGTTTGTTGGAGTTAAATGAAGCAATAGCTCTGGGCCGAACATACATAAAAATCATGGCTGTGTAATAAATTATGACTACCATGAGGTGGGATGCACAGGTGGAGAAGGCCTTCTTCCTTCCCTGGGTGGAGGGTATATGCAGAATGGTGGAGACAATGTAGACGTAGGAGAGGATGGTAGTGGTGAGAGGGAAGACGAGAATGACAATAGCCAAAGCAAAGTCTACGAGCTCAGCTGTGGACATGTCTTTGCAGGCCAGTTTGAGGATTGGTGAGATGTCACAGAAAAAGTGGTTCATGATATTGGAGTCACAGAAAGTGACATGTGAAATAAAATAGACCTTGATCACAGAGACCATGAAACCACTCGTATAGGAAAAAGCCACCAGCTGCGCACAGTGACCTGTGGTCATGATGACCGGGTATCTGAGAGGGTGGCAGATGGCCACATAGCGGTCATAGGCCATGGCTGCCAGAAGTACACACTCCGTGCAGGCAAGCGAGATAAAGAAGTACAGCTGGGTCATGCAGCCTGTGAAGGAGATGCGCCGCCTCTGCAGGAGGAATCCATCCAGCATCTTGGGGACGGTGACAGACACATACCAGAACTCCAGGAAGGACAGGCTACTCAGGAAATAGTACATGGGCTTATGAAGGGAGCCAGTGACCCAGACAGTGAGCATGATGACCAGATTCTCTACTACCACCAGCAAGTAGGCCACAAGGAAGAGGGAGAAGAGCAGGACCTGCAGCCAGGGGGCGGTGGGGAAGCCCACCAGGATGAACTCACTCACCAGAGTGATGTTTCTCCCCAGCATGACTAAGAGCTCTGAGAGGCAGGAAGTCATCACCAATAATGAAGGTGACTATGACATTGGAGAGGAGACAGTATAAGTTAATACATCAGTCTTTCCTGGGAATGAGACTCATAAAATAATCTCTGTTAGTATGAAGTCATTTTCCAATGTGAAGCATACTTTTCCATCAAAAATTTTTTTATATTTGTTATGAAAATATCCCAGAGTCAAAGTGCACCCCTGTCTGTAACTTCCTCACCTGATGAAATATTTGAATGTCACTCTCCATGTCATGCCTAACTCCTTTGTTTATGAACATGGACTGATAGTGTCTCCTTTGCTGGTTTCAGGTCTCTTTACTGAGAAACTCACAGCACAAAGACATTTTTTTCTGCCTGAAAGGAAATGCGTACGACAACATGTCAGAGAAAGTTCCAGGAATCAATACTGAGGAGATTTATTGCTCATAGTCCAATAATCCACCACAGTTTCTTCAGAGTAGAGTCTGTGGAAATTAAAAATCAATAATAATTCTTGGATAATTCTTAAATGACTCTCTCTCTAATTGCTTTTAGATAAAAAAGGAAAGAGTTTTTGTACTACATATAGGCTTTCTCTAATTTGACCGCTACCTATTGCCCTAGCCTCATCTCTTTTGACCCTCATAACTGGTATACTACGGTTGAGACATACTCAGCTACTTTCTCCCCAAGTTTACTGTAATTGCTCTCACACTTTGCCTGACTTTTCCCTCTTGTGACTATGCCCATTCCTCAATCTTTTACTGCTGATTTCAAAGTTCAGGGTTGCATCGAGGTCAAGTGTCTAGGTCAAATGTCTAGTCAACAACATTTGTTTCCAGCACACAAACCCCTTACATCTTGAGACTTTTCTCTACCACACTGCAGTTTTCCAAAACTCGGTACTCTGTCCTTTAGACAATGACCAGTGCCTATGACAATGATCTGCAAACACATTAATATTAAACAAAAGTAAACTAATGAATCAATCCTTTGGAACCATGAGATGCAAAAAAATAGGTAAGATGCAAAAGAATGTGATCTCAGGATCTTTACTGGCAGGAGACTCTGGTCTATCAGGCTATAGATCTTTGGATACACCCTGGACTTGCACAACCAGGGTACTTTTATAGCAAACATATCCACCAGATATGAGAACATTGGATAGAATACTTGGTAGGTCAGGCTCTCTAAATATCTGCCATTACCTCAGGTTCTGGCCCTGGGTGGGAGGAAAGACAGGAACATGAATGCAGTACATAGAGAGATGGGTCTTATCCCATGAGAAGGCAGAACTATTCATGAGCTAGTAAAACTGTTTTCATCTGTATTAAGGAATGAGGGCTTCCCAGGTGGTGTTAGTGGTAAAGAACCCACCTATCAATGCAATAGACATAAGAGATACAGGTTCAGTCGCTGGGTCAGGAAGATCCCCTGGAGAAGGAAATGGCAACCCATTCCAGTACTCTTGCCTAGAGAATCCCATAGACAGAGGAGCCTGGTGGGCTACAGTCCATGGGGTCACAAAGAGTCAGACATGACTGAGAAACTTAGCAAGCAAGCCAACAAGCAAGGAATGAAGTCACCACAGATTCACCGCTTGAAAACATATAAGTACTATGTTTATCCATTAAGTGCCTCCCTCTTCCATAATGCTGAAGTTAGTCCTATCTTCAAACTGTTACTCATTCTTTCTGCCAAACTTTTTGTCCACCATGCTATTCACTTGGCATGTGAAGGATTGGAGGTCAGTCAGGGTTTGCCCAGAAATTTCATAGGACTACCTATCTTCTGGCCATGGCGTGTGGCAAGGGACTGAGTACTGAGATGCAGAAATACATTTTATCAGCACTGCCACCTCCTTTCCAGAGTCGCACACATCAGCAGAACTCAGTGCTTATTGAGTGGGAAGAGACTGCCTCTTACCATCAGCCTGATATCCCGTCACTCACTCCTGATGTAGTTTACTGGTAAGGAGCTCTTTGCCTAGTTCCTCAGTTCCTTTGACCAAATGCTATTCCTGAGGAAAAGGGTCAATTTTGAGATCCCCATAGGAAGTTCCACCAATGTAGCGGCACCTGCTCTTTGGGATGTGTGTAACATTTCACATTTTCATCATCATATATACAATTTCTCACACACTCACCTTTACACACCGGTTAAGAACACTGATTTTAGGGTCAGAGCAAGATTTTAGTACCAGTTTCAGTACCGAATAGCTGTGTAATACTGCACAGATCATTTATCAAGTATGTACTTTCATACCATCTCCTCTAAATTAAGAACATTATAATAATGTCAGTTTACTGGATTGAGTTGTGAGAATTAAATGTGATATTGCTAGTAAGAAACTTAATATAAGACTTGGTACCTGGTTATTTGCTACATGCATTATCTGTTATTAAATTTTGTCACACAACATTTATACATATTTACTCAACTACACATGCTCACATTGAGTGAAAACTCATACATCCTCATAAACACAGTCATGCATTCTGTCTTTTACTTACTTTTCCCACTATAACCTATGGAATAAAATAACTCTAATTTCCTTGGGTATAGGGCTATAGCATCTTTGAAAAGATATGAGTTTGAGATCACCCAGAGCTTCCTTATTTTCTCTTTAATGTATTGTGGTCATATGTCCAACTCTACTGCTCCTACTTCACATTCTCCTCCACTTTCTTTGGAGGGACACAAATGTACCTCCCAGTAGGCTCTATTTTGAAGCATGAAGAACTGCAGAGAAACTATTTTCCTGGCATTCAAAACTAAGAGCACTGAGCTTTGAGATCTCTGTAGTATCCAAGGAAAGAAATCCTTTCATTGTGCTATAGAACATTTTTTAGTCCTTGTTCTTGTTCTCAAAAACAATACAGACACTAAGAGTCTTCTAAAACAAAACACATATCTTATTCCAACACCTAAAAGACCTTCCACTGGCCCAAATTTCCCTTAGGGTAAATACCTAGTGTACATTTCTTGTCATTTTCCCCAACAACCTTTCTTCTGTTCAGGAGTGGAGCCTGCTGCCATTTCCCCCAAGTCCCTCCTCATTTTCCTTGAAGCTTCCTTCAGGGATCAGCCAATCTCTCTTGGTAGTTCCAGATGCTCACCATGACCCATTTGTCCTCTTCTGATAATGGAAAATCCTTCAGACCTTTGCTCTGATCATGATAAAGCAGACTGGTCTGCATATTTGTATGCTTCCTGAAGATCCATGTCTGGCCTCTGTTTAGACTGCATGGTAGGTGTTGCAGCACTAAGACTGGAAGACTGGAGCCAAGGTAGAATATATTTAACACTTACCTGCGTTTTACCCATGCCTTCCTCCCAGGAGGCTCACTTGCACTCTATCTGTCCTGGCTCTAGGGAAACGATGTCTATACTGCCAAACTATATCCAGGAGACCTAGACAGGGATGATGTATCTCCATCCGTTTACCAATAACCCTTTTAACTGGACCACATCTGTCTGTATCTGTGTGTATAATATAGTTGATTCCTTTTATTCCTGAAGCAATATGAAATACTCTGAAATCAGGATAAGAAATCTCAGTGGGTTGATGAAGATATTCACTTCATTATTCTTTAGATAAAATGTTTTCTGCGTTTATTGGATTTGTATTATGTATAGTGCATTGGCTTATACATTCTTTGAAATAAAAATTTGTAAGTCATGGTCTCTACCTTTTGGGAACCTATAGTGTTGTAAGTAAAGTGAGAATGACAAACTACAGTGAGGGTAGAATGTGACATGAGCTATGAGAGATACAAAATGCTCTAGAAACTCCATTGAGAGAAGAAACTATTAGGAGCCTGGAAAAGGTTTCATTAAGATGGTCTCATTCCAGACTCATGGCAGAAAGACAGGTTAGATGTAGTATGAAGGGAAATGATTTTGGCTCTGCAGTCAAAAGATCTGGTTCCTAATCAAGTTTCTACCATTTTAAGATATTTCGTTTTAGAAAATTGTTCTTATCCCTCAGTTTAGTTACTCATAAAAGTGGGTAACAATAATTCCTTTGTTGATATCCTGTCACTGATGTTAGGATAAAAGTTATCTGTATAAAAGCAATTCAAGCACTGCTTTTTGTGATAATTATACAAACATAAAATATTACTCATGTTGGAATATGTACCACAGACACAATTTGATCAGTGGAAATGTGGTGAAGGGACATTTGGTGTAGAAAGACAAGCACAGGAAAGAATGTCGCTTAATGACTGCAGACACGGACATGATGGAGTAATGAGGCTTTCACAGTTACTATAAATCGCTCCCACGCCTCAAATGTTTTGCTTGTCAGTCATGTATAGCCTGTGAATTCAGTTTTGATTTGTACTTTATATAAAGTGATGCTCTGAAGAGGCTGAGGTGGGGGCAGGGAGCCAATATATATAGCAGTTTTTGTGACAAAGAGCAGGTAGTCAGAATATCAAAAGATTACTGTTATTTAGAGAAAACCAGACATTTCAAGTCAACAAAATTAGTGCTTTTCCATGTATGGGAAGATGCAAAGTTTGAGCTTATTAGAATAATTTGTTTCATCTGGGCCAGTATCCTGTGCTTTCTTATCCTTAGTCTTCTCTAGGTTCACGATTGGGAGTAGTTTTTGCAACAGTGACTGCTCAAAGACCAGCATTTTATTTTCATCCTGATTTCCCTCAGGGGTCGTCATAGGGATAGCTGTAATGTGGTGGCTTGATAGCTACAGCATCCTCTATTCACTGATGTGGTAGGCAATAATTCTCCTTCACAATACCATAAAATGTATCTATTTAAAGCACATAATTTAGTATATTTACAGAGATATGTAATCATCACCAGTTTTCCAGGTGGCACTAGTGGTAAAGAACTTGCCTGCCGATGCAGGAGATGTAAGAGCCACAGATACAATCCCTGGGTCAGGTAGATGACCTGGAGAAGGGCACGGCAATCCAATCCATATTTATGCATGGAGATTCCAATGGACAGAGGAGCCTGGTGGGTTACAATCCGTAGGGTCGCATGGAGTCACACATGACTAAAGAGACAGCATGCATGCACTCACATAATCATCACCACACTTCATTGTTTGATCATTTTGTCACCTGAGAAACAAAGCTCGTACTCATTCACTCCTGCCTTCACCCAACCTCCATCTCCTAGCCCTAGGCAACCACTGTTCTACTTTCTGCTGGACATTACTTATCTTGGACATTTTAAATGAATATCATATGATATGTGGTCTCTGTATATGGCTGGTATAAACAGTTGTATATAGGGTTTTATGTAGTCATAGGTATCATTGCTCTTGGGTACATATGTAAGAGTGAAAATACTGGGTCATATATTAACTCTTGGTTTAACATTTTGGGAAGTTGACAAACTGTTTTCCAAAGCAGAAATGTGTAACATTACACATTCCTACCAACAATGCATGGGGTTTCTAATTTCTCCACAACCTCATAAATACTTATTATTGTCTGTCCCTTAGATTATAGCCATTTCAATGTGGCAGTCATGTGCATTTTTCAAATGACTAATACTGTTAATAATCTTTTCATATGTTTATAAGTCATTTCTATATCTTCTCATTTTCAATCTTGGAAGATCAAGAGACAGCAGAGTAATGAAGTAAGAGTTAAAACCAGGTGGAAAAATAGTGAAGAAGCTATCCTCAGTTCCTTTCTCTGAGGTAGATCTGGGTTGGAGGAAGAGAGAAGCTTTTCAGTTCGATAAGGGGTTGTATTAGACTGTAATAAATTTTTTAAATACTAACATTTACTAACTAGGAGAGTCACATGATATTTCATCCAAGGTTGGTAAGAACTGAGTATATAGAACAGACTAAAGGAGGCAGTCATGAGAAAAATAAAGTTGCTTTTTGCTTTTACCCTACTGATTCCAATTCATTCAATAAACCAGTTTTATTTATCATAAAAAGAAAAGCACTTCTAGAAATAAAGGTGAAAAATTCATATCACAAGAAATAAAGAGACAAAGTTTGATTCAACCAGTACATCAGGAAAGAAATGAAAAAAAAAAAGAAACATGGAAAACAAAGCAACCATAAAATACATTTGTCAAAATATGATCAGTCTTACCAATTCTGACAATAAATGCGATTGAGTATAATTAACTGGTAAAAATATACTATTTCAGGGAAGTTAAAATTAATAGAAAGTAAAATCCAAAAGAAAGCTAATAGCAACAGAAATAATTTTAAATATACAGGGAGGAGGAAAATAACAAAAATTCATAATGACACTTTAAAATATCTTTCAGAAACAAATCAAAAGGCAAAAGTTAGCAAAGATGGGAAAAGCGAAACCAAAATAATTAATGTGGTACATCCCATATTCTCCTCTCCCCTACTCAGTTTCTCTCCCTCCACAAGAGTTTTATCAAAAACATTGTCTACTCTTGCTGTCTCCATTTACCTACCTTCAACTTATTTATTGACCCAACTTAATCTGACTTGAGCTTCCCTTGTGGCTCAGATGGAAGAGTCTGCATGAAGTGTGGGAAACCCAAGTTTGATCCCTGGGTCGGGAAGATCCCCTGGAGAAGGAAATGGCAACCCACTCCAATACTATTGTGTGGAAAATCCCATGGATGGAGGAGCCTGGCAGGGTACAGTCCATGGAGTCACAAAAGTCAGAGATGACTGAGTGACTTCACTTACACTTTCACTTAATCTAACCCCCATAGCTCCAAGAAAACAACAATTGGCAAGCTTAGTAAAATCTTCCAAATTTGCCAAATTCAGTGGAAAATGTTTAGTGTTACCTTATTTAACCTCTCAGTAGCATTCAACATGGTAGACAAGTCCCTACTACTTGAACTAGTCTCTTCTTTTTGATTTATAAGACATAAGCCTCCTATCCATCATCAGCACCATATAAAGAATCTGTCTGCAATGCAGGAGATCCAAGTTCTGTCCCTGGGTTGGGAAGATCCCCTGGAGAAGGAAATGGCAACTCACTCCAATATTCTTCTCCCCTGGACAGAGGAGCCTAGCGGGCTACAGTCCATGGGATCACAAGAGTTGAACATGTGATTTAGCAACTAAACCACCACCACCACCATCCCCTACCACCTCTTCTTGGTTTTCTTATACAATCAGGTGTCTCCTTTCTGCCCATTTCTTTCTGTTGTTGATTTCTAATTTAATCCCATTGTAGTTAGAAAGCATGTTAGAAAGCTAGGATACTATCAAATCATTCAAATGGGTGGGGGTGCTGACAATTCTGGGAGGTCAGAATAGGCTTCCTTTAAGAAGTAACTTAAGCTGAAATCTGTCAAGCCAACTAGAAAAGAGAAGTGTAGAGAAGAGCATTATAGGCAGAAGAAACGGTGTCAACAAAGGCCCCACGGGGAGTGAGAGAATATAGGGCACTTAAGCAAATGGGAAAAAAAGAGGAGCCAGTGTACTTCCATAATAATGTATAAGTGGGAGAGTGGTGTAAGATGAGGCTGGAAAGATAAGCAGAATCCACCCATGGAGGGCTTTGTCAGCCATGTTCAAGATTTTGGTCTTTCTTCAGAGACCATTTGGAAGTCAACACTCTCATAGCATGTTATAACTTTCTTGCATGCCTGTATGCTAAGTCACTTCAGTTGTGTCCGACTCTTTGTGACACTATGGACTGTAGGCTGCCAGGTTTCTGTGTCCATAGGATTCTCCAGGCAAGAATAATGGAGTGGGTTGCTGTGCCCTCCTCCAGAGGATCTTCCTAACCCAGGGATCGAACCCGGATCGCTTATGTGTCCTGCATTGGCAGGCAAGTTCTTTACCTCTAGCACCACTTGGGAAGCCCATAGCTTTCTTTGTTGTTGTTCAGTTGCTCAGTCGTGTCTGACTCTTTGCAATCCCATGGACAGCAGCACGCCATCCTCCCTGTCCTTCACCATCTCCCGGAGCTTGCTCAGACTCAAGTCCATTGAATCATTCATGCCATCCAACCATCTCTTTCTTACGTTGTGTCAATTGCTTCTTTCTTATGTAGTTGAATCTTTTCTGTTTACCTCAAAAGATTATGAACTCCATGACAGCATATGTTATGCCTGCTTTTGCTCATCATCCCTAACACATTGGGATCAGATAGGTAATAATGAATGAGGAAGACTTATTAGTGGTCAAAGAGACAGATGATGGTAGTTTGTACCAGGATGTTGGTGATGGACAAATAAAAATGGATCTGAAAGAGATTTGTGACGGGAAGTTGATTGAACATAATGATAGATTAAATATAAATGATGAAAATTGTTGTTGTTTAGTCGCCAAGTTGTGTCTGACTCTTTGCCATCCCATGGACTGCAGCATGCCAGGCTTCCCTGTCCCTTGAGGTTGCCCAAGTTCATGTCCTTTGAATCAGTGATGCCTTCCAACCATCTCACCTTCTCTTACCCTCTTCTCCTTCTGCCTTCAGTCTTTCCCAGCATCAAGCTCTTTTCCAATGAGTTAACTGTTTGCATCAGGTGGCCGAAGTATTGGAGCTTCTGCTTCAGCATTAGTCCTCACAAAGAGTATTTAGGGTTGATTTCCTTTAAAATTGACTCACTGGGTCTCCTTGCTTTCCAAGGCACTCTCAAGAGTTTTCTTTAACACCACAGTTTGAAATCATCAATTCTATGGCATTCTGTTTACTTTGTTGTCCAGCTCTCACATTCACACATGACTACTGGAAAGATCATAGCCTTGACTATATGGATTTTTGTCAGCAAGGTGAAGTCTCTGCTTTTTAAACACACCTTCCCAACCCAGGAATTGAGCCCAGGTCTCCTGCATTACAGGCAGATTCTTCACCAGCTGGGTCACCAGGGAAGCCCTTTTAAACATATTGTCTAGGTTTGTCATAGCTTTCCTGCCAAGAAGCAAATGTCTTCTAATTTAATGGCTGCAGTCACCATCCACAGTGATTTTAGAGCCCAAGAAGAGGAAATCTGTCACTTCTTCCACCTTTTCCACTTCTGTTTGCCATGAAGTGATGGGACCAGATGCCATGATCTTAGTTTTTTGATGTTGAGTTTTAAGTCAGATTTTTCACTCTCCTCCTTCACCCTCACCAAGAGGCTCTTTAGTTCCTCTTCACTTTCTTCCATTAGAGTAGTATCATTCACATGTCTGAGGTGGTTGATATTGCTCCCAGCAATCTTGATTCCATCTTGTAACTCATCCACCCTGGCATTTTGTATGGTGCACTCTCCATGTATGTTTAAACAAACAGGGTGATAATAAATAGCCTTGTCTTACTCCTTTCTCAATCCTGAACCAGGCAGCTGTTCCATACAGGGTTCTAACTGTTACTTCTTGATCCACCTGCAGGTTTCTCAGGAGAAAGGAAAGATGATTTGGTATTCCCATCTCTTTAAGAGTTTTCCACAGTTAGTTGTGATTCACACTGTCAACGACTTTAGTGTAGTCAATGAAGCAGAAGTAGATGTTTTTCTAGAATTCCTTTGCTTTCTCTATGATCCAGAGAATCTTGGCAATTTGATCTCTGATTCTTCTGCCTTTTCTAAACCCAGTTTGAACATCTGAAAGTTCTTGGTGCTTGCAATGCTAAAGCCTAGCTTGGGGGAACGTCTCAAATTCTTTATGGAAGCATCATGTTTTGGGGTACTTTGTGGAACTACTGTGATATTTCTTTGGGAATACTAATTAATTCCACTTATTTAAACATTTTTCTCTGTTCTAGGATTAACTGTTTCTTTGGACTTAGTTTGGTATTCAGCTCACTTTCTTTTTCTGTTTTCTTCCACAGCTTTTTTTTCACTCTGCGATTTTTATTTATCATTCTGTCATTGAACTTTATCATATCATTAACTGTTCTTTGAAATCATAGTTTTTCGTGGCTGTCTGTGTATTTACATTGAGTTAATATATCATAATTGATGAGTCAATTTATTTCCTATTTTCTATTCATTTGCTCAAAATTCTCCAAGCCAGGTTTCAGCAATACTTGAACCGTGAAATTCCTGATGTTCAAGCTGGTTTTAGAAAAGGCAGAGGAACCAGAGATCAAATTGCCAACATCCGCTGGATCATGGACAAAGCAAGAGAGTTCCAGAAAAACATCTATTTCTGCTTTATTGACTATGCCAAAGCCTTTGACTGTGTGGATCACAATAAACTGTGGGAAATTCTGAAAGAGATGGGAATACCAGACCACCTGACCTACCTCTTGAGAAATCTGTATGCAGGTCAGGAAGCAACAGTTAGAACTGGACATGGAACAACAGACTGGTTCCGAATAGGAAAAGGAATATGTCAAGGCTGTATATTGTCACCCTGCTTATTTAATTTATATGCAGAGTACATCATGAGAAACACTGGGCTGGAAGAAACACAAGCTGGAATCAAGACTGCAGGGAGAAATATCAATAACCTCAGATATGCAGATGACACCACCCTTATGGCAGAAGGTGAAGAGGAACTCAAAAGCCGCTTGATGAAAGTGAAAGAGTAGAGTGAAAAAGTTGGCGTAAAGCTCAACATTCAGAAAACGAAGATCATGGCATCCGGTCCCATCACTTCATGGGAAATAGATGGAGAAACAGTGGAAACAGTGTCAGAGTTTATTTTTGGTGGCTCCAAAATCACTGCAGATGGTGATTGCAGCCATGAAATTAAAAGACTCTTACTCCTTGGAAGAAAAGCTATGACCAACCTAGATAGCGTATTCAAAAGCAGAGACATTACTTTGCCAACTTAGGTCCATCTAGTCAAGGCTATGGTTTTTCCAGTAGTCATGTATGGATGTCAGAGTTGGACTGTGAAGAAGGCTGAGCACCGAAGAACTGATGCTTTTGAACTGTAGTGTTGGAAAAGACTCTTGAGAGTCCCTTGGACAACAAGGAGATCCAACCAGTCCATTCTGAAGGAGATCAACCCTGGGATTTCTTTGGAGGGAATGATGCTAAAGCTGAAACTCCAGTACTTTGGCCACCTCATGAGAAGAGTTGAGTTATTGGAAAAGACTCTGATGCTGGGAGGGATTGGGGGCAGGAGGAGAAGGGGACGACAGAGGATAAGATGGGGCTGGATGGCATCACTGACTCGATGGACGCAAGTCTGAGTGAACTCCGGGAGTTGGTGATGGACAGGGAGGCCTGGCGTGCTGTGATTCATGGGGTCACAAAGAGTCGGACACGACTGAGCTACTGAACTGAACTGAACTGAGATTGTTCCCAGTTTTTCCTTTTATTAATAAATACACTGCTTCAAATGTCTTTATGGCCATCTCTAATTAAAAATATATTTTTTCAGTTGGTATTATGGGATTTCAGAGTGCATTATATACATGGATGTGTATGTAATTGAGGCCACATTTGTTTATAACTTTATATAGATAACATTGTATACTTTCATGTGTACAATATTATATTGACTTCTCTACACAATACAGTGTGTTCACCTCCAAAAGTTTAGTCTCTTAGATGTTTGTACAGTCCTAAGAAGTCTTTCATCATTTCTATGTTATCTATTTTGGGGGCATACAGCCATTTACATACAGTATTGATAATTTCTGATGATTCTTTTATTTTTATGGTATCTGTTATTTTTTTCTCAATTCTGATTTGATATATCTGAAAGCTTTCTTCTTCTCCCGCTCTCTCTTTTTTTTTTTTTTTTTATGGAGTCCAGCTAAAGGTTTACCAATTTGGTTTATCTTTTCAAAGGATCAGTTCTTAGTTTCATTGATATTTTCTGTTGTCTTTTTAGTCTCGATTTTATTTACGTCTTCTCTGATCTTTATTATTTTCTTCCTTATACTGATTTTAGGCAACTTTCTTATTTTTCTTGTACCTTTAAGTGTTAATGTTACGTTGTTTGAGATTTTTCTTTTTCTTGAGTTAGATCTGTATTGCTTTGAACTTCTCTCTTAATACTCTTTGTAGCATCCCATAAATTTTGATATGTTGTATACTCTTTTGTCTAGAGCTAATTTTTTATTTATTCTTTGATTTCTTCATTAATTCAATCATTGTTCAGTAGCATATGTTTAGTCTCCACACACTTAAAATATTCTAGTTTGGTTTTTTTTTTCCTTGTAGTTGATTTTTAGTTTCATACCACTGTGGTCGGAAGTATGCTTGATACAATTGCAGTCTTCTTAATTCCATTGAAACGTGCTTTGTATTCCAGCATATAGTTCATCTTTGAGAATGTTCAACTTGCCTTTGAGAAGAAAGTATTTTGCTGCATTTGTATGAAATAATCTTATAAATCTACAAGTCCATTTTGTTTAATCTTTCCTTTAAGGTTGTTGTTTACTTTCTATCTGGATAATTTATCTATTGATGTCAGTGGAGTTTTAAATTCCCTAAAATTATTGCATTGCTGTCCATCTATCCTTTGAGGTCTATTATGATTGTTTGATATATATTGGTGATCTATTTTAGGTGCAGATGTATTAATAACTGTTATGTATTCTTGATGACTTGCCCCTTTTGCCATTAAATAATGTCCATTTGTCTCTTGTTACATGCTTTTTGACTTGAAGTCTATTTTGTTTGGTATGAGTATGACTGCATCCACTTTCACTTAGTTGCCATTTGCTTGGAGATCATACTCCATCCCTTTACTTTGAACGTGTTTTTATCTTTCAAGCTGAAGTGAATCTTTTGGAGGAAGTATATAGTTGGGTCTTGGATTTAAATTCATCCAGCTACTTTGTGTCTTTTGTTTAGTAATTTAACCCATTTACATTTAGAGTGATTATTGATGAATGAGGAATTATACTGCCATTTTGTTTCCTGGCTGTTCTATATCAGTTCTTTATCCCCAGGATGCCTTAAACATTATTTCCTTGTCATTGACTTTTGACAGTTTTACTGTAATATGTCTTGGAGAGGCCTTTTGGCATTAAGATAATTAGGTCTTCTCTTAGCTTCATGGACTTGTACATCCAGTTCCTTCCCCAGACTTGAGACCTTCTCAACTATTTCTTTAAATATACTCCTTGACCCCTTCTTATTCTCTTCTCCTATAGGATACTACTACCCTTATGTTGCCTTTCATAACAGAGTTGGATAGGTCTTATAGAAATTCTTCATTTTTAAAATTTTAGTTCTTTTCCCTCTTCTACCTGTATCATTTCTAGATTTCTTTGAACTTGCTAATTGTCTCTTCAATATGGTCTTCTCTATTTCTAATGCTTTCTAATATGTTCTTCATCTCATTTATTGAGTACTTCAGTTCTAGGATGTCTGTCTGATTGTTTTGTGGTGTTTTAATCTCTTTGGTAAATTATCTTTATTCATTAATTTTATTCCTGAGCTTATTGAACTGCCTTTTTGAATTTTCTTATAGTTTGATTAGTTTCTTTATGACAGCTATTTTGGGTTTCCTATTACAGTAAGTCCCCTACATACAAATGAGTTTCATTCTAAGAGTGCCTTTGTAAGTCCCCAATTTGATTATAAAGTCCAACAAAGTTAGCCTAGGTACCCAACTATATAGTACTGTAATAGGTTTATAATACTTATCACACAAATAATACACAAAACAAATTCAAAACATAAAGAAAATATTTTTAATCTTATAATACCTTGAAAACTTCAGTAGTACAACAACTAGCATACAAGGCCTGGCAGTGAGTGAACATGTAAGAAGTACTGAGTGGAGGAAGGAGAGGAAGTGGAAAATGGTAGAGCTGACGGATCATCAACAATAAGAGATGGAGGACAGGCTGCAGTCTCACTCACAGCTGATGGAATGCACATTTGCACCTTTGAAAGTTCACAACTTGAAGGTATGTATGTAGGAGACTTACATTTTGTGTATTTAAGTTTTGTTTTTGAAGAACTGTCATCTTCTTTTTGTGATATTATATTACCATGATTTTCCATGTTGCTTGAAGAGTTCTTTATCTGCTGGTACATTTGAAGTAGTGAATACTTTTCTTCTTTAGGTAGAGCATTTTCAATTTGATTCTAATATTAATAAATCAACAGATTAGTAATTAGAGCCCATTCTTTTTTTCTGGTAGATGGCACTGTAACAGAAGTTTCGGGTTTCTCCTACCTGAGCTTCCTTCTGGTTGTATATGTGCACGTACACTCTTCACCCGCCCCCTCTGTCAGAGGTTTTGCCCTGTGCCCCCTTGCTGTTTACGCTTCCAGGGTTGCTGATGACTTTTTTGTGTTTGTGTTGCTGTGTCACTGGCATTGCCACCTGAAACACTCAGTTGCAGGTAGCTTTGTTTTTTCTGGAATCATCAGGTTCATGGGCTCTGTCAGAGTAAGGAAAGATGAAAGGAAGCTGGGACTATGAGCACCTCTGCCAGTCCGGGGCTGTCAGGTTTGTGGGCACCAGCCCTGCAGGTGGAGGATGGAGGGGGCAGAGTCACGGACACCTGCACTGCTGGAGATACAGGTCTCAGGCTCTGCTGACACAGCCGCCCGGCTCCCTGTGACTGGCCACCATCAAGCTGGGAGGATGGAGTCATGGGCACTGCTCCCCTCCCGCTACTGTCTTCCCTGGGGCTCTGGGCTCAGTTGCTGCAGCTGGGGGTCCAGGATTGCAGGCACAGCCTCCACTGTCCCTCTGGTGTGCCTCCTCTATGTATTTCAGTCCACCCATCTTCACGTACAGATGTGTGGAGCTCTTTAGCATCGTGGTATGTTGGACAGAGGAAACTTCGTTGAGTTATGGAAACTTTACTGGCTATACGCTGAAGGGATGAGACAAAAGAAGTGCCACAGGCTGCCATGATGCCGACATCACCTGCCTTTTCAACCGTTTTAGTGGTTTTCAGTTGAATTGGGCTGCACCTGTGGATGGAATGAATAACCCCAGTGAATGTGAAAATTATGATTCTCCTGATAGCATCTTCAGAGGCTAATTATAAGGAGGAAAGTGTTCTCATCAGATGGGCTCTCTACTGGCTACCCAGGTACTTAGATTCTTGGTGTAAGGACTACTTGGTCTTTGTGAAGGCTGGAGGTTATTTGAGAGCACTGATCTGTTTCTGTGTCAGTCCCTGTTACTGCCTTTGGAGGTTTTTATATAACTCTGTCACTCTTTTTAGTGAGAGATTTTTTTCTTATGGCTTTATCCTAGAATCAAATGCCATGCCTCTGATCCCTTGTACTTGTTTATCTGTAGCTGTTTAACTTCCACCCTGAGCATAGCATGAACATTTCCTTATCCAGCTGTCTCTGATCTTAGGGATCTTTAGGGCATTATTGGAAAAATTTACTTAAAAACAAGCTTTTTCTTTCACATATGAAAAAGCTGGCTTAAAACTCACATTAAAACTCAACATTCAAAAAATGAAGATCATGGCATCTTGTCCCATCATTCTTGGCAAATAGAAGGAGAAACAATGGAAACAGTGAGAAACTTTATTTTGGGGGGCTCCAAAGTCATTGCAGATGGTGACTGTAGCCATGAAATCAAAAGACACTTGTTCCTTGGAAGAAAAGCTATGACCAACCTAGACAGCTTATTAAAAAGTAGAGACATTACTTTGCCAATAATGGTCTGTCTAGTCAAAGCTACGGTTTTTCCAATAGTCATGCATAGATGTGAGTGTTGGACTACAGAGAAAGCCAAATGCCAAAGAATTAATGCTTTTGAACTGTGGTGTAAGAGAAGACTCTTGAAAGTCCCTTGGACTGCAAGGAGATCCAGCCAGTCCATTCTAAAGGAGATCAGTCCTGGGTGTTCTTTGGAAAGAATGATGCAAAAGCTGAAACTCCAGTACTTTGACCACCTCATGCAAAGAGTTGACTGACTCATTGGAAAAAACTCTGATACTGGGAGGGATTGAAGGCAGGTGGAGAAGGGGATGACAGAGGATGAAATGGCTGGATGGCATCACCGACTCGATGGACATGAGTTTGAGCGAACTCCCGGAGTTGGTGATGGACAGGGAGGCCTGGCAGGCTGTGATTCTTTGGGTCACAATTGGACACAACTGAGCAACTGATCTGAACTGAACTGAACTGAACTGAAGAGTTTGAAATTTATATGAAATCAGGTCTGTCAATATTTGTCTTAACAGTATCTTATTTTGGTTGTATTATAGTCTTTCTCACTAAAATAGTATAAGTTACTCGAAATATTTGCACTTCTATGGGATTTTTGTACATTTCAATTTTTATTTTATGTAAAACATATGTAATTATTTAACAAATATGTTTCTAAATGAATTACCATTTTTTCCAGCATGTTTGTTGAACATGCCTCCATTCTGTACTTACATGAAGTGCTACTCTTGTCTTATATCAAATGCCTGTTTTTATTTTTTTCATTGAATTCTTTGTTCTCTAAATTTTTGCTTAATAGCATACCATTGTAGTTTCTGGTACTCTATAAGTAAGTGATGTGAGCAATTTTCTCATTATTTTTAATCTTTTAATTGCTATTTAACTCATATTCTTATAAAATTATTTATTCAGGTGGTCATTATAATTATTTGGTCAAATGCTCTTACGAATTCTGAATATAATTTTTAGTTTCTTCTAGCCGACAACCCACCTGTAGAAAACTGCTTAAGATCCCTCTCTTTCTGCCTGTGATCTGAACTCATCACTTTGATAAGTTTGTAAGTGGTTGTGTGATTCTTTTGATAATTTTTTTTATCTGTCTTCACTTTGTCTCTCCTTCTAAGTGTGTGATGCTCTTCGATTAATTTTTATTAATCTGCTTGCAGTTGTGGAACTCTTGGATTATAATATGTGGTCAGGAGATAATTTCTGAATGAATTGATGATTTTCTCTCTCTGTCCTTTTCTGAACTGAAGTATCTACAGCTATACATGGGCAGAGTGGAGAGGTGACTAATAACAGACTGTGGCTTCACTAAAGGACGCAAATAGAGTAGCAAGCTTAATGAGCCCAGCACAGAGCCCTAACAAACATTTAAGCTTTGCTTTTTGTTGCACTCTCCTTCTGTGTGACAGATTCATGGTAAGACAAAAATGAGGATTTTTTTCCCTGCCAGACTTATTTAGATTCATTACTGAACCTCTCTGGCTCAGTACTGTATTGGTTAATGCATATATATCCTTTATTTTATGGTCTATTTCTTATTCTATACTCAAACCAGATTGTAATCCTGAAGATAAAATCTGGGCAAACAGGATCCCTTTTCTTCTATTTGTAATTTGAACTTGTATGGCCCTCCAGAAGGAAAAGACCACATAATGTGTTCTGTGCCTGTCAGAGTTTCCGTCACTATCTTGTGCTTAATTTTGCTCCAGTTTGTGAATATGTCTTTGTCGTCCCTCCACTGCAGGAGTGGGGCCAGACCAGATTTTGCCCTGCTTCTCATTTCCCCAAAGTGAATCTATACCAGGACTTTGCAATAATGCTTTCTGTCTCAGTCATTTAAATGGAGTATTCAAAAAGAGTCTTACACATTTCTTACTTGGCTTCATCTTTATTATTCATTGCAGATTTTCTGTTTCATTTTTCAATTTCCAGAAATAGGCCAACTTTTACTGTGAGTAGGAATTTTGGCTAGAGCAGGAAACATTTGTCTAAAATATGGCTTTGAGTGATTGTGAATAGATGTACTCTGTTCTTCCCTTCACAATCGATCAACCTCAGAATATCTCTGAGAAGGAAACAAACTTTCAAACACCGATCCCGTGACAGCTGTCTTTCAACCAAGTTAGAATTGGGAAAGATAAAGGCTATAGCACTTGAACAGATAAAAGTTACCTGTTTTACCTTGATAAAAAACAAATAAATTATGATACATAAGTCACCAACAGTCTACATTTCCCGTTTGTATTATATGGTGATATTAAGGCTGCAACAGTGAGCTGTCTCCCGATCAGGTTCCCTGGATTTTCTCCTCTCTCTCTTCCTCTATCATCCCTCCCACTCTCAGCCATCCCCAGGGTTTTGGAGATTAGAAGACTCTGTTGGGGGAGGAGATAGAATTCCCATTGCGGGATTCCTGGATCCAGGCTTTCTAAGTAGGGGAGCACATTCTTCTTTGTATAGGTTGTCATCGATCCTCTGACTCAGTTGATTCTCTTGTGCATATTTGTGTAGAGGTGAATCTGCTCATCTTCCATGAGCAACTTGGGCTGTGGCTTACCCTACTTACTCTATCCATTATTCACCTTCCATCCATTTTCAAAATCTCCCATCTTCTCACAGAACTTCTTCTGTTCTTGCCATTATAAATTTACATTAAAAATGTTTTTGTGTTTTGTTACTTTTATTTTAGTAGACTCTCTGAAGAGAAAGGGAATAATATGTGAGTTCAGTCTGCCATCTTTCTTTGAAAAGTTATTGGCTTACATCAGGAATTCCCTGGTGGTTCATGGTCAGGACTCGGTACTTGCATTGCTGTTGGGAGGGGTTTGCATACACACACACAGAGACACACACACAGGCTAACATTTCTCTCTTTTTCAAAACTATGCTCATCTGCCACCTTATATAGCTTCATCTATTACTCTCCTTTCGTCCTTGGCTTCCCAGACATTTTGTGAAAGAATTATCTATGCTCATTCCCATTAGTTGCTCACATTCTATTCTTTCCTTCCCACTCCTGGCTGGTATCTGGCTGTGTCAGTATACTTAAACAGTTCTGGATAAGGCCATGAGTAGCTTTCATATTGCTCAAAAAATCATTTAAAATTCTTTTTAGTGTTCTCCTTACACTTAGGAATTGTTAAAAACAAAACTCAACTCAGTAAATTTTAAAGATCCCTTAGGTCTTATTCAATGATTCTTGTATGGGTCAGAGTCCAATCTAGTAGACAGAAGGGATCTCTGAAGAGCTATACAGTGAAGTAATTTCATAGACAGAAAGGGAAAGGAACAAGGAAGCTGAACTAGGCAGAAAAGCAGATAAGTTATTACAGGTCACTTTCCTTATAGGGAATGGCAAAAATTATCAGGCAGATTGCCTAACCAATGCTGATCAGGCAATTCCTGGTTGACTGGTATTAAACTCATTTTTGTGAAAGCCAAAACTGTAATTAAGTCTCAGTTTGCTGTGTAGGATTAGCATGAATGAATCAATCTGGGGTCTGTTGTCTTGTTTTTAACTGAGCCTGTGACAATATTCCTGCTTCTTCAAAATACTACTGACTTTCATAACAGAGCAGTTTTCTAGTTTCTTTTCTTTGCAAACCTGGATGCACTCCTCTTCTGTTGGCTTTGCAGGCTCATTGAACCTTATGCATACATGCATACTGTAATTCATTATGGCGTTCTTTCTTTGTTCTCTTACTCTAAATGACCTCTTGGTTTCACTGGTCAACCATATGTGAATTATTGTCTTGTCTATCAAGCATTGTATCAGAGTTCTGTCTAAGAAACAGAAATGTTATTTTGCATACTATGGAATATGGAATTTATTATTTTATAGGCATTTGATCTCATGAAGAAATACTCTTGCCTGGAAAATCCCATGGACAGAGGAGCCTGGTAGGCTGCAGTCCATGGGGTCGCTGAGAGTCAGACACGACTGAGCGACTTCACTTTCACTTTTCACTTTCATGCATTGGAAAAGGAAATGGCAACCCACTCCAGTGTTCTTGCCTGGAGAATACCAGGGACGGGGGGAGCCTGGTGGGCTGCCATCTCTGGGGTCACACAGAGTCGGACACGACTGAAGCGACTTAGCAGCAGCAATAGCAGCAGCAATATGAGTGTTTCCTCTGTGATTAGCAGTGGGTCTAAGTCATGGGGACAGGTCCTTGGGGGATAAGAGAACCTGACATGGGGGAGGATAATAATAAACTGAAATCCAGCAGGATGAGCTGAAGACTGTTTTGGTCTTTTACAGCCTCCAATCATCCAATTACCTGACTTTGATAATTCAAGTAATCTGCAAAGGAAGCTGGTGCCCTTGGTTACAATAGAAAACTCCTTCCTGGCCCATGAGTTAGAGAAGATGAAGGATGGGAGCTGATGGAGCTGTCGACTGAACCGCTGCCCCACACCTACAAGGTGAGTCAGTGATAACATCTGTAAGTTGCAATAGTGTCCCTAATCGACTTCCTACATGGAAGAATAATACAAGGGATATAGCTACTGCCTTCTAAATCTCACACAAAAATCTCTATGGTCTACACTAAACTTGAACTATTAATACACAGGGAAGGAAGTTCTAGAAAATGTAGTTTCAATTTAACTAAGTAGACACAGGACAACCCCATTACAAATCTTGAGTTCCAGGTCCATAAAACTAGGGTGACCACATAATTTGCTTTTAAAATAGGGCACTTTAGAGAATGAAAGGTCATGATGGGGCAAGTGCTAAAACCCTCATGCAATCCAGGCCATCTATTTCAGAACATATACTCTAAACCTGCAAATTATCTACTTTAGACTGGACCTCTTGAAGTATTTCCTCCAAGTTCAGCTTCTGATGCTAGTCAAGTTTACTCTTAGCATCATGCTAAATTGTATTAGCGTAAGAGACACATTTCTGTATCAACCAAAATTTCTTTCCTGGTCGTTAGAATTTTTTGTCATGATCAGTTCAGTCAGTCGTGTCTGAATCTTTGTGACTCCATGGACTGCAGCACGCCAGGCCTCCCTATCCATCACCAACTCTCAGAGTTTACTCAAACTCATGTCCATTGAGTCAATGATGACATCCAACCATCTCATCCTGTCATCCCCTTCTCCTCCCACCTTCGATCTTTCCCAGCATCAAGGTCTTTTCAAATGGGTCAATTCTTCACATCAAGTGGCCAAGTGTTGGAGTTTCAGTTTCAGCTTCAGTCCTTCCAATGAACGTTCAGGACTGATTTCCTTTAGGATGAACTGGTTGGATCTCCTTGCAGTCCAAGGGACTCTCACGAGTCTTCTCCAATATCACAGTTCAAAAGCATCAATTCAAAAGCATCAGTTTGTCGAGACAGTCTCTATAATAAAGAGCTTTAAATATTGTGTTTTCCTATTATCCTGTTTTCCATTTATTTCTACTTCTCCCCCATGGAATTGTCTCAGTTTAAGTGAGTCTTTGTCTTTAAATCAATATATGGGCTTTGTGTACCTACAAAAGGCCTTGTAGTTTAATTTGGAGGCACCATAATTTCTGGAGTTTATCTAAATTGCATCAATTCATTTGGTGATTAAAAACATATTTTTTTTCAAATTCACATTTGAATGTTTTTAATTATATTTTGATCTCACAGTAGCATCCAGCTCTAAAATGAGGTGGAGCTGAGGCAGTGATGCTAGGTCTAGAGAGTGGTGGAAAACACAGATTATCATTAGCATGAGGTTTGACTGCACAGAGATTATAATAAATCATTCATTTGCAGACTCATATCAAAACCCTCTCAGCGAGTGACAAGTGACAATTATGCTGTGTCTGGTGGTAGGTTCTACAGTGGCAAGTGAGTTGACATACTTCAATTGTACAGCGGCATCTAGTGGCAGGCTTTATGACAGATTTCAGACTATTGTTCAAAGTATGCGTTTCAAATATGTGGTTTCTACTTTTAAGATTTTTGAAACATTTGCTTTTCTGTGGTTTGTTTTTTTAAAGATTTCTGATCTATCAATTCAGTTCAGTTCAGTCGCTCAGTCACGTCCGACTCTTTGCGACCCCATGAATCGCAGCACGCCAGGCCTCCTTGTTCATCACCATCTCCTGGAGTTCACTCAGACTCACGTCCATCGAGTCCGTGATGCCATCCAGCATCTCATCCTCGGTCGTCCCCTTCTCCTCCTGCCCCCAATCCCTCCCAGCATCAGAGTCCTTTCCAGTGAGTCAATTCTTCGCATGAGGTGGCCAAAGTACTGGAGTTTCAGCTTTAGCATCATTCCTTCTAAAGAAATCCCAGGGCTGATCTCCTTCAGAATGGCCTGGTTGGATCTCCTTGCAGTCCAAGGGACTCTCAAAAGTCTTCTCCAACACCACAATTCAAAAGCATCAAATCTTCGGTGCTCAGCCTTCTTCACAGTCCAACTTTCACATCCATACCTGACCACAGGAAAAACCATAGCCTTGACTAGATGGACCTAGAGCAAGCTAAAAACACAGAACGATACATGTCATGGGAATGACCTCCTGTCTGGAACAGCCTCCTCCTCAAGGCAGCAGCCTCAGCTGAGCAGCAAGCACTGGCCGACATCCACTGTCTTTTTGATAGCATTCTTGACTTCCTGGTTCCTCAGACAGTAGATGAATGGATTTAGCATGGGCGTGAGGACTGCATACACAGCCGAGATGAGTTTGTTGGAGTTAAATGAAGCAATAGCTCTGGGCCGAACATACATAAAAATCATGGCTGTGTAATAAATTATGACTACCGTGAGGTGGGATGCACAGGTGGAGAAGGCCTTCTTCCTTCCCTGGGTGGAGGGTATAAGCAGAATGGTGGAGACAATGTAGACGTAGGAGAGGATGGTAGTGGTGAGAGGGAAGACGAGAAAGACAATAGCCAAAGCAAAGTCTACGAGCTCAGCTGTGGACATGTCTTTGCAGGCCAGTTTGAGGATTGGTGAGATGTCACAGAAAAAGTGGTTCATGACATTGGAGCCACAGAAAGTGACATGTGAAATAAAATAGACCTTGATCACAGTGATCATGAAACCAGTCATGTAAGAGAAAGCCACCAGCTGCGCACAGTGACCTGTGGTCATGATGACCGGGTATCTGAGAGGGTGGCAGATGGCCACATAGCGGTCATAGGCCATGGCTGCCAGAAGTACACACTCCGTGCAGGCAAGCGAGATAAAGAAGTACAGCTGGGTCATGCAGCCTGTGAAGGAGATGCGTCGCCTCTGCAGGAGGAATCCATCCAGCATCTTGGGGACGGTGACAGACACATACCAGAACTCCAGGAAGGACAGGCTACTCAGGAAATAGTACATGGGCTTATGGAGGGAGCCAGTGACCCAGACAGTGAGCATGATGACCAGATTCTCTACTACCACCAGCAAGTAGACCACAAGGAAGAGGGAGAAGAGCAGGACCTGCAGCCAGGGGGCGGTGGGGAAGCCCACAAGGACGAACTCACTCACCAGAGTGCTGTTTCTCCCCAGCATGACTAAGAGCTCTGAGAGGCAGGAAGTCATCACCGATAATGAAAGTGGCTATGACATTGGAGAGGAGACCAGTATGTCAGCAAATCAGTCTTCCTGAGAATGAGATTCATAAAATAATCTCTGTCAGTATGAAGTAATCTTCCAATGGGAAGCATACATTTCCATCAAAAAAAATGTTGTGTGTTTGTTATGAAAAACTCCTGGACTCAAAGTGCACTCCCATCCCTTACTCTCACTCACCTGATGAAATATTTGAATGTCACTCTCCATGTCATTCCTTATTCCTTTGTCCATGAACATGGACCAATGGTCTCTCACTTGCTGGTTTCAAATCTCAATTTAATTAGAAAGCTACAGCACAAAGACATTTTTACTGCCTGGAAGAAATGTTTAGATTAATGTCAGAAAAAGCTCCAGGGTTTAATATTGGGGTGATCTATTGCCTATAGTCCTTTGATCCACCACTGTTTTTTTGGAGTAGAGTCTGTGGAAATTAAAAAAAAAGATAACTCTTTTTTAATGGACAATCCATTAATGACTCTCTATTGCTCTAGTTAAAAGTTTGTATTTTGACCCCTACGTATTTCTCCAGCCTCTCTTGGCACCCTCTAAATTGTTTCCATGCTTGAGATATACTCAAATAGTTCTGCTCCTCAAGCACACTGTAATCACTCTTGCATTTTACATGCGCTCATCCCTCTTCTTTTTATGCCTTTTCCCCATTTTTATCTGTTGATTAAGATTCCATGTAGGAGATAACCCCACCAAAGCAGAGTGAAATACTTCAGCAACCTTTTCTTCCAATGCACAACCTTCTCATGCATTGAGATATCTCTCCTTTACACTGTATCTTTCAAAACTCAGGGAGATATTGTTCAAAGGGTTTAATATTCTGGTTATATGATGAATAAGCTCTGGGATTCTATTGTACAGCCTGGTGACTACTGTTATTAATGCTGCATTATATACTTGCAAGTTGCTAAAAGAATAGATCTTATATGTTCTCATCACACACAAAGAAATCAAAATTATGTTACATAATAGAGGTGTTAACTAACCTTATTGTGGTAAGTTTTTCATAATATATATGTGTATGAAGTCATCATATTATACTGCTTAATCTGTCAAAATGTTATCTGTTGATTAGATCTCAAAAGAACTGGGAAAAAAAAGACTGTCCTTCAAGACTGTGAACCCAATGCCTAGAATAGTGACTGGAAAACATAAATATTATCAAATATGTATTAACAAGTGAATTAATCCCTTTAAGCTGGTGGCAGGAGGCACGTACCTATGAGGCTACACATCTTTGGACATATGTCCATCTTGCATACTGAGGGTGTGTGCTGTGCTTAGTCACTCAGTTGTGTCCAACTCTTTGCAACCCCATGGACTGTAGCCCACCAGGCTCCTCTGTCCATGGGGATTCTCCAGGCACGAATACTGGAGTGGGTTGCCATGCCTTCTTCCAAGGGCTCTTCCCAATCCAGGGAACAAACCCAGGTCTCCCACCTTGCAGGCAGATTCTTTACCATCTGAGCCACCAGGGAAGCCCACATACCCAGGGTAATTTTGTGTTAAATATATCCACCCTATCTGAGAACACTGGATATGATCCTTTGTCTCAGGTCACGTGGTAGGTCAGAGTCTCTGTCAGCCATTGTCGCAAGCTCTACCTAGAGGGGTAAGGAAAACGGAGGCCAGAGCATACACGAATACGATACAAGGATAGGCCACCTTGCAAGGCTGGAAGAAAGAGCCGTTTGTGAAGCAGCCCAATTACTTTAATCTATGGCTAAGAGGTCACCACAGGTTTATCTCTTGAAAAGTATGTAAATGAATATATATCTCCACATTCATGAATATATCACACTCATCCATAAAGACTGAGTTTAGGTCCCACCTTCAGAATATTGTTCACTCTTTTGGCCAAACAATTTGTCCACCCTACTGTCCACTTAACACACAGAAGTTGGGAGATCAATCAAGGATCATCTTGATAACCTTTTGGATAGAGAGCTGGCCATGGCTCATGGCAAGGGACAGAAAGATGAGAGGCCAAAATACATATTATTTTTGCCACTGCCTCCTTTCCACAGCAGCACATGTCAGCAGACCTCTGCACTGCTTGCTGGATAGAAAGGGATTATGTCTCACCCCAGGACCACCAATCAACACCTTTCACAGGTGATGTAGTTCATTTGTAAGCAGTTCTCAGCCTGTCTCTCAGTGCCTTTGACCTAGTGTTTTTCTTTGGGAAAAACAACTGGATCTGATAGCAGAAAGGAGTGATATTTCCCACGTTCTTTAGTATATAGAGACTTTCCTTCAGGGTGTGGGTTAGTGTAACAGTCTGCATTTTCACTATATGTCACATAATTTCCCACACTTCCCTCTGCAGATGAGTTATCAGCACTGACTTTAGAGTCAGAATAAGGCTACCAGCTATGTCATCCTAAACAGAATATTTAACAGTCAGGTACTTCAACAATAAAAATGTATATAATAAAAGAACATAATGTTAATAATGCCTACCTTACTGGTTTGTTGTGAGGATAAATGTGATAATGCATGGATAAGGCACTAGACTCATACATGCTACTCATGTGTGTTTGTTTAAACATGCAGCCTTTTTCATTTTCACTTTCATCCTTACTTGCTTTTTTTTAATGTTTTATTCTAGGGGAATGAGGTAAGCCAATTTTCTGGGGAATAGGATTATAGTATCTTTGAAGAGCTCTGAGTTGAAGATCACTCATGCCTCCTTTCTTGTTTTCTTATCCTATGTTGCTTTCATATATTTAATTATATCACTGTTACTTCATATTCTCCTCCATGTATTTACCACAAATGCACCTCTCAGCAGACTTTATTTTTTATCATAGAGAAATGCAGAATTCTATTTTCCTTGTCTTCAGAACTAACAGCCCTGAGCTCTAGAATCTCTGTGGTACTTGAGGAAAAAATCCTTTCATTAAAGTATAGAATTTGTTTTCAGTCTTTTGTATGCTCATTCTCAAGAGAAAACACAGATACCAACAGACTTTTCCTGGAACAGGAAACATATCTTTTTGCCCTCGTCCAACATCCAATCTCTCAGCTGCCCAAATTTCCCCAACCTTGGGTAAATGTGTACTGGATCTTCATTTCCCCACTCATTCCCCCATAATACCCTTTCTCCCATCCAAAAATGATGCCTGCAGTCATTTCCCTAAGCCTCTCCTCATCTTCCCTGGAACTTTCTTCAGGGATCAACAAATCTCACCTGGTACCTTCAACTTCTCACCAGGATCCACCTTCTCTATCTTCAAGAGTGAAAAATTCTGCAGACATTTGCACTAATCTTGAGAAAGCAGGCTGGCCTGCATATTTTTGTACTTCCTGGATATCCATGTCTGGTCTCTGCTTAGACTGCCTGATCAGTACTGCAGCACTGAGACCAGAAGACTAGAGCTGAGGCAGAATATATTTAACACTCATCCTCTCTTCCTCCCACAGGACTCACTCACATAGTCTCTCTTGGCTCCAGGGAAACTCTGTGCTGCCAAGATTATGTCCAGGGAACCTGGACAGGGAGGTTGACTCTCCATCCACCTATCTATTCCTCTTCATACTCGAATATGTTTAACTATATCTGTAGAGAGTGGGGCCCTTTTTTCTTTCTACTATATGCACAGTAGTGCAGCACCAAATTACTCAAAAATCAGAGTAAGAACTCTGAGTCAGTTAATAAGGTAATTAATACATTTATTTGCTCATTCATTACAAAAATCACATCCTGCTTTTATTGTGCTCTTTTACGTACAAGTCAATGTGCTATACATTTTTGGAGTAAAATTATGTAGATCATGGCTTCTGCCCTCTAGGAACTTCTAATATTCTAATTGAAGTCAGAAGAACATAGTGTAATGAATATAGTATGTGATGTGTGACAAAGGAGAGATGCAAACGAAGTGTTCTAGGTACACCGATGAGAAAGAAATAGTTTCTAACACAGGAATCTAGAAAAGGTTTCATCAAAGAAGTGTCATTCCAGACTCATTGCAGGAAGGTAGCATGAAAATAATGCAATGAGAAATAATTTTGGTACATCAGTCAGAAGATCTAGTTATAATGTAGATTCCATCATTTTAAAGACATTTGACCTTAAAAATTATCTTTATTCCTCAGGATTTTATCCCACAAAACATGGTAATAACAATTCCCTTGTCACTATCATATTATTAATGTTAGTTTCAGAAGTAGTATGAATATGAGTATGTATATGAAAACAGCTCTAAAACTGCTTTGTGATAAGTATGCAAATGTAAATATTACCTATGTTGGAATATGAACCACAGCCACGATTTGATCAGAAGAAATGATGTAAGAAAGCTTTCAGTATAGAGAGACAAGCACAAGAGAATGCAGCATGATGATGGCTGAAAGTAGACAGGTGGCTACAGAGTCCTCTGCCTTGGACTGCAGGAAGCGCTCAGTCATTCAGTGAGCATCTGAGAAGTACGTGCTGTGTGTTAAGAGCAGTGCAAAATGACAATCCCTTTTGTCTGTCAGGGCTTCCCTTGTGGCTCACTGGTGAAGAGTCCACCAGCAATGAGGGAGACCTGGCTTCAATCTCTGGGTTGGGAAGATTCCTGGAGAAGAAAAAGGCTACCTACTCCAGTATTCTGGCCTGAGAATTCCATGGACTATATAGTCCAAGGAGTCACGAAGAGTTGGACATGACTGAGTGACTTTCACGTTCACTTTTGTCTGTCAGGTTATCCACAGAAGAGTGAGCCCACAGAATCTCTGCTCTTAATTGTGCCTCAGTAGTGGAGAAGATCCCCTAGAGAAGGAAATAGCAACCCACTCCAGTATTCTTGCCTGGGAAACCCTGTGGATGGAGAAGCCTGGAAGAATACAGTCCACGGGGTCACAAAGAGTCGGACGTAACTGAGCGACTTCACTTTAACTGTAAAATTGAAAATCAAGTGCTAGAAGTTTTGCAAGAACAAAGGCCCGGGAGATACATTTGTATGTCTGTGAATAGGTGGATGAAGTGAGTGGACCAGTGACCTGAAAAATAAGAAGTTCTAGAGAAATAAACTCCTAAAGATCCTGGAGGATAACATCTAGGCAGCATCTGTCTATTGTAACTTATTATCATTTAAGGTAATACTAGTGATTTGTTCTAAATAGGATATATAACTTGTTCCAAATTACTCTTTTCCATCCTGCCTGAGAAGAATTCAAATGAATCTGTGATATAGCAACTCTTCCTAGGTATATTGGCAGGTATATGTATGATCTCAGAATACACAGATAACATAGACACGATGTGACAACTAGCAGTGGTGGATTCATTTACATTGTTTACACTTCTGTAACATTCAGAAAACGAAGATCATGGCATCCCGTCCCATCACTTCATGGGAAATAGATGGGGAAACAGTGGAAACAGTGTCAGACTTTATTTTTCTGGGTTCCAAAATCACTGCAGATGGTGACTGCAGCCATGAAATTAAAAGGCACTTACTCCTTGGAAGAAAAGTTGTGACCAACCTAGATAGCATATTCAAAAGCAGAGATATTACTTTGCCGACTAAGGTCCGTCTAGTCAAGGTTATGGTTTTTCCTGTGGTCATGTATGGATGTGAGAGTTGGACTGTGAAGAAGGCTGAGTGCCAAAGAATTGATGCTTTTGACCTGTGGTGTTGGAAAAGACTCTTGAGAGTCCCTTGGACTGCAAGGAGATCCAACCAGTCCATTCCAAAGGAGATCAGCCTTGGGATTTCTTTGGAAGGAATGATGCTAAAGCTGAAACTCCAGTACTTTAGCCACCTCATGTGAAGAGTTGACTCATTGGAAAAGACTCTGATGCTGGGAGGGATTGGGGGCAGGAGGAGAAGGGGACGACAGAGGATGAGATGGCTGGATGGCATCACTGACTCAATGGACATGAGTTTGGGGTAAACTCCGGGAACTGGTGACGGACAGGGAGGCCTGGCGTGCTGCGATTCATGGGGTCGCAAAGAGTCGGACACAACTGAGCGACTGAACTGAACTGAACTGAACACTTCTGTATCTAGGCCTTAAGAGGAAACCAATTTTCTTCACATACAAACCAAGCACAGTAGTATCTTCCTGTGCCCAGTTGCTCAGTCATATCTGACTCTTTGCAACCCCATGGGTCACAGGCTGCCAAACTCTTCTGTCCATGGGATTTTCCAGACAAGAATTCTGGAGTCAGTTGCCATTTCCTATTCCAGAGTGTTTTCTTACCTATCTCCAAATACAAGTCGAAAATGATGAATGTTTGTAGTTTGACTTTGTATTTGCCAAGTAACACAGACAGGAGTTTCCAAATTACTCACTGAGCAGTGTCAGCATTTTATTTCAAATAAAAATTATTTTTATTATTTATCATTTATACTATCTACTCATAACACACTACCTTCTATATCAGGAAGTCCAATAGAAACATACCTGTTTTGTTCTTTAAAAAACTAAGGCTGGGCCTAGTCCTTCCCATACTCCATCCATTCATATTCTTTGTCTAAAGGCATGTGTGAGTCAGCACCATTCTAGAAATTAGATCACTGGTGTTCAAGAAATGAGACTATGGAACATGAAAATCAAGAAGGTATTATCCCCCTAAGGAATGACTGTAAGAGAAAATGAAAACATCTGTGCTATAGGCCCTCTCTTGTCTCTGCTTTCCTGCCGCAAATAGTGACACCTAAAAGAGCCAGTGTCATGAGTTAGAGTTGCTAAATATATAAAGCAAAACAGTGTCATGTATACTTTATTTTAACTCTCCCTTATCAATCAGCTAAATTAAAACAGCATCAACGCATGAATTTCATGAGAATTAAAAATCTAGAAAATTGTGAAAAAGTTAATATGGAGTCACTGAAATCAACTGAATTCTATTCAATTATTTAGTATAAAAAGACTGATAATGTATTCCTTTTTAAGTAAACTTTTTATTTTGGGATGATGTTGGATTTGCAGAAAAGTTTTAAAGAGACTTCTCATATTTTACTAGTTTGTTTCTCCTAATATTATCACCTGACCTCACAATGTACACTTTCAAAACTAAGAAAGCAAGACTTGTACATTTTTTTGGTTACTAAACTCCAGGTTTTATTCATACTTTACCAGGTTTTTCCATATTCTTTTTACATTCCAGGATCCAATGAGATATCACATTCCTTTTAGGTGTCTTAGTCTCTTAGTTCCCAGGATTTGATAGTTTTAGTCTTTACTTGAATTTACTTGTTTTAGTCTTTACTTGAATCCTTTCAACTGTAAGGGATTCTTAATGTAGCAGGATAGGCTATTTAGTACTATAGAAGGAGTTTATTCAAAATTGAAGGTTGTTTCCATGTCCTGGCTATTATAAACAGTGCTGCAATGAACATTGGGGTACATGTGTCTCTCTCACTTCTGGTTTCCTCGAGTGTGTATGCCCAGCAGTGGGATTGCTGGGTCATAAGGCAGTTCTATTTGCAATTTTTAAGGAATCTCCACACTGTTCTCCATAGTGGCTGTACTAGTTTGCATTCCCACCAGCAGTGTAAGAGGGTTCCCTTTTCTCCACACCCTCTCCAGTATTTATTGCTTGCAGACTTTTGGATCGCAGCCATTCTGACTAGTATGAAATGGTATCTGAAGCTGGAGCCGATTATACAGAGTGAAGCCAGAAAGAAAAACACCAATACAGTATACTAACACATATATATGGAATTTAGAAAGATGGTAATGATGACCCTGTATGCAAGACGGCAAAAGAGACACAGATGTGTAGAATGGACTTTTGTACTCTGAGGGAGAGGGTGGGATGCTTTAGGAGAATGGCATTGAAACATGTATACTATCATGTAAGAAACGAATTGCCAGTCTATGTTCGATACAGGATACAGGATGCTTGGGGCTCATGCACGGGGATGATCCAGAGAGATGATATGGGGTGGGAGGTAGGAGCGGGGTTCATGATTGGGAACTCATGTACACCCATGGCAGATTCATGTCAATGTATGGCAAAACCAATACAGTATTGTAAAGTAAAATAAAGTAAAAATAAAATTTTTTAAAAATTGAAGGGAATCAGTAGACATTTTTGAGAACAAAAGCTGTCTACGTTGATCCTCACGTGCTGTGTAGATATTTGTTGCCTCTGGCCACTCTCAATATCTCTCCTGTCTGAAAGATCCTGTCTGGATCCAGTACTCCTATTTCCTATAATGATGAAGGAGACTGGAGATTTCCGCCAGACAATACCCTGGCCAAACGAAATTACAAAAGAGCCACACCATTTATCAATATTTCGAAAAATTTGTAATTATAAAGATGATTTGAAATAAATAGGATCAAATGTAATAAGAATTTTTTTTAAGTCCTCTATCTAGTTTTATGGACAAATAATTACATCAGTGGATGATGAAGAATACTTATCTGATAATTAATAGTTCATTTGAAAATCTTAGGTTTGGAATATCAAATTCAATATCAGCCATGAGGATAATATGACTGTGAACATACAGTCCAAGTCAGAAGACGTGTCAGTCCCACCAGTTAACATTGACTCACTTGTTGGGGGCCAGTGTGAGGAACTCTGCCCTTGGCAAAGGTCATGAGGAAAGGGGCTTCGGCATACGCAAAGGCATGATCAAGCCTCAGGAAATTCCCCTGCTCCCAAGCATCTAACCCCAAAACCAGAGTCTGTCTTGTGCTCTCACCTACACCTCTGACTTTATGGGGGCTCTCCCCATAGCCATTTCTCTTGGAGAAGGAGTTAACGTGCAGCTCCAAGGCAGTAAAAATTCCTGGGCGTGACTAGAGTGTTTCAACTTACGGGACTCCTCTGAAGGTTATCTAGCCTGCCTGTATAGGTTCCTCTGGCCACAACAGCCCTCCAACCATGAGAGGCACGAGATGTTTTTTGACTTACTAAAGGCAAATTCTTGTGGGAAGTTAGAAATTATTAGTATAGTGGGTTGGTTGGGAATTATATTGGTAAAGGGTTTTTCATTTGTTGTGTCAATAATTGCTTCGAATTCCCTGCCCTAGGTGGGACAAGGGCGTCTCAGGTTAAACCTCTCTGCGGACACATGATTGTTTAGTACCTCTCAACCATAAACAGCACAGAGAGTTTTGGAGTATTTTGAGAGTCTTAATTAGCATAGGGCTTATCTAATTATTAAGTCAATGGTTGCTGCCAGGCCTCCATATCCTTAGGCACCTGGAAATATATTAATCAATGTATTTGGAATATAGAAAAGGAAATATAGTAGTTTTTGATGTTAGCAATATTAGACTTTTTGAGTTAATGAATTTTCTCTTTTGTAATAGATCACTGTACTTTGTTATAAATCACTGTGTCCTTGCTACATAAAAATGTAACTTTATCACTATCTTAAGACTAAGTAGATCTTAAGGGGAACATTGGTGAAAGGATTTTTATTTGTTGGGCTGATGTTTGCTGCTAAATCTCCATATTCCCTGCCCTTATAATGAATATAACTAGCATATAGGAGAAATAAGTATTAACCTTTAAGAGTAATCATGTTAACCTTGGGTTAAATAAATTCCTTTCTTGATTGTAACTCACTACACCCCTCACCCTATAGGAATGCAACTTTATTTGGAGGGTGGTGCCTTGTTTAAGAAAAAAACACGCTTGGAAAAAATAAGTTTTTGGTTATCAGAAAGAAAGGGTTGTAAATGTCAGCAGGAAAAAATGACTTAAAGATGATGTAAAACCCCTAAGACCTTTTTTTATGTAAAGCACCTGATTTTGATAAGGGTCAGGACTGCTGAGCCCGGCGTGACTCTGTATTCATCCCTATATGTAACAAAAGGTATATAAGAAAATGGGAAAAATAAAGAAATGGGATCAGTTCCTGGAAAGACTGACTCCCCATGTCGTTCATTCTTGTTCCCCGTTTTTCCAGCTGAATTCCCATCTGGAACATGGATGCTATTCCATGTAATCCAAGTTATTCAGCCTCTTTTTCTCCACTAATTTTTCTACTACACTATCCATTTCTAATCTCTCTATATATCTATAATTAAATAGCTTTTTTCCAGGATGCGGACTCCATCCCTACCTTTGGATCACCCTGGATCCACCGGGGCTGGACCCCGGCACTCACTCAAACATGTCAGTTTTGTAATCAAAAGATAAATAAGTGCAGGAGATTGTGCTAAACTTGTTTCCTACATCTGAAGTATTTGGTTTCAAATTTTGAAGTCAGAATTGGAGGTATTTTTTAAAACTAAAAAATTAAAAACACACACACTTTATTGTAAAAAGCTTGCAAAAGAAAGAAAAGCATAATAAAGGAAATCAATATCACAGGTGTTTCAGTTCAGATCAGTTCAGTTGTTCAGTCATGTCCGACTCTTTGCGACCCCATGAATCACAGCACGCCAGGCCTCCCTGCCCATCATCATCTCCTGGAGTTCACCCAAACTCATGTACATCAAGTCAGTGATGCTGTCCAGCCATCTCATCCTCTGTCGTCCCCTTCTCCTCCTGACCCCAGTCCCTCCCAGCATCCAATGTGTCAACTCTTCGCATGAGGTGGCCAAAGTATTGGAGTTTCAACTTCAGCATCATTCCTTCCAAAGAAATCCCAGGACTGATCTCCTTTAGAATGGACTGGTTGGATCTCCTTGCAGTCCAAGGGACTCTCAAGAGTCTTCTCCTACACCACAGTTCAAAAGCATCAATTCTTTGGCACTCAGCTTTCTTCACAGTCCAATTCTCATATCCATACATGACCACTGGAAAAACCATAGCCTTGACTAGACAGACCTTTGTTGGCAAGGTAATATCTCTGCTTTTGAATATGCTGTCTAGGTTGGTCATAACTTTCCTTCCAAGGAGTAAGTGTCTTTTAATTTCATGGCTGCAGTCACCATCTTCACTGATTTTGGAGCCCCCAAAAATAAAGTCTGACACTGTTTCCACTGTTTCCCCATCTATTTCCCATGAAGTGATGGGACCAGATAATATGATCTTCGTTTTCTGATTGTTGAGCTTTAAGCCAACTTTTTCACTCTCCTCTTTCACTTTCATCAAGAGGCTTTTTAGTCACAGGTGTTTACTTTCCGCTAATTGGAGTTTACTGATAAGGAGGCTCATAAAATAGCTACACTACTGATGCCCAGAAGAGGACATTCCCTTCCCAAGACAACTACCCAATTTCAGATACTTATTCGATGGCAGAGGCAGAGATAGATTTTTGGTGAACTGCACATCCAGTCATTTATCTGTTGTCACAGCAAGACATTTATAAGTTTATGTAACTGTTTTGGCACAAATAGATGTGAATAGTATATTAAAATTTTTAATAAGTAGAGACTAGCTAATAATGTCTAATAATAACATTGCTAGTAGCTTTTCATTTACTTTTTAAAATCAAAATATAATTGATTTAAAATATCATATTCATTTCAGGTATACAATACAGTGATTCAATATTTTTATATAGATTATAGCTTTTCATATGCTTTATTAAGCTGTAGACAAATATAGGAAAGTAAACTGCAACAACACAAGGCCCCTACACTTGCAAAGAGAAGTAGCCTATTGTTCTGAGTCTTGGGTGATTGTAAGGAGTTACATTTCCAAAAATCACACTGACATACCCTCTAACCACCTCTCTTTCCAGATGAATAAAGTTGCATACTTTATTGACCAAGAAATGTTTATTTAAATAAATATGCTGGTAATACCTTTGCCCAGAATGCAGTTTATAAGAAAAAGGGGTTCATTGCATAATACTGCTAAGATTTCAAATTCCTTCTAGTCATATTTAAATAAATGAACAAGACTGATGCTATTTTGTACAGTGTAGTATTTTGATACTATTCATAACTTAATATTTGCATTTATTATATTAAGAATATTTTTCTGTCATTACCTCTATTTAGATTACAGTATTGTAATGTCTGCATATTTCACTTAATGTATAGACTAAAAATTTATTAATCAGTCTTCTGTGGAAGTTTAATATATTTCCATATTTTTCTTATAGTAAATACAAATGTCTGTACTTACTATTAAGAAATTTGATATTTCTTAATCACATATTTGTGTTTCAAATGTTTTCAATATTTTTAGCATTTATGATACATACTGCCAACTTTTCTTCTAGCAAGCTGTGCAACTTTGTACCCACTTGTATCCTAGCAAGATGTACAAGGTTTAGTTTCTGAAACCTGCAAAAACTACCTATAGATGTTACACACATGCTTTGCCTACATGGCTCCAAATTATATTCCTTTACTATATTTCCTTATAGCTATCATGTGCTAAACACTATTCTGAGCTCTGCTAATAAAATGATGAACAAACAAATGTGATCTCTGGTTCCTTGGAGCTTATAGTCTAATTAGGAAGACTGAGTATTAAATAAACAACTGCACCCAGTGACTAGTTCAATGTGGGCACTGACCTTGATAAGTCAGGAAAAGAAGCTATGAACCCCCATAGTCCAAGGGGTGATATATTGCCAATACAAAAATTCACAGTTTCCTGTCTCCCTGCCCTGTAATTCACACTAGCACAATCAGTTACGGTCCCACTACTTCACGGGCTACAATTGGTTCCTCCAGCTAGAAGAGGTCTCATCCAGAAGTCTCCTGATGCTTTTCTATAATGAAGTCTATGCTTCCTTGAATGGCTTTTCTCCTGCTTCCCTTTTTTTTATCTTCTGTCTTGGAACTAAAATTCAGTAACAAATCCAGGAAGAGCCACTTAGATGCTAGTTCAGCATTTTTTTTTCCTTAAATATTGGAGTTCAGTCATGTTTTATGCTCATAGTCATCCCCTTCCACCCCACCAGTTTATGTACTTCATGGACCTGTTCTATGTAAATTACAGTAGAGCAGACAACATGAGATCAAGTTCTAGCCTGTATGCTAAGAACTTGCCTTGAAGAAATCCAACTTCTAGCCTGTAATTCACCTCTCTTCCTTGTCCTGAATTAGTTCCTTGGTGGTGCCTTGGAAACTCCAGTCCTTAATTTAGGCTCTAAGAGCTCCTCTGCACTTCTTAGAAGACATAGATCCTAAGTTTAAGAGCACTGGTGGCAGTAGTTTAGTCACTAAGTCTTGTCTCACTCTTGTGATCCCATGGACTGTAGTCCACCAGTCTTCTCTGTCCATGGGATTCTCCAGGCAGAAAATTGGAAGGGGTTGCCATTTCCTCCTCCAGGGGATCTTCCCAACCCAGGGATCAAACCACTTCTCCTACCCTGCAGATGGTCTCCTGCATTGGAGGTGGAATTTTTACCGCTGAATCACCAGGGAAACCTAGTTATTTATCTGAGATTTAATACCTTCCTTCTCCTTGTGCTAGCTTCCCCAGGCTTAGTTAGCGTCATGACCCTGGCGCAGGTGTAGAGTATGGCGTAAGGCTCTCTTTACTTCTTGGTTGCGCAGGCAGTAAATGATGGGGTTGAGCAGTGGTACAATGACAGCATAAAGTACAGACACCAGCTTGTTGGTGTCAAAAGCTGAGAGTGCCTTTGGGCGGGCATAGATGAAGATACTGGCTGCGTAGAAGATGACCACCACAGTAAGGTGAGAGGCACAGGTGGAAAAGGCTTTATGGCGCCCAGCAGCTGAGGGGATGCGCATCACAGCGCCGGTGATGGCCATGTAGGAGGCTCCAGTGACAGAGAGTGGCCCCAGTAGGATAAAAACAGCCAGGACAAAGTCTGTAAGCTCTGTTTTGGACATGTCAGTGCACGAAAGGTTGAGCAATGGAGAGACATCACAGAAAAAGTGGTTGATGATGTTGGGGCCACAGTAGGAGAGGCGAGAAATGAGAAGAACTTTGACCATGGAAATGCCAAAACCTCCAGCCCAGGAGCCAGCTGCCAGCTGCACACACAGCTGGCCACTGACAATGACAGGGTAGTGGAGAGGATGGCAGATGGCCACATAGCGATCATAAGCCATAACTGCTAGGAGGACACACTCAGTGCAGCCCAGGCCCAGGAAAAAGTAGAGCTGCGTCATGCAGCCCTCAAAGGAGATTAGCTGTCCGTGGCCCTGTTTGGACCCAATAAAGCCAGCTAGCATCTTGGGAATAGTGACTGTCACGTACCAAATCTCCAGGAAGGACATATTAGCCAGAAAGAAATACATGGGTTTGTGGAGGCTGGGGTAGTTCCTGATTGCCACAATGATGAGTATGTTCTCAGTCAGCACCAACACATAGGCTACCAGAGAAAGGGCAAATAATAGTGCCCGCAGTGGTGCTGGAGCTGGGAAGCCCAGCAACACAAACTCACTCACTCTCCCACTCTGGTTCTTCCTCTCCATGGTGTCGGTCATGCCCATTGCTTCTCAGGGGAGAACAGAGTGTGCTCAGGAGGCAGCAGCAGAAACTCAGTCTTTCTCTCACTGGGTTTATAGTGGCAGAAGGCAATGTGAGTAGTGCATGTAATTCATCACTGAACTGAAGCCAACTTTTTCTTCTGTAATCTGGAATGAGCTAAGACAAAGGTAGACAAAAATTAAACTACCTTGTGTTGGAATAGGATGAGCGTGTATTCCGGCCCTTGGCAAAGCATGGATTGATAAGCACCAGTTGGTCCCTGTAAAACATAGATCAAAACCAAAAGTATTAAGAGTCTTAGCTGCTCTGAAGTGAGAGTTTGTCTATGAGCTGCATCATGACTCTGTTTTGAAGAAATAATTTATATCTTAAAGGCATTATGGTAAGTAAAATAAACCAGAGAGAGAAAGACAAATACTGTGTGTCTCTGTTTTATATGGAATCTGAAAACATCAAAACTGCTAGTAAGTTTATACCTGAGTTTCTCTTTTCTTTATGCTTTGTGAGCAGTACTTGAGCATTTCTCAGTATTAGAGCCACTCGTCAGGCTCCTCTGTCCATGGAGTTTTCCAGGCAAGAATACTGGGATGGGTGCTTTAATGCAATTACAAAATGTCATATCCCTGGCTTACATTTCCCATCACTCCCACTCTTACCATTCACATCCACCATTTCTTTATGTCAAAAGTATTGGTGAATCAAATACATTCCAGACTATAGGCTGAGTTTTGGTAGAGAAAAGGTAAATGAGACATGTACCTAGTCTGCAAGGAGCTCATAATCTGGTGGTAGAGACATGTCTTCATCTTCTCATTCCTGAAAGTTTAATCTGCCACACTTATTCTTATACTATATACTAGCTTCATAAATGGGAACTTCTAAGTTATAATTGTCATCAGAACCTTAACTTTGATCCTTTATTCTCAATACCCACCTCATGTGCGATTAACTGCATTTGACCCTTTTGGCCTTAGATATTCCTGTGTATCTGTTAATCTCTTCTGCCTTCACCTTTGAAGCTCTGCACATTTGAAAATAAGCAAATAAATTAAAAAGATTAGGCTCATAATTGACTTTACTGCCTATAGTCTCTCCCCTAAAGCTTAAATCTGAGCATTTCATCCCCCTGCTTAAAACCTTCCATGGTACCACACTGTCTGCACAATCAAGTTCAAGCTATTTAACAAGGTGTCACCAAACAAAGTGTTATCTCTGGTCACAGCCTGCACTATTTTTTATATCCTGCAGCTCTTGGCATCCAGCACCTAATGTATCACCTAATTCCTACTTAACTTTCAAATATTGACTCATGTGGCATCTCCTCATAGAACCATTAGTTGTCCTTTCTTTCTTTTCTTTTTCACTGATTTGTTAAGGTTCCTCTCATTACTCTTTCTCTAATATTAGAGCCTGGGAAAGCCCATATATCACTTTTACTAGTTGTGCCAGTGCTGCTACTGCTTAGGTAGATATAAAATAAAAGAGGAACCACATGCCAAAGTACCCACATATATCCTTAATGGTATAGTAAAGAGTGGGTATAATTCCCTTGATGTCACATAGGCCCCTCAAGCATAACATGTCTAGAAAATTTTTCCTAAGTCTATTTTTCCTCTATCACAATGAATGATATTAGTTTCTCTGCAATATGTACCATACCAGAGATCTGGAAGTTTCCTATATCTTCTATACCTATTCTACCCACCCCCAACCCCACAACTAATCCAAGTTTTATCTAAACTTCCTCTTTAATTAATCTCCTAAATTTGTCCCATTTCTATTGCCTTCTCCTTAGTCCTTTATATTAATCAGGTCCTTGTTATTTCCTGACTTATTTTTCAATAGCCTATTAACTGGTCTTTTTTCCTCCAACCTCAACTCTTCTCAATCTAATTTCTACTTGTTTCTGCTGCTGCTGCTAAGTCGCTTCAGTCGTGTCTGACTCTGTACGACCCCAGAGACAGCAGCCCACCAGGCTCCTCCGTCCCTGGGATTCTCCAGGCAAGAACACTGGAGTGGGTTGCCATTTCCTTCTCCAATGCATGAAAGTGAAAAGTGAAAGTGAAGTCGCTCAGTCGTGTCTGACTCCTAGTGACCCCATGGACTGCAGCCTACCAGGCTCTTCCATCCATGGGATTTTCCAGACAAGAGTACTGGAGTGGGTTCCCATTGCCTTTTCTGTACTTGTTTCTAGAGTAAAACTTTATATAGACATCTCATTCCAAGAGCATCTGATTTGGGGGAAAACATACAAAATCCCTCAATAATGTGTCAAAATATATATCCTTTAACTGTCCTGCAGTAATGTTACTGAACACTATTTTTCTTTTTCTAAACATATTGTGCTATTCTCTATAATTCTGTGATTTGCATATAGTCTTCTCTGTCAAAATTGCTCCCAGGAACAAAAAAAGAAAGAAAGAAAAAATAAACTGTTCTTAGGCATTATTTACTTTTCACATTTTAGTTTCTCAATTGTCATCTTCCAAAACTACCCATATTCCTACAAATAAAGATTATTTACAAGTATTTTTGTCTCTTCTTTTGACAGTGATTCTTATTTTAGGGTCTGCTTAACAACTAAATAGTAAAGGTATTATAATGGTTGTATGGACGCATGGATGGAGGGGAAAATGCAGAAAGGAAAGATATGGATAGAACAGATGAATTGAAAATGATAGGAATCAAATATAAAGAAATAAAATGGATGGAAATGACTGAATAGAGAATTTAAATGAATTACCAGAAACTTTGACAGAATTGGAATAACATGTAATGAAAACAGACACTGAATACAGAAGAATGAGTAAATCTATAGGGACAAGATAGAATATAAGGAAGTTAGATTAAGAGCAGAGAACTTGGACCTTCTGTTGATAAAAAGGATGGTATTTAGGTAAAACAAATGTGCTATATAGATAAGAGATCCAATGAGAGAAGATTAGGTGAAGATAACTATAATATAGAAAGAATTAGGAATGAGAGATCATAAAAGTTATAGGGAGGCTAGGCAGAGTGTGAATAAATACAAAGACAGGCTATGTGTGGAAAAGATAAAGAGAACTACATTGGTCGAAGTATCAGAATGGACCAGATGTGAGAAAGGCTGATAAGAGTTTGGGTTTTATTAGATGTAGAGGCAACTAGGAAGATGGATGGATTGAGTAGAAAGAAAACATGGGAGACTTGACCACTAAAGAGGAATCAGGAGATAACAAAATCCACTTACTTTATCCAGATGTCTTTGATTCAGTGTCTTCCCAAGATGACCAGCTGGCTAGGAAGCCACTTAAAGAGCATATATGACAGAAAATTAAAGCATCAGGACAAAGAAAGATGCTACAGAGACTCCACCTTCTCTTCCTCCCATGGTCAGAAAGCACTGCCACACCAGGAAAGGTTCTTTTATCTTGCACCTCCCTCCTGTAGTCTCCATTTTGCCCTCCTCCTTCTGATGTTTGGGATGACTTTAAAGCCAGACCCCAAGAGACCAGTAGAGATGCTGGGGTGCGGGGGAGCAAAAGAGAGACTGAGATAGAAGACAGAAAGAGGATGTGTTTAAGAAACAAGAAATAGAAGTTTATCAGAATAGCAGGCAATGTTCACAGTACTCCTACAACCTCATAGCTTCTCCCCTTGCCCTCTCCTTCTTTCTATCCTGCCACTTGCCTGCTTTGGCTTTAGGCCAGGCCAGTCTGGGCTTATATCCTAGCTCAAGTATGTAATCTTGGGCAATTTACTTAAACTTTGTGAGCCTTATATTCCTAACCTAAAAATGAGAATAATACATTTCAAAAACTTGTTAAGAGAAATAAATGTCATGATATATAGACAATGCTTGGAACATGATAGGGTCTCAACAATGTTACAAAATTTCTTCCTTTATCTTCTGAACTCATATGGGTGACATCTCTTATTAATAACTCCATGATGTCATAGCACTGAATTGAGAGTTTCTGGGTTTTAGTTCAATGTTTGTAATTTATATTCTGTTTAATAAGGATTTTGTTATATATCAGTTGATTTGCCATAAAATGATAACATATTTTACAGATGTTTTGAGGATTAAATAAAACAAAATTTGTGAAAAGTTTTGTCACAATCTCATTCCCTAGGAAACAGTGTAAGTAGAGATTAATAATGTGGATCTATCATCACACTGCTTGTTTTCAACTCTGTGACTTGAAAAATTTATTTAATATCTCTCTACCTCTTTTCCATACCTGTAAAATGGAAATGATTCTAACATCCATCTCACAGAATTGTGAAGATTAAATATATGGATGGGAGTTTCTTAGAACAATACCTGGAACATAGTTTTTCTCAAAAAAAAAAAAAATGTTAGCTAGGGTTCAAGAAATATTTGTTGAATTTCAGCCTGAAGAATTATTAGTGGGAACATTTGAGATTAAGAGAAGGGTCTTTGAGATTCTGAGTTTGAGAGATTGTTTTAAGTAATTGGGAGGAAGCAGTTCCCAATGTTTGAATAATCAGGACAAAATAAGTATGATTGGACAGTTATCATTTTCTAGTTTAGTGTGCCATCCATAAGCCTGACTAACTCCATCATAGGAACAAGACTCATTCTCCAGAAACAGAAAAATGCTGAGAAAGTCAAGAGGAAGTAATCACAAGAACATGATGTAGCAGTGAGGAGAGAAAGAACATCTACAAATACTCTTAAAATGAAAACCTACTTTTGAGTGCCATAGACATTGTATTAAACCCTATTTTGAATAAAGGAAAAGACGTATGCACATAAATATTATTGCCATGCTGTTAGTTGAGAAACTGTCAAAACCAACAGCTGCTTGAATTAGCATTGATTTGGTTGATATGGTAGTATTATTCAAATGAGGAATGTTTGCAAACCTCATTAAGATTTAGAAGTTGATGTCAGTTTGCCTTTGGTGATTATTATCAGCCAATAGACCACACCAATTGGTTAAATAAAACAGCCATAATCATTTCAATATATGCATTATTTTTTTTTTAATAATTTTCTTTACTTATTTATTTTTGACTATGTTGGGTCTTCAGTGCTGTGTGGGCTTCTGGCTGCAGTGGGCGGGAGCTACTCCCCAGCTGTAGTGCACAGGCTTCTCACCGCAGTGGATTCTCACAGAGGGGCACAGGTTCTAGAGCGTGAGCTCCACAGCTGCGGTGCAGGGGCTTGGTTGCTCTGCGGCCAGTGGAATCTTCCCGAATCAGGGATCAAACTCGTGTCTCCTGCACTTGCAAGTAGATTCTTTACCTCTGAGCCACCAGGGAAGTCCCAATATATATTTACTGGGAAATCCATTTGATAAACATTCATGAGGATAAAGGGGATACATCTTTAAGATTGAAAAAAGAAAGGTACAGGTTTAAATTTCTTCATTCAAAACAAATGGGGCTCTTGAACTTTTCAGGTTTTAGAAAGATAATATGCTGCATACACCATATGTTTTCTATCACTTTCAAAGAGTTCTATAATCAAAGGCATCAATGTATCTATACTTCCCTGGTGGACAGGACTGAGCGACTTCACTTTCACTTTTCACTTTCATGCATTGGAGAAGGAAATGGCAAGCCACTCCAGTGTTCTTGCCTGGAGAATCCCAGGGATGGGGGAGCCAGGTGGGCTGCCATCTATGGGGTCGCACAGAGTCGGACACAACTGAAGCAACTTAGCAGCAGTGGCAGCAGCAGCTAGTGCTCAGCTGGTAGAGAATCTGCCTGCAATGTGGGAGACCTGGATTCGACCCCTGGGTTGGGGAGATCTCGTAGAGAAGAGAACAGCTACCCACTCCAGTATTCTGGCCTGGAGAATTCCATGGATTATACAGTCCATGGGGTCACAAAGAGTCAGACATGACTGAGTGACTTTCACTTTACTTCACTTCAATATATCTACAGCAAAATATATGGTTATACAATGTGAATTAAATAAACAAATAATCAGTTTATAACAGATTTTTTAATCCAATGTCTTAAGACCCCAAACTTAGGAAAAACTGCTCAGTTTCAAAGCTGCTTGGATTTTTGAATTGCAGATAAAGGCTTATGGAATCTATCCCTATTTATAACCAAATGTATGTGCCAAGTGGAAAAATGCCAGGTATGTTCTTACGAAAAAAATAAGATGGCAAAAATATTCTTATTCCCCATTATTTCATCTTGCTTTGGAAATTTTTGTGATAAAATATAACCTGAAAAAAGTGAATGATAAATATTGAAAAGATAGGAGAAGGAAATGGCAATCCACTCCAGTGTTCTTGCCTGGAGAATCCCAGGGACGGAGGAGCCTGATGGGCTGCCGTCTATGGCGTCGCACAGAGTCGGACATGACTGAAGTGACTTAGCAGCAGCAGCAGATATAAAATATTATTTGCATGTATGATTATACTTAAGAAAAATAAGAGTACTTAACGAAAAACTATTAAATTGTAAGAAATACTACAGAAAGATTCCATGTACCCTTTGCCTATTTTCTCATTTGAAACTATAATACATTATCACAAAAAGGGTAGCCACATGGTAATATGTAGGGCTGTTGTCGTTGTTCAGTCTTTCAGTCATGTCCAACTCTATGTGACCCCATAGACTGAAGCATGCCAGGCTTCCCTGTCCTTCACTAACTCCTGGAGCTTGCTCAAATTCATGCTCATTGAGTCAGTGATGCCATCCAGTCATTTCAACCTCTATCGTCCATTTCTCCTCCTGCCTTCAATCTTTCGTAGCATCAGGATCTTTTCCAATGAGTTGGCTCTTCACATCAGGTAACCAGAGTACTGGAGCTTCAGCTTCAGCATCAGCCCTTCCAGTTAATATTCAGGACTGATTTCCCTTAGGATTGACTGGTTTGATCTCCTTGCACTCCAAGGGACTCTCAAGAGTCTTCTCCAAACACCACAATTTGAAAGCATCAATTCTTTGGCATTCAGCCTTCTTTATGGTCCAACTCTCACATCCATACATGACTATTGGAAAACCATAGCTTTGACTGTAAGTAGGATACAGAATATCTTCATCACAAGAGTCTCCTCATTGCCCTTTGCAGGCAGACCCATTTCTCTTCTGACCTCTACTCCTTCCTTAAGCCCTGGTAACTGCTATCAGTTCTCCATTTCTATAATTTACCATTTCATAAATATTACATAAATGGATTCATATATTATATAATTACTTGAAATGAACTTTTTTCCTTAGCATAATTCTCTGGAGATTCATTCAGTTGTGTATATTCATAGTTCATTCTTTTTTTTTTTTCAATTGCTGAGTAGTGCTACATGCTGTATATACTTCAATTTGTTTAAACAGGCAGCAGTTGAAGACATCTGAGTTGTTTTCAATTTATGTTATTATGAATAAGGCTGCTAAAAACATTTATGTTGAAGTTTTTATGGTACAATACTTTTACTCTGATTTTGAGATAAATAGCATTACTCTTGTATATCAATTTGGGGGAATTGAGCATCATATTACTTCAATATCCCAGTCCACGAACACAGTATGTTTCTACTTTTATTTAGATCTTCATTCATTTCCCTTCATCAGTATTTATACTTTTCAGCACAAAAGTCTTATAAATATGTTTCTATATTTATATAACTTAAATATTTCTAAATACTGTTATTAATTTCAATGTCTATGTGTTCATTGCAATTGCATAGAAATACACTTGTTTTTTTAATATTTTATTTTTTTTATTTATTGGACACACAGCATGTGGGATCTTAGTTCCCCAACCAGGGCTTGAACCCATGCTCCCTCCCTCCATTGGGAGCTCAGAGTCTTAACATTGAACCACCAGGGAAGTCCCCACACTTAATTTTTATATGTTTATTTTGTATCTTATGGTCTTTTTGAACCCACTTGGGCCTTGGAAAACATCATCACTACAAAAAAGCTATGGAGGTGATGGAATTCCAGTTGAGCTGTTTCAAATCCTGAAAGATGATGCTGTGAAACTGCTGCATTCAGTATGCCAGCAAATTTGGAAAACTCAGCAGTGGCCACAGGACTGGAAAAGATCAGTTTTCATTCCAATCCAAAAGAAAGGCAATGCCAAAGAATGCTCAAACTATGGCACAATTGCACTCGTCTCACATGCTAGCAAAGTAATGCACAAAACTCTCCATGCCAGGCTTCAGCAATACATGAACAATGAACTCCTGATGTTCAAGCTGGTTTTAGAAAAGGCAGAGGAACCAGAGATCAGATTACCAACATCCGCTGGATCATGGAAAAGGCAAGAGAGTTCCAGAAACACATCTATTTCTGCTTTATTGACTATGTCAAAGCCTTTGACTGTGTGGATTACAACAAACTGTGGAAAATTCTGAGAGAGATGGGAATACCAGACCACCTGACCTGCCTCTTGAGAAATCTGTATGCAGGTCAGGAAGTAGCAGTTAGAACTGGACATGGAACAACAGACTGGTTCCAAATAGGAAAAGGAGTACGTCAGGTCTATATATTGTCACTCTGCTTATTTAACTTATATGCAGAGTACATCATGAGAAACGCTGGGCTTGAAGAAGCACAAGCTGGAATCAAGATTGCTGGGAGAAATATCAAAACCTCAGATATGCAGATGACACCACCCTTATGGCAGAAAGTGAAGAGGAACTCAAAAGCCTCTTGATGAAAGTGAAAGAGGAGAGTGAAAAAGTTGGCTTAAAGCTCAACATTCAGAAAATGAAGACCATGGCATCCGGTGCCATCACTTCATGAGAAATCGATGGGGAAACAGTGGAAACAGTGTCAGACTTTATTTTTAGGGCTCCAAAATAACTGCACATGGTAACTGCAGCCATGAAATTACAAGATGCTTACTCTTTGGAAGAAAAGTTATGACCAACCTAAATAGTATATTCAAAAGCAAAGACATTACTCTGTCAACTAAGGTTCATCTAGTCAAGGCTATGGTTTTTCCTGTGGTCATGTATGGATGTGAGAGTTGGACTGTGAAGAAAGCTGAGCGCTGAAGAACTGATGCTTTTGAACTGTGGTGTTGGAGAAGACTCTTGAGAGTCCCTTGGACTGCAAGGAGATCCAACCAGTCCATTCTGAAGGAGATCAGCCCTGGGATTTCTTTGGAAAGAATGATGCTAAAGCTGAAACTCCAGTAATTTGGCCACCTCATGCAAAGAGTTGACTCATTGGAAAAGATCCTGATGCTGGGAGGGATTGGGGACAGGAGGAAAAGGGGACGACAGAGGATGAGATGGATGGATGGCATCACTGACTCGATGGACATGAGTCTGAGTGAACTCCGGGAGTCAGTGATGGACAGGGAGGCCTGGTGTGCTGAGATTCATGGGGCCGCAAAGAGTCTGACAAGACTGAGCAACTGAACTGAACTTAACTGAGCTAGTTCTAAGCTCTTTTGTTGATTCTGATTTAAGAGTCTTGATTCTCTGCATTTTCTGACACAAAGTTAGTGTGGGATTTCCCAAGCAAGATTAGTGGAGTAGGTTGCCATTTCCTTCTTCAGGGAATCTTCCCAACCCAGGGCTGGAACCCGCATCTCCTGCATTGGCAAGTGGATTTGGCTATTGAGCCACTGCTGCTGCAACGTCGCTTCAGTCGTGTCCGACTCTGTGCGACCCCATAGACGGCAGCCCACCAGGCTCCCGTGTCCCTGGGATCCTCCAGGCAAGAATACCGGAGTGGGTTGCCATTTCCTTCTCCAATGCGTGAAAGTGAAGTTTCTCAATCATTCCCCACTCCTAGCGACCCCATGGACTGCAGCCTACCAGACTCCTCCGTCCATAGGTTTTTCCAGGCAAGAGGACTGGAGTGCGCTGCCATTGTCTTCTCCATTGAGCCGCTAGGGAAGCTTATTAGAGAGAAAGGGCACCTTGTCACACTGCTCAATGGTATGGCAGTCTGGGCTCTCTACTGACACCTGGTGGCAGGGGATGAAATTCCTGGCTCTTACCCACCATGCTGCTACTGCTAAGTCACGTCAGTGGTGTCCGACTCTGTGTGACCCCATAGACAGCAGCCCACCAGGCTCCCCCGTCCCTGGGATTCTCCCAGCAAGAACAATGGAGTGGGTTGCCATTTCCTTCTCCAATGCATGAAAGTGAAAAGTGAAAGGAAAGTCACTCAGTCTTGTCTGACTCTGCGACCCCATGGACCACAGCCTACCAGTCTCCTCTGTCCATGGGATTTTCCAGGAAAGAGTACTGGAGTGGGGTGCCATCGCCTTCTCCCACGATGGTGAGGACGAAAGTAGTCTCCCCTGCCTTTGACCACAGTTTTTCCTATTGCGTTTGGAATAAGAAGAGTAGTTACCATCTAAAACATTTCTGTCTTAATAAGTTGTACCCTTTCTGGGTTGTTCAGCTAGAGAGAGCACATTTTGTCTGGGGCTTTTGATGTGTGAAAAAGGGGTAAAGTGAAAGTCCCTCAGTTCAATTCAGTTCAGTTCAGTTCAGCTCAGTCACTCAGTCGTGTCTGACTCTTTGCAACCCCATGAATCGCAGCAGGCCAGGCCTTCCTGTCCATCACCAACTCCCGGAGTTCACTCAGATTCATGTTCATCGAGTCAATGATGCCATCCAGCCATCTCATCCTCTGTCGTCCCCTCCTCTTCCTGTCCCCAATCCCTCCCAGCATCAGAATCTTTTCCAGTGAGTCAACTCTTTGCATGAGGTGGCCAAATTACTGGAGTTTCAGCTTTAGCATCATTCTTTCCAAAGAAATCCCAGGGCTGATCTCCTTCAGAATGGACTGGTTGGATCTCCTTGCAGTCCAAGGGACTCTCAAGAGTCTTCTCCAACACCACAGTTCAAAAGCATCAATTCTTCAGTGCTCAGCTTTCTTCACAGTCCAACTCTCACATCCATACATGACCACAGGAAAAACCATAGCCTTGACTAGATGGACCTTAGTTGGCAAAGTAATGTCTCTGCTTTTGCATATACTATCTATGTTGGTCATAACTTTTCTTCCAAGGAGTAAGCATCTTGTAATTTCATGGCTGCAGTCACCATCTGCAGTGATTTTGGAGCCCTAAAAATAAAGTCTGACACTGTTTCCACTGTTTCCCCATCGATTTCCCATGAAGTGACGGGACCGGATGCCATGGTCTTCGTTTTCTGAATGTTGAGTTTTAAGCCAGCTTTTTCACTCTCCTCTTTCACTTTCATCAAGATGCTTTTTAGCTCCTCTTCACTTTCTGCCATAATGTGGTTGCTGGGGTCCAGCCCTGGTGGATCCAGGGTAATTCGAAGGTGGGGACGGAATTGGCATCCTGGAAAAAAACTTATTTAATTACAGATATAGAAAGAGATTAGAAACGGATAGTGTAGTAGGAAAATTAGTGGAGAAAAAGAGGCTGAATAACTGGTTTACGTGGAATACCAATCACCACCTACGTAGGCCACAGGCGTCTTTCCATTCTCCAGAAGGAGAGGAGGCACTGAGGCCTCCCCTGTCCGATCTTAGAAGCCCTGGCAAAGTTAGTAGGCTTGGTGCGTACCCTCGTACCAGATGGGAATGCAGCCAGGAAAACGGGGAGTGAGAAAGAAACAACACGGGGGAATCAGTCTTTCCAGAAACTGATCCGATTTCTTTATTTTTCAGGTTTGTTTTTATACCTTTTGTTATACATAGGGATGAATACAGAGTCACGTGGGGGTCAGCAGACCTGACCCTTGTCACAATCAGGTGCTTCATATAATATTATACAAAGGTCTTATGGGTTTTCTACATCATCTTCTGGCCGTGAGGTCTGCTGACATTTTATGGCCCTTTCTGATACCAGTCAGTTAACCAGAAAACTTATTTTTCCAGGGTGATTTTTCTTAAATCAGGCGCCACCCTCCAAACAAAGTTGCATTCCTATAGGATGAGGGTGTAGTGAGTTACAATCAACAAAGGAATTTACTTAACCTAAGGTTTAACATGATTAATCTTAAAAGTTAATACTTATGTCTCCTGTATGCTAGTTATATTCATTATAAGGGCAGGGAATATGGAGATTTAGCAGCAAACATCAGGCCACCAAATGAAAATCCTTTCACCAATGTTCCCCTTAAGATCTATTTAGTCTTAAGATAGTGATAAAGTTACATTTTTACCTAGCAAGGACACAGTGATTTATAACAAAGTACAGTGATCTATAACAAGAGAGAAAATTCATTAATTCAAAAAAGTCTAGTATTGCTAACATTGAAAACTACTATATTTCCTTTTCTATATTCCAAATACATTGATTAATATATTTCCAGGTGCCTAAGGATATGGAGGCCTGGCAGCAATCATTGACTCAACAATGAAAAAAGCCCTATGCTAATACTCCAAACTCTCTGTGCTGTTTATGGTTGAGAGGTTGTCACACAAGCTAGTCTGTCAGCAGAGAGGTTTGACCTGAGACACCCTTGTCACACCCAGGGCAGGGAGTTAGCAGTAATTATTGGCATGACAAATGAAAAAAAAAAAACCCTTCATCAATATAATTCCTAATCAACCCACTAATACTGTACTAATAATCTTCTAACTTCTCCAAAGAGTCTGTATTTAGAAAGTTTCAAAGCATCCCGTGCCTCTCACAGTTGGGAGGCTGTAAACAATCACATGCGGCCAGAGGAACCTGATCAGGCAGGCCAGAGAAACTTCAGAGTTCGCAAGTTGTGTCACGCCGAGGAATTTTTATTAACTGGAGCTGCAAGTTAACTCCTTCTCCAAGAGAAATGGTTATGGGGGAGAGCTCCCCATAAAGTACTCTGGTTTAGGGGGTAGATGTTTGGGAACAGGGGGTTTCCTGAGGCTTGATCACGCCTTTGTGTATGCCAAGCTTCCTTCCTCATGACCTTTGCCATGGGCAGAGTTCCTCACACTGGTCCCCGGCAGGTGGTGTCATCTACATGTCTGAGGTTATTGATATTTCTCCTGGGAATCCTGATTCCAGCTTGTGCTTCTTCAAGCCCAGCGTTTCTCATGATGTACTTTGCATATAAGTTAAATAAGCAGGGTGACAATATACAGCCTTGACATACTCCTTTCCCTATTTGGAACCAGTCTGTTGTTCCATGTCCAGTTCTAACTGCTACTTCCTGACCTGCATACAGATTTCTCAAGAGGCAGGTCAGGTGGTCTGGTATTCCCATCTCTCTCAGAATTTTCCACAGTTTGTTGTAATCCACACAGTCAAAGGCTTTGACATAGTCAATAAAGCAGAAATAGATGTGTTTCTGGAACTCTCTTGCCTTTTCCATGATCCAGCGGATGTTGGTAATCTGATCTCTGGTTCCTCTGCCTTTTCTAAAACCAGCTTGAACATCAGGGAGTTCACAGTTCATGTATTGCTGAAGCCTGGCATGGAGAATTTTGAGCATTACTTTGCTAGCATGTGAGATGAGTGCAATTGTGCAGTAGTTTGAGCATTCTTTGGCATTGCCTTTCTTTTGGATTGGAATGAAAACTGATCTTTTCCAGTCCTGTGGCCACTGCTGAGTTTTCCAAATTTGCTGGCATACTGAATGCAGCAGTTTCACAGCATCATCTTTCAGGATTTGAATAACTCAACTGGAATTCCTTCACCTCCACTAGCTTTGTTCGTAGTGATGGTTTCTAAGGCTCAACTGACTTCACATTCCAAGATGTCTGGCTCTAGATGAGTGATCACACCATCGTGATTATCCGGGTCATGAAGATCTTTTTGTACAGTTCTGTGTATTCTTGCCACCTCTTCTTAATATCTTCTGCTTCTGTTAGGTCCATACCATTTCTGTCCTGTATTGAGCCCATCTTTGCATTAAATGTTCCCTTGGTATCTCTAATTTTCTTGAAGAGATCCCTAGTCTTTCCTATTCTGTTCTTTTCCTCTATTTCTTTGCATTTATCACTGAAGAAGACTTTCTTATCTCTTCTTGCTATTCTTTGGAACTCTGCATTCAGATGCCTTTATCTTTCCTTTTCTCTTTTGCTTTCACTTTTCTTCTTTTCACAGCTATTTGTAAGGCTTCCCCAGACAGCCATTTTGCTTTTTTGCATTTCTTTTCCATGGGGATGGTCTTGATCTCTGTCTCGTGTACAATATCACTAACCTCATTCCATAGTTCATCAGGCAGTCTATCTATCAGATCTAGGCCTTTAAATCTATTTCTCACTTCCACTGTATAATCATAAGGGATTTGATTTAGGTCATATGTGAATGGTCTAGGGGTTTTCCCTACTTTCTTCAGCTTAAGTCTGAATTTGGTAATAAGGAGTTCATGATCTGAGCCACAGTCAGCTCCTGGTCTTGTTTTTGTTGACTGTATAGAGCTTCTCCATCACTGTCCAACTCTTTGTGATCCCATAGCCTTCCAGGTTCCCCTGTGCATGTAATTCTCTAGGCATGAATACTGGAGTGGGTAGCCATCCCCTCTTCAAGGGATCTTCTGACCCAAGGATCTAACCAGGGTTAGATTACAGGCAGATTCTTTACCATCAGAGACACCAGTAAAGCCCTGATTACATTCACACAGCAACCATTATGGTAGAAGGCAAAGAGGAACTAAACAGCCTCTTGATGAAAGTGAAAGAAAAAATGAAAAAGCTGGCTTCAATCAACATTCAAAAAACTAAGATCATGGCATCTGGTCCCATCAGTCCATGGCAAATAGATGGGGAAACAATGGAAACAGTGACAGAATTTATTTTCTTGGGCTCCAAAATCACAGTCACCACAGCAGCCATGAAATTAAGGCACTTGTTTGCTCCTGGGAAGACAATCTATGACCAACCCAGACAGCACATTTAAAACCAGAGACATTACTTTACCCACAAAGTTCCATATAGTCAAAGATATGGTTTTTCCGGCTCTATGGTGGGTTAATGGTGGCCTCCTTCAAGTGGGCTTATGCCATACCCAGGTCTGCTGCACCGAGAGCCCCCTGCCCCTGCAGCAGTCCACTGCTGACCAGTACCTCCTCAGGAGACACCCAAACACAGTTCTGTCTCAGTCTCTGTGGGGTCTCTGGGTCCTGGTGCGCACAAGGTATGTTTGAGCCTTCTGGGCGTCTCTGGCGGGTATGGGGGTTGATTTTACAGGAAATTTAACCTACTGTCTTGCTGGGGCTTCTCCTTTGCCCTTGGATGTGGGGTGTCTCCTCAAAGTCGCTCCAGTGCTGTCCAGCCACTGCTCCAGATGGAGCTGGAGCTGGAGCAGACTGGAAGCTGACTGTGGCTTGGATCATGAACTTCTTACTGCCAAATTCAGACTTATGTTAAAGAAAGTAGGGGAAACCACTAGACCATTCAGGTATGACCTCAATCAAATCCCTTACAACTATACAGTGGAAGCAGGAAATAGATTCAAGGGATTAGATCTGAAAGACAGAGTGCCTGAAGAACTATGGATGGAGGCTCATGACATTGTACAGGAGGCAGTGAACAAGACCATGCCCAAGAAAAAGAAATGCAAAAGGAAAAATGTTTGTCTAAGGAGGCCTTACAAATAGTTATAAAAAAGAAGAGAAGAGAAAGGCAAAGGAAAAAAGGAAAGATATACCCATTTGAATGCAGAGTTCCAAAGAATAGCAAGGAGAGAGAAGAAAGCCATCCTCGGCAATCAGAGCAAAGAAATAGAGGAAAACAATAAATTGGGAAAGACTAGAGATCTCTTCAAGAAAATTAGAGATACCAAGGGAATTTTTCATGCAAAAATGGGCACAATAAAGGACAGAAATACTATAGACCTAACAGAAGAAGAGATATTAAGAAGAGGTGGCAAGAATACACAGAACTATACAAAAAGATCTTCATGACCCAGGTAATCACAATGGTGTGATCTCTCACCTAGAGCCAGGCATTCAGGAATGGAAAGTAAAGTGGGCCTTAGGAACCATCACTATGAACAAAGCTGGTGGAGATGATGGACTTCCAGTTGAGCTATTTCAAATCCTAAAAGATGATGCTGTGAAAGTGGTGCACTCAATATGCCAGCAAATTTGGAAAACTCAGCAGTGGCCACAGGACTGGAAAAGGTCAGTTTTCATTCCAATCCAAAAGAAAGGCAATGCCAAACAGTGCTCAAACTACCACACAGTTGCACACATCTCACATGCTATCAAAGTAATGCTCAAAATTCTCCATGCCAGGCTTCAACAGTACATGAACTGTGAACTTCCAGATGTTCAAGCTGTGTTTAAAAAGGCAGAGGAATCAGAGATCAAATTGCCAACATCCGCTGGGTCCTAGAAAAAGAAAGAGATATCCATAAAAACATCTATTTCTGCTTTATTGACTATGCCAAAGCCTTTGCCTGTGTGGATCACAACAAACTCTGGACAGTTCTTGAAGAGATGGGAATACCAGACTGCCTTACCTGCCTCTTGAGAAATCTGTATGCAGGTCAAGAACCAACAGTTAGAACTGGACATAAAACAACATACTGGTTGCAAATTGGGAAAGGAGGAAGTCAAGGTTGTTATTGTCACCCTGCTTATTTAACTTATATGCAGAGTACATCATGAGAAATGCTGTACGGATGAAGCACAAACTGGAATCAGGATTCCCAGGAGAAATATCAATAATCTCAGATATGAGGATGACACCCTTATGGCAGAAAGTGAAGAAGAACAAAAGGGCCTCTGGATGAAAGTGAAAGAGGAGAATGAAAAGGTTGGCTTAAAATTCAGCATTCATAAAACTAAGATCATGGCATCAGGTCCCATCACTTCATGGCAAATAGATGGGGAAACAGTGGCAGACTTTATTTTCTTGAGCTCCAAAATCACTGCAGATGGTGACTGCAGCCATGAAATGAAAAGACACTTGCTCCTTGGAAGAAAAGTTATGACCAACCTAGACAGCTTATTTAAAACCAGAGACATTACTTTCCCAACAGAGATCTGTCTAGTCAAGGCTATGGTTTTTCCAGTAGTCATGTATGGATGTGACAGTTGGGTTACAAAGAAGGTTGAGTGCTGAAAAATTGATGCTTTTGAACTGTGGTGTTGGAGAAGACTCTTGAGAGCCCTTGGATAGCAAGGAGATCAAACCAGTCCATCCTAAAGGAAATCTGTCCTGAATATTAACTGGAAGTACTGATGCTGAAGCTGAAGCTCCAGTACTTTGGCCACCTGATGGGAAGAACTGACTCATTAGAAAATATTCAGATGCTGGGAAAGATTGAAAGCAGTAGGAGAAGGGGATGATAGAGGATGAGATAGTTGGGTAGCATCACTGACTCAATGGACATGAGTTTGAGCAAGCTTTGGGAGTTGGTGATGGACAGGGAAGCCTGGCATGCTGCAGTCCATGGGGTTCCAAAGAGTGGGACACAACTGAGCAACTGAACTGACTGACAAGCAACCCTAAATTCTAGTGCCTCTAATATCACAGCTTCAGGATACACAAATCCAAAATGACAAAAGGGAAAAAAGAAAGTGGGAGAAAGAAAGAAATCACACAGAAACCATAGAATCACCTTGAATAGTCACTTGTATTGAGATTTGCTAGGGACTTCTCTGGTGGTCATGTGGTTAGGACTCTGCTTCCAAATCAGGGAATGCAAGTTTGACTCCTGGTCTGGGAACTAAAATCCCACAATCCTTGTGGCCAATAAAATAAAATTAAAAAATTAAAGAAGACTTTCTATAATTTAGTACTACAACTTACTTGAAATGTAGAAAATCTTATGAGCTTCCATAGAAAAGAATTAAACAACTAAAACACCCAGTTTGTAGTAAAGAACCAAAGGAATTAGTTACTATGCCTGGAGCAGAAAGCCTGAGAGAGGAACTTAATAATTTTTTAACGTATACTATTTTGAAGACTTTGGTAGCTTCATATATCACTTCCACAAAAATTAGGGCAGAATCAAAATGAACTTCTTTTGGAGGTTAGTTTAAATGATACCTTGAAGAGATTTCCTGAATATAAGGCCATGAATACTTAAAATTCATTTAATCAGTCAACAGACTTTCTATACTCCAGCCATTCTGTTAATATGCAGTTGGAATAGAACAGAAATAAAACAGATATTGTTTTGCTTTTATATTACAACATTTTCTAAGGAGAGTTCTAGAAATTCTTTCTTTGGCAATACTGGAGTGATTTGATGTTGATGTATTTCTAGAAACAGAAAGATGGATTGAATGATTAGCAAAAGTTAGAGCTGAATCTCATGACAGGAAAATTGGAATTTGCTTGTTTTTTTTTATTAATACATAAAAATAAATTTTATTTATTCAAAAAAAAAGATAAATAGAAAATTCTTAGAATCCTAGGAGGAAATTTGTCTAATTCTCTCAGTAATTGTTATAGTAGCTAGAAAAACTCAGTAAGGACACAAAAGATTTGAACATAATGTGACTTTTTTCTGTACAGAGATAAGTGAGTATGACAAAATAAAAAATCTAAATCTCTATTATCATTGCTTGGCCAGTCAAATTTAACATTTCATGTTATAGTTCACATTATTTTCCTTTTGTTTAAGAATAGAATTTCTGAGTTCCCAATTTTAATCTACAAGTATTTTTATCTTGATAGGCATTATAATATCATACTATCATTCATTTATCATCGATAATCCAGAGTAAATTTTGTAGACATGAAGATATTACACAATGATTCCTTAATTATGAGATAATAATTATTTATTTTTGTAAAATTATGTCAGTAAAAAAGCCAATTTTTGTTACAATTTGTGATTTGTCACATATACATTATTTGAACGTGTGTAACTTCAAATATAAAATACTAAGAGGTTAAATTTATTTCCAGATGTTAGATATAAATTTTAGTAAAGTATCAGTACTTGAAAAAAAATTTATAGGAGAAAATGAAAAGCTATTGGCTTATCAAGTATATTTTTAGAGAAAATAGGTGCAATATTAAAAAAAAAGAAAAGAAAAACAGAGCTTTTAGTTTCCATGAATGTAGCACAAATATATCATTGATGTAATAGTACTTCCTACCTCTCAGTAAAATCATACTGATGCAACAACAAAGACAAGTGAAACAAACTCAGAAATCTATTACAAATGAAAATACTTTCTGCCAATCTAGTTGCATGACTATATTATCCATATATTAAACAACAGGACATTTGTTGGAAAGTTCCATTTCAATCAAGAAATTTTAACTTTCTAGAAGACAATACAGAGAGTAGGACATATTACATTACACTGCACAGTTCTTTTCTCTATTTATATATTTATTTTTATAAAATTATTTATATATTCCTACACTGCAAGGATCCAGCTTGACCTTGTGACTTGATGTACCTCTCCTCTGTGCAAGAATTTTACATCTCTCTCTGCTAAATTTTGCCCATGTGACCTCCTTTTTTTTGTGAATGTGGGTTTAAAGTGTGTGTCCTGGAAACTTTTAACAGTTATTTTGTGGTTTACTAACTCTGTATTCTTCCTCAGCCATGAAACAATACTTGAGATAGAGAATGCTCCATTCACACAGGCCCTCCTGTGAAAAGAACATGGAGTAAGACTGCAGTAAACCCACACTGAAAATGTAGCATAAGTAAAATATAAGTTAATGTTGGTGAAAGTCACTGAGATTTTAATGGATGAAGTACATCATCACCTACGCTATCACTACTATCCTGACTTACAGCTAGATGACAGATACTCCTGTGGGCAAAAGTGTTGCCTGCCCCTTCAGTAAACAAAAGATGTTGCCTGCTATCAAGCCACCAGCTACTCCAGCCAAGCCTGGCAGTGAGGAGAGTTCAGGGTGGAGAAAAGCAAGATATTGGCCTTTGATGAGCTCCCCTCATAGCTCAGCTGGTAAATGCATATCAAAGGAATAATTTCAATGAGCCGAGACTCTTGCATCTTTTCATACATAGAAAAACACTAAAAGCATTAACTTGAAATGTCTATTTCTTATGATTAGCAGTAATCTTGATCTTCAACTACATGCTGGGTTTTTTGTTGTTGCTTGTTTTGTTTTATTTATTTTTCCACCCAAAACTCCTATATTTCCTAGCTCCTCCCTTACCTCTTTGGAACAGCTCCTCAGAGGTATCTGTGAGGCTGCGTCCTGGGCTATAGTCCTCAGTAAGGTATTGAACAAAGTATAATTCTGAACTTTTAGGTTGTGCATTTTCTTTTCAGTTGATGCTTCCATAACAAATACACTGAAAATTCTCTCCTTTGGGACAAAATGTCTTGGGGAAAATAACACAGATGCAGGTCTTCGATAGATGACCATGAGCAATACTTCCAGTTGAATCTAAAGAAAGAGACTCATGGGAGCTGTGGTTCAAGATGGCCACATAGACAGGACCCTGAACTCACATCCTCCCACAGATGCACTAACTCTACAGCCACAGATGGAAGTTTCCTCTGAAATAAACCCCAAATTAGATGAGTGATCCCCACACATTGGAATAATGAGGTAAAAACAGAAAACCAGCTAGGAGAGACTGAGACACAATCGCATTATAAACCAACCCCCAGCACTATCGCCACAGTTGGGAGGGAATTCACAATCCTTCACTTCCCTGAGGAGTGAAGAGTTTAAATTCTATACATGGTACCCCAATTTTAAGACTTGCACCTAAGAGACAAGCCCTCAAAACATATAGCTGCAAATGCCAACAGAACTTGTGTCCATGAGACCCACAAGGCTATGGCAACCTGAGAAATAGTTCTTAAATGGCTCACACAAAACCTCCCACCCCAGAGCCCCAGGGCTCAGCAGAGGCTGCCAACTGAAAAGTGCTCAGACTTTCCATGAGGCAGACCTATTTGCTTATCTTAAAACACCAGCCTGAGGGGCAAGTATCTAACTTAACACACACCTAGAGACTTCCTGAGTGAGTGAGTGAAGTCGCTCAGTCGTGTCCTGCCCATGGGATTTTCCAGGCAATAGTCCTGGAGTGGATTGCCATTTCCTTCTCCAGGGGATCTTCCCAACCCAGGGATCGTACCTGGGTCTCCCACGTTGTAGACAGACGCTTTACCCTCTGAGCCACAGGGAAGTCTCCAAACACAGAGGCCACTGGGCTCTATCTTTGCACTCTCTGCCTCACTCCAGCTCCTAAGTATCTCTTGAGAAGGAGCTTGTGCATTTTTCTGGTACCCCAATTTGTGTGGGTGTCACCCAGGGGACACCTCTTGGTCACCTGGCTCTGGTGGCCAGCTAGGTTTATATTCTCAGGTCCCTAAGGACGGTAATAAACAGAGAAAGAGTTCTCCACTGGCCACATCCCAAGGCACAGCAGAAAGGCAATAGACTAAGATGCCTAGTCTTTCTGTAAAAGAGGCCTGTTAGCTTATCTTCATAGGTGCAGCCTTGGGGGCAGGCTTCATATTAAACACACATCTAAAGGCCCCCTGTGACCCTCTCCAGAGATCTCAGATGGTAGGCACTATCTCCAAGTGAAGGACTTAGGTTAAAATTTAAGCCCGGAAGGCAGGCTGTGCCTCAAGGAAAATAGCTTACTCCTTATCTGGTGACTCAGAGCCTCCTGACCGATTCTTAACAGATAACTTATGACCTGGTCAAGGAAACCCCCCCCAAGAATATATCTCTCTGTCGGACTTTTCTGGGTAAAAATTGACCAAATGCCGCAGGGTGATCAGCCAACCGTTTCAACTTAATTACCTGCCAACTTTTCCCACCAATCAAATGTATCCACCTCACCTATGGCCCCTACTTCATTGTATCCCATACCCTGACCTCATCCCCACCTACCTGTGATTTTTTTGTATAAAAGTCCCTCACGACTGGCGTTCGAGGTTCACTCCTCCTAAGGAGATCGAACCCCGGCGCGCCGGCCTAATAAATCCTCTTGCTGATTGCATCGAATTCGAGTCACTGTGGTCTTTGGGGCGACGGTTCCCGAGAAAAGGCCGTGAGGTCTTACACAAGCTGCACTACAGGTTGCCAGTATCTCCCAGGAAGGAGTGCACATGTCCAGTGCCCTGGTTTTTGTGACTAATGCCCAGTGGATGCTCCTTGATTACACAGTGACCAATAGGGCTTAGTTTCATGGGCCCCCATAGGACCATAACAAACAGAGAAATAGTTCTTAACCAGTTGCACCTTAGGGCACAGCAGAAAAAAAGTCAGCAGACTATGACACCCAGCCTTTCTGTGAAAGAAGCCTATTCAGTTCAGTTCAGTTCAGTTCAGTCGCTCAGTCATGTCCGACTCTGCGACCCCATGAATCACAGCACGCTAGGCCTCCCTGTCCATCAGCAACTCCTGGAGTTCACCCAAATCCATGTCCATTGAGTCTGTGATGCCATCCAGCCATCTCATCCTCTGTCATCCACTTCTCCTCCTGCCCCAACCCCCTCCCAGCATCAGAGTCTTTTCCAGTGAGTCAGCTCTTCAAATGAGGTGGCCAAAGTACTGGAGTTTCAGCTGCAGCATCATTCCTCCCAAAGAAATCCCAGGGCTGATCTCCTCTGGAATGGACTGGTTGGATCTCCTTGCAGCCCAAGGGACTCTCAAGAGTCTTCTCCAATACCACAGTTCAAAAGCATCAATTCTTCAGAGCTCAGCTTTCTTATTAGCTTATCTTTAAGGACAGTAAAGAATCTGCCTGCAATGCAGGAGACCTGGGTCTGATCCCTGGGTAGGTAAGATGCCCTGGACAAGGGCATGGCAACCCTCTCCAGGATTCTTTCCTGGAGAAAGAGAAGCCCTATGGACAGAGGAGACTGGTAGGCTACAGTCCATGGGGTCGCAGAGTCAGACACAACTAAGAGACTAAGCACAGCATAACACAATGATTTGACCTAGAGGGCAGGCTTTTAATGAAATACAAATTTAAGGGCCAACTGTGATCCTCTTCAGAGACCTTCGAGGGCAGGCACTATCTTCACACTCTCCATCCACCACACTCGAGATGGCCAGTATCTCCCAGAAAGTATTGAGAAATGGACTACTTCCTGCCATATCAGCAAACAAGGATGTCACAGTCATCAGGGATTGCAGCCTTCCAATGTGAGCTCCAGAACCCTCAGGGCACTCAAGAAGGAGAAGAATACCTGCTATCTGATAGCCATTAGACTGTCATACTCGTCACTCCCTAGGATGAGCTCCAAGGAAGCTCAGAATGTGAAAAAAACACAGGATACTGGCCCAAGATAGCGGAGATGCATATGAAAGGAATGATTTCACTGAGCCTAGACACTTATACCTTTCCATACATAGAAAAGTGCTAAATTCCATAACTTGAGATATCTGGTTTTCTTTCATTAACAATAATCTTTTGATGTTCACACAACCTGCCTTTGTTGCAAAACTTCTGTATAACCTGGCTCCTCCCTTACCCTCCCCTTCTATCAGGGTCGTTTGAGATGCTGTCTCCTAGGCTTTGAAGTCCCACCAAATAAAACATAGCTCTCAACTTTTAGTGTTTTTTTAAATTGACAGGAGTCTGTGTGAAAGTCTTGTGTCCCACCCAATTGCTGTGGCTGCCACCCAGGGAATGCCCCTGGATTGCCTGGCTCTGGTGACTAATAGTTCTTATGTTCATGAGTTCCCCAGGACTATACAAATAGAGAAACATTATTTAACTAGATATTGCCCCCAGAACATAGCATAAAGATAGCAGGCTGAAATATACCTCTGTCTTTCTGGGAAAGAGACCAATAAACTTATTTTCATAGCTGTAGCTTAAGGGACAAGATTCTAACTAAATATATATTGAAATACATATAATTCTGTCCAGAGATTAAGGAAGCTGCTGCTACTGCTGCTAAGTCACTTCAGTCGTGTCCGACTCTGTGTGACCCTATGGACGGCAGTCCACCAGGCTCCGCTGTCCCTGGGATTCTTCAGGCAAGAACACTGGAGTGGGTTGCCATTTCCTCCTCCAATGCATGAAAGTGAAAAGTGAAAGTGAAGCTGTTCAGTCGTGTCCAACTCTTCATGACCCCATGGACTGCAGCCCACCAGGCTCCTCAGTCCATGGGATTTTCAAACAAGAGTACTGTATGGGGTGCCATTGCCTTCTCCTAAGGAAGCTAATAGGTACCATCTTTGCCTTCTCCCTTTGTCCCTCTTCCAGGTATCAGTGTCTCCAAGAAAAGAACTTGTATTTAAAGCTCATACATTGACATTGTGACTGCCACCTTTGATAACCTTGCTCTGGTGGCTGATGAGATTTGTATACATTGGTTCATGGGATGGTAGTAAACAAAAACAGCTCTGAATTGGTTATAGCCCCAAACTTAGTGCAGAAGGAACAAATAGAAATGTTCATTCCCAGTCGTCTCCTGAAAGAGGTATATTTGAATACTTCAAACCTTGCTGCCTATGGGTCTGACTTCCAATTAACCTGAATCTAGGTGCTAATAGGGATCTTCCCCTTTGGGACACTGATAACTCTTGGCATACCCTCAACTACTGGGAGCCCACTAACAATAAATCAGGTTTCTTGGACAATCACAAGAGTTTGAGAGACAACCAAGGGCTAGGGAAACATTGAACAAGAAGTTTTATCTCATATATGGGGCCACTCCTTCAAGACTGAGCAAGGTGGCTATTTTATCTAGTGTTAAAAACCCACACAGCATCAAGGAAAATGAAACAGAGGGATATGTTCCAAATGAAGAGCAAGCTAAAACCTCAGAAATAAAAAAAAATTATGAAATGAGATGTTATTTACCTAATGAAGTTAAAAATAATAGTCATAAAGATGCTCACTAAGTTCAGGAGAACAAAGGATGAACAAAGTGAGAATTTTAATAAAGAGACAATATACGAAAGTAACAAAAAAAGTCACAGAACTGAAGAATACAATAACTGAAGTGAAAAATATACTTGAGGGGTTCAAAAACAGACTAGATGAACTGTAAAAGGATCAGTGAGCTCAAAGATAGGTTAGTGGAACTGATCTAATTACAGAAGCAAAAATAAAAGAGAATGAAAAAGAATGGAGATAGCTTAAAGAACTTAAAGGACACATTGAGCAGAATAACATTTACATTAAAGGAATCCCCCAGGAGAGAGAGGAAGAGGTATGAATATAATGAGACATTTAAAAAGTTATCATATAATGATAAAAAGGTCAAATCCAATAGCATTTGTAAATATTTATATATGCAAATAGGACCACCAGAATATATAAAGCAAAAATTAAAAGACCTTAAGAGAGAAATAAACAGCTATACAATAATACTAGGGAACTTTAATACCACAGTTTCATCAATGGATATATCACTCAGAAAAATCAATAAGAAACATTGCCCTTAAATAACATATGATAGAGCAGATTGCCTTAACAAACATATAGAGAACATTCTATCCAAAAAGAACAAAATACACAGACTTCTTAAGTGCACACGGAACATTCTCCAGGATACTTCATAGGCTAGGGCACAAAACAAGTCTTAACAAATATAAGACTGAGATTAAATCAAACATCTTTTCTGACCACAATAGTATGAAACTAGAAACCAACTACCAGAAGAAAACTGGAAAATTCACAAATATATGGAGATTAAACAAGCATCATCCTACTGAATGGGTCAAAAAAGAAATATAAAGGAAAAAAAAAATACCTTGATACAAATGGAAATGGAAATACAACATAAAAAAACTTATGAAATGCAGCAAAAGGAGTTCTAAGTGGGAAGTTCATAGCAATAAATAGTGATAATAAAAAAGAGAACGATTTCTTATTGACCTAAGTTATTTATTTGAGATAACTTTAAATAACATAACTTTAAATCTAACCTAACTTTAAATCTCAAGAAATGAGAAAAAGAAAAATAAATGAAGTACAGAGTTAGTAGAAGTAAGGAAATAACAATGATCAGAGTAGAAATAAATGAAATAGAGACAAAAGACAATAGAAAAGATTAAAAAATAAAAAACTATGAGCTGTCTTCTTGAAAAGAAAAACTGAGTAAATCTTTAAAGAACCCAAGGGAAAAAAGAGACTCAAATAAAATCAGAAATGAAAGAGGAAACACTGCAACTGATATTACAGAAATACAAAGGCTCATAAGGGATTACTACAAATAATCACATGTCAACGAACTGGACAAGCTAGAAGAAATAAATAAATTTCCAGAAACATACAATTTTCCAAGACTGAGTAATGAAGTTACAGAAAATCTGAACATACCAGTTTCTAGCTAGGAGCTTGAATCATTAATCAAAAATCTCAAAAATCAAAAGTTCAGGACCAGACAGCTTCACTGGTGAATTCTACCAAATATTTAAAAAAGAATCAATAGCAATCCTTCTCAGCCTCTTCCAAAATATATGAGGAGGGAACACATCCCAACTCATTATGTAAGGTCAATGTTACCCTGACACCAAAAGCAGAAGGAAAAAAAAAATGTGCTTCTGAATAAGGACAAGAGAAGTAAAAATTACCTATACAGGCAAGAAAAGGTCAGACCATCCAGAACTTCTTTTTGATCATGTTATAGAATTTAAATATTAATCTAAATGACATGGACCACCATTGAAGCATATTAAGCAAGAGGCAATTATTTTAAAAAGATAACTATGTCTCTTGGGTGAAGAATTTATTGTAAGTGGCAAGAATGTAAGGAGAGAGACTAGTATGAAATGGCAGTAGATCAGAGCTGATAATGATTTAGTATTGGGAAGGTGCCAATGTCTATACTCAAATTTCTTACATAATGAATCATATTGATAGAGATACTTTTTATTGAAATGGAAAAGTAAGGAAAAAGAGCATATATGGATGGCTATAGGGACATGGCTGCAAGAGAGAGGTCAAGAATTTAGTTTCTAATTTCTCAGAGAGAATACAATATAGTATGTGTTTAAAATAATATAATAAATACTAAAGGATTCATTTAGGACCACAGTAATGTTTGGCTTCCTTGGTGGCTCAGATGGTAAAGAATTTGCCTGTAATACAGGAGACCCGGGTTCCATCCTTGGGCTGGGAAAGTCCCCTGGAGAAGGAAATGACAACCCACTCCAGTATTCTTGCCTGGAGAATTTCAAGAGGAGCCTGGCAGGCTACAGTCCATGAGGTCAAAAGGACACGACTTAGCGACTAACACTTTCCCAGTAATGATTACTGAGCCCAGCTCAATCCAAGTGCAAGAACTTTCAGTCCAAAGGGGAGCAGGCTGACATATAAATATTAGGACAATAGATAATAACACATGTGTAAGGAAAAGACTCTGATGCTGGGAGAGATTGGGGGCAGGAGGAGAAGGGGACGACAGAGGATGAGTTGGCTGGATGGCATCATTGACTCGATGGACATGAGTCTGAGTGAACTTCGGGAGTTGGTGATGGACAGGGAGGCCTGACGTGCTGTGATTCATGGGGTCGCAAAGAGTCGGACACGACTGAGCGACTGAACTGAACTGAACTGAACAATTAGAAGTAGTACCAATGTAAGAAGTGTGAGGAGTCAAGGTTTAAAATTGTATGCGAAATAGGCATTCCAACACAAATGAGTAGTAAGTGTAAAAGGTAACAGAAGCAAGTATTCCTAGTGTGTAAAAGCATAAACTCAGAGGCCTAAATGCTTGGATTGTAATCCCACCTCTCTTCCTGAGTAGCTGTAAGATACTGAACAAGTTACACAGCATATCTTGACTCCATGTCATCTATTGTCACTGTTCAGTCGCTTTCATGTCCAACTCTTTGCGACCCCGTGGATGGCAGCATGCCAGGCTTCCCTGTCCATCACCAGCTCCCGGAGCTTGCTCATGTCCATCAAGTCTGTGATGCCATCCCACCATCTCATTCTCTGTTGTCCCCTTCTCCTGCCTTCAATCTTTCCCAGCATCAGTGTCTTTTCTAATGAGTCGGCTCATTGCATTAGGTAGCCAACATATTGGAGCTTCAGCATCAGTCCTTCCAATGAATATTCAGGACTGATTTCCTTTAAAGTTGACTGGTTGGATCTCTTTGCAGTCCAAGGGACTCTCAAGAGTCTTCTCCAACACCACATTTCAAAAGCATCAGTTCTTTGGCTCTCAGCTTTCTTTATAGTCCAACTCTCACATCCATACATGACTACTGGAAAAACCATAGCTCTGACTAGATGGACCTTTCTGGGCAAAGTAACATCTCTGCTTTTTAATATGCTGTCTAGGTTGGTAATAACTTTTCTTCCAGAAAGCAAGTATCTTTTAATTTCATGGATGTAGTCACCATCTGCAGTGATTTTGGAGCCCAAGAAAATAAAGTCTCTCACTGTTTCGACTGTTTCCCCATCTATTTGCCATGAAGTGATGGAACCAAATGCCATGATCTTAGTTTCTTGAAAGTTGAGTTTTAAGCCAGCCTTTTCACTTTCCTCTTTCACCTTCAAGAGGCTCTTTAGTTCCTCTTCACTTTCCGCCATAAGGGTGGTGTGTCATCTGCATATCTGAGGTTGTTGATATTTCTCCTAGCATTCATGATTCCAGCTTGTGCCTCATCCAACATGGCATTTCACATGACGTACTCTGTGTGTAAGTTAAATAAGCAGTTTAACAATACACAGTCTTGATGTACTCCTTCCCCAATTTTTAACTAGTCCGTTGTTCCATGTCTGGTTCTAACTGTTGCTTCTTGACTTGTATACAGGTTTCTCAGGAAGCAGGTAAGGTGGTCTGGTATTCCCATCTCTTTAAGATTTTCCCACAGTTTTTGTGATCCACACAGTCAAAGGCTTTAGCATAGTCAATGAGGCAAAAGTAAATATTTTTTTGTAATTTTCTTGCCTTTTCTATGAGCCAATGGATGTTGGCAATTTGATCTAAAAATGCAGATAATCACAGCATCTATTGCCTTACATTGCTGTAAGATTTAGATGGATTAATACATATAAAACACTGTTGAAGACTAAAAGTGCTATGGAATGTTAAATATGCTGGTATAATCCTGACAATGATGATGGTGATATCAGCAGTAATAATAATGAAAATGATAAGATGGGAGAGAAGTCTAGAGGAGATTGGGGTGGGGAGATAGACAGGGACCAAATATTCAAGTTTTCTTTGCTAAGACCTTGAATCTCACTCTGTGAACCATCTCCACTAAAAATTTTGAGCATGAAGTAACAATCAGCTATGTGTTTGGAAAGACTGTCCTGGTTGTGGAGAATAGGTGGCAAAGGAACAAAGCCTGTGAGACAGATACAATTGTCCATGAGCCGTAAACTCAGGGCAACACAAAATTACTTCTTAATCTCAAATTTTGAAGCCCTCCATCAAAATGGGTCAGCAGAGGAAGCATTAAGCAGACCTGACTTATAAGAGGAAAGTCACTGCTCCTCTGGATCCCACCCAATCCTGTAAGCCTGCAGGCTATCAGGGGCTTGAGCTTCAGAGTTGACCTGCTTGCAACAGGATTTCATTAGGTGTGAATGTGCAGCCTGAGTTCATTACCCTCTTCCCAGATCTGATCCTGTCTCTCCATCTAAGTTCTCGCTTCAGGCCCCCAGAGAGGCCACTGGGAGCCTCCCTCAGCTGTACTCCCAGAACAGCACTATGTCTCATTAACAACTTTTTAATGAGGTCACAGCCTGTGACTGCTCATTAATAGGCTGGTTAGTCTGCTGCCCCAGGGGTGGAAGAGACTGAAGATAGAAGCCAGTGAGAACAGAGCTCAGCCTATACAGAGCTGAGGATAGGGAAAGAGAATTAACTTCCTTTTAGCAGAGATTCCAAGCTTTTACTCATGGGTCTCCAGGGTCCCTTCGAGCTCTCAGTAACTATGATTCTGCAAACTGAGGTCTGGACAGAGGGTGGGAGGAGTTCCAACAGAACCCAGTAACCCCAGACTTAGACTAGCTCTTGGTCTCGAGAGACTCTTAGGGAAATCAAATGCTCCTCAGATTTTCTTTGATGCTTGGGTAAAAGGAATTTTGCTCTTGAAACTTTTTATTATCTTGCCTTACATAATCATGGATTCCTTTGTTATCTCCTACATGTCTTAGTGGAGATTCTTTGTGCTACTTACCAAGTTCATTTAAACTGTACGTGTTCTGGGAGTTCAGTTGTTGGTCCTCCTCTATTTTTCTTCTGTACTATTTCTTAGAGATTCCACCATTATCAAGGTTTCAATATATCACTCTTGTGGCAATGAAACCTGAGTATCAGCTTATATCTCCCATGAGAATTATTACTAGTAATAATTGGCCTCCTAACTGGTCTCCCAGCCTTTGGTTATCCTAAGTGTGTGTGCTAAGTTGTTTCAGTCGTGTCCGACTCTGTGCAGCCCCATGGACTGTATCTAACCAGGCTCCTCTGTCCACGGGATTTTTCAGGCAAGAATAGTGGAATGGGTTGCCATTCTCTCCTCCAGGGAATCTTCCTAACCCAGGATAAAACCCACGTCTCCTGTGTCTCCTGCATTGGGAGGTGGGTTCTTTACCACTAGTGCCAGCTGGGAAACCAGTCATACTATAAAGACTTCTAAATAGACTCCACTCTCATTCATCCTTCTCACCATCTCTGGAGTTCTTTCTAAATTTGCATGTAATGATCCATCAAAATGATGTCCTAAATCCTTAGAATTCACCCCCATCTACAGAATGAAAGTATGTTCTTAGCATATCATGCAGGCCTATGTGTAATCCAGTTCAAGCTTATCTTTCCAGTCTCCATCTTTCCAAACTCCAGTAGTTGAGTGCATATCAACAGTTGTCACAATGGTCTATTTTCTTTCTCCTTATATCATGCATTTCTAGTTTTTCTAAGCATAGTCTTTTTCATTCTCTTCAACATTTTAGAATCTGAGAAACCTGTATTCAAATCCCATGCCTGCTACTGAACAGCTTTAAATATCTATCCCTATATTTAATAATCTGTAAATGGGATACAATATAATAATATAACATATGCATAACCAGATTTAATGTATTTTGATATACAATGGAATTAAAGTTACATGAGCCAATTACTCCCATTCTGGGAACAGTTTGATCTTTCTATAGTATCTCTTTCGATTCAAAGTGGAGGATGGGTTGTATAGAATTTTCAAGGATGTTCGCTATAATTGTAACATGAGAAATAAATGCTATCTCCTCCCAAAAGCAGGGTGAATTAAGTAACTAACATTTATTGATAGGCAAATATGAGTTACACATTTTAAAATACAGTATCAGTTATTCCTCTCTGGTTTCATCACAATTTTTAAAATAGGACACTTATTTCAAAAAAAAAGCAAGTAACTTATTCCATTGTCACAACTATTTAAGTATCAGACTGTTGGGAGCCAGTGTGAGGAACTCCGCCCTTGGCAAAGGTCATAAGGAAGGGGGCTTCAGTAGGCGCAAAGGCGTGATCAGGCCTCAGGAAATTCCCCTGCTCCCGAGCATCTAACCCCAAAACCAGAGTCTGTCCTGTACTCTCACCTACGGGGACTCTCCCCCATAACCGTTTCTCTCGGAGAAGGAGTTAACGTGCAGCTCCAAGGCAGTAAAAATTCCTGGGTGTGACTAGAGTGTTTCAACTTACGGGACTCTTCTGAAGTTTATCTAGCCTGGTTCCTCCGGCCACAACAGCCCTCCAACCTTGAGAGGCATGAGACGTTTTGACTTCTAAAGGCAAATTCTTGTGGAAAGTTAGAAATTATTAGTATAGTGGGTTGGTTGAGAATTATATTGATAAAGAGTTTCTTCATTTGTTGTGTCAATAATTGCTGCGAATTCCCTGCCCTAGGTGGGACAAGGGCGTCTCTCTGATGACACATGATGGTTTACTACCTCTCAACCATAAACAGCACAGAGAGTTTTGGAGTATTTTTAGAGTCTTAACATAGGACTTTTTCTTGTTGTTGAGTCAATGATTGCCGCCAGGCCTCCATATCCTTTAGGTACCTGGGAATATATTAATCAATGTATTTGGAATATAGAAAAGGAAATATAGTAGTTTTTGATGTTAGCAATATTAGACTTTTTGAGTTAATGAATTTTCTCTTTTGTAATAGATCACTGTACTTTGTTATAAATCACTGTGTCCTTGCTATGTAAAAATGTAACTTTGTCACTATCTTAAGACTAAGTAGATCTTAAGAGGAACATTGGTGAAAGGATTTTCATTTATTGGACTGATGTTTGCTGCTAAAATCTCCATATTCCCTGCCCTTATAATGAATATAACTAGCATATAGGAGAAATAAGTATTAACCTATAGGAGAAATAAATCTTAACCTTTAAGCATATAGGAGAAATAAGTATTAACCTATAGGAGAAATGTCTTAACCTTTAAGCATATAGGAGAAATAAGTATTAACCTATAGGAGAAATAAGTATTAACCTTTAAGATTAATCATGTTAACCTCAGGTTAAATAAATTTCTTTCTTGATTGCAACTCACTACACCCTCACCCTATAGGAATTCAACTTTATTTGGAGAGTGGTGCCTGGTTTAAGGAAAAACACCCTTGGAAAAAATAAGTTTTCTTGTTATCAGAAAGAAAGAGTTGTAAATGTCAGCAGGCAGAAATGGCTTGAAGATGATGTAAAACCCCTAAGAATTTTTTTTTATGTAAAGCACCTGATTTTGATAAGGTCAGGACTGCTGACCCCCGCATGACTCTGTATTCATCCCTATATGTAACAAAAGGTATATAAGCAAACCCAAAAATAAAGAAATCGGATCAGTTCCGGAAAGACTGATTCCCTCATGTCGTTATTCTCTGCTCCTCAATTTTCTGGCTGAATTCTCATCTGGAGCGTGGGTGCCCGCCATTCAGGTGGTGCAAATTCCTTGTCTGGAATTTTATTGGTACCCCACGTAAGCCAAGTTATTCAGCCCCTTTCTCTCTCTCTTGCTGTTTTCTGGCCGAATTCCCATCTGGTGCATAGGACCCACCAAGCCTACTAATTCTGCCTGGGCTTCTAAGATCGGACCGGGGGGGGGCCCTCAATGCCTCCTCTCCTTCGGCCTGCGGCCTTCGTAGGTGGTGATTGGTACCCTGTGTTAACCAAGTTATTTGGCCTCTTTTCCTCTGCTAAATTCCTAGTCCCTCTCTATCTGTAATTAAATAAGTTTTTCCTAGGCAGCCTACTCCGTCCCCACCTTCGAATCACCCTGGATCCACCAGGGCTGGACCCTGGTATCAGACTAACAGTTTTAATCTCTGTATGAATCCAAAATATCAAGAAGTTTAAAAATATTGCATATTACTTCTCTAAAATATAAAGGTAGAACCTGAAAAGAGTTATATAAAATAAGTAAATTTAAAAAAATAATGTTTAACACAGAGATTAAAATAGCTCCTAGGAGAGGGATAATGAGCAAAGAAAATAAAACACAACAAAAAAAAATATTGAAATCAACTTAAATGGAAATTATCTGACCTATTTGGTGATGAACAATTTCTCTGGGAAAAGCAAAAGCACTTATAAAATTACTTTTATTTTCTGAGTGAAAAAGATAACTGGCACAGAATAAATGTTCAATAAATGGCAAAATTTATGATTAAGCCTTGTGTCTTTACACAATTTTTCTGTCTAAAATTCCTCCACCTCATAGCTTCCTCCCTATACTAAGGTAATTTTAACTTATCTTTCAAGATTCAGCCCTAGTTGTATTCTCTGGAATACAATGCTAATGTTTTCCTTCTAGAAATCCTCTCTGATTCCCGTAGACAAAGCTAAGTTCACTAGCCTTTGTCATGCATATCTTGGGCATATGTTGCTGCTAAAGCATTTAAGAAAATATTGTTAATTGTATTTAAATGCACCTCTAATATATTAGTATAAGGACAATCTCTCACGTTTATATTCCTTTGCCTGACACTCAGTAATACTCATAAATGTTGACTGATTAAGTGCCAGATCATTACCTCTAGCAGTGATCTCTCAGCCAAATGTTTTTCATGCTTTCCAGGTGTCCCCAAGACATTTCTGCATATATATCAAAGTATCTATCTAGCACAATGTTCTCAAACTACAATTTGTGAAATAAATTTTATGAAGATGCTTCCTTCTCCCTGATAATAGTACCAGTAAACACAGCAGAGAAGTTTCCACTAATTTCCTCCCCAAAATGTTCTTTAAATATGCTTTCCTCAAAGGTCCCTTCCAGTTTTAACCACCCAAACCCACCAGAATTATCCAAAATGCCCAGTAAAGAGTGTGAACATGGAAATGCTTTTACTGGTAAGCAGTTTTAATAGCTTGTGAGGGTTTATTTGCATACACTGATAAAAACAACTCACCCAAAAGTGATAACCATCTGCTGTACTTCAATGTACAGCAAGTTGTTTAAAACGACTTACATTACCCATAATGAAACCCATAATGATACAAATGAATACCAACAATCAAACATGAATGATGCAACTATGATCCATATAAAGAGAAAGAGATGCACTTGAGCACCCAACCACCCTACTCAACATAAATTTCCAAACCATACAGAACATGGAGCAAAGATCAGAGCTTGTTAAAGACATGCTGAACTGCTTGCTAGGGTTATGCACAGTTCATAAGACAACTCCAACCCCTGTGTGATATGCCTACATGATGAAATTCTGAACTTATGGTTACTTAGAATAAAACACAAACTCATTTTCCAGTCATTGTATCTAGACGATTATTTCTTATTCTTTATGTTTCTTTTTAATTTAATTTCTCATAGATTTATTTTTACATTCCATCAGGAAACACGTGTACCAAATTCTCAGAGTACAATGGTGAACAAATGCACTGCTGTTCAGTTGGTGCTTATCCAGTAAATGGATCAGAGAAGTAAAGTTAAAACATCATTCAATGTACTTTACTCTGCTATTAATATAATGCCACAACTTGATAATTGCTATTATAGGAGTATACAACAAGTCTTCAACTCCTGAAAATTCTCCCTTGGAGACACTTTTTATTCATCTCTGTTAGTTCACATTCCCATTGCCAAAGCTGGTTATTAATTCCTCTTTTTGATTCCCCTTTTTTGTTACCATATCCTTTCACTTAATCAGTGAATATTTACACACTGAGTCCTGAAGGTACAACAAAAAAAAGTTAACAAGATACTGCCCTGTAAGAGCTCCTATGCATAGTGCTTTACTGTGCAATAATTCTACACGTTGGTAAGTGCTATAATGGGACTATTCAACCAGTCTCTAAATCCTGCTAATTCTTCCTTAGCGAAATGCTTCCACATCTTTTGTTTGAATTCTCATTGACATTGCCTCTGTCAATGGCCTCAGTTCAGTTCAGTTGCTCAGTCATGTCCGACTCTTTGCGACCCCATGAATCGCAGCACGCCAGCCTCCCTGTCCATCACCAACTCCCAGAGTTCACTCAGACTCACATCCATCGAGTCGGTGATGCCATCCAGCCATCTCTTCCTCTGTCATCCCCTTCTCCTCCTGCCTCCAATCCCTCCTATAATCAGGGTCTTTCCAATGAGTCCACTCTTCACATGAGGTGGCCAAAGTACTGGAGTTTCAGCTTTAGCATCAGTCCTTCCAATGAACACCCAAGACTGATCTCCTTCAGAATGACCCGGTTGGATCTCCTTGCAGTCCAAGGGACTCTCAAGAGTCTTCTCCAATACCACTGTTCAAAAGCATCAGTTCTTTGGCACTCAGCTTTCTTCACAGTCCAGCTCTCACATCCATACATGACCACAGGAAAAACAATAGCCTTGACTAGACAGACCTTTGTTGGCAAAGTAATGTCTCTGCTTTTCAATATTCTATCTAGGTTGGTCATAACTTTCCTTCCAAGGAGCAAGCATCTTCTAATTTCATGGCTGCAATCACCATCTGCAGTGATTTTGGAGCCCAGAAAAATAAAGTCTGACACTGGTTCCACTGTTTCCCTATCTATTTCACATGAAGTGATGGGACCAGATGCCATGATCTTCATTTTCTGAATGTTGAGCTTTAAGCCACCTTTTTCACTCTCCTCTTTCACTTTCATCAAGAGGCTTTTGAGTTCCTCTTCACTTTCTGCCATCAGGGTGGTGTCATCTGCATATCTGAGGTGATTGATATTTCTCCCAGCAATCTTGATTCCAGCTTGTGCTTCTTCCAGCCCAGCGTTTCTCATGATGTACTCTGGATATAAGTTAAATAAGCAGGGTGACAGTATACAGCCTTGACCTACTCCTTTTCCTATTTGGAACCAGTCTGTTGTTCCATGTCCAGTTCTAACTGTTCCTTCCTGACCTGCCTAGCCAGGCCTTTGTTGCTGAAATATTACTGTATAGGCCTCCTCACTGTGCTCATGGCTTCATTCTTTCTTTCTAATCATCCTTTACACTCATGGCTAAGAACTGATTTACAAAATTTATAAATAAATATATAATCATACAATGCTACTATAGCTATTAAGTAAAATCATAAAATTCTCTGAAGAAGGTTAAGTGAGACTTTTAACATAAGGGAGGCAGGAAACTATTTTCTTAGAAAGTAACGACCAAAAATCAGAAAGTCATTTCAGAAAATTGAGTAGGAGTTAACCAGGCGAAAATTAGTAGGAAAAACATTAGAAACAAATGAATTAACCTATGCAAAGATCCTAATGAAGGAATGTTTAATGAATTAGTGGAAAATAAAGTCAATCTGGACACATACTAAATGTAGTTGCAGAAACAGCGATGGTAGAAATAATCAAAGTGACGCTGTCATCATACACTCAACAGGAAAGTCCATTCCTCTCCCTGATGGAAACCTTCAAGTCTCAACTCAAATAGTGTCTTGATCAAATCTGCTTTATATGACTTGGCATATTTTCTATACTTAATCCCATTTCTTTCCACAATAAGTATTAGGACATGGAGTAATTTTAAGATCTTTCTCTAGGTTATAAGGTTAGAAATTAATAGGGGAGGAACTAGAATGAAAGTATTATTTTGTTTCAAGTATCTTATTTTTATTAAAAATTTAACAAATTTGCATGATAAAATTAATTAAGAACAAAAGAATATACTATCAAAATATCTCCCTCTCAGGGTTGACTTCTGTTCTTCCCCACTTTCCTGGCCCAAAGACAATGACTATTATCAGTTCTTTGTGTATCTTTCAAAAAAATTTACTGTTTACACATTTTATATGTATGTGTATATTTAGCTCTATAAAATATATTTAATTTGTATACTGTGTATAGTTTCTTTCATCTTGCTTTTTTTCAAATAAAATTTTATCTTGAAGTTTATTCCACATTAATATATTCACAGTTACATAGTATTGTAAGGGAGACAGGACCCCATCAGGCTTTCCCAAGGACAGGCCTTCCCCCGTATTTCCTGCTTTAGCTCCTCCCTGAAGAACCTGAATAATAGTATTTGATCAAAATGTCCTGAGTTGTTTTGCAGATGTGAAAAAACTTCCCTCTCTTCAACAGATGGAAGATGTTAACTACTTGACTCCTCCTGGAGCTTAGAGACCAGTAATGCTTGTTGAGACCTGACAGAAGCTATGACAAGCTTCAAGGACTAAAGTAGCCAGAACTACTATCACAGAAAAAGCTGGGTCACTGCCCAGAAGGAGCTGAGATCATCATCCCCCCGACCTTGAGACTCAGCCAGTCAGCAAACTCCCCGTAGCCTGGTTAGAGCTAACCCAGATCACACAAAAAGTCCCTTAAGCGAGCCCACATGCGCAAAAATTAGCCAATTAATAGATGCCAAGAACCCCTTGCAACCAATCCGCCCTTGCCAACTCCCTGTCTTTGTTCTAAGTCTATAAATACTGCTGTAATTCAGGGGTCGGAGCCCTCTTGCCTTACTCCACTGCGTTGGAAGTGGCAGAGTGCCCTAACTCAAGTTAGCAATAAATAAACTCCCTTCTTGCCTTTGCATTGCCGTGGTGGACCTGTTCTCTCAGTCTATTCGGAGACTTGGACTCGGAGCATAACAATGCTAACCTCTGTGACGCTACCCTGTTACCTTACCATCAGCCATTCAGAGAATTAATGCACAAGTTGATCACAGACACTGCGACACCCCTCCCTTACTTGGCTTTTAAAAGTACTTTGCCACAACCTTTCGGGGAGTTCAGGGCTTTTAAGGTATAAACCTCCCACCTCCTTGCATGGCCTTGCAATAAAACATTCTTTGCCCCAAACACCAAAGTTTCAGTTTGTTTGACCTCATTGTGCATCAGGCACATGAACTTGCATTAACAGTATTCAATGGAAATCTACAATTTTTAATCAATTGTCTATTGATAGAATTAAGATGATTTTTATATTCAGTTCAGTTCAATCACTCAGTCGTGTCCGACTCTCTGCGACCCCATGAATCGCAGCATGCCAGGCCTCCCTGTCCATCACCAACTCCCGGAGTTCAATCAAACTCACATCCGTTGAGTCAGTGATGCCATCCAGCCATCTCATCCTCTGTCATCCCCTTTTCCTCTTGCCCACAATCCCTCTCAGCATCAGGGTCTTTTCCAATGAGTCCACTCTTCACATGAGGTGGCCAAAGTATTGGAGTTCAGCTTTAGCATCATTCCTTCCAAAGAAATCCCAGGGCTGATCTCCTTTAGAATGGACTGGATGGATATCCTTGCGGTCCAAGGGACTTTCAAGAGTCTTCTCCAACACCACAGTTCAAAAGCGTCAATTTTTCGGCGCTCAGCTTTCTTCACAGTCCAACTCTCACATCCATACATGACCACTAGAAAAACCATAGCCTTGACTAGATGGACCTTTGTTGGCAAAGTAATGTCTCTGCTTTTGAGTATGCTATCTAGGTTGGTCTTAACTTTTCTTCCAAGGAGTAAGCATATTGTAATTTCATGGCTGCAATCACCATCTGTAGTAATTTTGGAGCCCCAAAAATAAAGTTTGACACTGTTTTCACTGTTTCCCCATCTATTTCCCATTACTTTACTATTAAAAAATATGCTATAAAAAGAAACAGCTTAACTTTTCCTGTGTTTAAAATTCTGTGACTCTTAAAGCCTGAATCACTAGCTCTATCTTGTACTACTCTCTGCTGCTGCTGCTGCTAAGTTGCTTCAGTCGTGTCCAACTCTGTGCGACCCTATGGACAGCAGCCCACCAGGCTCCTCTGTCCACAGGATTCTCTAGGCAAGAATACTGGAATGGGTTGCCATTTCCTTCTCCAGTACTGCTCTTTAGGCTTTTCAAAAGCCAGTAGCCTCAATTCACTTGATCAACCTCTGGGTTGGTCATTATAACAATGACCAGCCTACTATTAGCAAAAAAATAAAAGATCCTATAAGAGAGGAAGCCTGTTTGAGTCTTTTCAGCAGTTTTCTTTGTCTTCCATCCTGGATTTTGTGTATGTTGCTTAGTCACTAAGTGGTGTCCAATTCTTTGGGACCCCATGGACTGTAGCCCTCCAGTCTCCTCTGTTCATGGAATTTCCCAGGGAAGAATACTGAAGTGGATTGCCATTTCCTTTTCCATGGGACCTTCCTGGATCAGAGGTCAAACCTTTATCTCCTGCTTGACAGGTGGATTCTTTACCACTGAGCCTCCTTGGAAGCCACAATAATTATATAAATGCAGTTTAAAAGAATGCAGAGCAATACATATTTCATTATGCAGGTAATCTTCTCTGTGATTGTAACCGAAGGCAACAGTGTGACAACAGTTGAAAGAAATCGCTGCAGTCTACCTTCTTCCTGCAGTAAGACTAGTTCAGGTCCCATGACACACAGCTTGGCCTCAAAGATAATTTAGCTTTCCTCTGCCCCCTTTTTCTCTTTCCTGATTTACTTCTAAAGGCTCCATCTGGCCTCCATTTCCTTTCTTCTTTATTTTTTTTCTGTCCAATATTATTGTTCAGTCGCTTTGCTAGGAGTTCAGATTCATTCATTCCAAGCATTCTTAAGCTCTTTTAACAAGTCCCAGTGTTCAACACAAACATAGACAGGATGGATGAATATTATAGGTTACAGATCTCCATGGCCAAATTTTAAAAGTTGCATAGGACCCACTATCTTTTCCAGTGAGGTTTTATTGCCTGATTAATCTAATCAAGGCTATGGTTTTTCCTGTGGTCATGTGTGTATGTGAGAGTTGGACTGTGAAGAAGGCTGAGAGCCGAAGAATTGATGCTTTTGAACTGTGGTGTTGGAGAAGACTCTTGAGAGTCCCTTGGACTGCAAGGAGATCCAACCAGTCCATTCTGAAGGAGATCAGCTCTGGGATTTCTTTGGAAGGAATGATGCTAACGCTGAAATTCCAGTACTTTGGCCACCTCATGCAAAGAGTTGATTCATTGGAAAAGACTCTGATACTGGGAGGGATTGGGGGCAGGAGGAGAAGGGGATGACAGAGGATGAGATGGCTGGATGGCATCACAGACTCGATGGACATAAGTCTGAGTGAACTCTGGGAGTTGGTGATGGACAGGGAGGCCTGGCATGCTGCGATTCATGGGGTCGCAAAGAGCAGGACACAACTGAGCAGCTGAACTGAACTGAACTGAATCTACAAAAAATAGATATTAAGAGGCTTCTGAGCCAAAGCCAGGAGCCAGTGCAGTTTGTGCATAGCAACTACTTAGTGTTAAATGCTTAACTGTTTATTTGTTCAATCCCTAGTTTCCCTCAATCAAATGTAAGCTTTAAGAGCACAGGGACTTTGTTTTGCTTATTTCTCTCTTTGAGGGTCTTTAACAATGCCTGGCATATAGTAATTGCTCAATATTTGTTAATGAACAATTACTGGTTATTGGGAAAGTTATTATGATATTCATGATACAGTAATATATATGCTGTGTGTGTATGTTAGTCTCTCAGTTGTGTCTGGCTCGTTGTGAACCCATGGACTGCAACTCACCAGGATCCTCAGTCTTTGGAATTCTCCAAGCAAGGATACTGGAGTGGGTAGCCATTCCCTTCTCTGCGAGATCTTCCCAAGCTAGGGGTTGAACTCAGGTCCCCTGCATTGCAGGCAGATTCTTTGCCATCTGAGCCACCAGGGAAGCCCATATATACTATAATAAAATATATTAACATATTTGTTAATATATCCCATCCTGTTCATACCAATCCTGTAAAATAAGCATATTTGTCTAAGTTATATGGAAATGGAAACTCAAAGAGTTTAGTAAAATTGCTAGGCATCAGCAACCAGAGAGTTCCAGTGCTGGGATTAAACTTAGGTCACTCAGAATCCAAAACTTTTGTGCTTTTCTCTACACAATATCACACTCCTCGAGTATGGTTTTCCTTTCTTGAACTTCATCCTATTGGCATCTGACATTCCTTAGGGACTCAAAGAGTAGTGGAATCAAGAAAGATCAGGTACCCTTGAGGAAGGGCAGGAAGAGGAGCAAAGTTGAGCCCAGTCACCTGGGGGAAAATACAGGTGCCAGACCTTCGTGTGGCCCTGAGGACCAAAGAGGCACAGCTGGGAAGAGGTCTCCTGTCACGACTGGGTGCAGGGCCACCCCATCTAGTCTGCTCACTCACACCAGACACAGGCTGCAGTGACCTAGTTTCAGGTCCAGTTGTTAACCACTCATCCAGGAAAGGGAGTACGACTCCCTGGTGCAGTTTCTGGTTCTTCTGACAGCAGAGCCAGAGTTTGTCAGACACTCAGGGGCCTGCATGAAGCCTAGATATCAGAGCTGAACAAAGCAGACCTCCCTACTGGGCACAGGTAAGGATCTCATCAAGGGCCAGATCAACCCAGGCCCCTCTCAAGGTTCAGGTGCTCAGCCAGGCAAGGTTTGGTGGAACACCTAATTCCATTCCTCTGTCCACACTGGGACAATCTTATCAGTTTTCCCCCTTCCTGAGCCACAGTTTCCCCCTTCTTTGTCATAAGTGACATCTAAGACAACAAGCAGATTGAGATTACCCAGGGTTTTGTTCTTCTTTTCTCCAATTCTGTCCTGTAAATCTTTCTGGGTCAAAAATTTCCAGTCACTGTAGCTTTGACAGGGCTTTGACAGATATATCTCTTGAAGTCTTGACTGTCCTCTAATTAACTCAGGGAAGACTTGCTTCAGTGGAACAAGATAGATCACATCAAGTACACTACTTCCTTAGGTCAATTCTGTGGGTACAGAAAGGCTAGAAGAGTGGGTTCCTCTTCCTAGGACAGTCAGTGAATGACTAGAAGAATAATGTTTTTCTGGGAGTTCTGGAGGGAATGGCAGGAGCCTGAAAGGTCTTTTGACTGTGATATGTAGTCTTGCCTTTTTGTTTTTATTTATTACCTGTCTGACTACTTAAAAGATAGTTTCCCTATTCTAAGATTTTTCTTAAAAATAAATGACAAAGACCAAGGCATATTGGTATATTTCCATTTGTGTGTCTTAATACACACCTGTCTGTGTATTAAGGAATGCTTTCAGTTAAAAAAGTTAGCTCAGTGATTTTTACTTTTTCCTAATTCTTTATTTTTATAATATTGTCACAATAAAGTGCACCCTTGGTGTTCTGCACATCTTCAGCCAACTTTATTTTCACCCTTATTTCTTAGAAAGCCATCAAAGACTTTACTAGGTATCCCTTCTCCTTATACTGTATATTTACTGTGTCAAGACCTTCACTGTGATTTTAATATAATCAATTATTTAAATATATCCTCCTTTAGACGCTAAGCTTCATGGAGGAAGAAAGCTTCACATCACCAGTACCTCAATAGAAGTGGAATAGATATTGAATTTTTTTCATATGATTTAAGATTCTCTTATTTAATATAGTCCAGGTTAACTATTTATGAATATTATCTTTTGAACATTTCCTCTAATCTTCCTCATATTTTTCACAAAATTTTTCTGAGTATCTGCTTCTTTTTCCAATTTGTCCACTCTTGAAAGAGATGTAGTTGGACTCTCCTGGGACATACTGTGTATCTACTTAGGTGTACTACAATACTCTTCTCATATCTTAATGTTGAAAGCCAGTGGATATTCTGAATTCGGACAATAAATTGTCAATTATAGCTTTGCTGGAATGAAGAGAAAGATCCTAAGGTTGTTACCTCATAATCTAATTAAGGAAGAAGGACTAAGCATTACATGACTAGAAGTACCCTACAACTCTTATATTGAAGGGGGAGAGAAAGTGCATTAAAAGTATTACAGTCTGTAGATATCCTTCCTTTGCTTCTCACTGCCACATTTTCTACTACTTTGAGTCACGTCAAAACAAAACATGATAAAACAATTGACTTTTTCTACTCTATACCCTCTTGAATACTCTTCATATTTGCAGTCCTTAAATGCATACATAAAGGTAGATCCTACTTTGGCAGTAGATGGAGAATATAAACACCATGAATCTTTAAAGAAGGGGGATATATAATAGGTACAAATGGAAATTTTTCTACTGTTTTTCCATCTGATGCCACTCCATTGCCTCAGGACCCATCTCACTTAACCCCATTACAAAGGTATTAAATGTACAGCAGAAAATGAATGTATATAGATATGATCCAAGTTGTTTTAGTAAATATGGTAACAAAATAGAAAATGGATCATAAAGAATAAGAGGGTGGAAGGATGAGACATTGCCCATTTCAGAACTCAGACTCCATTCTTTCTTCCTCATGTTGATTCTTAGATAACACAAGGCACTTTCTGTTACAACTGAGATCCTGATTGTGCTTCTTTCCTGACACTAAGAAAGAGTCTGAAAACAAATCCAGAATCTGACTCTTCTAATCAAGAGTTTCTCTCCATAACCACACCTTCATTCATTTATCAATGGCTGAAGGAAACGGGACAAGAGTTAATGAGTTTATCCTCCTGAGTTTCTCTTCCTTGCCTACTGAAATACAGTCATTACTCTTCCTGACATTTCTATTCATCTACCTGGTCACTCTGCTGGGAAACAGCCTCATCATTCTGGTTACCTTGGCTGACCCCATGCTGCACAGCCCCATGTACTTCTTCCTCAGGAACTTGTCCTTCTTAGAGATTGGCTTCAATTTAGCCATTGTACCCAAGATGCTGGGGACCCTGATTGCCCAGGACACAACTATCTCCCTTCCTTGGCTGTGCCACTCAGATGTATTTCTTCTTCTTCTTTGGGGTTTCTGAATGCTTCCTCCTGGCCACCATGGCCTATGACCGCTATCTAGCCATCTGCAGTCCTTTGCACTACCCAGTCATCATGAACCCAAGGACACGTGCCAAACTGGCAGCTGTCTCCTGGTTTCCAGGCATTCCTGTAGCTACTGTGCAGACCACGTGGCTCTTCAGCTTTCCATTCTGTGGCATCAACAAGGTGAACCACTTCTTCTGTGACAGCCCTCCTGTGCTGAGGCTGGTCTGTGCAGACACAGCGCTGTTTGAGATCTATGCCATCATTGGAACCGTTCTGGTGGTCATGACACCCTGCTTGCTGATCCTGTGTTCCTACACTCTTATCACTGTGGCCATCCTGAAGATTCCATCAGCAAAGGGGAAGCATAAAGCCTTCTCTACCTGCTCCTCTCACCTGCTCGTCGTCTCCCTCTTCTATGTATCTTCAAGCCTCACCTACTTTCGTCCAAAGTCCAATAATTCTCCTGAGAGCAAGAAAGTGCTATCACTGTCCTACACAGTTGTAACTCCCATGTTGAACCCCATTATCTATAGCTTGAGAAATAATGAGGTGAAGAATGCCCTTGGTCGGACCTTCCACAAGGCTATGGGTGTCAGAAACTGCTTTCTGTAGACATTTTGAGGTGGAACTAAAGTTTATTAAGTGAGGAACAATCAGTTCCATGTTTGGGATTCCTCTCTGCCTCTGTTTTCATCTTTCCTGGAACAAAACCCAGCTGCTGAAATGGCTGTTGAAAAGACCAGTGGAGGGAAGGAGCACAGAGGTATATTACACCTATCATTATTATGTTCCATTTTCCTCTGTTTGCCCAATATGGACTTAACGTTCTTATCTTACTGGTACAAATGCTATTTTGAAACTTCTACGACCAATATATTCTATGCATTTGCTTTGCTAATGTGCACCAGTGTGAGATACACTGGGGACAGTGTGAAATTTCTTCTAATGTGAACTTGGGGACGTAGAGTCTTCTTGATACTTCACTTTGTGTTCTGCAAGACTGACTTCACCAGTAGAAATAAAGGCATAAATCACCCATGCATTGTTTGTCCCATTTATTCATTTCATTTCACATACCTGAGGCACTTTTGGCTTTAAATTTGTTTGTATTTAGTATGGTAGAGAAAAGTGGATCACTAATCCCCACGACTATCCTTTCATAACTCCAATATCCTTAATCACCTCCTTTCAGGCTATTTTTCTGAAATAGAATGGTCAGAGTTTCCAATTTTCACTCTTATTCTATATCGAGGTTTTTAAGCTTTGTTGAAGTAATTCCAAGTTTTCACAAACTTAATTTCAGGCATGGTGCTGCTTTCAAGGCTTGCAGTGGATCCTAGCTGTTCCTACATGTCTTATTAACAACTCTTATGCTTTGCTTACTTTAGTGCCTTTTAATTTTCAACTTTTGTGTATGTTGCTGTGAAAGTACAAAAGACGATAAAACACAATTACTGCATTCAGAAGTTTATCATTTCATCAAATTATGAAAGAAACACTATGAACTCCTGAAATAATGGAATATTATACAACATAAAAGGGCCTTGCCTGTGTTCATATTCCACTTTGCCATTTATTTTTGGGGTGAATAGAGCAAAGTGAATAACTCTTCATATCTTTTTCCTCATCTGTAAAATTATGCAAATAATAATCATATCTATTCTATAGGCTTTGCAGATTCATATATAGGTTTTGGTTCTTAGCAATTACCTCATCTGAATACCTTTATGAACTTACTTCTAATAATCTCTGACAATTATAAACATATTGCATGCACATCTTTATAATTATTTTTATCACTTAACGTCATAACCAAGGTTAACAGATTAGGCACCCAACAAATTATTAGGATAGATAAAGCAGTTTTCTTATCTAAAAACAGGTAATTGTGGTTAACTTCCACATAGAGTTGGTATAAGGATTAAACTGGGTAATGAATATAAAGCTCCTGATACCAATCATAAATATTTATTTTCACACTGTGACAGTTATTTGTAAGAATAATATTTGAGAGCTATAAAACATGTCACCATGTGTAAGTGCCATTACTTTATATGCTTTATATTCTCCATAATTCATTGTTTCTTGTATTCCAGTATAAACAGTAATGTAGTGAACATTTTAATATTTTAAGTTTTTTTTAAAAAAGTCTCCTTCAGCTACCATATTGAGATAAAATTCCAACAGTAGAATAGTGGGTCAAAGTCCCTGAAATTTTGTTTGTTTATTTTTCCTGTAATTATTGCTCTATTCCTGTGATTCAAGCATTGTGTTTATTAGTATTTCCAGTGATAAATAGGCATAACTTTTAATGACAAAGAGGAGGATTCATCAAGTAACCATAATCAGCCTAAATGTGTAATCACTTGATAAGTGCTTCAAAATATGGAAGAAAAAATGGTAAAGGTGAAATGAAAAATAGATAAATCCATAAACAGTGGGAGATTTCTATACTCATTTCTCATTAATGAGTAGGACAAGTGAAAAGGAAATCAGTAAGAACATAAAACAATTGAGCAACACTAAAATAAACTAGTCCAAAATGATATTAAAAGACACCATACTATACTTCTCATACCAAGTTAGTATCTACGTATCATTTAAGAGTAAACTCCAGTGTTTTCTATCAATCTCTCTTAGATTCCTCCAAGCAAATCCAAGTTCGCTCTCCTTTGAACACATGTGGCATCTAGCATGTGTTAAGCTCAGTTAGCACTAAGTTAATAAGTTAGCACTGTTAAGCACGAAAGATCTCAGAATTGTATTTTTCATATGCATAGAGGACACAATAAGGACAGTTCATCATTCATGCTTGTATTACTGGGCCTAGTCCAGTGCCTGGAATACAATGGGTACTTGGTTATTACATCAATGATTAAATGTATAAATCCTGAATAGTTTCCCTAGCTCTGACCTCTCACTGAAATATGAATTCCAAGTTTGCAGCTAAATCTAAGATATCTCTGCTTGGGTGTCAAAGCATATCTCTAGCACCATCCTCCCAGAGAATTTCTAAATCTTAAAAAACTTTTTAATTATCCCTCTTTTTGACCTCATCATTTGCTGACATTTTCTTTCATTTAATCCGTGGATATTCACAGACTGAATCTTGGTGTAACGGTAAACCAGGTGCTGCCCTCCCAGAGCTCCTGGTTGTGAGACAGACAAACACACAAACAGCTACAGAATAAAAAAGTGCCATGCAGAGTGCAGTGCCATGCTGTAATTCTGCACTGCAATAAAGGCTGTCACAGAAGAGTTCAACTCGTCTCCTAATCCTGCTCATTCTTCCTTGGCAAAAGTCTTCTTGCTCAAACCTTGACTCAATTCACATTTTCATTGCCAATGCCATTATCACTATTATATGACACTAGCCAGGCCCTCGTTTCTAAATTATTATCATGAGTCTCCCCAGTGTTCTCATTGCTTCTGGGTACTTCCCATTCCTGCTTTACGCTCACTAATAAGTACTGAATTTACAAGGATGAGCAAAACAGAGTCCTCGCCTCAAGGACATTACAGTCCAGTGGAGAGGGAAAGTATTAAAGAAAGAACTGCACAAATAATTATAACTACAAATTGATATCATTACTATGAAGGAAAAGAATATTGCTCTGGAAAAAGAATAAAAGGAGAGAGTCATAATGTATAAGCATGATTCAGAGAAGACTTCACTGAGGAAGTAATATATAGAGTGATATAAGAAGATCGTGCAGGAGTTAACCAAGTAAAAATAAAAAGGAAAAATACTCAAAGCAAAAGAATTAGTATAAAGATTCTAAATCAACAATTGCAGAAATAATATTGTGGAATGATAATGATGTTGGCTCATCATATAGTCAACTGGAAGGCTCCTTCCTCACCCTAATGGAAACTTTCAAGTCTCAGATCAGGTAGTATCTTGATGAAACTTGCCTAACATGACATTCACCTAGGTTATCAAGTTTTCTGTACTTAAACTTATTTCCTCTTCACAACAGGTATTGGGACATTGAGTAATCTTAGTATCTTTCTCTAGATCATAAGACTAGGAATTAATGGTGGAGGGATGAGATAAAACTAGAGTATTATTTCAAGTATTTTTATTAAAATTTTAATAAATGTACATGATAAAATTAAGTACAAAATAATATATAATCAAAAGATTTCCTTCTCAGGGTTCACCTCTGTGCTTTCCCACTTTTCTGCACCGAGGAAACAATTATAATTAATTCCTTGTGTATCTTCCTAGCAATTTACCATTTATATATTTTATATGTATATATGTGTAATGTTAGTTCTATGAAATATATATAATTATATTTTATAATTTTTGTAATATTTATATCATGTCCTTTATTTGAAATGGCTTTTATTTCAAATAAAATTTTATCTTGGAGTTTATTCCACATTAACATAGTCTATTCACAGAAAAATAATATTACAATGGGAAATCTATCACTTTTAATCCATCACCTATTGGTGGAGTTAAAATATTTTTGACATTATTTGTTAATAATTTTACTATAGTAAGAAATAATTTAATCTTTCCTGTGACCTAAAACTGCATGATTCTTAAAGCCTGAATCAGCAGCTCTATCCTGTACAGCTCTCTAGACTTTTCAAAACCAGTAGCCTCGATAACTTGATCAACGTTTGGACAAGGGCTTATATCATCTGCTTATATGACTGCCTTATCAATGACTATCCTACTATTAGCAAAAAGACAAAAAGATCCTGCGACAGAGAAGTCTCTTCTTTCAGCAGTTTTCTATTTTTTCCATCCTGAATTTGTGTATAGCAACTACTTAATCTTAAGTACTTAACTGTTTATTTGTTCAATGCCTGGATTTCCCCATTCAAATGTAAGCTTTAGGAGCACAGGGACTTTTTGTTGTTCATTTCTCTTTCTAAGGGTCTAGAACAATGCCTGGCATGTAGTAATTAGTCAATATTTGTTGATGAACAAGTACTGGCTATTGGGAAGGTTGGAAGTTTATTATAACATGATATTCATGATACAGTAATACATATGTTATAATAGGTCTTCCCAGGTGGCTCAGTAGTAAAGAATCCACCTAGAATGCAGGAGAACCAGGTTTGATCCCTGGGTTGGGCAGATCTCTGGAGGAGCAAATGTAAACACACTCCAGTGTTCTTGCCTGGAAAATCTCATGGACAGAGGAACCTGGTGGGCCACAGCCTGTGAAGTCACAAAGAGTCAGATATGACTTAGTGATTAGCACGCACACACACGAACATGCTGTAATAGAATACATTAAAATCCTTTTTAATATATCCCATCCTGTCATGTCAACCCTGTAAAATAAACATGTTATCTTTGTCTCAGCAATATGGAAATGGAAAGTCAGAGAGTTTCTGCTGCTACTGCTAAGTCACTTCAGTCGTGTCTGACTCTGTGAGACCCCATAGACGGCAGCCCACCAGGCTCCCCCCGTCCCTGGGATTCTCCAGGCAAGAACACTGGAGTGGGTTGCCACTTTCTTCTCCAATGCATGAAAGTGAAAAGTGAAAGGGAAATCGCTCAGTCGTGTCCGATGGACTGCAGCCCACCAGCCTCCTCCATCCATGGGATTTTCCAGGCAAGAGTACTGGAGTGGGGTGTCATTGCCTTTACAAACAGAGATTTCTAGTACTGGGATTAAATTTAGGACACTTAGTATCCAAAATGTTTCTGCTTTTCTCTATACAATATCACATTCACATTCCTAGAGAATGGTTTTCGTTTCTTGAACTTCATCCTATTGGCATCTGACATTCCTTAGGGTCCTGAAGTCAAGAAAGGTCAGGTACTCTTGAGGAAGGGCAGGAAGAGGAGCTAAGCTGATACCAGAAACACCTGGGGGAAAATGCAGGTGCCAGCCCTTCGTCTGGCTCTGAGGACAAAACAGGCACATCTGGGAACAGATCTCATAAGTCAGGACTGGGAGCAGGGCCAACCCATCTAGTCTGCTCACTCACACCTGACACAGAGAAGGCTGCAGTGATCTGGCTTCAGGTCTGGTCATTAATGGCTTATCCAGGAAAGGGAGTAGGACCTCCCTGGTACTTTTTCTGGTTCTTCTGACAGCAGAGCCAGAGTTCATCAAACTCTCAGGGGCCTGCATGAAGCATAGTTATCAGGTAGAGCTGACCAAGGCAGACCTCCCTACTGGGCACAGGTAAGGATTTCATCAAGGGCCAGATCAACCCAGGCCCATCTCAAGGTTCAGCTGCTCAACTAGACAAAGTTTGTTGGAATGCCAGAATTCTATTCCTGTGTCCATACCGGAAAAATCATATCTGTTTTTGCCTCCCTGAGCCTTGATTTCCCATTTTTTTGTCAGAAAGCAAGACCTGAGACCACAAGAAGATTCCGATTACCAAAGTTATTGTCCAACTGTGACTCCAAATCTTTCTGGTTCAGAAAAATTCCAGTCTCTGAAGCTTTGACAGGACATACACCTCTTCCGACTCTGGACTTTCCTGTAATTAACTCAAGGAAGACTTGCCTCAGTGGAACATTCATGAGGCAGAATGCACTATTCTTTAGCACAATTCTGTGACTGCAGAAAGTCCAGAAAAGTGAGTTCCTCCTCCCAGGACAGTCAGTCAATGATTAACAGAAGGCCTAGAGACTGTCATACAAAATGAAGTAAGCAAGAAAGAGAAAAGCAAATATTGTATATTAATGCATATATGTAGAATCTAGAATATGGTATAGATGAACTTATCTGCAAAGCAAAAATAGAGACACAGATGTAAAGAACAAACATATGGATACCAAGGGGGAAGGGGAATGGGATGGATTGGGAGAATGGAATTAGCATATACACACCACTATATATAAAACACATAGCTAATACGAACTAAGGAGAAGGCAATGGCACCCCACTCCAGTACTCTTGCCTGGAAAATCCCATGGAAGGAGGAGCCTGGAAAGCTGCAGTCCGTGGGGTCCCTGAGGGTCGGACACGACTGAGCGACTTCCCTTTCACTTTTCACTTTCACACATTGGAGAAGGAAATGGCAACCCACTCCACTGTTCTTGCCTGGAGACTCCCAGGGATGGGGGAGCCTGGTGGGCTGCCGTCCGTCTATGGGGTCGCACAGAGTCGGACACGACTGAAGCGACTCAGCAGCAGCAGCAGCAATAAGAATTAGCTGTATAGCACAGGGAATTCGATGCTCTGAGGTGACCTAAATGGGCAGGAAATGCAAGGAAGAGGGGATGGATGTGACTGCTTCACTTTGCTGCACAGCAGAAACTAACACAGCATTGTAAAGCAACTATATGCCAACAAAAACTCAATAAGGAAAGAAAGAAGAGTGTTCCTAGGAAGTTGTGGAGGGTCTGGCAAGGAGTCTGTCCATTGACCATGGACCAGAAGGTTCTGCAGTGTCTTCCATCAAGACAGTCTGCCATCTCTCCTGCCGAGCAGTTTCCAGAAATTCTATGGGAAAACCAATAGTCCATTTCATCTCTACTCCCTCCTCCTTCCTGGTCCTTCTCCACCAGAACCACTTACTATGTTTTGTCATGAAATGAAACTTCTAGTGAAAGTCACTTTCAGTAGAAGAATGTGAGTGGACATGAAATCTAATGAAAACTCAAGGAATGATGAATTTTCTGAAATTCTTGTAGTCATTTATTATAAATAGCTCAATCTGGATTTTCACTAGGCTTGTTCTAAGTAGTAAGCAGTTCCTTGTCTGAAAGAGTTTGCAATTTAAACTAGGTAATTCTGATTCAATAGATAATTAAAATAGAAAATTAAAGATAATTATTTTTAAAGCAAGGAATAAGCTCATCTGGAAGTAGCACAGGAAAACATACCTGAGTTTTAAAAAAGAGAAGGAAGATGTCAGCAGGATAAAGGAGGCAGGTGTGCCAACACGTGAAGTTGTGTGAAAAGATACAAAGCTGGAGTGGCAAACTTCCAGCTAGCCTCCTGTTTTATATGGCCCATGGGCTAAAAATGGCTTTTAAATTTTTTTAATGATTAAAAAATCAAAAGAAGAATAATAGTTCATGGCATCTGAAAATTATATGAAATTCAAATTTTGATAAATAAAATCGGTATTCAGATACTCTCATTTGTTTAGGTTTTGTATGTATTTGTGTACCTGTCCTTTGTATGGGCTTCCCATTTGGTGCTAGTGGTAGAGATCTGGATTTTATCCCTGGGTGGGGAAGATCCTCTGGAGAAGGACGTGGCAACCCACTCCAGTACTCTTGCCTGGTGAATCCCATGGACAGAGGAGCCTAGCAGGCTACAAGCCCTAGGGTCGCACACAGTCAGACACAACTGAGTGACTAAGCACAGCACATTATAACATAGATTCAGTATTTCGTATGTGTGCATTAGTTTAGACGTTGTGTAGTTGCAATAGAGATCATACGGTCCATATAGCCTAAAATATTTTATGTCTGTCCTTTTATAGAAGAAAAAATCACCAACCTCTGTACAGAATCATGAAGGGAAGTAATTCATCCAATAAGTACAAAAAGTTGATGATGAAAGACAAAAGGTGAGACCTAAAATGTATTCTATGTTCAAAATGTAGGCCTTGTTGAAAACCTGTGTTGCTTTTACTATTTTTTTTTTCATTATGATTCTAATTTCAGGACCTAAGTTTTCCTGCTGTGCAAACAATTTACCAAATTCCTTAACTAGGAAATTACTTAGCCTCTCCAAATTTCAGTTCATCCATTAGCAACATAGGGAGGATAATAATAGCATCAAAATCAGACTGTTGTTGTGGAGAGACTATTAAAAAGTAAAAATACTAGCATAATTCTATTATATATTCAGCAAATAGTAACAACATACAGTCATCATTTTCATTTTTATTGTTATTGCTTTATTGCTGTCGTGTAACAAAACGTAGCTCACTGTTGAGTGCTTGAATAATCAGAAAATAAAATTAGGGAGTAACTCATTCCTTTCCCCACCACTTAAAGGTGATTTTTGCTAAAACTGGCATATTCTTTCAGTTGATTTTCCTATTTTTTTCTTATTTACAAAGTTGTAATTTACATGTACACATTTATTCTTGTTTTTTAATGTTAATATTATGTCATGGATGTTATTCAATAGCATTTCTTCAAAAAGCTTAGATGATTACATGATATTTTCTGAAGTCTTAGGTCATAATTGACCTAGTCAGTCATTCATTAGTGATTGTTTCCAGTTCTGACACTATAGAGATACAACACTGAATATGTTTATAAGTGAAATCTTTGTCTAAGGCTCTGATTATTGGTTTAAATTAGAAACACTGAGTTCTTGAGACAAAATGTATGAACACTTTTAGAGATTTCATTTAAATTTTGTAAATTGCTTTTCAGAAAAATTTTACTATTTTTTACATGAAAATCAAAGATATTTTCTACTATACCACCTCCCTTATTAGCACTGAGCATTGTGATTATTTTTAATTTTCAAGTTTGATGAGCAAAATTAAATTCTAGTGTTATTTACTGATTTGTCTAATTTGTATTTGTTTCTAGTACTGTGAAAATAGAGTAATTTTACATGCTCATTTCTTACTGATATTTTGGTGAATTGAATCTTCATTCCCTATGTTTTTAAGGAGAGAGATCATTTTTAATTGAAGTATAGTTAATTTAAAAGGTTTTATTAGTTTCAGATGTACAGCATAGTGATTTATTTAGTACTTTTACAGATTATATTCCATTCAAAGTCATTACAAGCTAATGGCTATAACTCTCAGTACTATGTAATATATCCTTGTTTCATATGTATTTTATACATAGTAACTTTTTATTTTTAAAATTTTTATTTTAAAAAATTATTATTTATTTTAATTGGAGGCGAATTACTTTACAATATTGTGGTGTTTTTTGCCACACATCGACGTGAATCAGCCATGGGTGTACATGTGTCTCACCATCCCGAACCTCCCTCCCACATCTCTCCCCTACCCATCCCTCGGAGCTGTCCCAGAGCACCAGCTGTGAGTGCCCTGCTTCATGCATGGAAGCTGCGCTGGTCATTCTGTTTTATATATGGCAATATACATGTTTCAATGCCATCATCCCACCCTTGCGTTCTCCCACATAGTCCAGAAGTCTGTACTTTACATCTGTGTCTCTTTTGCTGTCTTGCATATAGGGTCATCCTTAAAGTCTTTCTAAATTCCATATATATAATCTGTACTTTAATAGATTATATTCCATTCAAAGTCATTATAAACTAATGGCTATAATTCTTAGACTATGTAATATATCCTTGTTTCTTATCTATTTTATACATAGTAATTTTGTATCTTTTAGTCTCATACCCTTAGTTTGCCCCTCCCTCTTCCTCCTCTCCTTAGTAACCACCAGTTTGTTTTCTATCTGTGAGGTTGTTTCTTTTTGTTATATTCACGTTTGTTTTATTATTTTAGATTCCTTATATAGTGATATCATACAGTATTTGTCCTTCTCTGACATATCACTAATCATTATGTTTTCTAGGTCCATGCACATGGTTTCAAATAGCAGAATTTCATTCTTTTTATGACTGAGCAATATAGTCCATTTTATATATATATGTATGTATATATGTACACAAATGCTTTTGAATCAATGTGTTTATAGTCTTAGGATATATACTAAGCAGTATATATCCTGGCTCATACGGTAGTTCTCTTTTTAGTTTTTGAGTAACTTCCATCCTGTTTTTCATGGTGGCTGCACGAATTTACATTCCCACCAACAGGGTACTGCTGCTGCTGCTGCTAAGTCACTTCAGTCGTGTCCGACTCTGTGCGACCCCATAGACGGCAGCCCACCAGGCTCCCCCCGTCCCTGAGATTCTCCAGGCAAGAACACTGGAGGGGTTGCCATTTCCTTCTCCAATGCATGAAGGTGAAAAGTGAAAGTGAAGTCGCTCAGTCGTGTCCAACCCTCAGAGACCCCATGGACTATAGTCTTCCAGGCTCCTCCGTCCATGGGATTTTCCAGGCAAGAGTACTGGAGTGGGGTGCCCTTGGGACATCACGCTATGGTTTTGATTTGCATTTATCTGATTATTACCCAAGAATACTGGAGTGAGTAGCCTATCCCTTCTCCAGCAGTTCTGCCTAACCCAGGAATTGAACCAGGGTCTCCTGCATTGCAGGGAGATTCTTTACCAACTGAACTATCAGGGAATCCCCCCCAATTATTAGCCATGTTGAACATCTTTTCACATGCTCATTAGCCATCTGTACGTTTGGGGGAAAAATGTCTATTCAGTCCTTCTGCTCAGTTTTTGATTGGGTTGTTTGGTTTTTTGATATTGAATTGTACAAGCTGTTTATGTATTTTGGATGTTAAACCCTTATTGGTCCTATAACATTTGCAGGTATTTTCTTCCATTCTATGTGTTGTCTTTTTGTTTTGATGGTGGTTTCTTTTGTTTTACAAGGGATTTAATGTTTATTAGGTCCCATTTACTTTTGCTTTTATTGATAACAGTTTTCCTTAATGCTCTTGTGACCCCTCTGCAGACCAATAGACAGTTTTTATTATTTGTTAAATAATAATAATTTGTTTTATCTGTTACTACAGATAAAATTTCAAATTTATCATTGTATTTTAAAATGTTAAGTGTTGTTTTGGGTAGCATGAATATTTCATTATGATATTTGTGTTTATTCAAATACAAAGATTACAATATCAAGATAAATAATATAGACACATGAAACAAAAAAAGTTAAAACATTTATAACCACTATATTAATATTTTAACATTTAAATGAGTGCAATTGAGTTTTCCTATTTATGGATATGGACTTCCCTGATGGCACTAAAGAATCTGCCTGCAATCCAGGAGACACAGATGTGGGTTCAATTACTTGTCAGAAAGATCCCCTGGAGAAGGAATTGATAACCCACTCCGGTATTCTTGCCTGAAAAAGCACATGGACAGAGGAGCCTAGCAGGTTATAGTCCAAAGGGTTGCAAAAAGTCAGATACAACTGAGCACATATTCACAGAGCACATATTTATGGGTGTAATTTATATTTTAAAATAAGTGTCTTCACACTAAACATATTATTTTGTAACATAGTCCATTCACATATATGCCTCCATGTTATTAAATATTCTTTTATAACATAATTCTAAATTTCAGCTTAGAAATTCATAGCAGAGATATAACACAATTTATTTAGCCAACTTGCTGTTTTTGTTCTTTTGGTTCATTTGTTTGCAACTACACTATCATAAATAATGTTGAGAAAAACATTCAGGTAAACACAATTTTCACCCAAACAGTCTAAAATTGCAGGTAAGATATTGTTAGTTCAAAGTGTCTTTGATTTATATTGGGAGATTTATTTGTCATTTCTTACCTATCATGTTTATTTCCCTTAATTTTTAACATAACTGAGTACTGCAATTGTTTAATCTTATTTATAATTTTTACTTACTTTTTAGTAACTTTGAACATCTTCCTATGTTTTATATCCATTTTGATTTCAAATGTATGATTATATTCTTCACATGATTTTTTTCTTTTCCCAATGACTTTTTAAAAGAATTTTTTTTATTGTGGTGAGAACACTTAACATGAGAACTTTTTAAAACATTTTAATTATACAATACAATTTGTTAACTATAGGCACATTAGATTTTTAAAAGTAGTTCATCTGACAAAACTGAAACTTTATACCCTTTACACAGAAACTCCCCTTTTTTCTTCCTTCAGTTCCCTGGATGTCAATATTCTACTCTTACAGTTTCAGGCCTTACATTTTAATCTTAATCTTAATTTAATCTTAATCCATTTAGCTTTAGCTTTTTATTTGTGTAAGATAGTTTTGTGTTTTTGTGTGTAGCAGAAAAGGTCTTTTTGTTGTGGCTCTTGTGACTTTACTTTTTCATTTTTATTTGTTTTCTATCTGAATGGTTAAAGAAAAATTAACCTTTCCTCAAATTTAAAAGAAAAATAGCACAAAGATAAGGACATACTGATATGAGTATATTTCCATTTATTTTTTTGTATACTGAGGAATACTTTCAGTTCAAGTGTTAGCTTAGTTATTTTGATATTTTTCCTAGTCATTTATTCTTGATTAAACTTCATAATTTCATACAGCACCCTAGATGTTTTGCCTGTCTTTTAGCAAACTTCATATTCACCCCTGTTGCTTAGAAAAGCCCTCATAGACTGCAGTAGGTACCCCTATTTCTCATACATCCCACCAAAGGTACTATGCATTTCCTGTATCATGGCCTTCATTGTGATTTAATATAACTGATTATTTGAATAGCTCTTTCATTAGATTCTAAAGTTAAAGGAAGCAATCCATCATCATATCACCAGTACCTCAAAAGAGGTAGAATATATATTGAATGTTTTCATATCATTTAAGGCTCTAGCTCTTATTCATATAAATCAGGTAGTTTACTCAAAACAGTTTTTCTTTGCACATTGACTCTAATGTTCCTCATAATTTTTGCAGAATTTTTGTGAAAATCTGTTTCTTTTTCTTTTGATTTGTCCAGTCTAGAAAGAAAAGTGGTTGGAACTCTTGGGACACACTCACTATCTACTTAGGTATACTAAAATAATCCTGTCAGATTTTAATTTTGAAAGCCAGTGGATATTCTGAGTCCTGACAATCAATTGTCAGTTATAACTTTGCTGGACTGAGGAGAAATATCCTAAGAGGGTCACCTCATAATCTGATTAGACAAGAAAGAATAAGGATTGTATGACATCAGGTACTCTACTGTTTGTACATTGAAAAGGGGAAAACTTGCATTAAAACTGCTACATCCTTTCTTTGCATCTCCTTGCCACTTTTTCTACTACTTTGAGTCACCTCAAAACAAAACATGATAAAACAGTTGAATTTTTCTATTTATATACCCTCTCAAGTTGTTTTAGGTTTACAGCCCTTAAATATGTACAAAAAGTTATTACGGGGACTTCCTGGTGGTCCAGTGGCTAAAAATCTGCCCTCCCAATGTGCAGCCAAGTTAGATCCCTTATCAGGGAACTACATCCCTCATGCTGAAAATAAGACCCAGCACAACCAAATAAATAAATGTTTTTTAAAGTTAGCATTATTTCTAGTAATAGGTGGAAAAGTCAAACACCATGAATCTTTGAAGAAGGGGGAGACATAATAGGTATTAATATGAATTTTCTACTGTTTTTCCATCTGACTCCACTCAATTGCCTCAGGACCCCTCTCACTTAACCACACTATGAGAGTATTAAGTGTGCATCAGAAAATGAGTGTGTGTGTGGATATGATCCAAATTGTTTTAGCAAATACAGTAACAAAGTGGGAAATGAATCATAAAGAGTAACACTGGGGAAAGAAGAGACATAACCCATTTCAGAACCCAAGCTCTGATCTTTCTTCCTTGTGTCTTTATTCTCAGATAACACAAGACCTTTTCTCTAACAACTGAAATCCTGATTGTGCTTCTTTCCCTGACACTAAAAGGAATCTCAACAAGAAATCTAGAATCTGACTCTTCCAATCAAGAGTTTCTCTCCATGACTGCAGCTGGGGGTTCATGCCTATATCAATGGTTGAAGGAAACTGGACAAGAGTTAATGAGTTTGTCCTCCTGAGTTTCTCTTCCTTGCCTACTGAAATACAGTCATTACTCTTCCTGACATTTCTATTCATCTACCTGGTCACTCTGCTGGGAAACAGCCTCATCATTCTGGTTACCTTGGCTGACCCCATGCTGCACAGCCCCATGTACTTCTTCCTCAGGAACTTGTCCTTCTTAGAGATTGGCTTCAATTTAGCCATTGTACCCAAGATGCTGGGGACCCTGATTGCCCAGGACACAACTATCTCCTTCCTTGGCTGTGCCACTCAGATGTATTTCTTCTTCTTCTTTGGGGTTTCTGAATGCTTCCTCCTGGCCACCATGGCCTATGACCGCTATCTAGCCATCTGCAGTCCTTTGCACTACCCAGTCATCATGAACCCAAGGACACGTGCCAAACTGGCAGCTGTCTCCTGGTTTCCAGGCATTCCTGTAGCTACTGTGCAGACCACGTGGCTCTTCAGCTTTCCATTCTGTGGCAGCAACAAGGTGAACCACTTCTTCTGTGACAGCCCTCCTGTGCTGAGGCTGGTCTGTGCAGACACAGCGCTGTTTGAGATCTATGCCATCATTGGAACCATTCTGGTGGTCATGACACCCTGCTTGCTGATCCTGTGTTCCTACACTCTTATCACTGTGGCCATCCTGAAGATTCCATCAGCAAAGGGGGAAGCATAAAGCCTTCTCTACCTGCTCAGCCCACCTCCTTGTTGTCTCCCTCTTCTATGTATCTTTAAGCCTCACCTACTTTCGGCCTAAGTCCAATAATTCTCCTGAGAGCAAAAAAGTGCTATCATTGTGCTACACAGTTGTAACTCCCATGTTGAACCCCATTATCTACAGCTTGAGAAATAATGAAGTGAAGAATGCCCTTGGTCGGACCTTCCACAAGGCTATGGGTGTCAGAACTGCATTCTGTAGGCATTTTGGGGCATAACTAAATTTATTCAGGGAGGAACAATCAGTTCCATGTTTGGGATTCCTCTCTGCATCTATTCACATCTCCACTAGGCCAAAAACCAGCTATGGAAAGGACTGTTGAAAAGCACAGTGAAGAGAAAGCAATATAGAAATAGATTAGTCCTATCATCACACCTGCCTCTTGAGAAACCTATGTGCATGTCAGGAAGCAACAGTTAGAACTGGACATGGAACAACAGACTGGTTCCAAATAGGAAAAGGAGTACATCAAGGCTGTATACTGTCACCCTGCTTATTTAACTTATATGCAGAGTACATCATGAGAAACGCTGGGCTGGAAGAAGCACAAGCTGGAATCAAGATTGCCAGAAATATCAATAACCTCAGATATGCAGATGACACCACCCTGATGGCAGAAAGTGAAGAGGAACTCAAAAGCCTCTTGATGAAAGTGAAAGAGGAGAGTGAAAAAGTTGGCTTAAAGCTCAACATTCAGAAGACGAAGATCATGGCATCTGGTCCCATCACTTCATGGGAAATATTTGGGGAAACAGTGGTAACAGTATCAGACTTTATTTTTGTGGGCTCCAAAATCACTGTGGGTGGTGATTGCAGCCATGAAATTTAAAGACACTTACTCCTTGGAAGAAAAGTTATGACCAACCTAGATAGCATATTCAAAAGCAAAGACATTACTTTGCCAACAAAGGTCCATCTAGTCAAGGCTATGGTTTTTCCAGTGATCATGTATGGATGCGAGAGTTGGACTGTGAAGAAAGCTGAGCACTGAAGAATTGATGCTTTTGAACTGTGGTGTTGGAGAAGACTCTTGGGAGTCCCTTGGACTGCAAGGAGATCCAACCAATCCATTCTGAAGGAGATCAGCCCTGGGATTTCTTTGGAATTACTGATGCTGAAGCTGAAACTCCAGTACTTTGGCCACCTCATGAGAAGAGTTGACTCATTAGAAAAGACCCTGATGCTGGGAGAGATTAGGGGCAGGAGGAGAAGGGGACGATAGAGGATGAGATGGCTGGATGGCATCACGGACTCGATGGACATGAGTTTGAATGAACTCCAGCAGTTGGTGATGGACAGGGAGGCCTGGTGTCCTGTAATTCATGGGGTCGCAAAGAGTCGGACATGACTGAACAACTGAACTGAACTGATCATCACACCTATCAAATTTCTCTGCTTGCTTGTTATGCACTTATTTTTTTTCTCATTTGACATTTCTGTGGCCAATGCATTCCAGAGTAAAATACATGGCATATTTACTCTGTAAATTTACGCCAAAGTGACTTACTTTGGAAGCAGTATGAAACTTTGAAATGTGAACTTGCAGACAGGAAGTTCTCTTGGAATTTATTGTGTTTAAGACAAATCTAACTCCATTTAATAGAAAAAAAGTCTATAATCCCTTAAGGACAAAATACTTCTCATTCATTCACTTCATTTTGCATGCCCCAAAGGCAGTATTGGCTCCTAAATTTGTTGGTATTTAGCATGGAGAGAGAAAAGTCTATCACTAATCCCTGTAACTATGCCTTTCAGTTCAGTTCAGTCACTCAGTTGTGTCCAACTCTTTGCGACCCCATGGACTGCAGCACACCAGGCTTCCTTATCCATCACCAACTCCTGGACCTTACTCAAACTCATGTCCATCAAATCAGTGATGCCATCCCACCATCTTATCCTCTCTTGGCCCCTTCTCCAGCCTTCAATCTTTCCCAGCATCAGGGTCTTTTCCTGAGTCAGTTTTTGCATCAGGTGACCAAAGTATTGGAGTTTCAGCTTCAATATCAATCCTTCCAATGACTATTCCTTTATAACCCTAATATCCTCAACCAACTCTTTTCAGGCTATTTTTCCCAAGTAGAATGATTGGAATTTCCAATTTTCTCTCTGAGTTTTTTTCCAAGTTTGTAAGCATTGTTGAAGTTAATTTCAAATTTTCACAAATACAATTTCAGTCATGATGCTTTTTCTTCAAGGCTTATAATGGATCCTATCTACTCCAGTATAGGCCTTATTAACAACTGTTATGTTTTGCCTGAAAAGTGAAAGTGTTATTAGTTCAGTCTTGTCCAACTCTTTGCAGTCCAATGAAGTGTAGCTTGCCAGGCTCCTCTGCCCATGGGATTCTCCAGGCAAGAATACTGGAGTGGATAGCCATTCCCTTGTCCATGGGATCTTCACAACCCAGGGATCAAACCCAGGTCTCCTGGATTGCAGGCAGATACTTTACTGTCTGAACCCCCAGGGAATCCTGGGGGTTTTGGCTAGTGCTTTTCAATTTTAAAAATTTGTATTTGTTGATGTGAAAATACAAAAGACCATAAAACATAATTACTGACTTCACAACTTTATAATTTAATCAACAATAAAAATTATAAAATAAAAACCATAAATCACTAAAATAAGGGAATATTACTTTACATAAAGGGGCCTATATCATATTCTGTCGTTTACTAGGTGGGTGACCATGGGAAAGTAAATCAAATTCTTTATGCCTCTTTCCTCATCTGTAAAATGATGCATGTAATAATAGTGTCTATATGATAGGTGTGTTTTTAAGAGTAAATATTACATATAAAGCATTTATGATAGCACTAAGCATATTGTCGATCCAAATACAGGTATTTACTCTTAGCAAGTACCTTATCTGACTGAGTCCCTCATTTTATAGCTAAGGAAAGCAAGGTTCAAAGATATTTTATTACATATGCTTAAACAAAATTCAGATGCCTTGAATCTCAATTCTCTTTTTATAGTACCATGCCCTGAGGGCTACAGTCCATGGAGTCACAAGAGTCAGACATGACTTACTGACTAAACCACTGCCACCACTGAATAGCTAATTAAGCAAGTAATTAACTCAGATTCAAAGTAAAAGAAAACTTTAAAAAATAAGAATGGGTGCTCACTTCGGCAACACATATAATAATATTAGAATGACACAGAGATTAGCATGGCCACTGCACAAGGATGACATGAAAATTCATGAAGCATTCCATATTTTTAAAACCAGACAAAGACAACACAATAAAAAGAAAACTAGAGACCAATATCACTAATGAACATAGATGCAAAAATCCTCAACAAAATTTTAGCAAACAGAATTCAGCACCACATCAAAAGCTCAAACACCATGATCAAGTTCGGTTTATTCCAAGAATGCAAGGATTCTTCAATACATGCAAATCAATCAAACCATATGATCATCTCAATAGAAGCAGAAAAAGCCTTTAACAAAATTCAGCACCCATTTATGATTAAAACTCTTCAAAAAGTCAGCATAGAAGGAACCTACTTCAGTATAGTAAAGGCCATATATGATAAGCCTACAGCAAACATTATTGTCAATGATGAAAAACTGAAATCATTCCCCCTACTATCAGGAATCACACAAGTGTGTCCAGTTTCACCAGTATTATTCAACATAGTTCTGGAAGTTCTAGCTACAGCAACCAATGAAAAAGAAGTAAAAGGAATCCAGCTCAGGAAAGAAGAAGTAAAGCTCTCACTATTTGCAGATGACATGATACGGTACATAGAAAGCCCTAAAGATAGTATCAGAAAATTACTAAAACTCATCAGTCAATTTAGCGAAGTTGCAGGATACAAAATCAATACACATAAATCACTTTCATCTATATAGTAACAATGAAAACTCAAAAACAGAAATTATGGCATCAATCCCATGCACCACTGAAACAAAAAGAATTAAATATCTAGGAATAAACTTACCTAAGGAGACAAGAGAACTGTACACAGAAAATTTTAAGACATTAATAAAAGAAATCAAAGATGCTATAAACAGGTGGAGAGATATTCCATGTTCCTGAGTAGGAAGAATCAATATTGTGAAAAAGACTATACTACCAAATGCAACCTACAGATTCAGTGTGATCTCTATCAAATTACCAATGGCATTTTTCACAGAACTAAAGGTCTGTCTAGTCAAGGCTATGGTTTTCCAGTGGTCATGTATGGATGTAAGAGTTGGACTCTGAAGAAAGCCGAGCATTGAAGAATTGATGCTTTTGAAATGTGGTGTTGGAGAAGACTCTTAAGAGTCCCTTGGACTGCAAGGAGATCCAACCAGCCCATTCCGAAGGAGATCAGTCCTGGGTTTTCTTTGGAAAGAATGATGTTAAAGCTGAAATTCCAGTACTTTGGCCACCTCATGTGAACAGTTGACTCACTGGAAAAAACTCTGATGCTGGGAGGAATTGGGGGCAGGAGGAGGAGGGGACGACAGAGGATGAGATGGCTGGATGGCATCACTGACTTGATGGACGTGAGTCTGAGTGAACTCTGGGAGCTGGTGATGGACAGGGAGGCCTGGCGTGCTGCGATTCATGGGGTCACAAAGAGTTGGACATGACTGACCAACTGAACTAAACTGAACTGAGAACAAAAAATTTCACTATTCATATGGAAACACAAAAGACCCTGAATAACAAAAGCAGTCTTGATAAAAAGAATGGAGCTGAGGAATCACCCTTTCTGACTTCAGATTATACTACAAAGCTACAGTCATCAAGACAGTATGGTACTGGCACAAAAACAGAAATATAGATCAATGGAACAAGATATAAAGCCCCAAAATAAACCCATGCTCCTATGGGTATCTTATTTTTGACAGAGGAGGAAAGAATATACAATGGGGCAAAGAAAGCTTCTTTAATAAATGGTGCTGGGAAACTAGACAGCTACATGTAAAAGAATGAAATTAGAACACTTCCTAACACCATACACAAAGATAAACTAAAATGGATTAAAGACCTAAATGTAAGACCAGAAACTATAAAACTCTTACAGGAAAGCATAGGCAGAACATTCGATGACATAAATCAAAGCAAGATCCTCTAAGACCCACCTTCTAGAGTAACAGAAATAAAGACAAAAGTATTCAAGTGGGATCTGATCAAACTTAAAAGTTTTTGCACAGCAAAGGAAACTATAAGCAAGGTGAAAAAACAACCCTCAGAATGGGAGAAAATAATAGCAAATGAAACAACTGACAAATGATTAATTTCCAAAATATACAAGCAGCTCATACAATTCAATACTAGAAAAACAAACAATCCAATCCCAAAAGAGGAAAAAAGACCTAAACAGACATTTCTCCAAAGAAGACATACATATGGCTAAGAAACACATGAAAAGATGCTCAACATTGCTCATTTTAGAGAAATGCAAATCAAAACTACAATGAGATATGACCTCACACCAGTCAGAATGGCCATCATCAAAAAGTCTACAAACAATAAATGCTGGAGAGGATGTGGAGAAAAGGGAATGCTCTTGCACTGTTGGTAGGAATGTAAGTTGACACAGCCACTATGGAAGGCAGTATGGAGATTCCTTAAAAAAACTAGGAATAAAATCACCATATGACCCAGCAACCCCACTCCTAGGCATATACCAAAATTCAAAAAGACACATGTATCCCATTGTTCATTGCAGCACTATTTCCAATAGCTATAACATGGAAGCAACCTAGATGTCCATCGACAGATGAATGGATTAAAAGTTGTGGTACATATGCACAATGGAATATTATTCAGCCATAAAAGGAATGCATGTGAGTCAGTTCTAATGAAGTGGATAAACCTAGAGCCTATTAAACAAAGTGAAGTAAGTCAGAAAGAGAAAAATAAATTTCATATTCTAATGTATATATATGAAATCTAGAAAAATGGTACTGAAGAATTTATTTACAGGGCAGCAATGGAGAAACAGACATAGAGAATAGACATGGACATGGGGAGAGGGGAAGAGAGGGTGAGATGTATGGAAAGAGTAACATGTAAACTTCATCACCATATGTAAAATAGATAGCCAATGGGAATTTGCTGTATGGCTCAGGAAACTCAAACAGGGGCTCTATATCAACCTAGAAGGGTGGGGTGGGGAGGGATATGGGGGAGGTTCAAAAGGGATGGGATATATGTATACCTATGGCTGATTCATGTTAAGATTTGGCAGAAAACAAAATTCTGTAAAGCAATTATCCTTCAATTAAAAAATAAATAATTTAAAAAAATAAAATAGAAGAAGAATGGTGGAGAATGTTAATTCTTCAATCAGTTTAAATTCATTATTAACTGAATAAATAAAAACAAATAAGCAGTCCCATTAACATCAGTAAATTCATCAACAGCCACAGAAAACCACTCATAATCACTTGCTTTACTTTTTAATTGACTGGTACTGATACTGCTCCTGAGGTCTTCAGTTCCTCAAGGATCAGTTCTCACCAAAATGATGACTGTCTTAAGCAAGTTTATTTTCTCTAGACACACTTGTTTTGGTTGTTCCAGTCAAACATAATTTAATCAACTCATCATTGGTAAAGGCTTTCTTGTTTGGCTAACATGAGCCACTTGGAAGCTTTGCTTGCAGCCCCACTTTAATTTTTTCTTTTTCGTAAAGACATTCTGCCATAATAAGATATTCCATTGAGTTTCCTATTTCTTTGACTGTTGCTTTCTGTAAGTTGGAAATATTTCAGTGAGTACTTAGTGTAGTAATGTCTATATGTATTGTTTATGCTTGGCAAAGCCTGAATATCATTACATTATAAACACAATGATTTATCATCTAATTTGATGTCAGAATATTCTACACTCCTCTGCTCTTTAAAATGTGACATTTGATATAACTTTTTTTTCCTCACTCTAACTTGATGTGTATGCACTGGTTAACAAAATAAATGTTACAGTACAGAAATACACATAGCACTCAAGATGTCAAGCAATAACCTCATCACTGTGCTTTTCTTTTAAACTTGTAATATTTATTTTTTGCAAGAGTAATTCACTCTTAGCAGCAAACAGGGCCATGAACATTCTCTGATAACTTGAAAACAGCTACAAAAAGAACTGACCAATTAAGCTGTGACCATTTCCCTCCTATGTTCACCTCCTAGCTCCTGGAAATTTTTTTGCAGTTTTACTGAGATATAACTGACATATAACATTTTATAAGTTTAAGGTGTACAGCATAATAATTTAATACATGTACACATTTCAAAATGATTACCACGATATGTTTAGTTAATATATTGCTTAAAATATTTACAACTTTGTTCTTATGAATCCCCATGATTTTTAATGCCCAAGCAGAAGACGAAAGTACCACTAATGTATGAACTTCAAACAACCATTCAGTTTTGATGTTATAGCATGAAGTAACTATGATATGTAAATGAATGAGCATGGCTGTGTTCCAATAAAACTTTACTTTTAGGTACTAGAATTTGGATTTTATATACCTTTTTTTTTGCAGGATACATAATGAATATATATAATTGTATTTTTATACACTTGCAGTGAACAACCTGAAAAATAAAATTTAGAATTTCTGTTTGCAATTGCATAAAAAGAATAAAACATACAGGAATAAATGTAACAGAAGTACAAAACTTATACTCTGAAAGCTGTAAAACACTGAAGGAAATTAAAGAAGATCTAAATGAATGTAAAAGTATCCAAGGTTCATGGATCAAAAAACTTAACATCATTAAGATAGCAACGTGCTTCAGATTCATCTGCAGATTCAACACAATCCCTATCAGAATCCCAGATGACAGAGATTGTTACTTCATGTCATAAACAAAAATTAGCTCAAATGGATCGATGACTTAACTGTAAGAGTTCAAACTACAGAGTTCTTAAAATACAGCACAAGCGTAAACCTTCATGATCTTAGATTTGGAAATGGATTCTTAGATATGACACCAAAAGTGCAAGCAAACAAAGAAAAAACAGTAAATACATTCCGTTCAGTCACTCAGTCGTCTGACCCTTTGCAACCCCGTGGACAGCAGCCCATCTGGCTTCACTGTTCTTCACCAACTCGAAGAGCTTGCTCAGACTCATGTCCATCAAGTCGATGATGCCATCCAACCATCTCATCCTCTGTTGTCCCTTTTTCCTCCTGTCTTCAATCTTTCCCAGCATCAGGGTCTTTACAAATGAATCAGGTCTTCGCATCAGGTGGCCTGGATTTTATATACTTTTATGTGTCGAGGAATATTATTTTTTAATTTATTAACCATTTAAAAGCCAAATAAAAACCATTCTTAACTCATGAACTATATAATACCCATGGAGGGTTGAATTTGGCCTGTAGAGTATCATTTGCCAATATCTGGGAAAGAGCATGAACCAGAAGCTAAAATGCTTGGGCTTTATCCTGCTTCTGTAACTTGACAACTCTGTGATATTGGGCAAGTTATTTAGCACCTCTGCAACTGTATTTCATCTTCTGTAAAGTGAAGATAATCATAAAACGTATTCCACATCTTGGTTGAGAGAATTAAATGAGTGAGTATATATAAATCATTAAAAACCAAGGCTGAGCACATCGTAATCTCTATATAGAAAAGTTAAGCATTGTGAAGATGCTGATGACAATGGTGGTGATGATGATGATGATGATGAGAATAACAAAAATTATTTGGAAGGGAAAACTAAACAGCATTAAGTGTAGTGAGGTCTGGAGGAGTCCAGTCTTGAAAGGCCTTCTACGCCAAGGTGTTTGAACACTGTTTTGTGAACTGGATGGATTAATTAAGAGGGGTTTTAGTGTGAAGAAACTGTCAAGTGTGTATTTTGGAAAAATTACTTTGGTAATGGCATGGAGAATGGGTGGCAAAGGGACACAGTCTGTAAGATAGATATCAGTCAAAAGACCTTTGTAACTGGTCAGAGGAGAGATCATGAAACCAAAATTCAGTGCAAAGGAAAACCACCTCTTAATCTCAGAATTTGAAGTCCTCCATCATAGTGAGTAAACAGAGCAGGCAGTAAGCAGAGCTGAGAGCTCAGAGAAAATCACTGCTGCTCTGGATCCCACCCACTCTGCAGGTCAGCAGGGACTAGAGCTTCAAAATTGGCCTGCTTTCTAGCAGGATTTCATTAGGTGTGAATCTGCAGCCTGAGTTCATTACCCTATCCCCAGATCTGATCCTGTCTGTTCACCTAAGCTCTCACTTCAGGCCCCAGGAGAAGCCACTGGGAGCCTCCCTCAGCTGTGCTCCCTGAACAGTAGCATGTCTTATTAACAACTTTTTAATGAGGTCACAGCCTGTGACTGCTCATTAATAGGCTGGTTAGTCTGCTGCCCCAGGGGTGGAAGAGACTGAAGACAGAAGCCAGTGAGAACAGAGCTCAGCCTAAGTAGAGCTGAGGATAGGAAGAGAGAACTAACTCCCTTTAGCAGAGATTCCATACCTTTACTCTTGGGTCTCCAGGATTCATCCCTTCACGCTCTCAGTGACTGTGATTCTGCAGATTGAGGTCTAGAGGGACAAGGGACAGAGGTGGAAGGAATTATAACAGAGCTCAGGGATCCCAGGCTCAGACCAGCTCTCAGTCTAGAGAGACTGTTGAGGAAATCAAATCCTCTTCAGGTTTTCTTCAATGCTTGTGTAAAAGGGATTTTGCTTTTGAAGTTTTATCATCTTCCCTCCCATAATCATGGACTCCTTTGCTATTCCTCCATCATGTGCAACTTACTATGAAAGCATTAAAGCTGGGTATCCTGTGGCAACAACTGAGGTCCCATGTAGGCAAACATTCTCACTTGTAGAACTTTGCAGTTCATTATACTCTACAGTATTCTTACAATTTAAAGTAGGATATGAGTTACGCAGAATTCTCAATTAGCTTCCTTTTAATTATCACTTAGGTAAATTATTAGGTTCCCTCCTTTTGCCAAAGAGCAGGGTAAGGAAAGGAATTAACATGTGGTTACTGTCTGTTACCTATTTGTGTACAAAGCATCATTTACACCTCAGAGATATCATCAGGATATATAGAATAGGGACAAAGGAACACGCAGTAAGTGTTAGAGCTTGGGTATGAATCCAGGTCCCTATGATCTAAAATACCATGCTCTTTTCAATATAGTATAAATTCTCTAAAATATAAAGGTACAAATTATAAATAAGTTAGAAGGAAAAGGAAAGAATGATATGTAATATAGAAGGCCAAGAGGCTTCAAAAGGATCATAGGAGAAAATATTTTAAGACATGTATAATCTTTGGTGAGCTATTAATATTTCTTTGGGATCATTGAAAGGACTAATAAAGTTTTTTCTAAAAAAAGCTACTTGTGATACATTGTCTTCAACAAGAGGTAGACATTATTATTATTATTACTAAATTTTTACATCTTTGGGCTTCCCTGGTGGCTCAGAGGGTAAAGCATCTGCCTGTGATGCGGAAGACCCATATTCGATCCCTGGGTCGGGAAGATCCCCTGGAGAAGGAAAGGGCAACCCACTCCAGCATTCTTGCCTGGAGAAGCCCATGGACAGAGGAGCCTGATAGGCTACAGTCCATGGGGTCGCAAAGAGTTGGACACTACTAAGTGACTTCACTTTTACATCTTTACTTATCTCTCTACAATTCCTACCTCTCATTCCACACTCTGCATACCAACTTAATATCTCCATATCACTTAAGAATAAACTCTAGTGTTTTCTTCTCTCTCTAAGTAAATCTAAGTTCACTTTCCTTTGAACACATGTGGCATCTTGCATACATCATGATTAAGCATTAAAGACATTGCAATTATATTTTTCACATGTGTGGAGGACACAGTAAGAACAGTTAATAGTTTATGTTGGTATTTCTGAGGCCTATTCAGTGTCTGAACTATAATAGGTATGGACTTACTGAATAGATGAATGTATAATTCCAAAATTGTTTCCCAAGCCCTTATCTCTCACTGAAATTTGAGTTCTGTATTTACAGCTGCCTCCAGGACATGTCTGCCTAACTATCAAAGCATATGTCTAGCACCACGCTCCCAATCTCCAAATTTTGAAAAGAATTTTCTTGTTACTTAACCCTTTTTGTGACCTCATCATTTCTTGACACTTTTTTTTCATTTAATCAGTAAATAGTCACAGACTGAATCTTGGTGTACCAATGAACTAGGCGCTGCCCTCTCGGAGCTGTGAGACAGACATATACACAAATAGCTGCAGATTTAAAAGACTGTGCCGTGTAGAGTGCTATGTTTGTGTACATGTGCAAGCTCAGTTGTGTCCGACTCTGCGACACTATGGACTATAGCCCACCAGGCTCTTCTGTCCATAGGATTTCCCAGGCAAGAATACTTGAGTGGATTGCCATTTCCTCCTCCAGGGGATCTTCCTGACCCAGGGATCAAACCCGCGTCTCCTGCGTCTTCTGCATTGATAGGAAGATTCTTTTACCACTGAGCCACCTGGAAAGCCCAGAGTTCTGTGCCACGTTTTAATTCTACATTTCAATAAAGGCTATCATGTAAGTGTTCAACCAGTCTCCTAATACTGCTCATTCTCCCTTGGCAAAATTCTCCTTGTTCAAACCATGGCTCAATTCTCATTTTCATCGCCATTGTCTTTAAACACCAATATATAACACCATTATATAATCATTTCTAAAATAATATCATAAGAGTCTCCTCAGTGTTCTCATTGCTTCCAGTTCTGCAATCTTTATACTCATTGGTAAGTACTCAATTTACAGGGATGTGAAAAATAGAGCCCCTGCCTCAGGGACATTACAGTCTGAAGGAGAGGAGAGATAATAAGGAAAGAATTACACTAATAAATGTATAATTACAGTTTGATATCATTACTATGAAGGAAAAGAACACATTGATCTGGAGAAAGAATAAAAGGAGGGAGTCCTAATTTGCTTTTGGGATCAGAGAAGACCTCACTGAGGAAGTGATATTTAAAGTGCTATCAAAAGATTGTGTAGCAATTAACCAGCTAAAAACAAAAAGGAAAAATATACAAAGCAAAAGAATTAGTATATACAAAGATTCTAAGTCAGTAATTACAGAAATCATGTTGGTAGAAATAATAGTAGTTGAAGTTGGTCATCATAGAGTCAACTGAACTGTCCTTTCCTCTCCTTAATGACAACCTTCAAGTCCCAGGTCAAACAGTATATTAATGGAGCCATATCATTTATGCCTATTGCCAGCACATGGCGTATTTCCTGTACTTTGCTTAATTTCCTTCTCAGGACAGGTACTGGGCATTTATAGAAGAGAAACTAAGACATGGAATAATTTTCTCTGGGTCTTGATATTAGGAATCAATGGAAGAAACTAAAATGGCAGTTTCTTTTTTTAAAATTGAAGTATAATTGATTTACAATGTTGCATTAATTTCAGATGTACTGCAAAGTGAGTCAGATATTGATAGACAGATAATATATGTATATATATATATATATATATATACATATATGTGTATATATTTATGGGCTTTTACCACTGGTGACTCAGTGGTAAAGAATCTGCCTCCCAATGAACAAGATGCATGTTTGATCCCCGGGTCGAGAAGATCCCCTCAGTTCAGTGGCTCAGTCATCTCTGACTCTTTGCAACCCCATGAATCAAAGCACACCAGGCCTCCCTGTTCATCACCAGCTCCCCGAGTTCACTCAGACTCACGTCCATCGAGTCCGTGATGCCATCCAGCCATCTCATCCTCGGTCGTCCCCTTCTCCTCCTGCCCCCAATCCCTCCCAGCATCAGAGTCCTTTCCAATGAGCCAACTCTTTGCATGAGGTGGACAAAGTACTGGAGTTTCAGCTTTAGCATCATTCCTTCCAAAGAAATCCCAGGGTTGATCTCCTTCAGAATGGACTGGTTGGATCTCCTTGCAGTCCAAGGGACTCTCAAGAGTCTTCTCCAGCACCACAGCTCAAAAGCATCAATTCAGCACTCAGCCTTCTTCACAGTCCAACTCTCTCATCCATACATGACCACAGGAAAAACCATAGCCTTGACTAGATGGACCTTCGTCGGCAAAGTAATGTCTCTGCTTTTGAATATGCTGTCTAGGTTGGTCATAACTTTTCTTCCAAGGACTAAGCATCTTCTAATTTCATGGCTGCAGTCACCATCTGCAGTGATTTTGGAGCCCTCAAAAATAAAGTCTGACACTGTTTCCACTGTTTCCCCAAATATTTCCCATGAAGTGATGGGACCAGATGCCATGATCTTCGTTTTCTGAATGTTGAACTTTAAGCCAACTTTTTCCCTCTCCTCTTTCACTTTCATCAAGAAGCTTTTGAGTTCCTCTTCACTTTCTGCCATAAGGGTGGTGTCATCTGCATATCTATGGTTATTGATATTTCTTCTGTCAATCTTGATTCCAGCTTGTGTTTCTTCCAGTCCAGCGTTTCTCATGATGTACTCTGCATAGAAGTTAAATAAGCAGGGTGACAATATACAGCCTTGACAAACTCCTTTTCCTATTTGGAACCAGTCTGTTGTTCCATGTCCAGTTCTAACTGTTGCTTGCTGACCTGCATACAGATTTTTCAAGAGGTAGGTCAGTTGGTCTGGTATTCCCATCTCTTCCAGAATTTTCCATAGTTTATTGTGGTCCACACAGTCAAAGGCTTTGGCATAGTCAAGAAAGCAGAAATAGATATTTTTCTGGAACTCTCTTGCTTTGTCCATGATCTAGCAGATGTTGGCAATTTAATCTCTGGTTCCTCTGCCTTTTCTGAAACATGCTTGAACATCAGGGAGTTCACAGTTCATGTATTGCTGAAGCCTGGCATGGAGAATTTTGAGCATTACTTTACTAGCATGTGAGATGAGTGCAATTGTGCAGTAGTTGGAGCATTCTTTGGCATTGCCTTTCTTTGGAATTGGAATGAAAACTGATCTTTGCCAGTCCTGTGGCCACTGCTGAGTTTTCCAAATTTGCTGGCATATTGAGTGCAGCACTTTCACAGCATCATCTTTCAGGATGGGAAACATCTCCACTGGAATTCCATCACCTCCACCAGCTTTGTTCGTAGTGATGCTTTCTAAGGCCCACTTGACTTCACATTCCAAGATGTCTGGCTCTAGATTAATGATCACATCATCATGATTATCTGGGTCATGAAGATCTTTTTTGTGCAGTTCTTCCATGTATTCTTGCCACCTCTTCTTAATATCTTCTGCTTCTGTTAGGTCCAGACCATTTCTGTCTTTTATCGAGCCCATCTTTGCATGAAATGTTCCCTTGGTATCTCTGATTTTCTTGAAGAGATCTCTAGTCTTTCCCATTCTGTTCTTTTCCTCTATTTCTTTGCATTGACCGCTGAAGAAGGCTTTCTTATCTCTCCTTGCTATTCTTTGGAACTCTGCATTCAGATGCTTAAATCTTTCCTTTTCTCCTTTGCTTTTCACCTCTCTTCTTTTCACAGCTATTTGTAAGACCTCCCTAGGCAGCCATTTTGCTTTTTTGCATTTCTTTTCTATGGAGATGGTCTTGATCCCTGTCTCCCATACAATGTCACAGACCTCATTCCATAGTTCATCAGGCACTCTATCAGATCTAGGCCCTTAAATCTATTTCTCACTTCCACTGTATAATCATAAGGGATTTGATTTAGGTCATACCTGAATAGCAGTTTTTCATACTTTCTTCAATTTAAGTCTGAATTTGGTAATAAGGAGTTCATGATCTGAGCCACAGTCAGCTCCTGGTCTTGTTTTTGTTGACTATACAGAGCTTCTCCATCTTTGGCTGCATAGAATATAATCAATCTGATTTCGGTGTTGACCATCTGGTGATGTCCATGTGTAGAGTCTTCTCTTGTGTTGTTGGAAGAGAGTGTTTGCTATGACCAGTGCATTTTCTTGGCAAAACTCTATTCGTCTTTGCCCTGCTTCATTCCGCATTCCAAGGCCAAATTTGCCTGTTACTCCAGGTGTTTCTTGACTTCCTACTTTACCATTCCATTCCCCTATAATGAAAAGGACATCTTTTTTGGGTGTTAGTTCTAAAAAGTCTTGTAGGTCTTCATAAAACCGTTCAACTTCAGCTTCTTCAGCATTACTGGTTGGGGCATAGACTTGGATAACTGTGATATTGAATGGTTTTCCTTGGAAACGAACAGAGATCATTCTGTCGTTTTTGAGACTGTATCTAAGTACTGCATTTTGGACTCTTTTATTGACCATGATGGCTACTCCATTTCATCTGAGGGATTCCTGCCTGCAGTAGTAGATATAATGGTCATCTGAGTTAAATTCACCCATTCCAGTCCATTTTAGTTTGCTGATTCCTAGAATGTCGACGTTCACCCTTGCCATCTCTTGTTTGACCACTTCCAATTTGCCTTGATTCATGGACCTGACATCCAGGTTCCTATGCAATACTGCTCTTTACAGCATCTGATCTTGCTTCTATCACCAGTCACATGCACATCTGGGTAATGTTTTTGCTTTGGCTCCATCCCTTCATTCTTTCTGGAGTTATTTCTCCACTGATCTCCAGTAGCATATTGGGCACCTAATGACCTGGGCTTCCCTGGTGGTGCAGAGGTTAAATCGTCTGCCTGCAATGTGGGAGACCTGGGTTCGATCTCTGGGTCAGGAAGATCCCCTGGAGAAGGAAATGGCAACCCACTCCAGTATTCTTGCCTGGAGAATCCCATGGATGGAGGAGCTTCGTGGGCTACAGTCCATGGGTCACAAAGAGTCGGACACGACTGAGCAACTTCACTTTCACTTTTCTAATGACCTGGAGAGTTCCTCTTTTGGTATCTGCAGGGGGCACTCCGCAGAAAGAGTAGAGGCAGTGGAACTTCCCTCAGCAAAGCCGAGGGGTCCTGAGGAGAGGTGAGCCTGCTGTCCACCAACCCAGCCTCTCGGTGGGCAAGCGAGAGACAGTCAGACGTGACAGGGGTTCCGTCGAAGCAGTTCCTGCAAACTCCCAGCTTACATAGGCAAGCAGGAGGGTTTTAGGAGGGACTTTCCATAGTTGCACCAATCATGTTAAAGGTCAGATTGTCATGTGCCTTCATTATAACAGGAGTCTATGGAGATCACACACTGTCTACGTGCATGGAAATCAAGAGAGCCAATCAAAAAACTTTGACAAACAACACAGACCACGCCCCCATCTCTTCCACCAGGCGCCATCTTAGGTTTTCGACCGCAAAGCTAGCCCCTTTGTTTTTAAGGTTTCCCACTTAGGGCCCCACAGGTATCCTATCATTTTGCCTTTTCATACTGTTCATGGGGTTCTCAAGGCAAGAATATTGAAGTGGCTTGCCATTCCCTTCTCCAGTGGACCACGTTCTGTCAGCCCTCTCCACCATGACCTGCCCATCTTTGGGTTGCCCCGCAGGCATGGCTTGGTTTCACTGAGTTAGACAAGGCTGTGGTCCTAGTGTGATTAGATTGACTAGTTTTCTGTGAGTATGGTTTAAGGGTGTCTTCCCTCTGATGCCCTCTTGTAATACCTACCATCTTATTTGGGTTTCTCTTACCTTGGGCATGGGGTATCTCTTCACTGCTGCTCCAGCAAAGCACAGCCACTGCTCCTTACCTTGAACGAGGGATGTCTCCTTACTGCCGCTGTTCCTGACCTTCAATGTGGAATAGCTCCTCTAGGCCCTTCTGCGCCTGCGCAGCCACCACTCCTCGGGTGGCTCCTTCTGGCCACCGCCCCTGGCCTCGGGCTCCGGGTGGCTCCTCAAGGTCACTGCCCCTGGCCTCGAGCCCGAGGTGGCTTCTTCCGGCCGCCCCTGACCTCGGACGCGGGGTAGCTCCTCTCGGCCTCGCTTAGTGCTCCGGCCCGGCTCTCGCAGCCACCCACGCTTAGTGCGCCATGAAAAAGTTAGGATATTAGAACCAACTCCAAACACTGTCCACAAAACATAATCTGTTATTTTAAGTGGTAATTTCAAGAAATTGACAAGCAAAGTCCTGAAGATTTTGTAATGGATATTGTTGATCTTGTTCACCTTGATTTTTTAAGTAAACTTTTTTAATTGCTAAGCATCACAAAACAGAAAGGTCTAGAGCTGGGATTAAACTTAGGTCACTCAGAATCCAAAACTTTTGTTCTTTTCTCTACACAATACCACATGCCTACAGAATGGTTTTCCTTTCTTGAACTTTTTCCTATTGGCATCTGACATTCCTTAGGGTCCCAAAGGACAGTGGAATCAAAGGTCAGGTACCCTTGAGGAAGGGCAGGAAGAGAAGCTAAGTTGAGCCCAGAAACACCTGGGGGAAATACATGTGCCAGCCCTTCATGTGGCCCTGAGGACAAAAGAGGCACAGCTGGGAACAGATTGCCCAAATCAGGGTTGAGAGCAGGGCCACCCCATCTAGACTGCTCACTCACACTGACGCAGAAGGCTGCAGTGGCCTGGCTTCAGGTCCAGTCATTAACGCGGGAGTAGGACCTCCCTAACTCTTTTCTGGTTCTTCTGACAGCAGAGCCAGAGGTCGCCAAACTCTCAGAAGCCTGCATGAAGCATAGGTATCAGGCAAAGCTGACCAAGGCTGATCTTCCTATTGGGCACAGGTAAGGCTCCTGTCAAGTGTCGAGTCAACCCAGGCCCCTTTTGAGGTTCAGGTGCTCAACTAGACAAGGTCTGGCAGGGTTTGGTGGAGCATCTAATTCTATTCCTATTCCACGTTGAGAAGACATCATCAATCTCCCTCTCTGGGCCTTAGTTTCTCCTTCCTATGGCATGAGTGAAATCTGAGACTGCAAGAAGACTGAGATTACCCAGAGATGTGTGTGTGTGTGTGTGTGTGTGTGTGTGTGTGTGTGTGTGTGTGTTTGGTTTAACTTCCAATTCTGTCCTCTAAAGCTTTCTGGGTCAGAAAAATCTCACTCTGCAGGTTTTGACAAAACATATACCTCGTCCAAGTTTTAAGTGTCCTCTCTTGTTGCGGAAGTTCTGGAGGGACTGACAAGGAGACTGTGGCCCGGCCGTGGGCCGAGTTCTGCTGTGTCCCCCACCTCAAGTCAGGCTGTGTCTCTTCTTCCCAGTACTTTACAGAAGTTCTGGTAGAAAAGATAGACACTGAAATGTTTAGGGTGGGTTCATTTTACACACTTTGTTGAAAACCCAAGTGTTGCTTTTATTACAGATTTTTCTGATTATGGTTTTAAGTGCAGGTTCAGTCATTTCCATGTAATTTTCATGTAATTACAAAGTTTCTCAACCTCAAAATTATGTATCTGAATTAAAATTCTGCATTCATCTCTAGTATGGGGAGGATAATTATGGCATTTAAATCACAGTTGTGAGAAGAAAATGAGAGAATGAAAGTAAAGCATAAAGCATAAATCTATTAAATTTTTAGAAAAGATTGCAGCTTCATCATCATTATGATCATCATTTTCATTTTTAATGTCATTGCTATCATATAATAAATGTAGCTCATTGTAGAAATTTTAGTAACCCATAAAAATAGAAATAAGAAAGCACCTTTTACAGCACTTTGAAATAGATCACTTTAAAATTTTGATTATAACCTTTCAGCCTTTTTATACAAAAAATGTATTTACAAAATTAGAAATTTAGCATATATGTGCAGTTTGGGCATCTTATTTTTTCATTAATATAATACTGTGATTATTTCATTACACTATAAAGTGAAGTTGTGAAGTTAGTCATGTCCGATTCTTTGCTATCCCATGGACTGTAGCCTACCAGGCTCCTCCATCCATGGAATTTTCCAGGCAAGAGTACTGGAGTAGGTTGCCATTTCCTTCTCCAGGGGATCTTCCAAACCCAGGGATCAAATCCAGATCTCCTGCATTGCAGGCAGATGCTTTATTGTCTGAGCAATTATTTAAATGATTGCCTGATTTTCCTTAAATTCATGCTTTATAAGTGAATCTTTCATTCACCTATCTATTAATGATCATTTTCAAACTATCACTATAATGGTCAGCATTGAACAGACACATAAAATCATTGCCTCTAATTCTTCTACCAGAGGAGTTCTTGAATCAAAATGTATGAACATTATAGGATCCTCACACAATTTGTGAAAAAATGAGGCTAATTTGCATAGCCTCAAACAGAATAAGATATTGCTCACTAACCAATCCTTACTAGCACTGACTATTATATTTTTCAATATTTCAAACTGAAAAGAAATTAAATTTCTATCTTAATTTTTAACTTTATTACTAACAAAATAGAGTAATTTTCATATCATTACTGGCCATTGGAACTTTTGGTGAAGTAAATCTTTGTGTCTTGTATATTTCTTTTGAGGAGATTGTGTCATTTAAAAAGGATTTCAAAACCAATACAGTATTGTCATGTAGAATAAAGTATCAAAATAAAAAAAATATAAAATAAACAAAAAATAAAAAAAAAAAAATAATAAAAGAGATTTCTATAACTTATTATATATTAGGTAGCCAAACACTTTTTATTATTTTTGCCATTATTACAAATATTTTCCCAGCTTGTCATTAAGTTTTTCCTTTTGTTTATGGGTTGTTTTGTGTTATAAGTGTCTTGTTCTTAATAATATTCAAGTATTTGTTCTTCAAATTAAAAAAATACATTTTCACTGTGGATAATGTAAAAATATAAAATGTGAAGAAATTTTAAACTCTTAGAATTATACCACTAAGATGTTAATGGAGAAACAGAACTGAAGGCTTTCTATATGTATTATGTAATACATATATAAATTTTCTATTTAAAATAAATGTTTTATATTAAATATACTATTGTGTAGCACACTTTATTAACTTAGCAAAAACTTATTGAATATTTTCTCATGTCATTTGTTATTCTTATAACATACAGTTTAATTACTTCATAGTATTCATAATATAGATGTGTAGATGTAACAGTTTATTTCACAACCTATTTTCATATAGTTAGATTGTTTCCATATCATTTGTTTTAATTACACTATTATAAATAAATAGTGAGAGAAGCATCCTAGTATATAAAATTTGCAGATAATCTTAATCTAAAATTATAGATATGAAATTGCTAGTTCAAAGAATCTCTGATACATAATGTAAAATCCACTTATTGTTTGGACCTATAGTGTTTGAATGTTTATATTTCACATTTACCCAAAATAAATACTATGTTTAAAATTGTTTAAAGAAAAATGATCTCCTTTAAAAAACTGTAATTAATTTTTGTTGACTTTGAACTGTTTTTCTCTTCTGGCATTTGATTTCTGATGATGTGAACTGAATGATTATAGGTTTACCTAGTTTTCCCTTGGGTAATTTGTAACAATATGCTGACATTTATCTTATACATATTGTCTCCATTAAAATTTAACTTTGAGTGTCTATGTTAAACTATTAGTGTTTAAAATTATTTCATTTTCGTATGTTAAAATCAATGAACATTTTCTTTTTGGATTCTGCTTTAGAATGAATACATGCTAAGAAAGAACTTCAGAAAGCTAAAGTAAATAGTTACCTATATTTTCTTCAATTCAGCTAAAGCTTCATATTTAACATTTAAGTCATTTTCTATGTTGGGTATATTTTATTGTGCTATTTAATGTAAGAAAATAACATTTATTTTCCCCTCAAGTTGCCCAGAGCTGTTTATATATGCATTGGTCCAGGTATTCATTCTGTTTCAGTTATGAGCCTAGAGTGATAGTCTTCAAAGCATGCACAAATAAACATAATAAAATATTTTAATATTATAAGGAAATATAATATTATATGGTAACATTATAACATGTTTAAATACCTGCCAATGTATACGATCCCCACCTTTCAGAATTTTATGTTTCTTTGATGTGTACTATCTAGGGTTTTTAGTTATAATTAGTGGGAAGGAAAAGGAAAAGCCTGCCTACTCCATCTTATAGACATAGAACTTCCTGATTTATTTTTTTTCCTTTGCAGTTAGGCCAGAGTTTTTGCTTGGTTGCAGTTTAATTTGTTGTTTTGTTTTAATCATTTGCTAGGCTGGTTAGTGAATAAAGTTATTCCCCATCCTCAAAATTTTTATTTTTTTATTTTTTTACTATTTTTTTAAAATTTTTATTACTTTATTCTACATTACAGTACTGTATTTGTTTTGCCATACATTGACATGAATCAGCCACAGGTGTACACGATCTCCCAATGCCAAAAATTCATACAAAGACATATGTCTGTGTGAATCTTTTAAAATTTGTTTGCATTTAGGGATCCTTTCAGTTCAAACAGTTATTTCTTCTTTTAGCTCAGAGATGTTTATTTTTCCTCTGGTACTTCTTTGAATATTCTTTTTTTTTCTCCTTTGTTACATATTCTGGAATGCCTATTAAACTGATTTTATTTACTGTATTTTACTTCATTATTCTTATTATTATTTTTGTCTCTTTATTGTGTTTTCTCAATAATTTAGATATAAATTCTCTTGTGTTCAAATTCATTAATTCAGTTTTCTTAAGTTTCTAACACTGGACTCTATAATCTTTCAATTTTATTATCATGATTTCTCCCCAGGTAGTCTTTTCTAACTCTGTCCTTGTTTCTGTTTTAATTTGTGTCAACTTTGGTTTTTACTGCTTCTAATAATGTTTTATTTCTCTTAGTAAATGTGTGTTGTTCTTAATATAGTTCTCCATCCACATCTAACTCCCTTTCATTTATCCCAGTCTCTTGGCCCACATCATTTTCCAACTTTATCTTATAATCTCTCCATTAGAATTTAGTACTTTAGATTACCAATATAACAAGAGAAGAAGAACCTCTTGATAACCAGTTGCAAATTAGAAGCAAATAATGTAAAATAAGGATCCAATTGAGTCTGGACACCTTGATGTTAGTGGTGTTGATTCTCCTCTATCTTCAATGTGATTTGGCAAAAATTCCAATTGTAATTCTCGTAACCATTAATGACATAATCCCCTGATCAAGTCAAAACTGTTCAATGAAGCATGGTTGAATAGAAATCAGAGTACTTCAGAATCCAACAGATGTAGTTTAGACTCCAGATTTGCCACTTTAATTGCTATTTATTAACTTCTCTGGGGTCAGTTTCCTCATCTGTAAAATACACATGTATAAGGATAAAGCACATGCATATGTTAACACATACTAGCTCCTTATTCACCTTCCAAATTCCAACCAGGCAAAAAATGATTTATGAAGAGGAGAAAATTAATTAGATACATTGATCTGCATCATAATCATAAAGATACCTCTAAAGTTATGATAAATTCACATGTATGTGTTTTTAATGAAATCATGAACATTATGCTTGTTTCTCAAAAGTCTATGTGTTTTTAGGAATATCACTGCCTCCCAAAATAGACCTTTTGGTGGCTCCTTCAGGGATGCATGGTTCTGATTAAGCATAAACTTTCCCTATATGTCAATGTACAAATAGAAATGTACCAACTCTTCTGAGACCTGACCTAGGGCCATTTCAGAGCGCATGCTGTGGCCATTCTTCCTTCTGCTTTTATTCTCAGCTAACACAAGATAGTTTCCCTTGCAACTGAGATCCTGATCTTGCCTCTTTCCCTGACACTAAGAAGGATTCTGAAAAACAAATCCAGAATCTGACTCTTCCAATTGAGAATCTCTATGACCACAGCTGGGGGTTCATTCCTATATTTATGGCTGAAGGAAACTGGACAAGAGTTAATGAGTTTATCCTCCTGAGTTTCTCTTCCTTGCCTACTGAAATACAGTCATTACTCTTCCTGACATTTCTATTCATCTACCTGGTCACTCTGCTGGGAAACAGCCTCATCATTCTGGTTACCTTGGCTGATCCCATGCTGCACAGCCCCATGTACTTCTTCCTCAGGAACTTGTCCTTCTTAGAGATTGGCTTCAATTTAGCCATTGTACCCAAGATGCTGGGGACCCTGATTGCCCAGGACACAACCATCTCCTTTCTTGGCTGTGCCACTCAGATGTATTTCTCCTTCTTCTTTGGGGTTTCTGAATGCTCCCTCCTGGCCACCATGGCCTATGACCGCTATCTAGCCATCTGCAGTCCTTTGCACTACCCAGTCATCATGAACCCAAGGACACGTGCCAAACTGGCAGCTGTCTCCTGGTTTCCAGGCATTCCTGTAGCTACTGTGCAGACCACGTGGCTCTTCAGCTTTCCATTCTGTGGCAGCAACAAGGTGAACCACTTCTTCTGTGACAGCCCTCCTGTGCTGAGGCTGGTCTGTGCAGACACAGCGCTGTTTGAGATCTATGCCATCATTGGAACCATTCTGGTGGTCATGACACCCTGCTTGCTGATCCTGTGTTCCTACACTCTTATCACTGTGGCCATCCTGAAGATTCCATCAGCAAAGGGGAAGCATAAAGCCTTCTCTACCTGCTCCTCTCACCTGCTCGTCGTCTCCCTCTTCTATGTATCTTTAAGCCTCGTCTACTTCCGACCTAAGTCCAATAATTCTCCTGAGAGCAAGAAAGTGCTATCACTGTCCTACACTGTTGTGACTCCCATGTTGAACCCCATCATCTACAGCCTGAGAAGTAATGAGGTGAAGAATGCCCTTAGCCGGACCTTCCACAAGGCCCTAGGCCTTAGAAACTGCATCCCATAAGCATTAACAAATAATACTAAAGTTTATCAAATAAGGAACAATCAGTTTGATATTTAGAATCCCTCTGCCTGTCTCCGTTGTGATGAAACCCACTGCTGAAATGAATATTGGAAAGCTCAGTGAAGAGAAAACATCACAGAGGTGGTTTAGACCTGTCACAACCACCTGGAAAATTCCTCTGCTTGTCCAGTATAGACTACATTCTTTTCTTCTTGCCAATTTAACACTTCTGTGGCCAAATAATTCCAGATATTCACATTCCTCTTTCCATACTGTTAACAGTATGAAACTTCTATAATCCTAGCATGGGAACACACATAATAAAAAGGGCAAAACCCACTGAAAATCACCATGTCAGTTTGTCTTCCTTTGGGCAAATCTGACTCTGCTCATCAGATGGGAAGCTCTGCTAGTCCTCCCCAGTGCATAACTCACCTGACTTTAGTTTCCATGTCCCTGAGGAAGTGTTAGTTCTTTTAGGCTCACTGGTTGTAGTATGGATATTGGAAAGTGGATCAATGATTCTCATACCTACACCTTTATAATGCTAGCAACCTCTTTATTCCTCATTCTATTTATCCTGAGATAAAGAATGACCTGAGCTTCCATTGGCTCTCTAGATTTGGGGTGTCAGTGGTTATTTGTTTAAAGGTCATTTTTAATCATTAATTTTGTTTAGGTTCTTAACTTTGTTGAAGTAATATCATAAATTTCAATCATGATGCTGGTTTCATCAAAGGTTAAAATAGATCCAGCTAACTCCAGCATAGCTCTTCTGTAACACAAAAGATTCCTCATTCTTTTAAAACTTCATAGTATTCTATTTTGTAGATATGTCAATAGTTTATTTGATGAGTCTTCTATAATTACAAAGAATAGTTTTATGCATAAATCTTTTTATATTTTTGCCAGTGTACCTGACATGTGGAAATCTGGAAGTCGGGTTTATTGGCCAAAGTGTAAGTATATAGTGTTTCTATCTTGGCAAATTTCTCTCCAAACTTATTGTACTATTTTGCACTCCCAACAGAAATTTATGAGGGTTCTTTTCTCCCCAGAGCCACAACAATAATACTTGTCACCAATCATTTAGAATGTAATAGGTGAAAAATAATCATAATTGAATCTTAATTTGAATAAATTTTGAAGAATACAGAGGAAATAGGTGAGTACATCAGAGGAAAGATGCACTTCATTTAGACTTCATGGTTTACATGATTTGCAGTTGGTGATGTCTTGGTACTCTATTTTCTCCACTTGAAAGCTTCTTTTGACCTTCACTTTAACCAAATCCATTTTATATTTCAAGGTCTACTACAACTCCCCAAGCAGCTAAATTACTCTTTGCTCAGTCAGTTCAGTCGCTCAGTCATGTCCAACTCCTTGTGACCCCATGGACTGCAGCACATCAGCCCTCCCTGTCCATGACTAACTCCTGGAGCTGCTCAAACTTATGCCCATTGAGTTGGTGATGCCATCCAACCATCTCATCCTCTGTTATCCCCTTCCCATCCTGCCTTCAATCATTCCCATCATCAGAGTCTTTTCCAATGAGTCAGTTCTTTGTATTAGGTGACGAAAGTATTTGAGCTTCGGCTTCAGCATCAGTCCTTCCAATGAATATTCAGGACTGATTTCCTTTACAATTGACTGGCTTGATCTCCTTGCAGTCCAAAGGATTCCCAAGAGTCTTCTCCAACACCACAGTTCAAAAGCTTAAATTCTTCAATGCTCAGCTTTCTTTATGGTCCAACTCTCACAGCCATACATGACTATTGGAAAAACCATAGCTTTGACTAGACAGACCTTTGTTGATAAAGTACTGTGTCTGCTTTTTAATATGCTGTCTAGGTTGGTCATAACTTTTATTCCAAGGAGCAAGCGTCTTTTCATTTCATGGCTGCAGTCACCATCTGCAGTGATTTTGGAACCCAAGAAAATAAAGTCTGTCACTGTTTCCACTGTTTTCCCATGTATTTGCCATGAAGGGATGGGACCAGGTGCCATGATTTTCATTTTTGAATGTTGAGTGTTAAGCCAGCTTTTTTACTCTCCTCTTTCACTTTCATCAAGAGGCTTTTTAGTTCCTCTTTGCTTTCTGCCATCAGGATGGTGTCATCTGCAAATCTGAGGTTATTGACATTTCTCCCAGCAATCTCGATTCCAGCTTGTGCTTGCATCTATTTTAAGTTTGTCAATGGACAAGTTAACTTCTGTGTATACTATCCTATACTTATTTTTATATGTTTGCCTTCCCCCAATGTACCTGTAACTCTTTGAAAATGAATTCTACACAAGTGTTTCTGTTTCAGTATAACATAGGCATTCCTGAAAACTTTTGTTCTGCAAAAGTCACATGGAGAAATAGGGTTAAGACGGGCTTCTCAGCTCAATGGACATGAGATTGAGTAAGCTCCGGGAGCTGGTGACAGACAGGGAAGCCTGGCATACTGCAGTCCATTGTGTCACAAAGAGTCAGACATGACTGAGTGACTGAAATGAACTGAACTGAGGCTTCTCAAAATATGTGCAACTTTGAAGCTAGAGGTGGAAAATGAGGGAGAAGGTTGGTATTTTGAATATGCCTTGTGGAAAAGACAAGTGTGTATGTGCAGGCATTGTGACAGATGCTAAGCAAACAAAAATAAACAAGTGGCTACCTCTTTTGGTAAGAAACATGAAGACAAAAGTCTATTCCAGAAGAACTGTAAGGAATGTCTAGATATGCATTAGGCTGCTTGGATTAAGCCATAATCAGTTGGAGGAACTTTCATCTCAAACATGGACATCATCTTACTCCTTCAATTTCAATTCTTATTCCAGAAGGGTTAAAGATTTTGAGATGTTAGCCTTTTCATCTTAACCAGTAGTTGATAGCCTCCCCTACTGAGCGCATCCTAAACAAACTGCTTATGGTTTTCATTAATATTCTCCAGTTTGCTTAGACAATGATTATTGAATTATCCTCTTCATGCCTCTTCTGACCTCTCCTGAGTCCAGGTCAGAAACAGTCCTAAGAAACAAGCCCAATAAGAATCAAAGTGAAAGGAGATGTAAAAGAATACTAGTATGGAAGTATTAAATCACTACCTTGAAGATATCTGCACTCCCATATTCATTGCAACACTTTTCACAGTAGCCAATACATGGAAACCATCTAAGTGTCCATCAACACATGAATGGATAAAGAAAACTGGCATATGTATACATATATGCAATGCAATATTAATCAGCTATAAAAAAAAGAAGGAAATCTTGCTACTTGCGACATCATGAATGGAACTTGACAACATTATGCTAAGTGAGATAATTCAGAGTGAGAAAGACAAATACTGTACGATTTCACTTATATGTGAAATCTGAAAATACCAAACTCAAAGAAACAGAGATTAGAATGATGGTTGCCAGGACCTGGGTATGTTGAGGTTGGTCAAATGGTACAAACTCAGTTTTAAATAATTAAGTTCTGGGGATCAAATGTATTGCATAGTTACTCTAGTTAACAATACTGTGTTATACACTTGAAAGTTGCTAAGAGTATATCGTAAATGTTTTCACCATACACACATAGACATACAGCTCATTGTGAAGTAATGGGCCTGTTAACTAACTCTATTGTACTTGTGTCACAATGCACACATACATCAAATCATCACACTATATGCCTTAAACTTACACAATGTTCTATGTTAATTATATCTCAGTGAATCTGGAAAAAAAATAATACTGATATGCTCCTCTAGTCTCTCTCTGGTGGAAACCTTGGAGAAGAGACAGACCACTGGATTTTGTTCCTTTTCTCTTGTAGCCTCACAAGTGCAGGAGAAGTTGAAGCTGCAATAAAACCTTCCTCCAAGGAAGGTTTCATGCAGAATCTTCATGAGATTTTGTACTCTTGGGAACCCCTCAAAACTCATACCTGTCAGAAAGTGAACCTATGACCTCTCCTGAAGAAGAGGAAGTACTGGAGGAAGTCACTTCCTTAGAGTAAACAGCAGGCCCCAGGGAGTCTGGAGACCCAGCCTGGAATCCTCTAGAGTGAATGGCACAGGCCCAGCCCAGAGCTTCTCTGCAGTGAGTAAAGCTGCGCAGCTCAGACTGCTTTACAGCTGCTGGCCCCTCATAGCTAGCCACCCGCAGTGTCTGAGACACTGGGGCAAAGCTTCTTGGAGAATGTGACAAGGCAAACCCGAGTTCACCAGCAATGTGGACCAGGACAAGCACAAGCCAGAGTGTCTTTGGAATGACGGGTACAGACGCAGTACAGGTCTTATCTGGGGTGGCTTGAACAGACATCACCACAATTTAAAACTCCCTGGAGTCACCCATTCAGACACAATCCAATGCTGTTCTAGAGCGACTGACACAAACCAGGGCTTCTCTTCAATGTGAAACAGAAAAACCTCACAGGAGGTAAGTGAAGGATGAGAAGGCAGGGCTCAAACTTGAAATCTCCTGTAAAGAGGGTGATGGCTCACCACCAACAAAGGTGTCCTCTTTGACACATTTCTGAGAGATAAGAAAGGTGATCAGAAGTCTCAAGTAAAACACATGGGGTTTTATAGAATTTGACAAAAGAAGCATGACAAAAGGAATCTGCTAAAGAATAGAAAACAGTGATAAAATGTGTATTGTGCTTTAGACTGTTCAAAGTGTTTGCACATGAATTCTCTCATTTCATATCCACAACCACCTTCTCAGGTGGATAGGGCATTTATAATAATTGTCATGTTATAGTTGGAAAGAAACATAACTCAAAAAATGTCATGTCAGTAGCTCTATGTCTCACATCTAAAACACATAATAACCAGAGCTTTAGCTCCCCCAGATCCTTGCCATGATAACTATGTGGCCTCAAAGTATCACTTCTGTGGTAGTTTCACAAAGTCCTCTTGGGTGTGTTAACTAGTTCTTCCTTGTTGAAACAAAACAGAATCTCCAAGATGTCATCCCTGAAATGAGACAATCTGGACAGAGACATAGCTGGTCACACAACCTCAACTGAGAGGAGCAGGATTTTGAGTTTCCCCGTGATGTCCCTGTCTCCTAGGAAAGGGACTCTCTTACCCTCCATCACCCCTTCCTTACTTACTGGGAGAAAACAATTACAGACAGAAGAGAAAGGTGAAAGACATGGAAGAGACAGAGAAGGAAGTCTAGGTCAAAAAAAAAGGAATATAGAAGAAGATGAAGGCAAATGAAGGACAACATGGCATGAAAAGTGTGGGAAGGAGGCAGACACAAAGCCACGAGTCCTGCTCTCACACTGAGCTTCGTGCAGCCCCAGGGTCCTAAGGGGACGCATGAGGGGGCCTTTTCAGGGGCCAGGAGAAAAGAGAAAGCCAAGCACACGGCTATCTTAGCCCCGGTCCCTGCCCTAGTTCATCCTCATTCAACTTCAAGTCTTGAGAGTTCCCCAAAGACTTGGCTTTGAAAGAAAAGGGAAGGAGATCCTCTGCTTTAAAAGTCAGAAAAACTACTGTTATGCATATGTAAATTCCCTCAGCTTCATTAACTAAGAGTTCAGAAATTCTTTTTGATAACTGCTGAATTTGGAGCCCGAGAACCTTTCCTTTTCTGGACTCTCGTCACATACTATCTAGTGTCTAAGTAGTATCATCAGGAAATTCTCAAACTATGTTTGCTGCAGTGTCCCTCTGGTTTCAGCTGTCATACAACTTGGCCACACCTCATTGGATTACTTTCTATCTGCCTAACACTGCTTTACCAAAAGGTTGGATTTAGAGGCTTCTTGTAACTATAGAAACTGTAGTATATATTTTTATACATGTGCATATAAATTATATATATTTTATACATATATATATATTATATAATGGGCTTCTCTGGTAGCTCAACTGGTAAAGAATCTGCCTGCAATGTGGGAGACATGGGTTCTATCCCTGGGTTGAGGAGATCCCCAGGAGAAGGGAATGGTTACCCAGTCCAGTATTTTTGCCAGGAGAATTCCATGGAGAGAGGAGCTTGGAGGACTACAGTCCATGGAGTTACAAAGAGTCAGACATGACTGACTAACACACATACTATTTATAATATCAATAACAATAATGACTAATAATTCAAATGTTTTATAGTTTTATATTTATTTCCACATCTCTTCAGCTCAGTTCAGTTCAGTTGCTCAGTTGTGTCAGACTCTTTGCGACCCTATGGACTACAGCATGCCAAGTTTCCCTGTCCATCACCAACTTCCAAAGCTTGCTCAAACTCATCCACTGTCATTCCTTTTTCTTCCTGCCTTCAATCCTTCCCAGCATTAGGTTCTTTTCTAATGAGTCAGTTGTTCTCATCAGGTGGCTAAAGTATGGAGCTTCAGCTTCAGCATCAGTCCTTCCAATGAATATTCAGAACTGATTTCCTTTACAATTGACTGGCTTGATCTCCTGGAAGTCCAAGGGACTCTCAATAGTCTTCTCCAACACCACAGTACAAAATCATCAATTCTTCGGCACTCAAGCTTTCTTTATGGTCCAACTCTCACATCCTTACGTGACTACTGGAAAAACCGTAGCCTTGACTAGATAAACCTTTGCTGGCAAAGTAATGTCTCTGCTTTTTAATATGCTGACTATGTTGGTCATAGCTTTACTTCCAAAGAGCAAGCATCTTTTCATTTCATGGCTACAGTCACCATCTGCAGTGATTTTGGAGTCCAAGAAAATAAAGTCAGTCACTGTTTCCATTGTTTTCCCATCTATTTGCCAGGAAGTGATGGGGCTGGATGCCATGATCTTCATTTTTTGAATGTTGAGTGTTAAGCCAGTTTTTCACTCTCTCCTTTCATTTTCATCAAGAGGCTCTTTAGTTTCTCTTTGCTTTCTGTCATAGGGGTAGTGCCATCCGTATATCTGAGGCTATTGATATTTCTCCTGGCAGTGTTGATTCCAGCTTATCCTTCATCCAGCCTGGCATTTCGCATGATGTACTCTGCATGTAAGTTAAATAAGCAGAGTGACAATATATAGCCTTGACATACTCCTTTCCCAATTTGGAACCAGTCCGTTGTTCCATGTCTGGTTCTAACTGTTGCTTCTTGACCTGTATATAGATTTCTCAGGAGGCAGGTAAGGTGGCCTGGTATTCCCATCTCTTTAAGAGTTTTCCACAGTTGCTGTGATCCACACAGTCAAACACTTTGGCATAGTTAATAAAGCAGAAGTAGATGTTTCTCTGGAACTCTGTTGCTTTTTCTATCCAATGGATGTTGGAATTTTTATCTCTGGTTCCTCTGCCTTTTCTAAACCCAGCTTGAACACCTGGAAGTTCTTGGTTCACGTACTGTTCAAGCCTGGCTTGGAGAATTTTGAGCATTACTTTACTAGTGTGTGAGATGAGTGCAATTGTTCAGTGGTTTGAACATTCTTTGGCATTGCCTTTCTTTGAGATTGGAATGATAAGTGACCTTTTCCAGTCCTATGGCCACTGCTGAGTTTTCCAAATTTGCTGGCATATTGAGTGTGGCACTTTAATAGCATCATCTTTTAAGATTTGAAATAGCTCAACTCGAATTCCATCACCTCCACTAGCTTTGTTTGTAGTGATGCTTCCTAAGGTCCATTTGACTTCACATTCCAGAATGTCTGGCTCTAGGTAAGTGATCACACAACCACACCATATCTCTTACCAGCTAATAATTTAAAACACTGTTAAAAGGATTTTTACAAATAACAAAAAAGACAGTGATGAGTTTAATCCATTATGGAATCCCTAAGAATTTCATGACAAAGAGCTCCATTAACTTTTTAAGATATTAGTGCCCATGAACACGTTCAGTTGCTCAGTCTTCAGACTCTTTGCAAACTTATGGACTGTAGACTGCCAGGCTCCTCTGTCCATGGGATTCTCCAGGAAAGAACACTGGAGTGGTTGCCATTCCCTTCTCCAGGGGATCTTCCCAACCCAGGGGTTTTACCTGGGTCTCCCCATTGCAGGCAGATTATTTACCATCTTAGCTACAAGGTGACCCCAAGATGTTAAGCCATTTAACAGATAGCATTAAGATAAATGCTAACTACTCATTCAATAAACATTTACTGTTATTTTGTGGGTACTAGATAATGTAATATGAATATAGCGATGGATACGCTTTGGTTTGTGGCTTAAAGAAGTGCACAGTTTGCAGGTAAGGACACATAAAGATAATTGTGACACAAAACCATTATTATAATAAGAGTATTTTAAAATCCTGGAGGAACACAGGGAAAGAGTAATTAGTTATATCCAGTTAGGAGTTGGGAATAATCAGAAAAGATTTTATTAGGAACTTGACATTAGACTTTGGGTTAAAAAATAAGTATTTATATGGTTTACATGTGTTTCACCTAAGGCATCTGATGAACTTTTTATGAGACCTTTGTTATTATTTTAAAGAGATGCATTCCAGATGAGAGTACATATAACTGTGTTTATTTATACCCAACCATGTCCAAAATGATTTAAGGTCACTGGTAAAATATAAGGTAGCTTTGCTATTTGTCTAAAGAGTAGAGAATAAAAATTAATTTCAAACCATTTGAGAATAAGCCTTAAGTCATATGTCCTAGAGTCTTGGCTCTGTCCTAAGAAATATTTTGATTAAATATGTGAGGGAACAAGACTTTTATGGCACACTGAGTAATGCAATGCTGTTATAATGGAGTAAAGCTTTAAAAATGTCTTCTCAGTACACAGCAAAAATAAAAATAAACAAAACAAATATAACTTGGAAGATAAAATCTAATGTATCAGTTAGGAAAAACACACACACACAGGCCTTATATGATTGTTGGTTCAACTAGAGATCCAATAGTATCATCAGACTGCTTTGAAAATAGTTAAACCTTAGGCTACATTAATTATTAAGCACTTAGAATTAAGCACTATGCCAGCTGCAAAAGATACAATGATGAATGAATACATTTGTCCTCCTGATGTCAATTATTATATAACATAAATAGATGCACACATTCACAATTATAAAGATGCTCTAATAGTTTACATCAAGTGTTGAAAGAGTAAAGGAATAATCCCTTGATCTGGCTAAGGGAGGACAGGGAAACTTCACAAAGAAAATGATGTTTCCACTGAGACTTGCAAAATTAGCAGAAAGTTATACATAGTTGCTGGAAGAGTTTCCCAGAGTAGAGAGCCACAGGCACAAAGGCAAGTAGGGGTGAGAGGACACCATGTGTGCACAGAACAGAAAGTATTTTGGTGTGATTAGAGCATCCGCTTTGTAGGGGATTTCGAACTGGAAAAATAAGCAGAAATCAGAGAAAAAGACCTTTTAAGAATTTTACTTATTCCAAGAACAGTATGGAGTGACTGAAAGACAGTTAGCAAGTAAATAACCTTGTTTGAGCCACTGTCAGATCACATCCAAGTCAAGAATGGATCCAAGAGAATGAGATAGAGTTGGGTTCCTAGAATATTCTAGGCCAATGGAAATAAGAGCCAAAACCTAAAGCCATGGTGATAGAGATGGAGAAGGTGATGTTGAATCAGTCTTCAGGAAGAAAAATAATCGTTTGGGGGATGAATTAAGAATTTTTAACCCAGTTCTTGAGGACACAGCCAGGTGGCATCATTTCCTGAAATGAGGTAGATGAAAGTGGGGAGAAGAGGGTGGCGGAGGTTGGGCGGGAGGAAGATATGACTCAGCAATGATGTATGCAGTCTTTTGTATCTAAATTCCTTATGAATGTGGCTCACTGTGCCTACACACTGCCTATATAAGTATTTCCCTAATTATTTTCATATCTTCTTCATTCTTCAATTATTAACAAATTACTGGGCATGTGCCTTAAAAGTCGAATAGCACAATTTCTGCTTTCAAGGAATATACCCCCTAGAATATGAGATGGAGACATATATTCATGATTATTCTAAGATAAGGACTGTGCAAGTGGTATTTCAGGTCTCCAATGGTGCTAACACCTTGAAATGTTCTGCCTTTCTAGACGTAATCTTGCTTCTTTTCTTCTTTGCTACCATCCTATGCCGAGCACTCCAGCTTAGTCTCACCTGTGAGTTCAGATTCATTTCCGTTCTCAGAGAGGGGGTGAAAGTTCCACCTAACAGGCAAACCCACCCATGGTTTGCAGTCAGATGCCAACCTTTGCTGGCTGCCTAACTTTAGGAAAACTACTCCCTTCTCTGGGCCTCAGATTCCTTGGATGTAAAGTGAAACTAGTAATAGTCCCTACATCTTCTGGTAGTTGTGGAAACAACCATAACACTTGAAAAACACTCAGAGTACTGTCCAGTATTGACTTGGTGCTCAATAAATGTTCATTTTTACTATGAAAATAAATGAGATTTTGAAAAGATTCTATAAAGTAAGTAAGTGATGCCCAACTCGAGATTTTTTAAATGAATAGGAATCAGGAAAAAAAATTTAAAGACTCTTTCTATTTTGCTCTTTACCTCCCTCCTTCTTTCACCACCTCAACTTCGTCTTGCACCTGCTCAAGACTTTATTCAAAATCATCTTCTCAGTGAGACCTTCTGTGACACACCCCACACTCTAAATCCTGACTTCTCCACTGCTTTATTCTTCTCATCATCTAACATAATAAACATTTTATTCATATAACTTAATATAACCCACATTTCCTGTTAAAAAGTGAGTTTTATTTTTGTTTGCTTTATTTACTAGTATATTATCTTCAATATCTAGAGCAGTGTCTGGCACACTAAAGATAATCAATAGTTATTAAATAAATTATTTTTTTCTTAGTGATTGAAAATAAAAGGCTACAGTGATTTTGGGCAATGTATTATATAAGAAGTAGATCAATGGTGAAACCTTCTGATTCTTTCTCACAGGACTGAACATTATTAGTCACACTTGCATGTTTGATTTGGTCTTTATTAATGTGTAAAATTTGTTTCGTATTTCCTGAGAGTCAGGACCCAAGATAACCAGTAGAAGCTGATGAAAGGGTTCATACATAACATACCTGTCTGCTCTCTATGGTCTGAAAGTGTTTTGAATCTACATTCTCTTTGTCTGATCACATACAGCCACATGCAGGGTATTCAGTCCTGTGATCAAGAGAAGCCACAGTTCACATATTATTCATCTTCTTGTTTAAACTACAATTGTCTGAGTTTAGAATTGATTGAGTTTAGAAATGATTCTTCTAGTATACTGAACTCTTCCCAAATATGAGCTGCTCCAAACTGGGACACATTCAGCTTTCCTCCTCAGGGATCATTGGTAATAGTTGACTCACTTTCCTTGACTTTCTCCTTCCCTCTTTCATTTTGCAGAAAACACACCCTCACCATCTTTCTGTGCATTGAGACCCTTCTCTTCAGAGATGGTTGGCCTGGCTTCTTTTTAGCACTACTGACTATTGAAGAGAGATAGGGTAGAAGCACAAAAATGAAGCTGTGTCTTTGACCATCCTCTATTGAGTAAAGAAAAGTTAGGACATTTATAGATATATATAGTATAGCTGTTTCAGCCTCAACAATAATAAGAGGATGAAGAATGAGGCCATGGGAATTTCCCTTTCTAGGGGTGTAACAAAGTCTAAGTGACATATGGAGACTGCCACCTTCCTGGGGTGTGAATGTCCAATGAAATCCTGAGCAGAGGAATGATGCGGGGAAACAGGACAGTGGTCAGCGAGTTTGTTCTTGTGAGCTTCTCATCCCTGTCCTCTCAGCTACAAGCTCTGTTGTTTCTCCTTTTTTGACCATTTACCTTGTTACCCTGATGGGAAATGTCCTCATAATCCTGGTTACTACAGCTGACTCTGCCCTCCAAAGTCCTATGTACTTCTTCCTCAGGAACTTGTCTTTCCTGGAGATAGGTTTCAACTTGGTTATTGTGCCCAAGATGCTGGGGACCCTGATCATCCAGGACACAACCATCTCCTTCCTCGGCTGTGCTACCCAGATGTACTTCTTCTTCTTCTTCGGAGCTGCTGAGTGCTGCCTCCTGGCAACCATGGCATATGACCGCTACGTGGCCATCTGTGACCCTTTGCGCTACCCAGTCATCATGGGTCGCAGGGCCTGTGGCCAGCTGGCAGCTGCCTCCTGGTTCTCAGGATTCCCAGTGGCTACTGTGCAAACCACATGGATTTTCAGCTTCCCTTTTTGTGGCCCCAACAGGGTGAACCACTTCTTCTGTGACAGCCCCCCTGTCATTGCACTGGTCTGTGCTGATACCTCTCTGTTTGAACTGGAAGCTCTAACAGCTACTGTCCTGTTCATCCTCTTCCCTTTCTTGTTGATCCTGGGATCCTATGTCCGCATCCTCTCCACTATCTTCAGGATGCCCTCAGCCGAGGGGAAGCGCAAGGCCTTCTCCACCTGCTCCTCCCACCTTCTGGTTGTCTCCCTCTTCTACAGCACTGCCATCCTCACATACTTTCGACCCCGGTCCAGCAACTCTCCTGAGAGCAAGAAGCTGTTGTCGCTCTCCTACACGGTGGTGACTCCCATGTTGAACCCCATCATCTACAGCTTGAGGAACGGTGAAGTAAAGGCTGCCCTAAGGCGGACCATCCGCAGGACCTTGGGCTTTCAGAAACTACGACTGACTTAGATGGAAACTGAGGGGGTAGAACACATAGGCAAAGGAAAGAAACGCAAGTTCCTCAAATACGTCTTTGGTCTCTATTCTTTCCAAGAGCCACAGTATACACACTGGAACTTTGGACTTTTCATTGGGATCCATTAATGAATGAAAGAACATTAATGATGCAATAAAGAACTTCAGTAGGCCCAGAATTCTCTGGGACTGGGGTACCCGATGTCTCTGAGGATGCTCTATTGGTTTACACAGATTCACACTCTGGTGGTTGACAACTTCATTACTTCTTGTCATTTCTTATTTGCTTTAACTTTTCCTGAACTTCTTCATGTCATTTTATAATTTTCTGCTTTATTTTCTTTTGTACATCCAAGAATTCCACCAGTAACTTTCAAAGATCTTTCTGCTTAGGAGATAAATTAATGATAATTGTGATAATAAATAGTAAAGTTTGCTTCATTCTTTCACTCACTTTTTTTTTAATCTTTGAGTTTAGAATCAAACTTTCAAAAATTTAAGAACTCAAAATGTCAACAAATTTTTATTCAGCATATGTCAGACCTTATTTAGACCCTGAAGATACATGGGTGAATAAGACAAATATCTTGCCTCATGGAATTTATATTCTAGTGAGAAAGTGAGAAAATAAAATGATACTTTAAATCCGCCTTTTGCTTGTAAAGTACCCATGTTTAGAAGGGTATGATCTAAGGACTTCCTCTGCTACCATAATTGATCTGTGCCTCATATGGGGAAAACTAATTCACTACATGGAAAACTGCCTTAATTTCAAACTATCCACCTTGAATATGGGAGTTGCTTGACAGAAAGGATGTAGAAGAATCCCACATTAAGTAGATGTGGACAGATTTTGGGAAACTACTGTGAATAACCCAAAGATTTTTGTTTCTAGATTTTGGGGGAGTAATGTTATTATGATTGGATGGAATCAACTGTCCTTCTTAAGCTTGCATATCCCTCAACAAATTTTGCTGCCCCTTTAAGACTTTGTCAGTGAACATAGTTCAGTTCTAGACTCTTGGCAAAGAGCAGACTTGGGACATGGGCACTGTAGCTTTGTGTAAAGTATTCATAAGAATTTATTGATAATTCATTGATATATTTATTGACATAAAATGGGAGTGTTTCTCAGGTGATTTTTTTAAAAGACTGACCAGAAGGAAGCAGAGCATCCTTTCTAATACTCCATGAATTATTGTCCTTCTTCTACAAAGGGAGTGCTGGATAAAGGATGGAGCGTGGGTCCACAGATGAGTACCAAGGATGAAAGTTACCATATTCCAGTCTTGCAGAGGCACCAACTCAGCCAGTCTGAGAAGTAGACAACCAAGAGGTTCTTGGTGTCTGGAAAACTCCAAACCTGCATGGGAAATTCCTTGTGGTTACTTTCCTCAGAGCTCCCTTCACATCCTTGTTCCTCAGGCTATAGATGAGCGGATTGAGCATGGGAGTCACAATTGCATAGAACACAGATACCAGCTTTTCCTGTTCTTTGTAAGACTTTGGTGTCATGTAGGTGACAATTGCTGATCCATAAAAAGGATGACCACCACAAGATGGGAGCCACAGGTTGAGAATGCCTTGAGCTTGCTCTCAGCTGACCTCATCCTGACCACAGTCACTATGATGCGGCCATAAGACGCCAGGATTAGAGAAACCGGTATAAGGAGAATCACAACCCCCATGAGGAAAATGGCCATCTCTGAAGTGTGAGTGTCTGTGGATGCCAATATCAACATTGCAGGGGGCTTCACAAAAGAAATGAGCAACGTTATTGCTGCCTTGGTAGGGCAGCCTTAGTGTGAAGGTGGTGTCCACCACAGACACCAGAATGCCACTGGTCCATGATCCTACGGCCAGCTGGATGCTCACCCTCCAAGTCATGGTGCTAGGGTAATACAGAGGGTTGCAGATAGCCACATATCGATCATAGGACATCACCGCCAAAAGGGCACATTGTGTACACCCGAAAATGAGGAAGAGTAGAAGCTGAGCTGCACAACGTGTGAATGAAATCACTTTCTTTCTGGACAGCAGGTGGACTAGGGCTTGAGGAACAATGTTGGTAGAGAAACAGAGGTCAGCCAGAGATAAATTGCAGAGAAAAAAATACATGGGTGTGTGAAGCTGAGAGTCAACCTGAATAAGGAACATGAGAAGCAGATTTCCAAGCACAGTGACCAGGTAGACACCCAGGAATAAGGTGAAAAGCAGCTGTTGGGTGTATTGGTCATCAGAGAGTCCCAGGAGGAAGAATTCTGTCACCTGCGTCTGATTTGTCTGTCTCATAGTTTTCTCAGTGTGAAGTCACTATACAGTATATATAGTTGGATATAGCCTATAAGATTATATAATTCAGAACTGGAAGGCTTAGAAATTGCCCCCAATCATACCAACCATTTTAAGAATCCCTTTATTAGGCGGTTAGAAAATGACTATACTGCTTTATTGGAATGTTTTCAATGTTGCAAAACTTAATACTTCATAAGATGGTACATTCATTTCTAGTGTCATCTGACACGCATATGGTAGATCAAAAGAATCATCTTCATCATCTTCTCTATCTGAACATCACACTTCTGATAAAACAATAGATTGAATTCACCTGTAATGTCATGAAATTTAATTTCTCTTTATTATCAGCAAAAACATTCGAATCTTATTTTGCTCTTGTGACACCTCCCCCATCTCATGATGGTATAGATATTTTTTTTTAGTCTCTCAAACATACAAATCTTCCTGTTGTTTCTTCCCTGGAGTGGGGGGTGGAAAAAAAAACAGTCACTCACCAAGGTATAAGAAAAAGAACCAAAGTACCTTGTAGAATTGATGTTTTTTTCTTGGACAAAATAACCAATTTAGAAAGAGCTAGGAAACCAAGGGACAACTCTGTATGGTGTGCTATAATCTTTCTGAATGTCCTGGCCCCCACTTCAACTGGAGCTCCTGAATATAAATCTTAGCCATCAGTGAACTTCCAAAGCACCATTATAACATAATTTCCATTTTAAGCCGGCATCCTGTCTGGTTTTGTTCAGACTAAACAGCACTAATCCACCACTTCCAGCACATCATCTCTTGCTTATTATTGCCTTATCATCTGTCTTGCATTATCTGTCTACTCTTCTCAGAGACTAAAAACTCCTTTGATAACTCTGTTTATGTCTTTTTTAATTTTTGTGTTCTATAAAAGACATAGCATAGAACTTTATTCAATAAATTATGTTCCATGAAGTAAATAAAGATAATTTCACCGCATAGTTTTTAGTCGAGTTGTTAAGAAAGCCTAGAGAGACTTGCAATAAAGTGGGAACAATAACAAAATTTTTGTGGAGCTGTTGCAAAAAGAAAGGAAAGAAATTTACTTAAGACTAAAGTTTAGAACCCTATGCAAGTTTTGGGCTATCAGTCCTTTATGTGTTTGGTAAAGGTGATGACTCAAAGTATTTTTTAAATATTTCACATTAAAAATAAATTTAAAAATACACACATCAAATAGAATGCATAAGATTACTAAGGAAACAGTTACCAAAACAGTTTTGGGGAAAAAAGCTATGTGATATAATAATACATGTGGCTCTTTAACACATTAAAACTTCGGCAGATCTAATAATCACCTTAGTTTCAAAATGATGAGCTTATATAAGATTTTGAGGTAACTTCAACAACTGCAATATTATTTTAAAATACTTCTAATTTCTGTTGGTGATAAAGTCATGGATACTGCTATATCCAAACAAGAAAGAAATGTCAGTTAAAGTAAAAACAAAGGAGATTGAAGAACCCTCATGGAATTGAAGAATTTCAAGTTAAGAAGTTGTGGGCTAAAGGAATTCCCAGGAGCTTTCTCAAAAAGTTATAATTACATTCTGTGTTATCAGATAATGGAGTCTTAGGTTTCTGGATGGTTCTAGATGGGTCAATATGATGAAAGATTTCAATTCAACATTGAAATAATAAGCAAACAAATAAAACATTAATAAGAACAATCTCATCTCTGCTTGATGGTCATTTATGGCTTCCTTATCAAATCCCAAGTCACTTTTCTAGCTATTTTTCCTGCCACATACCTAGGACACACTGCATTTTTAAACATCATTGGTTTTGCTCAGCGTAGTCTCTCTATTAACAGATAAGTCAGCTACATAGAGATAGCATTATTTTCCTTGAGCATCCAACACTCTTGCAATATTCAATTACCTGATTTCTGAGCATTATTGGCCAACCACATGCTTAGTAAAGGGGATGCAGATAGAAGACCCAAAGCCAGAGGCCCTCAGATAGGAGGGACCAAACTATAGTCGTGTTTCATCTCTAGTGCCATAGTCGTCCCTAGAACAACATAGATTCAAAGCATATCATAGTTTAATGAATGAATGTACTGGGCCAAGTGAGTCTGTATTACCTAACAATTACTTACATCAAACTGATACAGAATTGCTTCTAAGGGAAATATAGTCTGTTGTCAGAACAGCTGATACAAAAATAAATTTTGAGAACAAGCTATGTTAAGATAAATACTTTTAGAATTGTCACCCATTTAGAGAATCCCAGGGATGGGGGAGCCTGGTGGGCTGCCGTCTACGGGGTCACACAGAGTCGGACACGACTGAAGCGACTTAGCAGCAGCAGCAGTAGTGGAAGTTATTACTTCATAGGTTCTTAGTCTCCAGGATATAGTTCAGTTTGGGTTCTTTAGACTTAAGGTATTTCTCTGCACACATCCTTCCCAGAATAGAAATTAGTGCAACTGTATCAATCATGTGACTAGATCTCAGGGAAAATTAAATGGTAAGCAAATATCTTTCTGTTTTGATGCAAAGAAGTAGAGAGCATAGAACTAAGCACTTGTTGCAAAGCTCAAAGTGATGCCTACAATCAGTGGTTAACTTATTGAATGGGCAGTTACAGGATATTGGTAATTTCTATGCCTTCTTCATCTGCTGTAGATTTTTCAAGATCCCGTTTGGGAAAAAATATTATTTTGGAACATTTTCTGACCCACACATTTTCTCCACTCCCAACTCCCAGTCACTCCCAACAAAACAGACACAGACTCATACACAAATACACACATTCTCAAACATCTAGTCTATCCTAGATACATAAGTGTACCTATAGCATCATAACTCTTAATGAATTATATTGAAATTATTTTCTTTCTCTGAGACTGTAAGATGTTTGAGGGCAGGGACCTCAACTGAATCATCCTTATTTAGAGTAAATAAGATAAATCCTGGTACAGAAGTAATTAACTCACCTTTTTCTAATTGATTTTACCTGAGCCAAAGTAGCAGGAGACAGAGAGGCCAATGTGAGTCAGTGTGAACTGTCAAAGGCTAGCAGCTCTCATTGGCCCTGGCAGTGCAGCATTAGAGGGCTACACTCTGACCTTGCTTGATTTGTTTTTATTTTTGTTTGTTTGTTTTTGGTTTTTTTGCTCTCCCAATGCCGAAGCCCCCTCCCACCTCCCACCCCACATAGTCTCCCCAGATCATCCCATACCCCAGCCCCAAGCATCCTGTATCCTGTACTGAACATAGACTGGCGCTTTGTTTCTTATATGATAGTATACATGTTTCAGTATACAGAGTGAAGTAAGCCAGAAAGAAAAACACCAATACAGTATACTGACACATATATATGGAATTTAGAAAGATAGTAATGATGACCCTGTATGTGAGACAACAAAAAAGACACAGAGGTATAGAACGGACTTTTGGCCTCTGAGGGAGAGGGAGAGGGTGGGATGATTTGGGAGAATGACATTGATTTGTTTTTAAAAGCATATTATTCTCCCATGCAAGCATGGAAAAGAAAATGTCCCCCCAGGTGACTGCAAATCTGCCCCTAGGGTCAGGAAGCCTTTGTAAGAAAATGATGTTTATTGTCAATCTTTCCCTTGTGTTATTGTACCTTTTCCTCAGATTCAACATCAGATTGTAAGTTCATTTCTCTAAAAATGACATGTGTTACTGGATGTGGAACAGGACGGTAGGGTCACAGAGCCAGCCATTGTCTAATCTGACATTTCTTTCAGGAAGAGAATACTGAGGAAATCTATAGGAACCAACAAAAAAATATACTAAATTTATTTTCTGAAGCCAAGATCTTTTGGGCTCAAAATCACCTAGTCCCTATGTCCCATACCTATTTACTGTCTCCCATGCCCAGCTCAACAGAAGCATGAGAGGTCTAAGAATCCCCATGGAAGTTCTGCATCTGTTTCCGTCAGGTGAGAACCACAATACCTCGTCACAAAGAATGTGACATTGTAATTGCAGTTTGATAAGGTAAACTCACTGTGGAAAAAACCTTGCCTAGATCTATGCCAGAAGATTTAGCAGTAAGAATCAGGCTGTTGGGACAAAATTATTAATAGTTGAATTTTAAAAATCGAATCTATGAAGAGATTTAAACCAGTTCACTCCCAATATATGCCAAGTTATCCCCTTGGTTCAACTCATACCTTCTCTTTTCCTCCCTCTAACAATCATATCAGCATTTTATCATCCAGTGGAGAGAAAACAAACAAACAAAAAAGATCACATTAGCATGTTAAAGCCAGTAAAAACATCTCACTGTTGAGGGGAAAATTGCTGCAGGTGTATTGGTTGTAGAATTAGAAGAGCGGAGACTGGGGTATTGTGTTACCAAGTTAAACTGCTCAGTAAAATCTCTGAAGTCAAGATCACGGACAAAGCAGGAAAGGGAATCCACACATCTCCTGTGTCCTCCTGCTCTGTCCAAAGTTCTTATCGATCTGGGGGCATATTGTGCAACAATAGTTCCTTTTAAATGAGCTGAACACCAGAATACCAGAAGCAGCCTCTGGAGCAGCTGAAGGGCTCAGGAGAATTTGAACCATTAGGATGGGTTCTGAGCTGCATTCCTCTCAGAAGATTCCCAAATGGTTATAAGGGGAACAAAAAATAGCATTTAGTAAGTACCCACATCTCCATTTACAAGCCACGTTACCAGTTCTTCTAACATGTCTTTTCTTTGGAGAAGTGTTGTATTTTGTAATTAAGTATTGTTTTCTGGGGATTCCCTGGTAGCTCAGATGGTAAAGCATCTGCCTGCAATGCGGGAGATTGGGGTTCAATTCCTGGGTCGGGAAGATCTGCTGGAGAAGGAAATGGCAACCCACTCTAGTACCTGTGCCTGGAAAATTCCATGGATGGACGAGCCTGGTGGGCTACAGTCCATGGGGTCGCAAAGAGTTGGACACGACTGAGCAACTTCACTCACTCACTCATTGTTTTCTAGAGGAAAAAATATGAGGTTGCAACTCCAGGTCTATCACATAGTCTGTGTATGATTTTGAGGAATTTTATAATTTACACAATGCAAATGTAGTATGCCTCAGAAAATAACTAGATCCTCTAATTATTAACATTTAATAACACTTTATTTTCACATACAGTATTTTAATAATTTAATAGTAAGCTATGGACATGTGAAGAGTTGACTCATTAGAAAAGACTCTGATGCTGGGAGGGATTGTGGGCAGGAGGAGAAGGGGACGACCGAGGATGAAATGGCTGGATGGCATCACCGACTCGATGGACGTGAGTCTGAGTGAACTCCAGGAGATGGTGATGGACAGGGAGGCCTGGCGTGCTGCAATTCATAGGGTTGCAAAGAGTCGGACACGACTCTTTGAGAGTGACTGAACTGAACTGATGGACGTGATACCCAGAATATATAAAGAACTTCTACAAATTGATTAGAAAAGTCAGAAAATTCCAGTTTTTAAAATGGGTAAAAGACTTGACTATGTCTTGCAATACAGAAAATAGTTCATAAGCACATGAACAGCATAATTAGACACCAGAGTGTATAAATTTAAACCATAGTGAAATACCACTAACCCTTAACAAAAAGCCATAAAATGACTGAGGATGTGGAAAAATTTTTATTGCTGATTGGAGCATAAATTGGTACAATAAATTTTAAAAGTGCTTTTGGAAGTATCTTTGAAAACTAACCTAAGCATATGTCTTCGCTCCAACAATCTAGTAAATTTTTTTCCTGAATATATACCATATAGAGATGCATGTTTATATTTATTGCAAGATATGTACAAGGATGTCATAACTCTATTCATAATAGCTGCAGGTGGAAACAATATAAATTTCCATAGACAACAGAAAAGATCTACTGTGGTATAATCAAGCACTGCAATAATATTAAATAATTTTAAAAGGAAGAACTACTGCTATATGCAACCACACAGATGAAACGCACAGCATGATGTTCTGTAAAAGAAGCCAGACCTACAGAGAAGTATATACTGCGTGGTTCCATTTATTTGAAACACAAGAACAGGAAAACCTAATCTTTGCTTTTAGAACCCCAAATAATGGTTACTGTTGGAGGAGTGTTGACTAGGCGCATTTTGATATGCTGTGAATGTTCTACATTCTGACCTACATAATGGTTATGTAGGTGTACACATATGTAAAAATTTCTTGAGCTATACTTAAGATTGCTTCACATTACTGTGTGTAAGTAACACCTCATTAAAAGAAAGAGAGGTGAGAGAGAGAGGAGAGAGACAGGAGAGAAAAAATAAAGTGATGCATTTAATTAAAGCAGAGGTGTGAAGTAGCAGAGCAAATCCAAATTCAAAAGAGGAGATCAATGAAATAGACAACAAAATATAAACATGATAAGATTATCAAAATACCAAACTGGCTCTTTGTAAAGATTACTAAAATAGTCAAAGTTCTGTCCAAAATTATTTTTAAGAGAAACAGTAAAATAGAGGATCCCAAAGGGCCATCCCACCAAAGAAATATAAAAGAAAAAATGGCAAATACTGTCAGAAAAAAATCTTTATCTGGACTCTGGAAAATACCAAAAGCTTACAATAAACAGTTGCACGTTTAATCAAGAAAAAGACAACTGGAATCCAATTAAGAGAGCTTTGTGCTGTTTTAACCAAGAAACTGAGAAGGACAACTTATAGAATAGGAGAAAATATTTGCAAACCGTATAGCTGATGACAATTTAGTATCCAGAATGTATAAAGAACCCATTCAACGTAAGACAAAAATAACCAACCTAATTTTAAAGTGGATTAAATTAAAGTAAGTGTCCAACTCTTTACGATCCCATGGACTGTAGCCTGCCAGGCTCCTCTGTCCATGGGATTCCCAGGCAAGAATACTGGAGTGGGTTGCCATTTCCTTCTCCAGGGGATCTTCGCAACCCAGAGATCGAACCCGGGCCTCCCACATTGCAAGCAGACGCTTTAACCTCTGAGCCACCAGGGAAGCCCTAAATAAATAAAGTAAAAATGCACAAAGCACTTAAAAGCATGTCTCCAAAGAAAATGGCTAAGCAGAATATGAAAAATGCTCAACACCATTACGCTCTTGGGAAATGGAATTTAAAACCACAATGAGATATCACTTGACACCCACTAAGATAATATAATAATAATAAAGACACAAAGGAAGGAAGAGAAGAACAAGGAATGATGAAGATGTGGAAAAACTGGAACCCTCATGCATTGCTGTTGGGAATGTAAATTTGTGCAACTGTTGTGAAAATGTTTGGCAGGTCCTCAATAAGTATAAAACTACCATACATCTCGGCAATTCCATTCCTTGGTAAACACTGAAGAGAACTGAAAACAAGAACTCAAACAAATACTTGTGCATAAATATTCATAGCAGCACTGGTCAAAATACCCTGAAGTTAGAGACAACCAAATGTCCACCAACTGAGGACTGAAGAAGCAAAATGTGTTATACAAGGGAATTAAGTACTGATATTTGTGACAACATGGAAGGACTCTGAAAACATGTACAAGGCTCTCAATACCTTTATCAGCCTTATGGTTTACAAATATTCTTTCCCATTCTGTGACAAATTCATTTGAGTAAAGAACTAAGAAGCCCCTATCCCACTCCTTACATCAAAATACATTCTGGATGGAGCAAGATATAAATGTAAGCAAAAATATGAAAATCCTAGAAGAAAAAAATTAATATTTTTAAAAAGCATAGTGATTTAAAATATCAATAGAGACTGATTGATTTGGTTAAATTATAAAAGCATATGTGTGATGTAAAAATCCATAAAGTAGTCAACAAACAAAATAGAAAAATACTTATTTCTGAGGGAAAATCGAAGACTCAATTTTTCAAAATATTCAAGGGTCTCACAAAGCAGTTAAAGAAAATTGGGCTTTCCCTGGTGGCTTAGCAGTAAAGAATCCTCCTGCCTACGCAGAAGATGCAGTTTTGATCCCTGGGTCAGGAAGATCCCCTGGAGAAGGAAATGGCAATCCTCTCCAGTATTCTTGCCTGAGAAATCCCACGGACGGAGGAGCCTGGCAGGCTACAGTCCATGGGGTTGCAAAAGAGTCGGATGGTACTTACTGATTTAACAACAGAAAGAAAGTTGAACGACCTAGTAAGAGAAAATGATTAAACAGTCCCTTTACAGAAAAGGAAATGAAAAGGATGAATAAACATATAAAATTATGCTCATCCTCAAATATAATTGAAGATTATATAATAAAATAACAGTGAGGGTTTTTTCCCTAATGGATTAGCAAAATTGAAGGGCATGACATACCAACTGTAAGGAAAGATATAATTAAATAGGAACTTAAATGCAATTTTAATGGAAGTATAAATTAATGCAACTGACAATATTTGTTAATATTTTAAAGGAATATACTTTTAGACCCTCAGGAAACTTACTCATCAAATATATTTGAGAAGGACACAAAGATATGTGTTCAAAAGTATTCATCATAGCACTGTGTTGATATCTAAAGATTGGAAATAACCCAGAAGTCCATTACGTGAATATAGTTAAATAGATCACGTCATATTTATACCACAAAACAAAATCCATTTATTTTTAATGAGTTACATTTATATGTTCTGTGAAACCTCAGCTAAACTACCAATAATGTCTAAGCCAAACCACAAAGCCAGTAAAATTATAGAATTCAAATTAATAGCATTTCTTTAATGTGACAGATGATGTCTTGCTGAAACTAAATTGCCACTTGAACTATGATTGGAGAACTAACAACTTCAGGACATTTTCTAGAATCTTATATGCCTATACTATCCTTTGATAACTCAATTCTTCCATCATTTTATCTTGCATTGCTTGGTCTTTAGATAATATGTATGCCTCATTTAGATATGTTTACTTTTTTTTCATTTGCTTGAAAAAACTGTAGCAGTAATTCCATTTTCACATAGTCAAACCAGTCTTAATAGTTTAAGAAACAAAGCTAAAGTTTCATTCTTCAAAATTGTCTTTTGATTGTAAATTTTCTCCACAAAAGAAAAGCTTTGACTTTGTATTCAGTAAAAGTATACAATTTTAATATAACGCACACCCTGTTCTCATGTGATATCAGACAGCACTAACCAAACTCTATCACTTAAGGTAGAGCACACAGCACCTAAACAACCATAAATTGAAATGAAAATACAAGCCCTTCAACCAAGTTGCATAACTCAACCAGAAAGCTAGCATCTGCATAATCCAGTATCTGCTCATTTTCATTTCTATTTAATTGTCATACAAATGAAGACACAATTTTTGATGACTTATGAACCTCTGAGACTATATGTGCTGACATTATTTGAATAACATTATAAGGTTTAAAAGAGAGATGATTATGATTTGAAGGCTTTAGTCGGTAATTTCAAATATAACATGAAATGCCCTAGGGTGCCTCAAATGATGGAAAGTATTAAGATAATAAGGTAAAAGGGTTGAGGGTTCTTGAACTCCAGGGATTGCCCTGTTTACATCATTTTCAGGACCTCACTTTTAAATATTCCATGGAAGGAAAATCATCTGTTCAGAAGTGGGACATAGAGAATGGGTATTTGTACCTTGAATTAAGTAAGGCACAGAAGCTTGGGTTGGAGTGAAACTCACAGGATGACTGTAGTACAGACCTTGAGAGGCATTGCTTAAAAGCCTACCTACAACTGGTGATCTTCTTCAAGAGTGGCTACGCAGGCCATAGGAATCACTCCTTCTGGCACTTGATCCTCATTTCCTTTACCAATGACTCCTCAGCCTTTTTCTATTTTCTCTCTACTCTCAGGTAAGAGTAGGAAAGTCTCTGATGGACCTCAGTCTACAGTTCTGCGATACAGGTTGGGGACTGGGGTGTGGGCATGGTGTTGGGAAAAATGAGCTTTGTTGCTCTCTTAACCATTAGTTTTTTCCTTGCTAGACTCCCAGAGACAATTCTATTTCCAGTCTTCTCCTCCAGAATCCGAGCCCCAAATCCTCTTCCAGAATTTCTCCTTCTGGGATGAGGTTGTTTCCAGAGAGGTCACATGACTTCCCTCTCGCTGTTGAAAAACAACTCTTTTGATTCTCCCCTGCCCTCTGCTGTCAGCCCTTCGGTCTTCACTGCTCCCCCAGCGTCTCCTCTTGAATAGGCAGGGAGCTCAAGGATACTGGGAATCCTGCTTTAAGGAACCCCTCTAAGAGTTTCTTGTCTGTGAACATGCTCTGGGCAGGAGATATGAAGGAACCTGGCCTGTATGATACACTGTTCTGGGAATGCTCGCATTGCCGCCTCCAGTCCCCTTGATGAGGCAGAGCAGATGCGGGGAGGCCGCAGTCAGCACTGTCCCTCCAGTCTGGAGGAGGACACTAGCCTCCACTGCTGGGCCATCACACATATACCTCATATTCCAATATTCTTCTCATACAAGTCAGGCACGGTGACTTCCTATACGACCCAGCCTCGGCCAGTATCCAGTTGGCCCAAAACTTACTCTGCAACTCCTTTTGTTATGGTAAAGATTTGGGGGCTAGGAGAGTAAGTATATACGAATACAAAATACTCATGTGAGTCTATCTGCGATGTGTAGCTGTCTGTGTGTTTGTGTGAAATATTGCTTGTGAAGTTGACTGAGTAGGTATGCATAGCATCGTTATCTGTGTATGACAAGGAGTCATTCCCAAGCGTGCAGTTGTGTGTACATAAGATTAAATCACTAAGAGAAGATATCTGGAAAGACCATACCAGTTATGATGTTATTAGGGCCTCAGAGGCATAAAAGATTCACTGCCCGTCTTTGCTTGGGAAAACAGCCAGACTTACAGATCTCCTCCTGTAGCCCCTTCCTCCTCTAACTTATATTCCCATTAATATTTTTCCCATCCATTTTTGCTTCCTCATTTTCTATCTGTATTTAAGAAAATTATTTAGTCAAGTTGACAAAGTTATATGAAAATTTAGAGAGTACAAGAATAATTTTCCCTAACCTTCCTTGGGATATAAATATTACATTTCATCTTATTTGGCTCTTTTTCATTCATTTATTACTGTCTCTTTCAGCTTGGAGATTAAACCAAATTCTTCCCCAACCCACATATATACACACACGTATGTTAAATGTACAAATGACAACTTAGATAGAGAGATAACCATTCTTCGTATATACTGTACAGTTTCTACCTGAATTCTTAGTTTTGTTGTGTATTAAGTTTATCTGATACTGCTACTGCTAAGTCACTTCAGTCGTGTCCAACTCTGTGTGACCCCATAGACAGCAGCCCACCAGGCTCCCTTGTCCCTGGGATTCTCCAGGCAAAAACACTGGAGTGGGTGATAAGGGTGTTATTTAAAGGATTCGTTGAGATACACACACACACACACACGTTATTTTGCAAACTACTTTTGATGCAACAGTGTCAGACATCTTCCTATGGAAAATACAGATCTACTTACCTTTTAATGGTTTATTGCATCATCATGATCACCCTAAAGGTAGACAGGCATTTCTTTAATGTAGTTGCTAGACATTGAGCAAACTATTTTCCATTAAGTTCTTAAGTTAATCTTGATAATAATACAGTGAATTTGTGTTATAAGAAATAAGGGGGATGAATCAGCCACAGGTGTACAAAGTAAAAATAAAATTTAAAAAATAAATAAATAAATTTTTTAAAAAATAAGAAAAAAAAGAAATAAGGGGGAAAGGATCCAACTTACATCTGTGAGACTCAGACATCTTTTTACTCTTACCTATTTCTCTTGCTATATTGATTACATTAAATAGCAAATTTAGAATTTATTTAACATATCACCCATTGTTAAACTTTAAGTGTTTTTTTCTGGAAATAATTCTGTATGTGAATATCATTTGAGACAAAGATTTTGAATATCTATAATGATTTCCAAAATATAAAGACCTAAAATTAGCGTTGTTCAGAAAAAGATAAGCTTACTTTAGAATTTTGTGATATTTTGAGATTACCTTCCAGAGATATTTTGGTAAATGTACATGCTACATACTCCAAATCTGTTTGCCCCACTCTCCAATACACAGTGGGTGGCTTCAATCTATTTACACCTTTGCTAATCTTCTTATACAAGATTATATTCTGAGTTGGCTATTGTCCAATGTCTGAAAAATTATTGTTCTATATTTTATATTTGCTTCCAGAAAGATGGCTAGTTCTATACCACTTATTTTATCAAGACTAAAAGTAGAAGCAATAAAATGACCTTAGTTTAAAGCATCCTCAGTTAAATACTGAGATTTTCCTATTTTCATATTTTTTCCTGTATTGTAACTGTGTGGCCTTTTAAAGAGCAACTTTAAAGCATCACAGTATTAGAAAAGAAGAAAAATAAGCCACCTATAATTCCAGTACCTGGAGTAAACTGCTCTCAACATTTTGAAAAACTTTGTTCAATATTTTCTATACATTTTGAATGTGTGTGTGTGCACGCGTGTGTGTGTGTGTGTGTGCATGCATGCTCAGTTGTGTCTGACTCTTTTGCAACCCCATGTTCTATAACGCACCAGGATCCTCTGCCCATAGAATTTTCCATCCAAGAATACTAGAGTGGGTTGCCATTTCCTACTCCAGGGGATCTTCCCCACCCAGGGATCGAACTTGCATCTCCTGCATTGGCAGCCGGATTCTTTCCCATTAGTACCACCTGGGAGATGTTATTTTCTCTCTCACACCAATGAAAGATTATTGTCCTCATTATCATTATTGATAATCACTATTTGTAGGGTGTAGAAGAAATGGTGCTCAGATAACATCAGACAAGAGAACAGAAAAAGAAAATGACAGATTTGACTTTGAAGCTGAGCCTGCTGAGAAGAGGTAAGTTATTCCCTGTGGAATTTCAAAAATAACTGGAAAAGGAAATATTTCTTTGAATAACTACAAGAACTATGCTTTACAGTACATCTCTAGGACTTATCTTGTCTAACTGAAACTTCATATCATTTGACTAATACTTTCCCACTTCCTCCTCCCCCACAGCCCCTGGCAACTCTCTGCTTCTATGAGTCTGACTATTTTACATTCCTCATATAAGTGATATTGCATATTTGTGCTCCTGTGTCTGGCTTATTTCACTTAGCATAATGTCTTCTCGGCTTATCCATGTCATCACAAATAACAGGATTTCCTTCTTTTTAAGGGTGAATAATGTTCCACTGTGTGTATATCCAACACTTTCTTTATCCATTTTTTATTGATATATACTTGCTTTATGATATTATATTAGCTTCAGGTGTACAACACAGTGATTCAGTTGATTCAGTGTTTTTATATACAGATCATACTCTAAATTTACTATAAAATGTGGACTAGATTCTCTGTGCTGTAAATATGTGCATGTAGCTTATTTACTTTATACACAGTATTTGGTGCCTCTTAATCTCCTACTTCTGTCCTGCCCCTCCCTCTGTCTTTCTCCCCTTCAGCGACCACGAGTTTGTTCTCTAGGTCTGTGAGTCTATTTCTGTTTTGTTATATTCCTTCATTTGTTTTATTTCTTGGATTCCACATATAAGTGAAGTCATACAGTGTTTGTCTTCCTCTGACATATTTCACATGATACTTTCTAGGTCCATCCATCTTGCTGAAAATGGCAGAATTTCATTATTTTTATGGCTGAGTAATATTCCTTTGTGTGTATATACTACATCTTCTTTATCCATTAATTTGATGGATATTAAGATTGCTTCTGTATATTGATAAGTAATGCTGCTATGAACATCAGGGTGCACTTATCTTTCCAAACTAGTGGTTTTATTTTCTTTGGATATATACCCAGAAGTAAAATTGCTGGATTATAGGATAGTTTTATTTTCAGGTTTTTGAGAAACTTCCATGATGGTTCCCATAATGCCTGCACCAATTTTCATTCTCACAGTGTTAAAGTGTTCCCTTTTCTCTACATTTTTACCAACATTTACTATATGTTTTTTTGTTTTTTATAATAGCCATCCTAACAAGGATGAGGTAACCATTGTGGTTTTGATTTACATTTCGACGTTGATTAGTGATGTTGAGCACTTTTTCATATACCTGTTGGCCATTTGTATGTTTTCTTGGAAAAACATCTATTCAGTTCCTTAGTCCATATTTTAATAGTGTTATTTGCTCTTTTGACGTTGTGTGTATGATTTCCTTATATACTTTAAACATTAACCTTTTTTCTGATAGATGGTTTGCAAATATTTTCTCCCATTACATAGGTTGCCTTTTCATTTTGTTAACTGTTCTTTGGGAATGTAGAGGCTTCTTAGATGTAGTTTCACCCGTCTGCTTTTGCTTTTGTTGCTTGCGCTTTTACTGTCATATTCAAAGAATCATTCAGTTCAGTTCAGTCGCTCAGCCACGTCCGACTCTTTTCAACTCTATAGATGACAGCATGTCAGGCCTCCCTGTCCATCACCAACTCCCAGAGTCTACCCAAACTCATGTCCATTGAGTCAGTGATGCCATCCAGCCATCTCATCCTCTGTCATCCCCTTCTCCTCCTGCCCCCAATCCCTCCCAGCCTCAGGGTCTTTTCAAATGAGTCAGCTCTTCACATCAGGTGGCCAAAGTATTGAAGTTTCAGCTTCAACCTCAGTCCTTCCAATGAACACTCAGGACTGATCTCCTTAAGGAGAGACTGGTTGTATCTCCTTGCTGTCCAAGGGACTCTCAGGAGTCTTCTCCGACACCACAGTTCAAAAGTATCAATTCTTCGGTGCTCAGCTTTCTTTATAGTCCAACTCTCAACATCCATACATGACTACTGGAAAAACCATAACTTTGACTAGACAGACCTTTGTTGGCAAAGTAATGTCTCTGCTTTTTAATATGTTGTCTAGGTTGGTCATAACTTTCCTTCCAAGGAGTAAGTGTCTTTTCATTTCAAGGCTGCAATCACCATTTGCAGTGATATTGGAGCCCTCCCAAAATAAAGTCTGTCATTGTTTCCATTGTTTCCCCATCTATTTGCCATGAAGTGATGGGAACAGATGCCATGATCTTCGTTTTCTGAATGTTGAGTTTTAAGGAAACTTTTTCACTCTCCTCTTTCACTTTCATGAAGAGATTCTTTAGTTCTTCTTCACTTTCTGCCATAAGGGTGGTGTCATCTGCATATCTGAGGCTACTGATATTTCTCCTGGCAATCTTGATTCCAGCTTGTGCTTCTTCCAGCCCAGTGTTTCTCATGATGTCCTCTGCATATAAGTTAAATAAGCAGGGTGACAATATACAGCTTTGACATACCCCTTTTCCTATTTGGAACCAGTCTGTTGTTCCATGTCCAGTTCTAACTGCCGCTTCCTGAGCTACACACAGATTTCTCAAGAGGCAGGTCAGGTGGTCTGGTATTCCCATCACTTGAAGAATTTTCCACAGTTTGTTGTGACCCCCCACAGTCAAAGGCTTTGGCATAGTCAATAAGGCAGAAATAGATGTTTTTCTAGAACTCTCTTGCTTTTTCGATGATCCAGCGGACATTGGCAGAGATTTTCCCCCATATTTTCTTCTAGGATTTAAGTCTTTATTTTGAGTTAATTTTATATGATGTGAGATAAGTGTCCAATTTCATTCCTTGGTGTGTAAGTATCCAGTTTTCCCAACAACATTTATTGAAGAGACTATCCTTTCCCCATTATATATTCTTGACACCTTATTAGCCATATATGTGGGGGTTTATTTGGAGCTCTCATTATTACATTGCATTGGTCTGAATGTCTGTTTCTAACCATTTTTTTCACTATATAATATGAGAATGTACTCTCTTGTGAATATTTTCTGAAATTTACAGTATTTATTTAGAATGGACTCCTAGAGTCAGATTTAGAAATTGGGATAATGTTTGGGGTGTTAGAATATATTAGGCTTAATGAAAGTGAAAGTGAAGTCGCTCAGTTGTGTCCGACTCTTTGCAACCCTGTGGACTGTAGCCCACCAGACTCCTCCGTCCATGGGGTTCTCCAGGCAAGAATACTGGAGTGGGTTGCCATTGCCTTCTCCAGGGGATCTTCCTGACCCAGGAATCGAACCCATGTCTCCAGCGTTGCAGGCAGACGCTTTAACCTCTGAGCCACCAGGGAAGCAGGAGGTGTTAATACTGCTCTATTCCTAATCATTCCTCCCCTTGGAATTCGATAAAAGAAATAGGAATTAATGAAAACTAAGATGCCACTTTTTTAAATCAGGCTAGCGCCTAATGCCACGGAAGTTCAGAGCTCTGAAGAGCACGGATTGGGCTACATGGTCTAGTCTAAAGTTCTTTAAAGTTCCCTTATGGCTTAAATCCATATTGTATCATAGTATTGCTTTCTGGCTGGCAAAGTGATGATGAGTACACCAAGGAACTGGTCAAAAGTGAGCAAATAGAGCAAGTAAAGTTCTAAAGCACGACCTTGTTCAAGGTCCATTAAGGGACATTAATAGTCCTTTTTTGGAAGAAGAAAAAATATAGAGATGAGCATGGCCTTTTAAAGCACAATAACTCTACCTAGTAGTAAACATGGACCAATCAACATCCTCATGTACAAATCAGATTTTTACCCTCCTGGGGAGAAAGGACTAGTGAAAAACAGTTTCTTCCTTACCCATGCTACTGAGAACCGGGTCAAAGCATACGAGTATCTGAGTCGTTTAATGTATTTAACAAAATTGTTTCTCAGAAATACTATATTAACTTTCCTACTTACATTGTACAAAAATGCCTTTTTCTCTGCATTTTTGTTATACAACTAATGAATTCTGACATTTATTAATTGGGTGATTTAACCTCTTTGTGCCTCAGTTTTCTCATCTGCAAAATAAGACAGTGTCTACTTCAAGATGTTATTAGGACAATTTTATCAAACAAAACCCTTAAAGGAATGCCTGATATGTGTTAAATGCTCAATAAAATACTAGTTATTATTTTTTGTTGTGACTTATTCTATTAAAACCTTAACTAATTTCCCAGGTAAAAGCTGTATCTCTCATTGTTGTAATTATTATTAGTCATAATAATATTGAAGTTTTTTCTTGTGGTTAGTATTTGCATTTTTTCTTTGTAAATAGTCTGTTCATGTCCTTGGCCCATTATTTCTTAGATTCAACAATTTCCATAGTGTTTTATATAGAATCATAATGTAATAAACTATTTTAAGTTTTTTCTGATATCTCCCTCAAATATTTTTCTCAGTTTGTAGTTTAATTTTATTCATGATATTGTTATCTCACTGAAGTCTTTCAATTTATGTTGTAAAACCTTTCTTCAAGGTTTCTTAGAAGGCTTTTGTGATTTTCAAGTCTAATCCTAATGATATTTCACAACTTTAACCTATTTTTCCTTTTAGTATTGTTTACTTTTACTATTTTATTCTTTAATCCAAACAGAATCATCCTTAGTGTTAATATGCTAAGGCTTTATTTTTAAACCCAAGAAAAGTTTGTTGTTTTTTAAGAGGTCAAATTAAATTTGATGCCTGAAACTGTTTCATGTTTTTCAAGCGTATGTTATAATTTAACATGGTGTTTTGAACAGTTGGTGGTACATTTGTTACACACGGTGATTATCATAACAGTACACACAGTCATTTCCTAAGAATCTGTGTATAGCCATTTAGTAAAGTTCACATGAACTTTAACACCCTCATATCAGAACATACAAAACCCAAGAAGGTTTTAACAGCATCATATTTTATCTGTAAATAAGTGGTACTGGGGAGGGAGATTTGGGGAAAAAAATAAATTGAATTTAAATTATAGCCAACTAATAAGAATAAAATATTCTACTTAGTATCAAAATATTCAGTTAGGTTTTTAAATTGAGCTTTAAATGAGCCTCTTCTACAGCTTGTTCTTTTAAGTCAGTCCAACTCTTTGCAACCTCATGGATAATAACCTGTCAGGCTTTTTCTGTCAATGGGATTTCCCAGGCAAGAAAACTGGGGTGGGTTACCATTTCCTTCTCCAGGGCATCTTCCCCACCCAGGTATTGAAACTGTGTCTCCTGCATGGCAGGCAGATCCTTTACCACAGAGCTACCTGAGAAGCCCAATATCATAAACCCAAAGTTTGTTATTTTTTGTTTGTGCCAAACAGGGAAACAAGCATAAAATAAACCTCAATGGGAGAAGAAAACCACACTTTCGTGGCAGAGTTTATCTTCCTTGGCCTTTCACAGGACTCACAGATCCAGATCCTGCTGTTTATTCTTTTCTCATCATTTATCTGTTAACTGTGCTTGGAAACCTGCTTATCATCATTCTCATCTTCCTGGATTCTCGACTTCACACCCCCATGTACTCTTTTCTTAGAAACCTCTCTTTGCAGATCTCTGCTTCTCTACTAGCATTGTCCCTCAAGTGTTGGTCCACTTCCTGGTGAAGAAGAAAACTATTTCTTTCTTGGGGTGTATGACACAGGTCATTGTCTTCCTTCTGGTTGGGTGCACAGAATGTGCACTGCTGGCAGTGATGTCCTATGACCGGTATGTGGCGGTCTGCAAGCCCCTGCACTACTCCACCATCATGACTCCACAAGTGTGCCTCCAGCTGGCCATTGGGTCCTGGGCTAGTGGTGCAGTAGTGTCTCTGGTGGATACCACCTTTACTTTTCAACTTCCCTATCAAGGACAAAACATCATCAATCACTACTTTTGTGAACCCCCTGCCCTCCTGAAGCTGGCTTCAGCAGATACTTACAGAACAGAAATGGCCATCTTTGCAATGGGTGTGGCCATCCTCCTAGCTCCTGTCTCCCTGATCCTGGTCTCCTACTGGAATATCATCTCCACTGTGATCCAGATGCAGGCTGGGGGAGGGGCGGCTCAAGGCTTTTTCTACCTGTGGCTCCCACCTCATTGTTGTTGTCCTCTTCTATGGATCAGGAATATTCACCTACATGCGGCCAAATTCCAAGACCATAAAGGAGCGGGATAAAATGATATCTGTGTTCTATACAGTGGTGACTCCAATGTTGAATCCCATAATTTATAGCCTGAGAAACAAGGATGTCAAAGGAGCTCTCAGGAAACTGGCTGGAAGAAAGTCCTTTTCTCAGAGACAGTGACCTTTAGGTTTGACTTTTGGAGCATGGTAACATCCTTAAAAGAAGAACAGTCAGCAGTTATGAATTAGGTCATTTCAGGAAGAAGGATAAAAGTAAGGAACACATTTCAGAAACTGTGCCTATAAACAAAGGGAAGAAATAGAAGGATGAAAAGTTAGGTTACTTCGTGATTGTAAAAAGAATTAAGTGCTATTTTGAAGGCACTTTTGGTTAATTCAGTTAACATGGACGTGTTAGAAGCACAGTCACTGTTGAATCTACAAGGTTTAAACTGGATTATCCTGAGATAATATCTAATATGAGTTGAGTACATTATTTTAGCATCAAAGACATTGCAAGTTTGGATGTCCCAGTCATACATAGGACATACTAGGAGTAGTCTGATCAAAACAATCAGCATGTTTCGAAGAGTCTTTAATACTGGGATCATTCACGGCCCAGAGCATTCCAGTTGCAAAAAGGTTCCAGAGGCAACACTGCTTCCTAGCTCATGATGTTCTTTTCTGAAAGCTCGAGAAAATTTATTTCATCACCCCAAAGTTCATCTCCCACAGATTATCAGAGTAAAAGGGAATTCAGTCATCTAATCCAAACATGTCTGAGACTTAAACTACTCTATAATATTTCTATTAATTGTACCTCATCTGTCTAAAAGAATGATATAGCTAGCTCCGTATGCTCTAGGATCATTTCTTTTCATATATAGACAGTTTTTTACTATTAGAAAGATCTTCCTTCAGTTTTCCTATATTTTCAACCAACTCTCACTACTTTTACTCCTAGCATAATTTTTCATTATCCTTCTATACTAAAACTCACTGAAGTCAATTTCTACATCTACCTAAATTCATTTCTCACAGCCAATCACCCACTTGTTCTTTTAAAATTCCTTTATCTAACATTCTTTGGTACCCTATATTCATTCGGATCATCTTCCTTTGAATGATCCCAATTTACCCAGTGAATATCTCTTCTGAAAGTAAAATATAATTTTAGAAATTGGAATTTACCAGCTCTAGGCTGGTACCTCCATAAGCTTAGCTGTCTCTAACGACATCTCACCGTGGCTCATCTTCTATAGAATGGTCAGTTCTGGAGTTCACTTCAGGTTCTCACGGAATCTTAATCTAAATAAACTGGCTGACAACTGCTTGGCTCTTTTACCCAAACTTTAATCAGTTACACATTTAGAGGTGATTCCACGGTAACCATTCCACAGTTACCATAAACATGGGTCAGGAACAACATGCCTCGGATTGATTTTGCAGTAGAATATCTCCCCATTGAGGAGATATCTAGTAGCTAAAGTTCTTATTTCTTTCATTCATGTATCCATGAAATTGTTTTAAAACCATTTATTGAGCTCTTATTTCATGTTATCTTATCCAACTCTGAGTGTATGCAATACACCCAAAGAAATGACTGACACATAATGTGTTTTCATACACATGTTTTGATCTGTTACTATCCTTTTAAAATTACTAGAATAGGCACACTCTAACTGGGAGGATAAGGATCAGAGAAAACCCCTATTCATGCTTGTGATAATTGAGGTGATATAGAAAAGGACAAAAATTAATAGTTGAAGTTTGTAAGTTGGCTGCCAGTGATGATCCAGATGAAATCTAATTCAGTAACTGGAGAAAAAAAAAAAAAAACAGAAAATGTACGCAGAAAATGCAGACACTAATTTGGAGACGTTTCGCCATGAAGGCGATGGAAGAAATAAGATATGATTGTGAAAGTGGGATTGTGGACTTTTAATTTTCCTTTGTTTTCTTTTACTTTTTTTAGATTTCTAGGCCCCTTCCCTTTTCCTTCAGACTTTAACACCTTACTCACTGCCACTTTCCCTAACACACTGCTCTTTTAAAGTTCTTGGTTACTTTCATTTTCACACAGAATTAAATATTCAGATACTTTGCATTCTCATAATTCTTTGATCTTCATTCCTTCAGTGATTTCAACCATGGTCATATCTTAAATATTGTCGTTGCCAATAGCTGTCATCCCCTTTCCAAATTGTGAAACCGCAGAATCCTGAGCAAATAAAATGACTGCTGCTTTAAGGCCCTAAGTTTTGAGATGGCTTGTTATGCAGCAATGGATAACTAAAGCTCAGAGAGAATCATCTCCATCCCATTCAAATAGATGTCTGTGGGGCTTTTTCACATTACCAATGAAAACTACTACCTCTCCTGCTATGGAGGGAGATGGGGATAAAGGACCAAGAAGCTTCTAAAGAATTATAATAAAGATCATGTATCAGTCAGGGTTTTTACTTGCAAGTAATAGAAACAATGTATGATTTAAGCTAAAAAGAAAAATTACTGAATAATATTAATTCCTATCTTCAGCCAGAACCACAGGTCTAATTCATTTATCACAGAATGGGTCAGAATCCCATGCACAGAGGAGCCTGGTGGGTTACAGTCCACGGGGTCACAGAGAGTTAGTCAGACACGACTGGTAACTTTGCACGCACGCATGCACGCACAGGTCAGCTGAGGATATTACTGCCATTCAGCACTAGGGTGGCGCAGTTTACACAGTCAATACCATCTTCAGGCTGGCGCAGCAATTCGCGGAACCTGCAAATGGGAATATTGCGGCTTCCTCTACCACTGGTAGAAAAAAAGAATTTGCTGACTTCCCTGGTGGGTCAGAGGTTAAAGCGTCTGCCTCCAATGTGGAGACCCGGGTTCGACCTCTCGGTCGAGGAAGATCTCCTGGAGAAGGAAATGGCAACCCACTCCAGTATTCTTGCCTGGAGAATCCCATGGACTGAGGAGCCTGGTGGGCTGCAGTCCACGGGGTCGCAAAGAGTCGGACACCACTGAGTGACTTTACTCACTCACTCACATTACTCACTCACAACCTCAACCAAGTGATCAAGGCTAACATAAATAGTGTTAAATCCTGTTGACAGTATGTTCCCTTGAGATGATGTGATGGAAACAGCACTTTATGATCTGAAGATCTTCAAACCCATAACCTCAGTCTCATCAGGAGAAAATTAACAAATTCTCATACATGGGCTTCCTGTAAATGTATAACCTTTACTCCTCAAAACTTTAAAGGCCCTCAAAAACAAATCTGAGAACCTGTAACAGCCAGGAGAAGCCCAAGGAGACATGACAGCTTAATGTAATATGGTATCCTGAGTAGAATCCTGGATCAGAAAATAAGGATAAAAACAAAAGGAAATTCAAGCAAAATGTAAAGTTTAGTTAATAATAAGGTATCATTCTTATATTCTTAATTGTGGTAGATGTGCCATAATAATGTAAATAATAACAATGGACTGTGGATAGTGACTGAAGCCATGAAATTAAAAGACTTTGATCCTTGGAAGAAAAGCTATGACAAATCTAGACAGCATATAAAAGCAGAGACATCACTTTGCCGACAACAATCCGTATAGTTAAAGTTATGTTTTTTTTTCCAGTAGTCACGTACGGATGTGAGAGTTGGACCATAAAGAAGGCTGAGCACCAAAAATTGATGCTTCCATACTGTGGTGCTAGAGAAGACTCTTGAGAGTCCCTTGGACAGCAAGGAGATCCAACCAGTCAATCTGCAAAGGAAATCAGACCTCAATATTCATAAGAAGGACTAATGCTGAAGTTGAAGCTCCAATACTTTGGCCACCTGATGTGAAGGGCCAATTCATTGTCAAAGACCCTGATGGCTGGGAAAGATTGAGGGCAGGGGGAGATGGGGGTGAAGGAGGATGAGATGGTTGGATGGCATCATTGGACTCAATGGACATGAGTTTGAGCCAACTCTGGGAGATAGTGAAAACCAGGATAGTCTGGCATGCTGCTGTAGTCCATGGGTCACAAAGAGTTGGACACAACTAAGCAACTGAACAAAACCAGGTCAATAATGGGAAAAGCTTATGGGGAGGTATCTGGGAATTCATTGTACACCAGCTCAGTTCAGTCGCTCAGTCATGTCCAACTCTGGGACCCCATGGACTGTATAGTATGCCAGGCTTCCTGTCCATCACCAACTCCCAGAGTCGGTGATGCCATCCAACCATTTCATCCTCTGTCATCCCTTTCTCCTCCCATCTTCAATCATTCCCAGCACCAGGGTCTTTTCAAATGAGTCAGGTCTTCACATCAAGTGGCCAAAGTATTGAGTTTCAGCTTCAGCATCAGTCCTTCCAATGAATATTCAGGACTGATTTCCTAGGATGGACTGGTTGGATCTCCTTGCTGTCCAAGGGACTCTCAAGAGTCTTCTCCCACACCACAGTTCAAAAGCATCAATTCGTCAGCACTCAGCTTTCTTTATACTCCAACTCTTATATCCATACATGACTATTGTAAAACTATAGCCTTGACTAGACAGACCTTTGCTGGCAAAGTAATGTCTCTGCTTTTTAATATGCTATCTAGGCTGGTCATAAGTTTCCTTCCAAGGACTAAGCGTCTTTTAATTTCATGGCTGCAGTCACTGCTGCTGCTGCTAAGTCACTTCGGTTGTGCGACCCCACAGATGGCAGCCCACCAGGCTCCCCGTCCCTAGGATTCTTCAGCCAAGAGTATGAGAGGGGGTGCCATTGCTTCTTCAGCTGCAGTCACTATCTGCAGTGTTTTGGAGCCCCAAAGTTTGACACTGTTTCCCCATCTATTTGCCATGAAGTGATGGAATGATCTTTCGTTTTCTGGAATGTTGAGCTTTAAGCCAACTTTTTCACTCTCCTCTTTCACTTTCATCAAGAGGCTTTTGAGTTCCTCTTCACTTTCTGCCATAAGGGTGGTGTCATCTGCATATCTGAGGTTATTGATATTTCTCCTGGCAATCTTGATTCCAGCTTGTGCTTCCTCCAGCCCAGTGTTTCTCATGATATATTCTGCATATAAGCTAAATAAGCAGGGTGACAATATACAGCCTTGACGTACTCCTTTTCCTATTTGGAACTGCATATAAGTTAAATAAGCAGGGTGACAACATACAGCCTTGATGTATTACTTTCCCAATTTGGAACCAGTCTGTTGTTCCATGTCCAGTTCTAACTGTTGCTTCTGACCTGCATACAGATTTCCTCAGGAGGCAGGTCAGATGATCTGGTATTCCCATCTCTTTAGAATTTTCCACATTTTATTGTGATCTCCACAGTCAAAGGCTTTGGCATAGTCAATAAAACAGAAGTAGATATTTTCTGGAACTCTCTTGCTTTTTCGAAGATCCAGTGGATGCTGGCAATTTGATCTCTGGTTCCTCTGCCTTTTCTAAATCCAGCTTGAACAAAGTTCACGGTTCCTGTACACTGTACTATAGCTTCTCATTTTTTCATTAACTCTAAAACTGACCTAAAAATAAAGTCTGTTTTTAAAAAGCAAAGGTACTGATGCTCTTGCTTTTTCATGTCACTAGCTCTTAATTTACAGTCTAGACTGGGTGTATCTAATTGATTAAGTCCTAACTCCAATGCAGACCAAGGCATTTAATATCAGATGTATTCAATTTCTATGAACAGAGATAGGCTCCAACTCCCACAACACTCAACAGAAGACTATAATTATAGAAAGGTTATTCAAATGATCAGACGCCTAAAACTAACAATATCCATGACACATAGCCCATGAAACTACCCCCTTCTCGTATCTTGACAATCTACAAATTCCTGACTGCCTTTTGATTCCAGGAGAAAGAAGAGATGAGTAGGTGGGGCAGTGAAAACGTGTAAGAAAAATTTCGGCCAGTTTTAGACGTAGATGGAGGAAGCCACAGAAGTTTGACAAGCCGTTTTCCCACCTACCCTAAGGGTGGCCCTCGATTCTAGGCCCCAGAGTTGGACTCAAGTCTACAAAGTGGGAGGGGCCTGGGAAAGGGGGCGGGTCTGGGAGAGCCCCACCCTCTGTCAACTTTACGTAATGGGTCGCGGGTGCTGCTGGGAGCTCAAGCCAAGCCCGGTGAGCATGCGCAGGTGTGCTGGCCTGCTCCTGGAATTTAAGAGGTACGGAACCGGCGCCGGCGAGTAAGGGTCAAGTGTGATCCACGGTACTTCAGTTCTGGAGTGTTTACCAACGCAAGCTCCCTTCCCCCGACCGGGCAGGCGATTTGTGCGGCCCTCTGAACTGGCTCCTGGGTGTGACTGAACCCAGCCCTGGCTGGGAGCGGTTCTTGCAGGTATCACGCGGCTCAGCGGGCAGTGAGGAGGCGGGTGAGCGGAATTAGGAATCCCGCCAGGGGCATTCACGCGGAACGCACGGGCCCTCCTCGGCTTGTTTGGAGTTGCCCGGATTCCAGCTCTGCGCCTGCAATTTCTGCAGGAGACGCTGGAGGAGGGCGCGACCTGACGGGTGGAGGCCCGGGCTGTGGAAGGAAGTCAGCGCATGGGAGAGGAGAAGTAAGCAGGGTATAGGTGGGAAACAGCAAGGCTAGGTTTCACGTCCAGATCCCCTGTCTCCCTTCAATTCTGCGATGCGGGCGGTCTCCAGGCGCTACCCTGGTAAATATATCTTGCGCAGCTTGATTTTGGAGTGTGGATTCCAGATCAAGTGTGATTGGATCGATTAACTGGAAAAGAAAATGGAGAAAAGTTCATTCCAACTTGCCTTGCTTTCTGTCATTCCTGGGCCACGCGCTGCAAGTAACTTAGTAATTTTATATTTCGTAGTAAATATAATGAGTAATTTATTAAATTTTAATCTATAAATCCCTATTTTTTAAATTTTTCTCACTTTGAGTTGAATGTGTAATTCATCTCATTCTTGTTTGTTTATATATGTAAGGCTTCACCTTGCCTAACAGTAGAACTTGAGCTGTGCTATATAGATTTTGAAGTGCAGTGTTAGGAAGTGTTTTAATTTGAATTGTGTTTTAGAAGCAAAAGTTAAATTTCAAAGTAGTTGAGGTTGTTTTTTCTATTTCTACTTGGTGTTAAGATCTAGTCTTCATTCTGGTAATAAACGTGGTTTGTACAACTTTTATTTACTTTTTGTTTATTGAAGAATTTTTTGGTACCTTAATAAAGTAGCGGCTTTTGTAAGCATTCTCTTTTTCAGATGCTTATTGACACACTGCTTTATGCTCCTTTTACAAGCTAACCTCGGAAGGTAAGATTTTCCTTACCTAGGGTATTGCTCTGCCTATGACGTATTTGATTAAAAAAAACAACCCTTCTTACAGATACTACCTATTCCTCATAATTAGCGTCTGTTCCAGTTCCTTAACGCTGTAAAATCGTTTGAACTTGTGTCAGCTGGCTGTTTAATCTAACTCCAGATTCCTGTCACCTGCGCCTTACTGAGCCCTTCCTTCAGAGGTACTGGCTTAGCTCCTTAACTCTTCATCCTGAGTTACACCATCGTCCTGAAAGGTGTCTGTTTAGTACTTTAGAGTTTAAACTTCAACAGTTCTTGACTATTGCATTGCTCCTTCCTTAAATGGAGAACTTAAGCTGTTCGCAGTCATAGCGGTACCTTGGTCCCTTTATCATCCCTACTGTTCCTCCTTTGAAATCTTCCTGAATGTCTCTAACCTGCTCTCATAGCTCTATAATTATTTATACTAAGTAATATATTTTTAAACCTATAAATCCCTAGTGTCTTCTGATGCTTTTTCTCTCTGAGTTCAATGTGGGTTCATCTCATTCTTGTTTAATATATGTAAAGCTTCACTATTTCCTAACAGTAGAACTTGAGCTGTGCTATATAGATTTTGAAGTGCGGTGTTTGAAGTGTTTTTAATTGAGTTGAATTGTGTTTTAGAAGCAAAAGTTAAATTTCAAAGTAATTGAAATTGTTTTTTCTATTTGTACATGGTGTTAAGAGCTAGTTTTCATTCTGATAATAAATGTGGTTTATACAACTTTTGTTTACCTTCTGTTTATTGAAGAATTTTGGTACCTTAATAAGAAGTGGCTTTTAAGCATTCTTATAAGACCTTGAATAGAAATTACATTCTATCTGGTTTTATATATCAAAGTAAGCATGTTCATGTCCACTGTGCTGTTAATTTTAGTTTATTTTGCTAAGGACTGAAAAAGTTGTCTTAGTCTCCTATTTATATTGTGCTATTATTGGTCATATCTCTTGTTGTCTGGAAGTTTTGCTATAAATATGTTTCAGTTATGGATTTGATACAGATAGTAGTCATGTCATGAGTTGTGCCTTCAATCATTAAAAAGTTTCCTCCTTGTCTGATTTCATTCATTTGAGCTTTCAATTCAGTATATATCTTAATTCAGTTTATCCCTGCATATTTTGTTGTTTACATTTGCTTGTTATTTCTTTAATCATCCCTTTAAGCTTTGGAGTTCTTTTGGATGTCTCTTGAGTTTTTATGTAATTGAGTTAAATTCTTACTCAGTGCATTTATCGTTACAATGGATATTCTTCTTTGTTAAATCTACTTTTTTTTTAATGCTTCCTTAGTTTTTTGTTTTTAACATGTGATCTGTGAACTGTTTCTTCTTTTTTCTCCTTGTATATTATTAATTCTTAAAGTATCTGGGCCCATAGTTCATTCTGCTGAAACTCAGTGAGTGATACCTCTTCAGCACTTGGAACTTTTAATAAACCCATACATTACTAAAGTTTTGGAGAAGGTTTTTGTTGGATCTCAGAATCTTTCCTCAGTTGATCCACTTTGCCCTGTGTCCCCATTTAATGGGGATCTTAATGAGTATATATTTGTACAAGACAGTGAAAATATGGTTTAAAGAAACAGTTTAGCAAAGGCTACCACTTAGAATATGCTGAGAAGTGACCACAGTGAAGGTGGAAACTCCTCTGCCTATGTGAATCTTAAACTGTTTCAACAGAGCAGGCAGGCCGAGTCAAATAGAAGATAGGGATTGAGTGAAGGGTTACCTGTGAAACATCTATTCCAGTTATCTCCCCAAACTCCCAGCCCTCTTTCACAAGCATAGAGAAGCAGTTTAGCTCCAGCACCTTCTTCCCACATAAGATTCTTTTCTAAATAAATTGAATAAACCCTCTTGAGGATAACGAAGACTTTTAGGTTTGGTGTTGACATTTTTTATAGTAAAACCTTTTCACTCTGTTGCGTAGGGAGCCCATAGCTTGACAGCCAGCTCCTCCCTCTCACCCTAAATCAAAGCCTACCAATGTGTATGTCTCACTGATATTCACATCAGTTCAGTTCAGTTACTCAGTTGTGTCCAACTCTTTGCAACCCCATGGACTGCAGCACACCAGGCCTCCCCTGTCCATCACCAACTGCAAGAGTTTACTCAAACTCATGTCCATTGAATCAGTGATGCCATACAACCATCTCATCCTCTGTCGTCCCCTTCTCCTCCTGCCTTCAATCTTTCCCAGCATCAGGGTCTTTTCAAATGAGTTAGTTCTTTGCATCAGGTGGCCAAAGTCTTGGAGTTTCAGCTTCAGCATCAGTCCTTCTAATGAATATTCAGGACTGATTTCCTTGAGGATTGACTGCTTGGATCCCCTTACTGTCTAAGGGACTCTCAAGAGTCTTCTCCAGCACCACAGTATGGAAGCATCAATTCTTTGGTGCTCAGCCTTCTTTATGGTCCAACTCTCACATCCGTACGTGACTACTGGAAAAAACATAGCTTTGACTATATGGATCTTTGTTGGCAAAGTGATTTTTCTGCTCTTATATATACTGCCTGTGTTGGTCATAGCTTTTCTTCCAAGGATCAAGCATCTTTTAATTTCAAGGCTGCAGTCACCATCTGCAGTGATTTTGGAGGGCCCCCCCCAAATAAAGTCTGTCATTGTTTCCATTGCTTCCCCATCTATTTGCCATGAAGTGATGGGAACAGATGCCATGATCTTAGTTTTCTGAATGTTGAGTTTTTAAGCCAGCTTTTTCAGTCTCCCCTTTCACTTTTATCAAGAGGCTCTTTAGTTCTTCTTTATTGTCTGCCATAAGGGCGATGTCATCTGTATATCTGAAGTTATTGATATTTCTCCTGTCAATCTTGGATTCCAGCTTGTGCTTCATCCAGCCCAGCATTTCTCATGATATACTCTGCATTTAAGTTAAATAAGCAAGGTGACAAGATATTCACATAGCTCTTGGTAAGTCTCCCATTCAGGGCAAATACCCATTAGGAAACCAGTCTCTGATACAGAAGAAGTAGAAATTCATATGACAATCTAGAATAATCAACCTAACGCTTGATTCTTAAATATGAGCATAAAACTGGAGAACACTAGATGTCTAAAAGCCATGATGATTAAAAACCTTGATCACAGAATCAAAGGGAATTTAGGAAACAGGAAAATCTTCAAAGAAATTTGAAATGATATTGTAACTGTACAAGCACAATGCTATGGGAAGAGAATCATCAGTAAGGAATAGTTTATAAATTTAAAGTGACTGGTAGAAACATTTTTTGTTTCTTCATAAAAGTAAATTCTTCAAAGTCAAGTGAAAGAAATCCCCATAACTCAAAGAAAAATAAAAGCTTTCATCAGTTTAAAAAAAAAAAAAAAAAACACTTCTGTGGAGTAAATCTGGACATAGAAATTAAGGTAAGTAGAAAATGGTTGATTTTTATCATAAAAGTTCTCGTGTGCCATTTGATTGTTTTTTCCTTTTGCCATGTGCATGGATCACTTTGATTTGAAATTTTTTTCCCATGTTTTATTTTTTACCATAAATTTTTTTTTCCCTTTTTCTCCATATTTTAGGAGACATTTTTAGGCTTTTCTGTCATGTCATTGGTTCAATGAAGTGTCACTTCTGCTTTCTACTGCTTCCAATCAAGAAGTCTGCTAATCTACTTTGATACTTACTTTCATCTCATTCCTGTTTTACCAACAGGATTTTTAATTCTCTTTGTTACAATATGCCCTTTTGAATCTGTAGACATCAGGCAAGTGTCTTATTTTTTTACATAAAGATTGTGTTTTAGAACAATTTTACATTTACAGAAAAGTACAGTTTCCATATACCCAAACCATTTCCTCTATTAATGACAAATTAGTATGGTACACCAGTTTCAATTAATGGGATAATGAAATACTATTTAATTAATTATATTTCAATTAATGAAATAATATTGATACATTAACTGAAGCCCATACTCTATTCATATTTCTTTAGTTTTTATCCAATATCTTTTTCTGATCCGTGGTCCCAGCCAGGATGCTATATTTTATTTGTTTTATATCCTTAAGCTCCTTGGCTATAACAGTTTCTCAAACTTGCCTTTAATGACTTTTACAATTTTGAGGAGTATAGGTCAGGTATTTTAAAGGAAGCCCATCTATTAGAATTTGTCTGATTATTTTTCTCATGATTAGATTGGAGTTATTGGTTTAGAGAAGGAAGATCACAGAGAGAAAAGTGCTACTTCCACCACATTGTCTCAAGGGAACATACTGTCAATGTGACTTATCACTACTGATGTTACCCTTCGTCACCTAGTTGAAATAGCGTTTGTGAGGTTGCGCCCAGCCTTGTATGGCGCGCGCAGTGTGTGTGTGTGTGTGTGTGTGTGTGTGAGTTGCTCAGTCATGTCTGATTGTTTCAACCCCCGGAGACTAGAACCCACCAGGAGTGGGTAGCTATTCCCTTCTCCAGGGGCTTTTTCTGACCTAGGGATTGAACACAGGTTGCCTGCAGGCAGATTCTTTACTATCTTTCTCTATCTCCTTTAGACTTTAGTAAAACTTTATTACACAAAAGCTCTGAGCGATCAAGCCTTGTCTCTGGCTCCAGAGGCTAGAACCCCCAGGTCTTTTCGTTCAGCAACAGCCTTTCACTACCCCAGTCCTCAAAGCATCCATTTTGTCCATGGAACCCTGGTTCCTTTTATTGAAGAATAGTTTTAGAAACCAAGATCTTGCGGTTAAGTGTTTCTTCTATGCCTACTCTGCTGAGAGAGCAAGAAAATATGTGTATACTAACCCCTATATATTCATATATCTGTAAATATTTCTATATGTAACTTCTTTACCTGTATTAAGCTAAACATAAGTTCATACTGATATCTCCAGCTCTAATTCATTATCACATGGATCATTTGGCCTCCTTCCCTTGGTTATCTGAAAACTCCCATTCAAACATTGAGAAACTTGGCTCTCAGAAACTGCACTCCATTTACTTATTATTCAGTTCCAGCACAAGTGTATATCAGTATCAGAATTGTTCATTTCTACCTTCATGGAAAATAACTATCAACTGGAGCATGTTTCTTATGTCTTTAGTCTTATGGATTCTGCTTATTTCCAACCCCCCAACCCCAGAATGTCATATTCTAAAATGTTTTCTTGTCCTCTCTAGCATTGTGTATTTTTCCTTCTGTCGCACTGTCATTTCAAAGGCCTTCGTATATCCTTCCCCTGCTGCTGCTGCTAAGTCGCTACAGCTTCAGTCGTGTCCGACTCTGCGACCCCATAGACGGCAGCCCACCAGGCTCCCCAGTTCCTGGGATTCTCTAGTCAGGAATACTGGAGTGGGTGCCATTTCCCTCTCCAGTGCATGAAAGTGAAAAGTCAAAGTGAAGTCACTCAGTCATGTCTGACTTCTTCGCGACCCCATGGACTGCAGCCCACCAGGCTCTTCCGTCCATGGGATTTTCCAGGCAAGAGTACTGGCGTGGAGTGCCATTGCCTTCTGCAATATCCTTCCCCTACTTTGTTTATTAATCCTTACTTGAATGTTGATTGATCTATTCAGGTGGACATTGCCAGTAGATGAGGTCAGGAAATACATTTATACATAAACTTTTGGCCAGATTGTAAGGTATACTTATAGGCAGACACATCTGTGTTGTGTGTGATAATATATGATAATCTATTGAATGCTTACTATCTGCTGAGAAGTAAGGTGAGTGTTCTTTTAATCCCTATAATTCAATCAGACAGATTTTGTTACATTCATTTACAGTTGAGAAAACTCAGACTTTGGCTAAGCTATTTGCTCAAGTTCATACATGTAGTAACTAGTACAGTCGGGATTTAACCTCATGTCTACGACTCCAAAGTGTGTACTCTTAGCTACTATATATAGACTATATCAGGGTTTCTTCAGAATTATTGACATTTGGGGCTGGATAATTATTTTTTATAAGGGGATGTAATGTGCACTGCAGGGTGTTTAGCAGCTTCTCTGCTATACCCACTAGATGCCAGTAACAGCCCCCACTTGTGACAACCAGAACTGTCTCCAGGCATTGCCAGATTTTCTGTTGGAAGAATTGCACCTGAGAACCACTAGCCTAGTGGCTTACAATAAACATGACTCCTGAGTGGTAAAGTGCATCTGGACTGGGAGAGCTGTAAGCGTGATGGAAAGCTGGGTCTGGACTTCTCTGACTATAGTGACTCTTACAGTCAGGCGTGCTTTTTGGGAGCTCTGAGAGCTTCACTTGCAGAGTTGTTAGATATTGGTCCTGTGGAAGGAACCTTTCAGTCAAGATGCTTTCTGCCCAACCCCATGGGCCACATTGCCTTGCAATTGAGCTATATACTCTGTAAGAACTCCCACTAAAGAAAAGTTCCAGTTCCTCAGTCCTCTGCTAGCAAGTTTTGTTTTCTGTCTAGTAGCCTTCTTAGTAGCTGGGGCCAAATATGATGCATGGTAGACTTGTAAGTCTTGAATGTTGGGTTGAGCCTAAGATCTCCCTGTTGCACATTGCAGACCGATTCATAGCAAATCCTAACAAATGAAAACTTTTAATTATTATAGTCTGAGAATATACTTTTTGAGCTAGATCTCATTTGTGTCTTTTTTTTTTTTTTTCAGTTTCTCAGTTACCTGAATATTGGCTGTGTGTCTGTAGCTCCTGGAACTTTTCTCACTGCATATATACACTGTACACAAGTGCTTAGTTCCAACCTGAGAATTACTGGAATCTTCTGGTAAGACAAATTTGAACTGCAGTGGGAGTTCTGTGGAGGAGGATGCAGCCTTTGAGCAAGCTGATGACTATCTCAAAACCTCATAACCTGGCTCCGCATGAACAAAGTGAGGTCCTGAGAGCAGATACGTCTTGGCAGCAGGAAACCATCCCGGTCATGGAGACAGATGACTGTGAGGCCTCTCGTCAGAGATTCAGGCATTTCCAGTATTTGGAAGTGTCTGGGCCTCGTGAAGCCCTGAGCCAACTCTGGGAGCTTAGTCTTCAGTGGCTGAGACCAGAAATTCATACCAAGAAGCAGATTCTAGAGATATTGGTGCTGGAGCAGTTCCTGACAGTTCTCCCTGAAGAAGTCAGGACTTGGGTGAATTTACAACATCCGAAGAATAGCAAAGAAGTGGTGAGCCTCATACAGGATGTGATTGATATGCTTGAAGATGAAGGTGAGAATGCAGAATATTGGAGGTAGAATAGTTGACCCTCTCCCATATGAGGAAAAATTATCTTAAAAAAATTTTTATTTGTATATAGTTGATATACAATATTATATAAGCTGGAGGTTTATGATATGTTATTGTTTAGTCCCTAAGTTGTGTCTGACTCTTTGCAACCCTGTGGACTACAGCACGCCAGGCTCCCCTGACCTTTACAGTCTCCCGGAGTTTGCTCAAACTCATGTCCATTGGGTCGATGATACCATCCAACCATCTCATTCTCACTCCCTTCTCTTCCTGCCCTCAGTCTTTCCCAGCATCAGGGTCTTTTCCAGTGAATCCACTTTTTGCATCAGGTGGCCAAAGTATTGGAGCTTCAACTTCAGTATCAGTCCTTCCAATATAGTGATTCACAATTTTATAAGATTATACTCCATTTATAGTCATAGTCATTATAAAATATTGGCTATATTCCTTCTGTTGTATAATATATCATTGTAGCTTATTTTATACGTAATAGTTTTTACCTATTAATTCTCTACCCTTTTACTCCCCTATTCTCTCTTTCACTGGTAACCACTAGTTTGTGAGTCTGTTTCTCTTTTGTTATATTCAGTAGTTTGTTGTATTTTTTAGATTCCAGATATAAGTGATATCATAGCGTATTTGTCTTCCTCTGTCTGACTTATTTCACTTAGCATAGTAACTTTTTCATGAATGGTGTCAAGGGCCAGATCATAAAGAACTTTACTATACTAGGAAGGCTAAACTGAGAACTCAGAGATTGAGTAGGGGAGTAAAATAATTTGATTTGCCTTTCAAAAATACTCTGTTGGTTTCAAAAATACATGTTGGTTTCATTGTAGAGCAGGGGTCAGTAGACCGTAACCACAGGCCAACTATTTTTGGAAATAAATTTTTATTGGAACACAGGTACATCCCATTTGTTTACATTTTGTCTATAGCTGCTTTCCTGCTATGGCTGGAGTTGATTGGTTATAGCAGAGACTGTCTGGCCTGGAAAGCGTAAAGAAAATGTTTATAATCTGGATATTTATAGGGAAAGTTTATCAACATCTGCAATAAAGGATAGCACTGCGTGCGAGCTTTGAAAATAGGAAAACCAGTTAGGAGCTATTGTAGTAGATCAGGTGTTAGAGATGAGGAAGCATTGGGAAAACAGGAGATTGAACCTAAAGGATTTACATATTATCTGTGAATGGGATAAATGTTCTGATTTACATGAATGGGGTGTTAAATAACAGATTTTGTTGGAGGAGAGAATCATATATTAATTATGTGACACATTGAATTTGAGGTCTTTGTACAACAAGCACAATGAACCATCTAATATGTAATGAACAATTTGGCTTTAATGTTGAAGCCGTTTTAGTAGAAGTTTAGTAGTTTTTGTTGCTGCTATAACATGTTACCATTAATTTTATTACTTAAAACAATATGAATTATAGTCCTACATGTCTGTAAATTAGTGGGTCTTTCTGCACTAAAATCAAGAAGGAAAAATACGTAAACTTATAGGTATGAACGGGAGTAGAAGAAATACAGATTCTTAGGAAGACCCAGTATTTAAGAGCTGGTATAGATATAACTCCCTGTAGGAAAAAAATGGCAACCCACTCCAGTATTCTTGCCTGTAAAATCTCATGGACAGAGGAGCCTGGTGGGCTACATTCCATGGGATCGCAGAGTCGGACATGACTGAGCATACACACATAGCTTTAACTACCATTATAGAAAACAGATCTAGGATAGAGGAACGTGTTAAATTATACCATGGAATGCTGTTAGTAAAATCTAATTTGTCAGAAACTGCAAGACAATCCAGTTTCTAGAACAAAATTCTAAGGAAGTAGGGAGGGGCGTGGAAGAGGGATTTAGAGATTAAAAGAAACATGAAAGATAGTGTAACTGATCATGTGAATGTGTGGACCTTATAACAAACACATAAGGCAATTGACTGGATATTTGACTAAGAATTATTAATTAGAAACAGTGATGATATAGGTGTTGGAGTTATATTTAGTCTTTTATCTAAAAAGTAAAATGAAGGACTGAGAAAAATAAGAAAACTCAAAATAAGGTAATAAGCAGGCTAGAAAGGAGTAATCCAGAGAGTCAAAGAACCAGGCAAGATTGGTGTCTTGAGCTAAGAAAGAAGAAATCTGAAAGAAGGGATTGGTGAACACTGTTGCAACAAAAACAAAAAAGTCTTATAAACATGAGTACTGAAAATAATTGATTGAAATTGTTGGTTAGATCAGTGGTCCAGCATGGGTCTGTCTGGGCTAAAATCAAAGCTTCAGCAGTTCTTAGTTTCTTTTTGGGCCTCCTGCTCCCCTTCCCCCATCTTCAAACTGGCCATGGTGAACTGGGTCCTTTACACACTGCCATCTCTCTGACACTCCATTCTGTTGTCACAGTGTGTGCTGGCACACTCGCAGTTGCTCACACTCATTCTTTCACTTTCTCTGTCTCACTGACCACAGCTGGGAAAGGTTCTCTGCTTTTCAAGAACTGTGTGATTTGATTGAGACCACCCAGATAATCCGGAATCATTTCTTCATCTCAAAGATCTTTAATGTTACAGAATCCCTTTTGCCATACTATCGAAGGATTTGGGCATGAATATCTCAAGGGGCCTATTATTCTGCCTGTCATATGGGTAAAAAAAAAAATGAAATATGAAGTGAGAGTATGATAATGATTATAGACTATTTCTAAGACGTTTAGTTGGGAAGGAAATGAGAGGTTGCAGGGTAATACAGGACTGGGAAAGGCTTTTGGTTTCTTTTAACATGCCATGGATCCCTGAAAAATCCACTTAAAGGGTTTGCCTTTATTTTTACTTAACTTGGCTCTCTCAGGAGGGCTTCCATAGTGGTTCAGGCAGTAAAGAATCCACCTGCAATGCAGGAGACCTGGGTTTGATCCCTGGGTTGAGAAGATCCCCTGGAGGAAGAAATGGCAGCCCACTCCAGGATTCTTGCCTGGAGAATCCCATGGACAGAGGAGCCTGGTGGGCTACAGTCCATGGGGTTGCAAAGAGTTGGACAGGACTGAGTGACTTAGCATACACAGATATCTCAGGGCCGAGAGGCCACTGGCTAGCATTTGTTGAAAACATTTAATGAAAACTGGATTAGCTACTACCACCTGGAACAGCAAATAAACAGTTGGGACAAACATAAACCAAACAAAAAGATTGGGAGGAAAGGTGCTTTAGGGAGTAAAGAATTTGAAAGCTCCTACAAATTTTAGAGATCTAGGAGACTGGGTATGTGTTCTGAAAGACCTGAGGATTCCCTCATTCTCACCTCTGTCCAGGCTCTGCTCAAGCAGAGGTGATAACTATCTGGCTAAGTGTTGAAGGCATTCCCTATGCAGACAGCCCATCTACAAAGGCTAGGGAATGATTCTGAGTTTCTTCCCCCTCCATAGTTCAGTTCAGTTGCTCAGTTGTGTCTGATTCTTTGCAACCTCATGGACTGCAGCACACCAGGCTTCCCTGTCCATCAGGCTTCCTCTCCCTGCTTCAAGAATTTAAGGGAATCTCTGTGGAATTGCTAGCTAACCACTAAGCTGACAAAACACACTTAAGTGGACACAGAAAACAAAGAATATAGGCGTTATAAAATTTTTAAAAGTTGAAGATTAGCAATGTTGATAAAAGTTCAGCTACAATGATCAAGGAAAAAAAAGACTAAAATCACTGAGATTAGGAATAAAGGTAGGGAGATTATTATTAAACTTGCATAAATCGAAGAGGACACTGTGAAAACTTAGATGAAATAGAAAATTTTCCAAAACGACCCAAACTGATTCTGAACCTATCTATAACAGCTGAATTTTTAAAATGTCAAGCAAGTAAAAAATCTATTTGAGGAAGTGGGGATGGAGAAAGTATGACTCTAACTAATAGCAACTACCAAGACCATAGTAGTGGAGAATGAGAGGAAGTGACTTTGGTGGGCAAGATCCATTTTAAATTAAAAGGGAGAAAGAATATAGAAACAGCTTGAGAATGTATCAATTTATGAATTTTTCTTTGAATGGCATGAGAGTTTCAGAGAACACAATTGTAAAGGTTTAGAAAGGAGGTCAGGAGGGAAAAGGAAAGGAAACAGTACTCAGTGAGAGTGATAAAATGGAAGATGGTTAATTTAAGGCTTTTGCATCTTTTCAAGATATATCTTGCATATTTCCAAGAATGACAGACTGAAAAAACACGGACTAGTCACTGTCCAAGGAATTACGGGACCGAGATTTCACAAAGTGTTATAGGCCTGAATAAAGTTAACAGATTATAATCTTATTGGCAACATTCAGATGGCATGTTGCTGAAATTTGGGTTTTTTTCCCCTCAATTTTGCCTTTATTTACAAAGTGGTCTCATAAATATTTCTTGCATTGTTTTTGTTTTTTCTTATTTCACTCTGAATCAATAAGGGTGAAATACTTACAGACCAGTATTGGTCCATAGTCTGACATTTGAAGATTAGTTGTGTAACTAATGAATCTTGGCGTAACATTAGAAACTAGCCCTTGGGTGTGGGGCCGGGGGGGTGGGGGGTGTATGTATGTCTCACCAAAGGGCTGGAGAACAGAATTGGTTGCCGCAAAAATTTTTATGTCATAGAAGAGTCATTAAGTCTGTTTAGTATACACAAGGAAAAGAATCCTTGCGCAGAGTAATCCCCAGTGTCTTTGAGGAAGTGATTGGTTAGGTAAAATATTATTAGCTCCCAGTAAAATTACAGCCTGTGGTGGCTAAGCCTTAATTAGGATTTACTTTTGACAAGATTAAAGTTATTATTTTTTTTGATCTGCTATAACCACAGATGAACCGTGAACTTCCTGATGTTCAAGCTGGTTTTAGAAAAGGCAGAGGAACCAGAGATCAAATTACCAACATCCGCTGGATCATCGAAAAAGCCAGAGAGTTCCAGAAAAACATCTATTTCTGCTTTATTGACTATGCCAAAGCCTTTGACTGTGTGGATCACAATAAACTGTGGAAAATTCTGAGAGAGATGGGAATACAGACCACCTGACCTGCCTCTTGAGAAATCTGTATGCAGGTCAGGAATCAGCAGTTAGAACTGGACATGGAACAACAGACTGGTTCCAAATAGGAAAAGGAGTACGTCAAGGCTGAACCAGATATATTGTCACCCTGCTTATTTAACTTATATGCAGAGTACATCATCAGAAACGCTGGACTGGAAGAAACACAAGCTGGAATCAAGATTGCTGGGAGAAATATCAATAACCTCAGATATGTAGATGACACCACCCTTATGGCAGAAAGTGAAGAGGAACTCAAAAGCCTCTTGATGAAAGTGAAAGAGGAGAGTGAAAAAGTTGGCTTAAAGCTCAACATTCAGAAAACTAAGATCATGGCATCCGGTCCCATCACTTCATGGGAAATAGATGGAGAAACAATGGAAACAGTGTCAGACTTTATTTTTGGGAGCTCCAAAATCACTGCAGATGGTGGTTGCAGCCATGAAATTAAAAGACGCTTGCTCTTTGGAAGAAAAGTTATGACCAACCTAGATAGCATATTCAAAAGAAGAGATATTACCTTGCCGACTAAGGTCCGTCTAGTCAAGGCTATGGTTTTTCCCGTAGTCATGTATGGATGTGAGAGTTGGACTGTGAAGAAGGCTGAGCGCCGAAGAATTGATGCATTTGAACTGTGTTGTTGGAGAAGACTCTTGAGAGTCCCTTGGACTGCAAGGAGATCCAACCAGTCCATTCTGAAGGAGATCAGCCCTGGGATTTCTTTGGAAGGAATGATGCTACAGCTGAAACTCCAGTACTTTGGCCACCTCATGCGAAGAGTTGACTCTTTGGAAAAGACTCTGATGCTGGGAGGGATTGAGGGCAGGAGGAGAAGGGGATGACAGAAGATGAGATGGCTGGATGGCATCACTGACTCAATGGACGTGGGTCTGAGTGGACTCTGGGAGTTGGTGATGGACAGGGAGGCCTGGCATGCTGCAATTCATGGGGTCGCAAAGAGTCGGACATGACTGAGCGACCAAACTCAGTGATAACCACAATGAGGCATCAAAGTATTATTTTCCCTCTTCTCTCTGATCTAGTAGTTCTCCACCCCTGGTAGAATATCAGGATCACTTTTAGACCTTTTAAAGCTATAAGATCTGGGACTTCCCTAGTGGTCCAGTGGTTTAGACTCCTCGCTTCTACTGCAGGGGTTGTGGTTTCCATCCCTGGTTCAGTAAACTAAGATCCTGCATGCTGCATGGTGCAGTCAAAAAGTAAATAATAACAATAATAAAGAATTAAAAATCTGGGCCCCACCCCATGAGATTCTGGTTGCTGGTAGAACTTGACAGTTTTTTCAAGCTTCTGAAGTAGCATAGTGAAACTGCTGTAATTATTAGAAGTTTCTCTGGGGAAAACGTTTCTCCCTAATGTTTTCTTCATCTTCAGGTATAACCTGCAAGGATTCTGTCCTACATCAGAAAGGGAGCTTCAAGAAAGAGAAAATGGAAGATGACTTAATAGGCAAATCCCAGGTAAATTAGGATTCCAGTCTTTATTGAAGAATCCTGCCCATTCTTTTGGTCTTTGAACTTGTGCCAAACATAAGGCCATGACTGTTATTCTCCCATAGGACACTGGACCCGTTTTAGTTGATGATACACTTTTTGGAAAATACTTAATTTTGTATATTCTCTGTGTATCTATGCCCTCAAGATTGTAGATGATAACTGAAACTGTAGGCATAGGGCCTCCCCAGGGAATGTTTAGAATTCAAAGTGAAGAGAACCAAGGGCAGAATCCTGAGCAATGTCAATTAATAGGCAAGAGCAGAAGAAACCTCAAAGGATACTGAAATGAAGGGACCAAAGTTGTAGAGGAAAACCAGATCAATATGATGTCACCTTGAAAGCAAAGGGTAAACATTTTCAAGTATATTTCACATTTCAGTTCTTCAAAATTTCAGGAAAGTACAGCTGAGTAGTGTCTGTTGTCTTAGCGTCAAGGAGATATACGCATGCATGGGAACAGAAGCCAGATTGTTGAGGGCTGAGGAGAGGAAAAGTGAGGAAGTAGGCCAAGTGAACATAGACAACTTATTCATAAAGACTGGCTCTGAGGCAGAGGAGGGTTTGTGTGATTTGTATTTCAGTGTGATTGACAGTGCCTAGAAGGTCAAGGTTAAGAGTGATGAACAGAGAAGTGCAACAACTAATGGGATGAGGGCCTGAAGTATTTTTGCAGTGCCTAACATTTCTAAGGGCTTGGAGTATGACAGTAAACAAAACACCTGCCTTTGTGGAGATTATATTCTAGTAGAAGTAGACAGACAAATATAAGCAAATAAGATAATGGCAGATAGTAATAATTATTACAAAGAAAAATAAACATAACCCAGTAGACTGATTAGGAAGAAGACTACTTTGTTGGATAATTAGAGGGGGGTTTGGGAGGGAACGTATTTAACAGAGTGACATTGGGCTCTGAGACCTGAAGGATGAGGCATTAAAAGGTTGCATTTCCCAATTAGAGATGCTCCCTCTTCTGCTAGCAGAGCCTACATCTTCATTACAAATTTCCCACATTCTACCTTAAACTCTTCCTGTTCTGAATTCTTTGTGTAAGTTATTTGTACTCTATAGTAATTTTTGTTCCACAGTTTTTCTCTTCAATTAAAATATAAGCTCATCTAGAGTTAGGACGGCTCTTCATTTTCCTTTTGCAGCCCTCACAGAGTACCAAGTTGATAGGGCCCTCATGTAACTTGATAATTTTACCACTTAGAACTCCCAACACTGTTCTATCAATTTTTTTTTGTATATTCTGACCACCTACCCTATTCTTTCCAAATTCATTTTTTCTCTAGTAATACTGATATTTTAGAGACCTTTAATTAAATAGGAACTTAATGTTTTAGGAACCAGTGAAATTCGAAGACGTGGTTGTGGGAATTCAGCAAAGAAGAGTGGGAGCAACTGGACCCTGCTGTAAAGAACCTGTACAGGCATGTGATGCTGGAGAACTATAGGAACCTGAATTCACTGCATAAAGGTGATATCTGTGTGTTTACCCAGTATGCCCTTTAGTAGTCTCTTCATGTGTGTGTGCTCAGTCGCTTCAGCCGTGTTCAACTCTTTGCAGCCCTGTGGACTGTATGTAGCCTGCCAGGCTGTTCTGTTCATGGGATTCTCCTGGCAAGAATACTGGAGTGAGTTGCCATGCCCTCCTCCAGGGGATCTTCCTGACCCAGGGATCCAGGCCTCATCTCTTATGTCTCCTGCATTGTTGGGTGGGTTCTTTACCACTAGAGCTACCTGGGAAGCCCAGCAGTCTCTTCATCTTCTGTTAAAAACTAGGACTGCTGAAGTGGTTGAGGGCATTTGAGTTTGGGTTTAGATTTTCTAATAACTTTTGGGGAACAATAGCAGATGTTCTTGCTGGATGTGATTGAAAGTCCTTTCTGATGTAGAGCTAGAAATACACAGGTTCACTGGCCTTATCTTTTAGCAGCTCAGAGACTACTACTTTGGGATTGAATTCTCTTCCCTATAAAAATGTCTGAAATGTCTTTGTTTCCGTTTCCCCATAAAAAGAGCATCTACTTTCCAAACCAGTTGAGACCTCCAAGTTGGAGAGTAAGAAAGAAAGTTGGATAATGGAACAAGAAATCCCAAGAACAGCTGTTTTTGGTAAGAATCAGGCAGATCTGAGGCATTTGTAAGAAGCTTCTGTTCATTAAATACACAGATAATGTATGACCCAGTTTGAGTTGGGTTTGAGTTGATAGTCAGGAGGTGACAACAAACCAGCTAAACTTTAAAGAAAAAAAAGTCATTGCTTTTCATTCACAGACCTTTTTTTTTTCTTATGTGACCAGGCAAAACAGTGGTGTGGATTAGAAACACAGACTCATTTTTTTTTAATTGATGTGTAGTTGATTTACAATGTTGTGTTAGTTTCTGGTGTACTGAAAAGTGATGCTCTTAGGCATGTATATATATCAAAATATATCCTCAGTATCAAAATTATTATATCTGTTAAGGTGGCCAGATACAAAATAAAAATATTAGTAGGTTGACTTGATAATAACAAAATACATTAAAGTGATTTTTTAAATAGGAGTAAAGAAGTTACATGAAAAATGAGTTGTACAAATGTAAAGAGAACATAGACTTATTAGGGAAATACAACCAGGAATTTTGCTGTTCAATACATCTTGCTAGAACAATTATGGTTTTGATCATCTATTACTTCTTACAGATCATCCTAAAACTTAGTGACTTAAAACAGTTATCTTAGTAATTCTCACAGTTTTGTGAGTTGACTTAGGAATTCTTATATTCCATATGATATTGGCTGAGGATGCAGTGCTTACATTCCATATGATACTGGCTGAGGATGCGGTGTTCTGGCCACTTGACTGGGATGGAATGGCCAAGATGGCTTATCACATAGCCGGAGGTTGATGCAGGCTGTCATGGGAATTTTGCTGGTCCTGCGGACCAGAATACCTGTACCTGGCCTCCTGAGACAAGGACTCCTCACAGCACAGCAGCCATACTCAGAGAGGAAGCATCTTGAGAGGAAGTAGAAGCTGTCAGTCTTCTAAAGGCTAGGCCCAGAAGTAGCCTAGTATCACTTCTGCTACATTCTGTTGGCTAAGCAGGGACAGAATCAGCCCAAATTCCTGGGGAAGAAAAAAAAACACACTGAAAAACACTGCACTTCTCTATGAAGAGCATATCAGAGAATGTGCCATATTTTTGATCTGCTGTAGTTTGTCCTCTGACTTCAAATTGACTTCATTTTCCTCGTTAATTACATTTACTCTCTTCCCGGATGTCATCTCATTATGGCATCAAGTTTGAAGTCCAGAAACTCATTCTGTGAATTAAGTCCAGGTTTGGAAGAGAGTCCTCTTGCTCTGAAAACCTGTGACTTCAAGGAATAAGTTATCTGCTCCTGCACATCCAACATACACTGGTGAGGCAGAGACAGGAAAACTGCAGTCAGTATTCCCAGTATATGCCTAGGCTCCACCCTAGGACACTCTGATTTAATAGTCTACTTTCTAGCATGGGCATTGTATAGACAAATGATTTCTCCTAGAAATCAGACTAAAGGAGACTGAATTGATATATATTTGACAAAGTTGGATGTATCAGTGGGAGCTGCTTTGAGGTAAAAGTCATTTCATCAAGTAAAACAGTATTACCTAAGGACAGATTAGATGTGAGAGATGAAGAGCCGTGGTTATTCAAGTTTTCTTTATAAACTCCAGTGTAAATGTTAAAAGACCAGTGACTCATTGAACAAAAATGAGGATGGCAAGGGAACCTGTTTCCACATGTAGGGAGATGGTCTCTCATTTGTTGAGTTTTGGAAGAGAGTAGGGATAGTCAAGTGGAGATGTCCTAGAAACTGTGTGAAACTACAAAGCTGAAGATCTTACTTAAGTAAGTAAGTAAAGTCACTCAGTCGTGTCTGACTTCTTGCGACTCCCATGGACTGTAGCCCACCAGGCTCCTCAGTCCATGGGATTCTCCAGGCAAGAATACTGGAGTGGGTTGCCATTTCCTTCTCCAGGGGGATCTTCCCGACCCAGGGATGGAACCCGGGTCTCCCGCATTGGAGGCAGACGCTTTAACCTCTGAGCACGAGGGAAGTCTTGCTACTGATAAATCAAGGAAGATAACAGTGTTAGACATATCTGAAATTATGTGGAAAAAGAGAAATGTCATTTAAATTTAATTTTTAAAGAAATGCAAGAATGCACAGTTTACTGGGTATATATATATACACACAGAAACTAAGTGAAAAAGGAATTTTGAGAAGGGAAGTGAAACTTTATCAAAAGAAATAGAGAAACTAATGAGAGGTGAAAAGATAAAAACCCAGCCTGAATCAGGTCAAGTTTTGAGTCCTAAGAAACATATAGAAACCTGAGCACTTTTAGAATCAGGAGTGATTTTTGCACCCAGAATAAGAATAGTTTCCATGCTATCATATATTTCAGTTCTTTCTGCCTCTGTTAAATACAGGGAATAATTGCTGCTGTAAGGATAATAGGGGCACTATGATTGCAGGTTTGCTTTCAGATGGTTAAGGTACAGGGCCTATAAATTTAGACATGTTCCTAAAGAAATGATTAAATTGGTATTTTAGAAGGCCGTATTATTTGAAACAGCTTGGGTTAAAAGAGACAAGTTACTAGGAGAAAGCAAGATTAGGTATAACTCTCACAGACTGGTTATGAACCAGTGATGGCTCGAAATGTGACATGCCATGCCATCTCTGTATATATACTGATATTCTGCCAAGTTCTGTGTATTCTCCTTCGTATTCCTAAATAGCTCTCATGTTTTATGATCTCCTCATCCTCTTTTTAATATTTTTATCTCATTTATTTCTTCTATAATCCTTGTTTTCTAACCCCACCTCACATTTCAATTCTGTATTTAAAGATCCATAAGATATACCCTTATGTGGCTTAGCATTCCTTTCCTAATTAAGCAATTTTCCTTCCAGTTCATGGCATTTTTTTTTTTTTTTGACAGAGAGAGAATTTCAGAAAATCAGGAATTAATCCCCAAACAGAGAATTTCTGGAGAAGAATCATCCCATGCAGTGATTATGACAAGACTGACTGAAGGTGGACATTTTCCTATAGATGCCTGGAACAGCGATGACTGGTTATATAGGAATCAGGAACCCTGGGACATAAATTTGCCACAAGAAGTTTTCATTCCTAATATAGTCTACACTGAGGAGGGAGACTTTGAATACAGTGAAGATAAAGTAAGCTCTGATGTTAAGTCAGTTAAGTCAATTTTTGATACACAACAGGGAATTCCTATGACAGAGGATTCCCCAAAGTGTGATCAGCTTAAAAACTAACCTTAAATTTAATTTAGACTCAGTAGGTAAGCAGCATTCAGCATATAAGTGTGGGAGTGCCTTGAGCCTGAGTACAGATTATCAGCACCCCAAAAGTCATACTGTAGTGAGTTTGTATAAATGTTATCAGTGTGGAAAGGCCTTCAGCCGCAGCTCATCGCTCATTCGACATCAGATCATTCACACAGGAGAGAAACCCTATAAATGCAGTGAATGTGGAAGATGCTTCAACCGACGTTCAAACCTTACTAAGCATCAAAAATTCACGCTGCAACAAAAGCCTGGGAAGGCAATCAATGTAGAAAAGCCCTCAGTGGGCATGAAGACAGTAATAAAAATCCAAGACTCCGTTCTCCAGATAATCTCTATGAATGTGTTAAGTGTGGAAAATCCTTCACCCGTAGCTCCTCACTTACTCGACATCAAAGGATTCATACAGGAGAGAAACCATTCAAATGTAAGAAATGTAAGAAAACCTTTACCAGAAGTTCAAACCTGCTTAAACACCAAAAACTTCATACTTGAGAGAAGTCCTGTGATAGCAACAATATGGGATTCTTTCAGTCAGAGTGCAAAACTCATTCAAAGTCTGTGAATTTCTTCTGGAAGGAATCCTGTGAATATAGTAAATGGAAGAAAATATTTGTCAGAGAGTATTCTTTAATTGATATGACTGAATTAATACTGGAGGTAAATTGGATATAAATCTGAGGGAGCTTTTCCAGGTTTCATATGAAGCCATAAGGGTTCGGAATTAAACAGCAACGTGGTAGTGTTTGTCATTATTCTGATGTCCATTTACCATCATCTCTCCCTAGTTCATAAATGAAACCTATGGAATACTTACATTCACCTGATCTATTTTTTTGTTTTTTGAAACACCATCCCATTTATTCTTGCACCAAACTACAGTTCAAGAATTATGTAAAGCATTTCCAACTGAATACATATTTGTAAGTGTCTTTTCAAGCATTCTATTTTAAACAAACATTATAAAGTTATAAAAACTATTAATTTAAAAATATTTTGTATGATCTATTAAAGTTACATTAAATCTCCAACAGTTTCTGAATATCTGAATATCTGATATAAATTTCACATAATATTAGTTTTAGCAAAAGAAGGAAAAATAGGTCATGTTGACATCAATCTATTATTGTAAATAATCATATAGGATGTAGAGTAAATATATGATATTAAAGATACAAGAGTGATTTACGTTGTGCAACTAAGAAAATATCACCTATTATCACATTTAAAGCAAAAACTATCTATACTCTTAAGGGTTTTTTTTTAACGTATCTTGAAATCTTTCAGCAGAATGGAAAGAAATCCATGTATTTGCTTGATGAAGATGTTTATGGAGATTATAAAGAGGTATCTCCTGAAATGCAAACTATCTGCTTTCCGATGTTACCTCCTGTCATCATGGACTGGAATGCAGCTCCCATGTTTTCCAATCCATTTACCATGTGCCTTATCCTCCTCCATTACCCCCTGCTATAGAAGCAATCCAGAAAGAAAGAAACACCTGATCTATTGATGAAGTAGATATTAGGGCAGAGCCAAGCAATACCCTTGGAGTTGAAATCTAATTAAACTCAAACTTTCAGTCCTTATAAGGTCACAAGCAACCAGGAGCTCATGAGAATATAGAAGGACACTTCTAAGGACTGACTCTGAATTGATGCAAAGACCACAGAGACTGCCAGTTACCCCACCCTTGGTGATGTCCTTGGGTGTCCTGGTGCTGAGTGGGGACTGGAACTGGAAGAGTATTATCAGCTGCAATGGTGGGTAGATATGTTGTTAATCTACATGTATTCTCAATATCTGCATTTGTTAAAGTGCTCTGGGATCTAGGCTTGAGAGACATCCATAACCCTAAGGCTGTCATTTATCCCAAACATTAAAAGGTCAACAGAGTCCTAACCCTCTGTGTACCAGAACTGCCTCTTTCTTCTGTAAGCTGCCTCAGGATCCCAGAGGATTCTTCAGCCAATATGCTTACGTTAGTTTACCCTCAAAGAAACATACTGGAGACATGCCCAGTGAATGTTGATGGTGGCTTTTGTCAGGGTTCATACCTTATCCAAAGGCAGAAAATGTATTCTGAAGTGAACTCCTCCCTACAGTGAGTTAATAAATGTGAAGAATTATTCTGTGTTCATTTGTTCATCCTTTATACCACAAGCCGTTAACTTACATCCCTACAGAAGTAATTGGTAGATTCTCCACAGGTTGTCTTTTATTTATATGAATTTCCCAAACAAAAGCAAAACACTCCAAACATAAGAAATTCTTGGTACATAGTTCAGTCATTCATCAAAGCAATGACACATTTAATATTATGGATTATGACATTCTCATTTTAGGCATTCTGAGTCTAATAGTTTACCTTTTTATAAGCTATTTTCTTTTGGGTAATTGAAAGGTAAAAGTACTATTTTCATTTTTTATCTTTTTTCTCAGGAGCTATTTTGGCCTAAGTAAAATGCTTATTTTTTCTCCTAGATTTCTATTGCTACTGCTAAGTCGCTTCAGTCGTGCCCAACTCTGTGTGACCCCAGAGATGGCAGCCCACCAGGCTCCTCTGTCCCTGGGATTCTCCAGGCAAGAATACCGGAGTGGGTTGCCATTTCCTTCTCCAGTGCATGAAAGTGAAAAGTGAAAGTGAAGTCGGTCAGTCATGTCCGACTCTTTGCGACCCATGGACTGCAGCCTACCAGGCCCCTCTGACCATGGGATTTTCCAGGGAAAAGTACCTAGATCTCTAAGCGTTCCAAAAAAAAAAAAGATATGTATACTGTTTACGAAGTTAAACATACTTAGCTTCAAAGAAAATCATAGATTTAAGAAGTGAATTTAGATACACTACATACATCCCACTTCCCTTAAAAATACCTTGAACAAGTGGGAATATGTTTCTAGATGAGAAGATTATTGTAGAGATGTTGAATCTCCCCACATTAAACTTTTAAATTTTAATTAAACATTTTACTAGGAAGATTTCTTTCACAAAATGATGTAAGGTTTATTTTGTAGAAGTAACAAGTTAAAATAACTGAATTTTTTATTAAAGAGGAGTGATAATAGGAACCTTAATAACATAGTATGGTACTAACCTAGGAATTGAAATCTCTGAAACAGAACTGTAACTAGACCTAGATGTTTATAAGAATTTAGTATATCATAAATTATCACTTCATATTGGTGTGGGAAAAAAACTAGTTAATATTACATTTACATCATACAGGTACATTCATTAGATGAATTTATAATGTAGGTTGATATTTATTAAAAGTAAAAATTAAAAGTTGAACATCAGTGAAAACTGGTCTAAAAAGTAAACTGTCAATATATGAGAAAAGGATAACCAATAAGCAGGGGAAACACTGTTTTTACTAATAATAAAAACATTGCATTTGGTGCTCATAACATATGAAAGGAATAATAAAGCTTATTTTAACAGAACTGTCAAGAAATGGCAACTATAACCATTGGCATAATAGTTAACCAAATGGCAACTAATAACCACTGACTTACTACCTTTCTGGAGAGCCAATTTGACAACGTGTATGAAGAACCTTTAAAAGAATACATTGAAGGGAACAGGTCAGGAGTTAAGGATTCAGGAACCTCAAGAATGCATGACTTTTCCCTAAAGGGCAGGCAGCACAGGATCACCATCTACAACAGAAAAGCACAGAAGAGTTGCAGAAAGGACCAGGCATCCAGCCTATAAAGTAAGGGAGTAAGCAGAGCTCAACCTGAGATAGCAAAAAAACAAGCATGATTCACGAATCACCTGACTCAGCAACAGCGGCAGGAGCAGCAGCTACAATCAGTGAGGGACTAGGTCAGAGATGAGCTAGGGGTGAGCACATCACACGGGTTCTCTGATATCTACTTAAATACAACAGTAATCACTTAAATATTTGTCCATCTGCTTCATATTTATGGAGCTGTGATCAAGTTTTTATTGGCACAGATTCCTCTGGATCAGAACATTGATAACTCCTACCTTCCCATAACTTACTGTAGTAATTATGATCATTTGTCTCTAACACATGCACACCATCTGGTCATCTGCCTCTCTTGAATTCTATGATTACCATTAAGATCAAGAAACTGCTGCATTTCCCTTTGCAACAGTTTTCACCATCATCTCTAGCCTAGACAGACAGTGCAAAACTCTTCAAGAATGTCTTTGCACCTTTTTCAAAACATCTCTTAATAATCCAGTCCAATATTCCATCACCCTGTACCTCGTAACACTGTCCCTATGGTATTTGAGAAGTTATTAGAAGTAGGCCCAGTTTGATTCCAGGTTTTAGTTAGCCAGTTTAACAGAATAGATTTTCTTGTGTTTAAAGCAACACATTAAACTCCAGGCCCCAGATGTTTGCACCCATGACAGTGAATCCAACCCAAATGTAATTGACATTTGGGCCATCTTAGAATCTACTCCCACAGTTTCTCTCACGGCTCTTGCTAATACAGAGATCTTGCAGTTCTTACAGGGCTAACAACAAGTAATCTCTAGGAGCAGGGAATGCTCATGTTTTTTCTATCAGAGCTAAGTTGAGATCTAAGTCTTCATGATGGGCCTGGAGCCAGTGACAGTGGTGGGGGTGAGTAGTGGAGAGGTGTGGTATCAGCTTGTGAGGCAAATGCTCCAGGTGTAGTCAGGAGTAAGCTTGAATCGTCTGGAGGTGTGACATGCTCAAATAAGTAGATAAGAGATACTGTTTCATTGGAGAGAGGGTCTGAGGAATGGGGTGGCCGTGTTAGCCTCATCGGTGTCTACCCAAGTGCCTGTCCATTGTTCTTCACCAGTTTTCTAAACTGTATTTCATACCAAGTTCTAAATTTAATTGGTACTGCAATTCTGCAACTATTTCAATCAGAGTGGGGTTGAACCCTTAGTCATATTTGCCTTGCAATTGTTGAAAATCAGAACTACTTCAAAATTTCCATAGGGTCCCTCTGGTGATCCTCCTCTGGTTCTGAATTATATGCTCACAGCTCCTGGTTGCTCTTGTTCTCTGTGTTTATTCTCTAAGGTGACAGAAAATCCAGATGACTCCACATCTTTAAAATCATTATTTTCACCATAGCAACTGAATGCCATGGCCATTTGATCTCTCAACACCTTGCCTTCACCTGCACTTTTATTCACTTCTACCACTAGTGATAATTGTAGAACTCTCTGTGCCCTAAAATTATTTTCCCCCAGCAAGGAGGTTATCTCTGTGCTGCTCCTAGCAGCCCAATGAACCCCATTTAAAGGATCTGTTTTGTATGTCCACATTGGTCCCAGTAAATATTTCAGTCTGGGTTCTAGCTAGAAACAGATTCTAATTTTAGAATAATTTGATGACAGTTTGACAATATAGACTATTTAGGAGGTATGGACAGAGTTTAGGGAAACCCCAAGAAACGAGAATATTCCAGGGGTAGTAACAAGGGGATATCTTATCACTAGGCCTGCCTGAAGAGGCAAAAGCAAGGAGAAGCTAGGAAGAGGTCAAGTAAAGAAGGCACTTTGGTAAGAAATGTGACTTAAGATCTAGAAAAGTAGTCTGTCAAAATCAACCCTCCAGTCTGTCGGGGCTCCCCACTGGCCAAGCCTAGTCACAGCTGGAGCCCTAGGGGAGCCATGTAGGTCAGTCTTCTCGTGTCAGAGAAGGATAAAGAGTGGATTTAGAAAAGCAAATGGAGGACATCCTGGCAATGGACAGGATCCAAAATGATCTGATGAGAGACTTTTAGTGGACCTCAGTCTTTCTTGATATATCTGTGATATATATAGGGTGTCCAGATCTCCTTGGAGTGGCTTCTGTACCCAATTAGATTATCTGTAACATAAATAGAAGTGCTTTTGTTTTTGAGATACAGTTGACATATAACAGCTTCAGGTGTACAACATGATAGTTCATTATTTGTATATATTGTGATGACCATAAGCAGACTAGTTAACATCCGTCACTGCACGTAACAATTTTTTTTTCTTAAAATGAGAATTTTTAAAATTTACTTTTAGCAGCTCTGAAATACACAATACAGTATTATTAACTATAGTCTGTCCATACTGTACATTTTATCCCCAAGACTTACTTATAACTGGAAGTTTGTGCCTTCTAACCACATTCATTCATTTCATCCATTCCTTGCTCCCTGACTCCTGATAACCACCAATCTGTTCTCTGTATCTGTGAGTTTGTGGAGTCTTGTTTTTCAGTTCAGTTCAGTTCAGTCACTCAGTCATGTCCGACTCTTTGCGACCCCATGAATCAAAGCACGCCAGGCCTCCCTGTTCATCACCATCTCTCGGAGTTCACTCAGACTCACGTCCATTGAGTCCGTGATGCCATCCAGCTATCTCATCCTCTGTCGTCCCCTTCTCCTCCTGCCCTCAATCCCTCCCAGCATCAGAGTCTTTTCCAATGAGTCAACTCTTCGCATGAGGTGGCCAAAGTACTGAAGTTTCAGCTTTAGCATCAGTCCTTCCAAAGAAATCGCAGGGTTGATCTCCTTCAGAATGGACTGGTTGGATCTCCTTGCAGTCCAAGGGACTCTCAAGAGTCTTCTCCAACAACACAGTTCAAAAGCATCAATTCTTCAGCGCTCAGCCTTCTTCACAGTCCAACTCTCACATCCATACATGACCACAGGAAAAACCATAGCCTTGACTAGACGGACCTTAGTCAGCAAAGTAATGTCTCTGCTTTTGAATATGCTGTCTAGGTTGGTCATAACTTTCCTTCCAAGGACTAAGCGTCTTTTAATTTCATGGCTGCAGTCACCATCTGCAGTGATTTTGGAGCCCAAGAAAATAGTCTGACACTGTTTCCACTGTTTCTCCATCTATTTCCCATGAAGTGATGCGACCGGATGCCATGATCTTCGTTTTCTGAATGTTGAGCTTTAAGCCAACTTTTTCACTCTCCTCTTTCACCTTCATCAAGAAGCCGTTTAGCTCCTCTTCACTTTCTGCCATAAGGGTGGTGTCATCTGCATATCTGAGGTTATTGATATTTCTCCCGAAATCTTGATTCCAGCTTGTGTTTCTTCCAGCCCAGTGTTTCTCATGATGTACTCTGCATATAAGTTAAATAAGCAGGGTGACAATATACAGCCTTGACGTACTCCTTTTCCTATTTGGAACCAGTCTGTTGTTCCATGTCCAGTTCTAACTGTTGCTTCCTGACCTGCATACAGATTTCTCAAGAGGCAGGTCAGGTGGTATTCCCATCTCTTTCAGAATTTTCTGCAGTTGATTGTGATCCACACAGTCAAAGGCTTTGGCATAGTCAATAAAGCAGAAACAGATGTTTTTCTGGAACTCTCTTGCTTTTTTGATGATCCAACAGATGTTGGTAATTTGATCTCTGGTTCCTCTGCCTTTTCTAAAACCAGCTTGAACATCAGAGAGTTCACGGTTCACATATTGCTGAAGCCTGGCTTGGAGAATTTTGAGCATTACTTTACTAGCATGTGAGATGAGTGTAATTGTGTGGTAGTTTGAGCATTCTTTGGCATTGCCTTTCTTTGGGATTGGAATGAAAACTGACCTTTTCCAGTCCTGAGGCCACTGCTGAGTTGTTTAGGGGTGGTTAATATTTTTTTAAGATTTCATGTATGAGTGAGATCATATAGTATTTGTCTTTCTGTGTCTAACTTATTTCTCTTATAATGCCATCAAGACTTCCCAGGTGGTGCTGGTGGTAAAGAAACCCTCTGCCAGTGCAGGTGATATAAGAGATGGGTTCAGTCTCTGGGTTGGGAAGATCCCCTGGAGAAGGAAATGGCAACCTGCTCCAATATTCTTGCCTGGAAAATTCCATGGATAGGGAAGGCTGGTGGGCTATAGTCAATGCGGTTGCAGAGTCAGACACAACTGAGCACTCATACCCACGATGCCATCAAGATCCATCTGTGTGGTTGCTAATGGCAAGATTTCCTTTATGGCCGAATAATATTCCATTGTGTATAAATACACATACCACATTGGACACTTAGGTTGCTTCCATGTCTTGGGTATTGTAAGTAAAGCTGCTGTGAATATGGGAGTGCAGGTATCTTTCTGATTTAGTGTTTTGGTTTTTGGCTAAATACCCAGAAGTAGAATTGCTGAATCATATAGTAGTTCTATTTGTAATTTTTTGAGGAATCTCCATACTGTTGTCCAGCAGTAATGGCCTATTACAGAATGTACCTATTTACATTCCCCACCAGCAGCGCACAAGGGCTCCCTTTTGTCCACATCCTTGCTAATACTTGTTATTTCTTGTCTTTTAGATAGCCATTCTAATAGATGTGAGGTGGTATCTCATTATGGTTTTGAGGACATCTCCTTGATGATTAGTGATGTTAATTACCTTTTCATGTACCTTTTAGCCATTCATTTGTCATCCTTGGAAAAACATCTGTTCCAATCCTCTGCCTGTTTTTTTCATTAGATTTTTTTTTTTTTGCTACTGAGTTGTGTTTATGTATTTTTTATACTAACCCCTTATCAGATATACTTTTTTTTTTTTTTACAACTGTCTCCCATTGGGTAGGTTGCCTTTTCATTTTGCTGATGGTTTCCTTGGCTGGGCAGAAGCTTTTAGTTTGATGTAGTCTCACTTGTTTATTTCTGCTTTTGCTGCCTTTGCTTCTAGTGTCAAATCCAAAAATCATCTTTAAATAAGTCAGATAAAATTGTGAGATGCTTAAAGTATACATCCTGGTGATTTGCTACCTACACATTGTGAAAGGATTCCTCCCATCTAGTTAGTTAACACATCATCTCCAGGCCCCCAGCCAAACTGCTCGAAGGTGTTGTCCATACTGGCTCTGTACTGATGATTCCACTAACATATACTAGTACTTTTTCAAGTTTATATGTTTCTTTGGATTAAAAAAAGTATTTCTGTTGTTCACACTAAATTATGACTGGATTATGAATGTGGTCCTGATATCTTCATGAGTGAGTGTGAAAGTTGCTCAGTCGTGTCTGACTCTTTGCAACCCCATGGACTATACAGTCGATGGAATTCTCCAGGCTAGAATACTGGAGTGGGTAGCCTTTCTCTTCTCCAAGGGATCTTCCAGGGATTGAACCCAGGTCTCCCACATTGCAGGCAGATTCTTTACCAGCTGAGCCAGAAGGGAAGCCCGATTATCTTCATAGATGTGATCTTCAAAGTTAGTAATTTACCAATACTAGTTGTGCTCTGTCCATTTTCTCTTAGAACTCTTTGATATCCAAGTTAATTTCTCTTGTTCTTATTACTTCATTTTGATGCTGTAATGGCAGAAACTGGTTATTTCTTACAAGAAAGACTTACTTTTGTTTGTCAGAGATAACTAGGTTACCATTCTAGCAAGTGAAGAAAATCATAAGAGATACCACTTACTAAATATATCTGACAATGAGTTTAGTGACAGAAATGTTTCTGAGGAAAATATGTAGGATTTGTATTTTGATACTCACTTTTCAACGAAAATTTTTGTATATCTCCTAATATAGTCTTAAGAGATGGAAAGGCAAACTTCTAGGTTTTAATTCTCAATTTGCCACTTCGTTGTTGACTGAGCCACTTCAGTTGCTCAGTCATGTCTGACTCTGTGTGACCCCATGGACTGCAGCACACCAGGCTTCCCTGTCCTTCACTATATCCCAGAGTTTGTGCAAACTCACGTCCTTTGAGTCAGTGATGCCATCCAACCATCTTGTCCTCTGTTGTCTTCTTTTCCTCCTGCCTTCAGTCTTTCCCAGCATCAAAGTCTTTTCCAATGAGTTGGTTCTTTGCATCAAGTGGCCAAAGTATTAGAACTTCTTGTCCTATAACAAGTTATTTAACCTGAGATTCTAATTTTTATTTGAAAAGGGATAGTGGGTCCACATTTTGATTGTTATACAGCTCAAATGGAATAATATGTATTATGTAAGTACAGGAATTGCAAATGAAATGCAGATATATGACTTTTAGCAGTGTTTGACTCATTGTAAATGCTAAAAAGTCACAGCCATTATAGACGCTAATAATTGACCAAAGAAGCAATGGCCTGGCTCAGAAATTATTAAACAGTCAACCCTCTAAAATATCAAATGCAATAAACAAGTTCTAGCTCCAGGGATGAAGGATTCCTCAGTGTATGTGTTCAGATTTTCTAAGAGTGAAATTTATTTTTCTCTAGGAGAACCTTTAGCCCTAGAATTCATCACTGATACAGCAATTCATTTTTGACAGGGATAGATCCCATTCTGCCCCCACTATTTACTTTAGTATATTTTCAGCTGTGAAATGGTTTAATTTTTTTTTCAGAAGGAGAGAGGCTTACCTTTACTTTTCCTATCTATCACTGAACTAGAAAAGGAAGGTAATAACTCCTGGAGACCTATTCAGAGATGAATATCAACTATGGAAAAATCCATTAAAAAATCCTATGCCTGTGGCAGTACTCTCAATAAAGTGTGTCTGTTTACACATTCAGACTTTATTTTGGGGGCTCCAAAATCACTGCAGATGGTGATTGCAGCCATGAAATTAAAAGACGCTTACACCTTGGAAGAAAAGTTATGACAAACCTAGCTAGAATATTGAAAAGCAGAGATATTACTTTGCCAACAAAGGTCCGTCTAGTCAAGGCTATGGTTTTCCCAGTGGTCATGTATGGATGTGAGAGTTGGACTGTGAAGAAGGCTGAGCACCGAAGAATTGATGCTTTTGAACTGTGGTGTTGGAGAAGACTCTTGAGAGTCCCTTGGACTACAAGGAGATCCAACCAGTCCATTCTGAAGGAGATCAGTCCTGGGTATTCTTTGGAAGGACTGATGCTAAAGCTGAAACTTCAGTACTTTGGCCACCTCATGCGAAGAGTTGACTCACTGGAAAAGACCCTGATGCTGGGAGGGACTGGGGGCAGGAGGAGAAGGGGACGACAGAAGGATGAGATGGCCGGATGGCATCACCGACTGGATGCACGTGAGTCTGGGTGGACTCTGGGAGTTGGTGATGGACAGGGAGGCCTGGCATGCTGCGGTTCATGGGGTTGTAAAGAGTCGGACACAACTGAGCAACTGAACTGAATGTTTACACATGTGAATGCAGGCTTACCAAGGAGAGCAGATGCTGACTAGATCAAAGAAATTATTTTGAAAACAAGAAAAAACAGCAGAAACTAACACATGGGAGCATACTCATCTGTTGTCTGACAATTGGAAAGTGGGTGTTGATAAGGATCTGCCCAGGTGGAAGACAACAGGAAAGCAAAGGGGCCTTTTGCCCACTGGGAGATAAAACCAGTTATCTGGTCTAATACTAAAATACAGGCATACCTTGGAGATACTGTGGGTTCGGTTTCAGACCACCTCAGTAAAGCAAAAACTGGTAAAGCAAGGCATTTATTATTTTTTGGTTTCTCAGTTCATACAGAAGTCAAGTTCACACTGTACTATAGTCCATTAAGTGTACAACAGCATTATTTCTAAAAAGAAAATGTATATAACAATTTAAAAATACTTTATTGTTAAAAATGCTAACCATCACCTTACAAAGCAGGGTTGCCACAAACCTTCAATTTGTAAACAATTAAAAAAACCCAAACCTCAACATCTGTGAAGAACAGTTAGGGAGGTGTGCCTGTACGCACATCACAGAGGAAACCGTAACTAAAAAGGGCAAAAGATAAAAGTGTTGCGGGAAGAAAAGGAAGAGGCTATTAGATTAAACGGCCCAGAACAACAGAATTTTCCTTTGTGTCTTCATGGATACAAAATGGTAACATCTCACTGGTTTTGATTCCTGAATGAAAATGTGTAATCCCTTGGAATTAAAAAAAGTCTAAATCAATATTCTGCATCAGCTACTATTTGATTCTTTGATCCTAAAATAATTCCTTCATTTTCACTATTAGTGGATAATACAAAAGTGGAGAAAGAAAGTTGACATGAGGACAACCTGCACAGTGATTTGCTTGATGCTGTTTTAAAGTTTTATTTCTTCTCAACTGCATTATGAATATAAAAAGTGCTGTAGTTTAAAGAAGAGGGGCGTTTTTAAGTCAGGTTTCTCTTCCTATGACTCAAGTTTTCATATAAAAGGAACTGGAAATACAGGCTTCCTTGGTGGCTTAGACAATAAAGAATCTGCCTGCAATGCAGGAGACCTGGGTTTGATCTCTGGGTGGGGAAGATCCCCTGGAGAAAGGAACGGCTATCTACTCCAGTATTCTTGCCTGAAGAATTCCATGGACAGAGCAGCCTGGCAGCCTGTGGGGTCACAGACAGATACGACTGTGCAACTTACATTTTAACTTTTTGTGGGGCACCTGTAAAGATTTTAATGGATTCTTTGCTCCTAAACCCCTAAATTCTTTTCCTCTCAATAGACTTGAAATCATTCAAAGATGTGAAGTTAATTAAGATGATGTTGTCTCTTTAACAGTATCCACCCCTAAAACATTTATAGTATGTCAACACTGTGCTAGAAGTTGGAGACTCTCCAGGAACTCATACTTATATAGAAGGTACTATACAAATGATGTGAAAGCACAGGATTCCAGAGACCAGATTTGGCTAAGTTTAAGCCTCCACCTTGGGGACAAGATCTTTGAGATGACTCTGAAACTGCATTTCAGCATGAAAAAACAATAAACTCATTTTTAGTGACTATGTTTTCCAGTTTTACGCTGGTGGGCATAAATGAAGTGGAAAATAAATTCAACTTTTATAAAAGGAAACTGCTTCCTATTATCAAAACTCATTGATACCTCCTGGTTGTCATGTCTACTGTATGGCCTCATGACCTCCATGCTTGCTCCTTTGATAGTAACTGGTTGTATACATCATGTAATTTCATTAGTCCATTTCTTTACCAAATCATATTTCTGCTTCCTTTTAACCCAATAACTGAATATAGAAAATTATTATAAAAATTACCTAAAGTAATAGAAAACTTGATACATGAGCACATTTATGGCAGTTCAATTCATGATATAAAAATTAAAAATGTAAATCCCTGATAATTACATATGATGATACAGTCACACAATGGAATATGTAGCCATTATTTACATTTTAAATTTTATGAAAAAAGTTTATATGAAACTAAGACACCAATAAAAATATAAAAGATACAGAAAAATATGAAGAACATTAAGAACCACAATTCAGCCTGTCACTAATAACATTTTTGTATATTTCCAATATTTTCTCCATGAAAATATATATTTATAATAAATAGAATCTTATCCTATATAGAGTTCTATATATATCTTGTACTTTTTCTCTTAATACCATAAGTATATTCTTATCCTTATAACATTCTTGGAAAATGTAAGTTTTAATGACTGCATAATATTACATCATGTAGATGCATCATAATTTTACCTTTTGCCCTATTTTGGGGAGGAGGACAGCATAAAAATATTTTTGTAAATATCTTGAACATTTATCTGTGTATGTGTTCTAATGTAGTTCAGAATGCTTGGTCCAGACCCACCACTTTCTGGAGAAACCTAATTGAACATCAGTGCTAATCACAATTATATACCTTATCAGTTCATCCCAGGGCATGTTTGAAAACACCAGAGTTAACATCTGAACAAAGCTAGCCAAACCAAAGGCTTACCTACTAGCCTATGGTTTGGCCCAGACGAAAAGACTTGTCAGGAGGTAGTAATTATAAGCTGAGTCAATCATCTCCCTGCCACTCAGAAATCTGGAGCCCCAGAAAGAAGTTACAAGTTAGTGGTGGACAATAAAATTGAAAAAAAAAAATATATATATATATATATATTCAAGGGTGTGGTGCGATTATAAGCATGCACAAAGTGAATAAACAGGAAGTCAGTCTGTAGAGGAGTGGATAACCAAAGAGAAACAAAAATAAGTTCTTGAAATAGTAGCCTCATTGTCTAATGGCTTTCTGGAGCAAGTTTTCACATTTAAGCTTCTGTCCCTGTGGGTTTTGTTGTTTTGGTGAGATTCTGAAACATAAGGTTATATAACACTTTTTGTATGAAATAAGTAGAGCTTTGCTCTTTGCAGATACAATTTCCCTAATAGTGGATAACTCCATTTCCATAGAATATAGGCCTAGATATGAAATCACTGTAGGAGAATGAGTAATAACAATTTTAAGGCTTATGATTCACCAAATAGCTTTTCCAAAGTCTATCAATTTACTCTCAACATAAGCAGTATGTATCAGTCATTCTGTACTCACTGAAAATAGCTTTTATAACTTTTGTTAATTTAAAAAATGTTATTTCATTGCTTTAAGGGGCTTCCCAGATGGTACTAATTGTAAAGAATCTGCCTGCCCAATGCAGGAGACAAAAAGAGACATGGGTTTGATCTCTGGGTTGGGAAGATCTCCTGGAAAAGGAAATGCCAACCTGCTAATCTTGCCTGGAAAATTCCATGGACAGAACAGCCTGGTGGGCTATAGTCCATGGGGTTGCAAAACGTTGGAGATGACTGAGTGCACATACACATTGCTTTAATCTGTTGGTGTCCTGTGCCATTTTTTAAGCTAGCTGTACATCTCTTATATTAATTTTATAAATTAAGCTTATAACTACCATAATCATAGCAAATATTTTCCCTGTTGTTTTTAACTCCTGTATGTTCTTAACCTATAGTTTAAAATTTGTTAATGTGGTCAGATTTCTGAGTTCCATTTCATCAAAGTTTAAAAAGTGTGTGTGTTTTCAACGATATAAAACACACTTTAGTGAATTATAAGTATTTTATGTTTAAAGTGGTAGAAGTGAAGTGAAGTCGCTCAGTCGTGTCCGACTCTGGGACCCCATGGACTGTAGCCTACCAGGCTCCTCCCTCCATGGGATTCTCCAGGCAGGAGTACTGGAGTGGGTTGCCGTTTCCTTCTCCAGGGGATCTTCCCAACCCAGGGATCGAACCCAGGTCTCCCGCATTCCAGACAGACGCTAAGTGGTAGAACCCCCTCTAAAAAAAAAAAAAAGAAAGAAAGCAAAATCTTGGTCTAATATTGAATACAAATCAGAAGAAACGGATGGGGTTAACTTGCGATTTGTTTTTGATGAAGTGGACTTCATGAAACCATATATAGTTTCATGGAACACAGTTTGAAAACTTGTGCTTTAATCAATACATATTAGATCAACATCTATATGATGTTGGCCATGAGACAAAAGCCTGATTTTATTTTTCTCCAAAGAGTTAAATAATTTTCTCAGCAACACTCACCAAATAATCCTAATATGTAAAGCATCTAAGCATTGTTATATACACATATGTAATCCATACACTGGTTTGTTTTTTAATTATTTAATAATAACTGAGCATTCTAAACATTTCTTTTAATGTATCATCAAGTTCTCAATATTTTAACTTCAATATATCATTTACTATGTATTTTCTTCTCCAGTGGCTCAGATGGTAAAGAATCTGCCTGCAATGTGGGAGACCTGGGTTCAATCTCTGGGTTGAGATCCCCCTGGAGAATACTCCAGTATTCTTGCCTGGAGAATCCCATGGACAGAGGAGCCTGGCAAGCTATAGTCCATGGGGTTGCAGAGAGTCGGACACGACTGAGCGACCAACACACACACATATCATTTACTATATGTTGGGGAAATCTCATTAATCTTTCTTGTAATTATTTTTGCTCTTCTCTAATATCTATTTTTCTTAAACTTTTTTCAGGAAAAAGAATACTTTTTCAATTTCAAATCTCATTAGGATTTTGATAAGATCTGAAATAAATCTGTACATTAACATTCCAAGAAAATTATGACTTCTCTATTTAAGTCCCCTTTTATTTTCAATTAAATGTTTTTCCATTATTTTCACTCTACATTTTTGGTATTTGTTCCTTTTAAAGAAAGTATTACAAGGGCTTTCCTTGTGGCTCAGCTGGTAAAGAATCTGCCTGCAGTGTAGGAGACCTGTATTCGATCCCTGAGTCGGGAAGATCCCCTGGAGAAGGGAAAGGCCACCCATTCCAGTAGTCTGGCCTGGAGAATCCCATGGACTGTATAATCCATGGGGTCGAAAGAGTCAGACATGACGGAACAACTTTCACTTAGTATTACAAACTCTATTTTGCACTCATAGTATTTTTCTGATTAATATTTAGGAAAGTTATTGGTTTTTATATTTTTACCCACCTTAATGGGTTTATAATTAGTTCATTTAAATTGACTTTTAAAACATTGTAGACATGCCTTTATGTTTGCCTAATAAACATTTGCCTGTTCTCTTAAGATTAATCAATCAATACTGAGAAGTTGAAAATTGGTCAATTAACCAGTGTCACTTTGCTATAGTATTTTAAACACATATAAGTAAAATTTTAATTCAATCAAGGGTTTTCAAAACTTCTTAAAGGGAGATTTAAGCTATTTTGAGAAATCTGATTTGCTCTCACCTAGATATGTATTCTCTAATTTTTTAATTCATATTGTTTTTGTTTTCTGCCTTTTGCTTTAGGGACTGAATATTCTTTGTTTTTATCTTCCTGTTTTGAAACGTATGTACTTTCTTTAGTTCTTTTAATTGTAATTTCGAACTCTGTAAAAAAAAATTTTTAGGCCTTTATTTCTAGAATTGTTAAATTCAAGAAAATGTAATGAATCCATGCTATTCAAGACCATAAATGTAGCATACTTTCTTTTGCTATTCTTCCCTCATCTTGTTGGCAAATTAAGCAGATAAAAACACAGGGTTCTGTTATGTTTGAATTTCATATAAGCAAATACTTTCTTAGTATAAGTTCCATGCAATATTTGGGACATACTTATAAAAATGATCATTGTATATCTGAAAAATCAGATATATGATGAAAATTCAGAAAAACCTGATTGAAGGCAGGAGGAGATGAGAGGGTAACAGGCAGGAAGGCCAGGGGTCTCCAAACAGAGGAAATAGCCTGCAAGTGTCAGACATTTTATCTCTCTTAAGCGGCAGGAGGAAACAAACTAGGGATACTTTTTCCTTCTCTATACAAATTTAAAAGGAGGTTTCTCTTAAAATTCTGTGTTGCTATAATGACACCTAGTTTCACTTAAAGTTAACCATTGCCTTTTTCTTATGGAAATGTTTATCTTAAGCTATGTACTGTGCATTTACCCCAAACTCTGTCTTCAAGTCAGTTCCGCCTTTTGTGCCCAGAACCTACTTGATAAACCAATGTTATACTCCGATATTGTTCCCCTAATCTATGTAAATGAAACTATTTGTATGGTGATCTGCCCTTCTTCAAGATTCAAGTTAATCATTTTATGGCTCAAGATAAACCATTTGCAGCCAAGGTTATCCCAAAATACATCTTATGGGTGAGGGGCCTGGTGCCATTCTAAGTTTTGAGACATTCCTTTCTTTCATTAACAAACTGCTGGTGACTATATAACATCCAGCTAAAGACTAGCAGGGGGTACTCTTTCTACCCCCTTCTGATGCCTATGTCAGAAGCTTTCTCTGTCTCCTTTATACTTTAATAAAACTTTGTTACACAAAAGCTCTGAGCGATCCAGCCTCGTCTCTGGCCCCGGATTGAATTCTTCTCCTCCGGGGGCCAAGTATCCCGGTGTCATGGTTCAACAACAACCTTTCAGAGATGGGGACGACAGAGGATGAGATGATTGGATGACATCACCTACTGTATGGATGTGAGTTTGAGCAAGCTCCGGGAGTTGGTGTTGGACAGGGAAGCCTGGTGTGCTGCAGTCCATGGGGTCAGAGTCAGATACGACTGAGCGACTGAACTGAATTGAACTGATCTGAAAAATCAGACCTAATTGGGTGTCCTAGATTCCTTTATCTGATAATCCTACTATCCCATCCAGTCTTTCAGCATATAATGTTCTTATACTCAGCATTTCCATATTAAATACCTTCTTGCACAACTATTTTAACATTTTTCAAGTTTTGTAAACAAATTAACAATTCAGAATTAATTGCATGTTTAACTAATTTTAGCGTTTGTTACCGTCCTTTTACATTTTGACTTCCACATTCTTGACATCTGTTTACGAAAGGTACATATATGTTTTCTGGGTTTTGTTTTTGTTGTTTTTGTTTATCTGTTACCTATAGACATAAAGACAATTTAGTTGATAAAAATATAGGTGACAACAGATTTTTGAGTCTCACAATTCTGAAGGTGTTATCACACTGTCTCTTAACATTTACTATTGCAGAGTTCTGTATCCATTCTCCCTCTTAGGTTTTGTAGATAACCAGAATTTTTCCATACCTCCTAGGGTCTAAACAAATGCATAAATATAGAAAACTGGGCAGGGGAATGGGTGGGAGTGTGTTATGGTAACTTCAGAGTGTAGCAAGAAAAGGATGGTTCTTGAGTTTTCTGGTTGACAGAAATAAATTATCTAAGATATCCTGTCTTGGATAAAGGGAAATACAGTGTTTTCTGATCTTTTCTCATAAGCAATTGAAATTTACTGACCCTTTAGTTAATTCTTCCATATCTGAGTTGTCTGCCAGTTTGAGTTACAGGTTTTGCATGTTTTCTTTTTTCTGTAGCTTCTAAGGGACTTTACAGTTGAGTCAAGATTCTTGCTGTTCATTGAGAGCTAGCCAATTTCAGTTCAAACCAAAATACAAGCAAATGTTTTGAAGTCAGTGAAAACACAAAGTTGAACATATAGTATGATTTCATGCACATGAAAATGCACAGAAAAAAGAGTTAGAATGAAACAAGATGAGCCGTTTTCTTCTTGACTCATTTACATATTTTATAATGACTATGCATATGGGGTTTCCCTGGTGACTAAGAAGGTAAAGAATTCAAATTCGCCTGCAATGCAGGAGACCTGGGTTCAATCCTTGGGTCTGGAAGATCCCATGGAGAAGGGAATGGCTACCCACTCTAGTATTCTTGACAGGAGAATTCGATGCACAGTGGAGCCTGGCAGGCTACAGTCCATGGGGTTGCAAAGAGTCAGACTCAACTGAGCAACTGACACACACTACTATACCTAATATATATGAAAGAAAAAGAAAATACTTTAAAATACTGTCCTACGCATCTCTTCTTAAAGCAGATGGTTCTTAGTAGGAATTAGAGGAAATTTTAAATGGTGCTTGGGATTACTTGGGTTATTTATAGCACTTTTTTCCAGCAGCATGTACTAGGCTTAAAGTGAAGCTTTGATTAAAGCCATTAGAACAAAATGAACGGAATTACGTTTCTCTTCTGCAGTTATTGTAAAGATGTGAATTCTGATTGAATCCCTTGTAATACTCATGGCATTTATAAGTTTTCTCTCCTGTGTGGACTCTCTGATGAATTCGAAGAGCTGAGCTGTGGCTGAAACCCTTACCACACTCAGCACAATGATAAGGCTTCTCTCCTGTGTGGATCCTCTGGTGAATATGAAGATTTGAGCTGTGACTAAAGCCCCTTCCACAGTCATCACATTTATAGGGTTTTTCTCCTGTATGGACTCTCTGATGAATGAGAAGATGTGAACGCTGACTGAAACCTTTACCACACTGTTCACACTTATAGGGTTTCTCTCCAGTATGCACTCTTTGATGAGTGTGAAGTTTTGAACTCTTGCTGAAGCCCTTCCCACATTCATGACAAATATAGGGTTTCTCCCCAGTATGGACCCTCTGATGAATGCGAAGATCTGAGCTGTGACTAAAGTCCTTCCCACAGCTGTCACATTTGTATGGCTTCTCTCCTGTATGCACTCTCTGATGGATTTGAAGATTTGAGCGCTGGGTAAAGCCCTTACCACAGTCACCACATTTATAGGACTTTTCTCCTGTGTGGACTAACTGATGAATTCGAAGATTTGAGCTCTGACTGAAGCCTTTACCACACTCATCACACTTATATGGTTTCTCTCCGGTGTGGACTCTCTGATGAACGTGAAGTACTGAACTCCGACTAAAACTCTTACCACACTGATCACACTTAAAAGGCTTCTCTCCTATGTGAAGTCTCTGGTGAATGCGAAGCAATGAATTTCTACCGAGGTCCTTATCACACTGCAATTTATAGAGTTTCTCTTCTAGGTGGACTCTTTGATGATGGTGAAGCCTGGGGATGTGACTGAAGCTGTTACTACACAGGTTACATATATAAGGTACCTCCCTGGGTGGGCTCTCTGATGAAAGTGAACACCAAAGCTCTGACTAAGGTTACTGGCAACTTCCTCACATCTGTACAGCTGCTTACCTGTGTGGATTCTTGGATGTCTGTATAGGTCTGATCTCTGAGGGAAGCATGTGGGGCTGATGGAGCATGGATACAACTTTTCTCCAAGTTGATTTCTCTTGTGGAGAACACACTGTGAGTTCCAGTAATAAATTTCTTTACATTTTTATATGCACAGTATTTCTCTTCCATAGAGCCTTTCAGCAGGTAATTTTGGCGTATCTCCCCAATGTACTCTGGAAAGGCTTCCTGTCCTGGGATGGAAGGCTGATGTATGAGCTTCTGTTCTTTTTCCAGAGAGAGATTTTTCCTGGATATGCCAACATGGTATCTGAGTCCTTGAAAACCACATGAATCACTCACATAGATTTTTCTACCATCGTCTTCAGAGTGTTTCCTTTCTAAGGACTGACAAGGTATACACTTGGTATATTTTAAGTTCCTGGGACTTTTGCTTTCAAAAGTCAGTTCATAGCTCCCATACCCTGCTACTTGTGTGGGGAGTGTTGACCATTCTTGATAGTGAGAAAGGTGTTGCTGCTTTAGGTCTTTGGAATCTATACCTTGAACCATTTCCACATAGTTTTTATTCTCATATATTGGAGTGCTGGCAGTCTTCCAGCCTTGCCAGCAGGAAAGATTTTCATGGTCTAAATAGCTGAATTCTTTCTGGGGTTTGCAGCTCTCTTTCCAATTTCCTAAAATATAAGCAGATGAGAGCTATGTTTAAAAACTTCCAAGTATCTCAGTCAACAAGCTCCAGAATTACAGGAATATATGTATGGGCACAAGTGAGAAAGAAGGGTTATGATTTAGGCTGCTCCATATTGGGTGTGAAATTCATTTGTTTATTCATTCATAGATGTATTCATTTCACTCATTCATTCAATAAACATAACTTGAGCATCTACTACTTACCAAGTACTATTAGAAATAAAAAGAAAGTGATTGGCTGCATGGAAATCATCTTAAAGACTGAGATTTAATTAGACTACTCTATTTGGGAAATTATTATAGGAAATAAAGTATCTGTTTCTCTTTTTTCTAAAATACTGTAGTAGATTGTGTAAAAAAATTCTCTGCTTATTTACATTTTTGAGTGTTTCTCTTACACACTGACTCTCTAATTTGCTTTGGCCACTGGGACAAAAGTGAGACAAACAGAAATCTGAAAAGTACTTGTATTTTGGGGTTGGTCTCTTTTGCTGGTTTTGATAATCCTGTGATCACAAAATAAGCCTGGGCTGGCCTCCTTGAAGAGAGACATATGGTCAACACATGGGCATTATAACATTGATACTGACCAACTGCCAGACATGAGACATCTGAATAAGGCTATTCAGCTTTATTTTAGACCATCTAGCCCCAAACAAGTCACTCCTGATAGAAGATCCATGTAATCAATTGGAATCATGAAACATAACAAAGTTTTAAGTTACTAAGTTTAGGGTAGTTTGTTATATAGCAAAAGCTAACTTATACAAATAGAACATGAAGAGAGAACAAACTTAGGACTGCACAAAATTATAGGTGGAAATCCGTGTTTTATGTGTAATCCAGAAAATATTCACAAATAATAATAATCACAGACACCTATTAATTACATAGCCAAAATGTTTTGGAAGATACCTTGTTTTCTTTATCTATTATTTTTCATGTGATTTAAGACCCATTTTTGAGAATCTCTTTTACCTCAATACAGCAATCAGATAAAGAACCAAAATACTAAAAACAGGTCCCAGAAAAAAACTAACCTTATTCCCTAAGAGTTGGGATAACTTTACCTACTAACATGACATTTGTGTAATTCTCCCACATGACCTCTCTGTAGAGCTTTTTCTGAGAAGAATCCAAGAATTTCCACTCCTCCCAAGTAAAAATAACAGTCACATCTTCAAATGTTACTGCCATCTGGTTGAAGATTAGCTTTCCAGGAGGAAGCAATCTAAATAAGAAGATGGACAATGAAAAAACATTCAGCATGTAACATAAGTGGTAAACCAAAAAGAAATAACTCTAATAATGAAGAAAGACAAGAAAAGTAAGAAGAGACATAACCTAGGTCAAGTGGATAAATAATATATATAATCACTGAATACCATCACCATCCTAAGAAACATTTATATACCATTTGTCTGCTAACCACTGGGCCAGGTAAGTACTTCACATATATCTCAAGTGATCCTTATAGTAATCCTTTGTTACAGATACTATTATTATCCCCATTTACACATTAGTAAATAATGGTTGAAAAAGATTAATTCCCAAAATCATGAACCTAGAGGTATTGCAGCTAGGATCCAGGTCTACACACTTTGAAAAAGCACTGTTTGCCAACTGTAACAATATCACTTCATGTTGCTTGTATTATTGCTTCATGATTGGTCATTTTAGACATTATCTATTTACTTCCTACCTCTACTTTTCCTCCTCAGTGGCGACCCACTCCAGTATTCTTGCCTGGAAAATCCCATGGACTGAGGAGCCTGATAGGCTGCAGTCCATGGGGTCACTAAGAGTTGGACATGACTGAGCGACTTCACTTTCAGTCTTCACTTTCATGCATTGGAGAAGGACATGGCAACCCACTCCAGTGTTCTTGCCTGGAAAATCCCAGGGATGGAGGAGCCTGGTGGGCTGCTGTCTATGGGGTCGCACAGAGTCGGACATGACTGAAGTGACTTAGCAGCAGCAGCAGCATAGCATTATTGCTAATTTTCTGGTTAAATCAATAAGCAGTACTTGTATAATTTTGAATATAATTATACGCTTTTGGGGGAGGATTACCTGTTTAATTTTTACTTGATAAATTTACTGTCCTCAAATTCTTGATTTATTTAAAAGGCTTTATATAATCTGTTTTATCAGGTGTCTCATTCCCTTGCCCACCCCTTTTATTCTGGAAAGTCTATCTTACTGCTCCAGTCAGGGCCTGCTACTCTTTAGTGCTCCATTTTCAAAATCACATGACTCTTCCTCTTGTGTGCTTTACTCCATTAGTCGGAGGGCACATAACAACATGAGTTCAATCAAGCCTGTGAACATTACACTTTTTAGCCACTGAAAAAAGCAAAGGTGAGAAACAGGTGAGGTTTTCTTTAAGGAGACTCTCCAAACATAGTTACTAGGAAAGATTCCCAAGAATTATTTGAATCACTGTATACCTGAAGTCTTTCTGTCCCTCACAAGTGGCTGAGTGTAGAGTGATTCTAGAGTGAAAATATTTTTCCTTAAAACTGTTTCACTGTTTTATAAGGTTTTCGTGTTGCAAAGACTAATTAAAAAATAATAATAGTAAACTGTAATTCCTTTGTAGGCAACTTTTTCTTTCCTCTCTGTAAATATTTTAGGGTGGTCTTTAATGGCTGGCCTTCTGCCCCAAATGGTGTATGGATTTGAGCTTCTCCAAAGTTCACGGGCTCATCAGTTCCTTTCTTGTCTGTTTTACTCTGCTGTACTCTGGGATATAACATCTTTAGCCCTAAATGGCTCTTATCACTATTCCTACTGTTGCCATCCAGGTTTTTGTTGAAATTTCTCATTTGCTGATGGCTCTTCAGTTTCATCATTGTAAGTTCATTAATTTCTTGGTTTTTATTATTATGCAGTTTTAGAAAGTTGAAGGGATAAATGCATGTATTCTGTCTAAAAAGAATTATTTTAGTAGAACAGATCATAAGTTGGTTGTGTAACAAATTCATTTTATTTCTTTGATGACATATTCTTAATTGTAAATTTCAATTTAAAATGTTCAATAAATATTAAGAATAAAAGAAATAGATACTTTTAAGGAGATTACAATAAAATGAAAAAAAACTAAACTATCATCATCATAAAATTATAATCATAGCAGCAGCTAAATATTATCTAGCACTTAGGCGTAGTTATGTGAAATAGGCTACATTATCTCATTTATCATCACAACTATCCAGTAAGGTATTATTATCAACACTAAAAGAGGAATCTAAAATTTAGCAAGATTAACTATTACAAGGTCCTGTAGTTACAAAGTAGTGGTTTTTTTTTAACACAGGCGTACTGCTGCTTTACCTCCTAAGCAAAAGTGAGAGAAGTTAAAAACAACTTGTGAAGGGTGGTAAATCAAGATTTCCCCACATAGCCATATGATGTTAATATAGAAGGAGAAAAGGAAGATACACTGAAATATTCAAGGATTCAAAATATACCACCCAGGTACCATTTTCCAAATAAACTAAAAACCCATGAAAAGTGAAACATTAATCACAAATATGAATTCAAGAATGAGAAAATACAGTGCTATTTATTTTTAAATGTTTATAAATGCTAAAAATTTTAAAGACACTAAGTCTACTTAACACATACAAATTGGAATTCTCAGAAACTGACAAACTGGTGTCAGTATGAAAAAGAAATGAACTCACTGGTCCTTCACTGTTTATAAAGTACAGTATATAAAACTCAGTCTGTTGTTACGGGTTTTGATTGTCATTTTAAGAAAGATTTAAGAATTTATTTTTAAAATATACTAGAGATTAAGAACCTAGTATCTTTTATTGAAAGTAAGTTCATAAAAACTTTAATGATGCTAAAATAATATAAGTAAAAATTAAGTCTACCCTCCACAAATAACTTATGAAATAACCACTATTATTTTCATTGTGTCCTTTCTGACCTTATTTTCATACATACCCCACTGTTTTTTCATAACAAAGACATCATAATTCTGCAGTTTGCTTTTTCAAGTAATGTATAGTGTACAACTTCCCATTTCAGTACATATAGGCCTGTGTTATTTTTGGTGATTTTTGAGTATGTCCAAAATTATTTGATTTTGTCCAAAAATTATTTGATACGCTTCCCTTCCAAAGGTGGAGCCTAGTTCCCCACTTCCTTGAATGTGGCCTGGTCTTAGGGACTTAGTTCTGATGAATGGAAGAAAATGCAGAAGAGGAAGCCATGGTGTGCAACGTTTAAGACTAGCCGATAAAAGGCACTACATCTTTCTCCTTGTGCTTCCCTGATAGCTCAGTTGGTAAAGAATCCGCTTGCAACGCAGGAGACCCCGCTTCGATTCCTGGATCAGGAAGATTCCCTGGAGAAGAGAAAGGCTACCCACTCCAGTATTCTGGCCTGGAGAATTCCATGGACTGTATAGTTCATGGGGTCGCAGAGTTGGACACGACTGAGCGACTTTAACTTTTTTTCCTCCTTGCTTTTTTCTTGGATCAGGTACTCTGGGAGAAGCTACCTAAAATACCATGAGAAGACTTAGGCAGCCCTGTGGAGAGGCCTATGTGGTGAGGAACTGAGGCCTTCTGTCCTCAGTGAGAAATGAGCTATCTGCCAACAGCCATGTGAGAACCATCTTAGAAGTGGATCCTCCAGCCCCAGTGAGGACAAGATAGCTGGATGGCATCACCGACTCGCTGGACGTTAGTTTGAGTGAACTCCGGGAGTTGGTGATGGACAGGGAGGCCTGGCGTGCTGCAATTCATAGGGTTGCAAAGAGTCGGACACGACTGAGCGACTGAACTAAACTGATCGTGTTTTTTAAGTCTCTCTTGTTCTGTAAGTCACCTCCTACCTTTTAAAAAAAATTCATCGCACCATTGATTTGTTAAAGAAACCCAGACATTTATCCTGTAAAACAGTGGTTTTCAAACTTCATTAAGCATCAGAATCACCAGGAGAACTTGCTAAAACACAGTTTCCTGGACATCATCCCCCAAAGATTCTGATTTATTAGGTCCTAGATAGGAATCAAGATTCATTTGTAATAATATTCCCATGTGATGACAATGCTGCTGTTCCAGGGACCACACTTTAAATAGCACTTCTACAGAACATCCACATCAATAATTTGGCTAATTGTTTCCTTGTGGTGTTTTAACTTGTTCTTTATTCCATTCCTGGCACCTGGTCCTTTTATTCCAGAAGCCTGTGAAGACTAAAGTTCTTCTTTTTTTTTTTTCTGGAAAGAATACCTGTTATACACTTCCTGTTACAATACTTGAGGGCTGCTAAATTTACTAAGTAGTGGGTTCAGGTGCTTTCAAGTTCCGACCTCCCATTTTAATGTTTCCCATAAATCTTACACTTAAAGTTTTGGAAGTAAATGATGATCATTTCTTAGATATGTTATGTCATTAAACATTATAAATTGGTTTCCTAATTCTACTATCCCTTGTACACATGCAAGCCATAATTGTTCTAAAGAAATCCCCATCACAAATTTTCTGGTTACCCTGAAATGTAGTCCAATCCAAAAAATCAGGATAAATATTTATTTCCCAAACTACCCCCTTTAAGAAAATTAATTTGCAGAGTAATTAGATGGTAGATTGGGACAAAGTAACCACCAAATGTGACTAGTATGATTTGAATTATTTTGCTTTTAAGCATTTTTATGAATTCATTGATTTTTACATATTTGATGTGTTTCAATCAAATTGCAGTCATTTTAGTTTTAGATATTCAAACCTCCCTTATCTTAGGCTAGTGGGAATTCTTTCAGGTTGGCCTCAAGTTCTTGTGACATGACCATTTTTAGTGTTTGAAAACATCCTTACTTTCTTGCATAAGTGTCTTAGATTCAGTTTTGTTGTTTTTCCGGTACCAACCAAGATTCATCATTTCTCCAAAATGTTTGAAAACCTCAGTTTTTTTTTTTTCTATGTAAATGAACCTCCCTCACAATATGTAAACTTGATAGCCCTCTTGTCTTCCCATCCATAAACATAGTTATCTCTCCAATAATTAAAATTTTCTTTAAAGGTCCTTTTCAAGAAGATGTTAAAATTATCCTCTAAGTATTTGAAATTTTGATTCCTTATAATTTTTTCAGGTTTTGCTATATATAATTTGAAACACATTCTTAGCTACACATTTTGTTCATGATTAATACATCTAACTTTTTTCATGGCATTACTTTAGGGAGGTCTCCAGTAAATAGCACAGAGCAAGATCGTGTTTTTCATCAACTCTCTCTGACTCAGTATTTTATAGGTAAGTTTCATCCGTGTTCATTTATTGTGATTACTAATATATTTGGACTTATTCTAAAATCTTACTTATTATTTTTAAAAATTCTTCCATCCATTCCTGTCTTTAGTTTTTATTTTTCATTTCCTCCCATTTTGTCCTCTATGATTTTGATTCCATACATATATTAATAATTTATATTCTTTAAGAGTCACCCTAAATATGCTTTAAACATATACACTTACCTATTTTTCTAATAAGTCATTTAAGAAAAGAGACAAATCCAGGAAAGGCTGCACGAGATATAATAAGGAAAGATGATCAAATGCCTTGGTAAAGTTTATTGTTATCATAAAACAAGTAAAAACAATAAAATAAAATCTAAGAACAAAAAGGAAAAAGAGAGCACATCTACACCTACCCTACAGTTCTTGACAATATGAGCACTGATGCGTGGGAGGTAAGAGAAAAGGGACGTGGTGGTGGGGGGTTAATCACTCAGTCGTGTCCGACTCTTTGCGAACCATGGACTGTAGCCTGCCAGGCTCCTCTGTCCATGGGATTCTCCAGGCAAAGACACTGGAGTGGGCTGCCATTTCCTTCTCCAAAAGGACATGAGAGTGTGCCAAAGTACTTGTCTGTTTAGAAAAATGACTTAGATATAAGTTTAAGAAGTCAATAGGAGTAAATAAAAGTCCACATGGGTTTTAAGAGCAATTACCAGAACCATAGTAGAATCTATAAAAATAAAGCAAGAACAGAAGACAACCTGTTCCAAAGGAAAACAGAAAGGAGAAAAGGCATATGATAGCAAAAAGAATAGTATAGCTCAATCTCACAGATTAAAAGATAGATTTGTAGGTTAAAAAAAATAAAATTCAATATGTTGTTTAGAAGAGATACACTAAAAAGAAAAAATATGAGAATAAAAGGACAGAAAAACATATTCCACACAAATATGAACCAAAAGAAAGTTGTAATAACAAATTTAATTTCAGCTGAGATAAAATTTATAGCAAAAAATTTGTAACTGTGTATGGTAATAGATGTTAACTAGACACTGTGATCATTCTACAACATATACAAATGTCGAATCATTATGTTGTGTACCTGAAACTAATATAATGTTATACGTAAACTATATCAATTCTGAAGGAGATCAACCCTGGGATTTCTTTGGAAGGAATGATGCTGAAGCTGAAGCTCCAGTACTTTGGCCACCTCATGCGAAGAGTTGACTCATTGGAAAAGACTCTGATGCTGGGAGGGATTGGGGGCAAGAGAAGAAGGGGGACAACCGAGGATGATATGGCTAGATGGCATCACGGACTCGATGGACGTGAGTCTGAGTGAACTCTGAGAGATGGTGATGAACGGGGAGGCCTGGCGTGCTGCGATTCATGGAGTCGCCAAGAGTCAGACATGACTGAGCGACTAAACTGAACTGAACTGAACCATAAGGAACAAGAATATAGGTTTTTATATATTGGTAACCCTGGTAAAGGGAATAGCTACCCACTCCAGTATTCTGGCCTTGAGAATTCCATGGACTGTATAGTCCATGGGGTCACAAAGAGTCAAATATAACTGAGTGATTTTCACTTTCAAATAAATAGTAAAAAAAAATATCCAAAATAGTTAAATTGCATCCACAAATAAAATTTCAAAATGTATGAAGTAATAGTTATCATAAGTTCAAGGAGATATGTACATCTTTGATGGTAATTATGGATTATTAATAAACTCCTCTCAGAAAATGATAGATCAAGCAAAACCAAAGAACTCAACAATATAAAGACTAGACAGTACAATTAATATACTAGTTATTTTATCTGTGTTGAACTCTTTACTTCTGAAACACTAAAAACACATTTTCATGCACCTTCAATACTGTTAAAAAGATTGGCCATGTAGTGGTCCATTAAAGAAATCTAAATAAACTCTAAAGGATTAATATAATGCAAAATACATTATTTACATAGAATGTAATAAAATTATGAACTATTAACAATAAAAAACCAAGTAATATATTAAATAGCCCTTAAACTTAAAAGGAAAATATAATGATAAGAAAAAATTGAATTGAATAATAATAATTACATATCAAACCTTTCAAGATCCATATAAGGAATACTTAAAGGAATACTTAAAGGAAATAAGAATGGCTACATATAATCAACCTAAGCATTCAACTCAGAAACTTAGAAAACAGAAACCCTCCTGCTTTAAAAATATAAGCAAACTTCAGAAATGGAGAATAAAGCTGAGAGTCAAAGGTGCAATAAACAGATGATGAGAAAATGCATAAAGTCAAAAGATACTCTTAAAAATTTAAGAAGTCAATTCTCTATGTCTGTTTCTCCACTGCTGCCTTGCTTTGTTATGGACATGGGGAGAGGGTGAAATATATGGAGAGAGTAACATGGAAACTTACATTACCATATGTAAAATAGATAACCAAAGGGAATTTGCTGTATGGTTCAGGAAGCTCAAACAGGGGTTCTGTGTCAACCTAGAGGGGTGGGATGGGGAGGGAGATGGGGGAGGCGCAAAAGGTAGTACTAAGTATACCTATGGCTGATTCATGCTGAGGTTTGACAGAAAATAACAAAATTCTGTAAAGCAATTATCCTTCAATTAAAAAAATAAATTTTAAAAATTTAAGAAGTCAGATCTCTGCAAGTCTGATTTTCTTTAAAAGATGATTACAAATAAAATATAAGACAAAATGAGTAAATAACCACAGGTATAAGTTTTTAAAATAAGGCAAAGGCATTATGAACTGTCTGCAAATATACTTAAACATCTATATAAAAGGACAAATTCCTAGTAAAGTACACAATGCCAATATAAAATGCCAAAATAGATTTTAAGAGTAATAGGCTTCCCTGGTGGCTCAGAGGTTAAAGCATCTGCCTGGAATGCTGGAGACCTGGGTTTGATCCCTGGGTCAGGAAGATCCACTGGAGAAGGAAATGGCAACCCACTCCAGTACTCTTGCCTGGAGAATCCCATGGAGGGAGGAGCCTGGTAGGCTACAGCCCATGGGGTCCCAAAGAGTTGGACACGACTGAGCAGTTTCACTTTCTTCCACTTTTACTTTCAAGTATTAAGGAAACTGAAATGGCAGCCAGGGTTCTTTCTCTCTTCCTGAAAATCACAGGCCCTTTTATAGTTGAGTTCTAGCAAATGTTTACATAAACATTTGATTAAATGTTTAATTACTATTACAATCAAATTATTTTAGAAAATAGTAAAAATTATTGACTCATTATATGGCCAGTATAATCTTGATTACAAGACCTGATAAGAACAATACAAAAAATAAAACTATAGGCCCATTTTTAAGTTTGATAAATATGTAGAAAGTCCTAAAATAGATATTAACTAACTTAATTCAGAAATATATGAAAACTGTGCATCATGATAAAGCATAATTTATAACAGGAATGGAGAACAGTTCAACATGAAAAATTAACATAATTCACTCTTATAGTAATAGACTACAGAAGAAAACCATGATTATCTCAACTGATGCAGAAAAATTGTGTACTAAAGATACAATTTTTACCACCTATATAAGTCCTAAACTTTTAGCTAACTAGAAATAAAAAGAAACTACCTACATTCATAAAGATTATATACTAAGAATCCACATCAAACAATAAGCTTAATAGAGAAATTTTACATGTATTCCTTTTATGATGGTATAAGATAAGGATATACACCATCATCACTGCTTTCAAAATAGTACTAAGAGTTCTGACAAATACTAGAAGAAAAGAAAAAGAGATAAGGATTAGAAGAAAAAAACATAAAATGTCATTATCTGCATATGTGATCATCATTTACCTAGGAAAACAAAAGTATATAGATAAACCATAAATTAATGAGCAAGCTCAGCAGAATTACCAGACAAGATAAAGCAAAAGCATTATGATAGCAGCAATCAATTACCAGAAAATAAGATCATTCACAACAGCAAAAAAACTTTAAAAAAGCTATCTTATAAAAGTTTTATCTTTAACGACAACTTTCAGATTCCAATGAAGTAGTAAAAAGATTATCTGAATAAAAGAAGAAGCATGCCTACATATTCTTGGATGTGATGACTCAAATTCATATACCTCCAGTCAAATTTCTAGCTAAATTTTTTGAGGAATATACTTTTCCCCCTAAAATGTATAGGGAGGGAAAATAAGTCCATAAAGACTTAAGTAAACCAAGGAACACTTGTCCTCCCAAGTATCAACATATCAACAGACAGCAGTAAAATCAGAATAGGCCAGTAGAATGGAACTGAGGATTAAGAGAATAAGGAATGTACTTGTTTATATATGAAAACTTATTAACAATAAAGATGGTATTAAAAATCAAATAAGAAAGAATGGATTACTTATATTAGATAGTGGTGAAACTGATTATATGAGAAAAAGTTGGATTCCAACTTGATAGCATATACAGTGAGAACACTAGATGGATTAAACATTTAAATGTTAACATTACGAAGTCAGTAAAAGAAAGTGTTGGAATTGAGAAACATTTACCATTGTTAAATGAATCCAAGGGCCAGTTCTTTGTGAGAAAAATATTAACAAGAAAATATATCAATCCCTGACTAGCTACAAAAAAGAAAAAGGGGTGGGCCCAAACAAAGAAGTTAGAAATTAGATTAGTGAAAAACAATAGATAAAAGTTTAACTGAACATTAGGTGGGGACTTTCCATAATTTTATAGAAAAGAAATCTGAAAATCTGGATGGGAATTTATCTTCTCCTGGAAACCTTTTGATATGGCCCCAAGAAAAGGGAAAAGCCATGAACACATTAGATATTTTGAAACAAATTAGTTATCACAGACATGTGACTTTCACAATAACAACCCAAAAGTTTCCTTAAATGAATTCTTTCAAATTTTCAGAGAGCACATTATTTGATTCTATTAAATTATTCCAAGGCATATAAAAATTTATCAAAATTTTAAACTCAAGAAAAGAGATGGAAAAAGTCAGAAGACTATAGATTTATATTATTAATGAATACTGACAAGCTTCAGAAGTAAATAAAGTAAAATATAAGGTCAATAAAATTCAACACCTGTATTTATAATCTACTGCCACATAACTAGTTACTTCAAAATTGAGTGGCTTAAAACAGTGATTATTATCTTTCATGGTTTCTCTAGGTCAGATATTCAAGGGCAGCTTGGCTGGGCAGTTCTGACTTGGACCTCATAAGATTCTGTGGAGTTGTCAGCTAGCTCTGCAGTCATCTATAGGCTTGGATTCATTCCCAGGGTGGCTCACGCATGGCTGGCAGGTTGGCTGTCTCAGTTTCTTTCTACTTGGTCCTTTCTTGTGGCCTGAGCTACCTCTTAACATGGTGGCAAGTTTCTTGAGCGAGACGGGCAAGCAAAAGTTGCATCCTTTTAATCACTTAGCATGGGAAGTCACATAGCATCACTTCTGCTGTTGTAGTTTTCTCCATTGAGTTCTCCATTGTTCTTCAGTGTTCTCCAATTGTTCTCCAGTGTTGTTCTCCATTGGCTGAGGCACTCACTCACCCCAGCCAGGTTTGAGAGGAGGGGTCATGGATCCCATCTTTTGGTCAGAAGCGTGAAAGTCACATTGTAGAAAGAGCATGAAGGATAGGATAAATTATAGGTTTGGCCATCTTTGAAAAATGTAATCTGTTACAGTACCAAAGTATATTATAGCATGATGAAATGGTGGCTCATTCCAAAAAAGCAAAGGAAGGTTCATAAGAGAAAATCTATTTGTTATAAGCCATAATCATAATGTCAAATAAGAAAAGCCATATAATTATTTTAATCAATGCCCAAAAGGTATCTCTTAAAATTCAACATTGGTCTTTCATTTAAAGCTACAAACAAAGCAAGTTACCAACAAAGACATGTAAAAACAGTTCAAACCAAAGGTAAAATAATAAAGGCATTCCCATTAAAATTGGAAACAAGGATACTACAAATTCACTATTTTACAGCCATTAATATGAAAGCATTTGCTAGTGCAAGCAGACAAAATTATCTGTAGAGGGTGTGATTGTTTTTTTCTGGGAAGTCCAGGCAAATAGGGAGTTCAACATTCCAGAAATTCCACTACAAGGTTTGTATCCTAAAGAAACTTATATATGAATACCAGAGGATATGTGTAAGAGCATTTAGAGTATGACTGCTGTAGTAGCAAAAACACTGGAAATAATCCAGAAGGCACAATTGATGTTGGATAAATAAGCTGTTTTTTATACTGTGAAATAGTACACAGCAGTGAAAATAAACTACAGTTACATGAATCAATATGGTTGCACTGTAAAAATCTAACTTTATGCTAAAGTAGCCATTCACAAAATATATACAATGATTCCATTTATCTAATGTTAAAAATAGGCAAAACTAAACAAGTCTGTTTAGTGATCCAGACATAGGTAGTTAAAACTACACACACACACAAAAGCTAGGGAGTGCCAAATACAACATTTAAGGTATCAGTTATCTCTCTAGGAGAAGGAAGAGTGAAGTTGTGGGCTTATCAGGGAGCTTTTAAAAGTATTTCCTGGTCTATATGGTGGGTACCCATGCTATCATAGTATTTTAAACTGCACATATATGTTTCCATATATTCTCTGTACTTTTTCTCACACCAAAATAAATACCTGATAGGTTTAAGAGTTAAATTGTAAAAATACTTGAAACCGTAAGAACTAATTGAGGAAAAGTAATTATGTATTATTAGATTTGGGATGAAGAACTTTCAAAGCATAAAACTATACATATAAAAAAGAAATAAGATTCACTTTATGCAAATTTAAGTTATATAAACAAAGTCCTTAAAAGTAAAAGACAAATGTAGAGTAATACTTATAGCATACAACAAATGGTTGCTGCATTTTATATACAAAGTACACCTTTTATCATATGGAAAAAAATTCAATAGGAAAAAAAGTAATGTATGTCCAGTCGTTTTATCAAAGAAGGAATGCAAATGAATAAGAAGTATATGTTTAAAATGATCAATCTTAATAAAGTCTGAAAAGATGCAATTCAAGGCTAAATTTTAAAAATAATATTCAATGCTGGTAAAGGTTCAGCAACACAAGATCTTTCATTACATGGTTGTACCAGTTAGTTTATGCAATATTTCTAAAAAAAACTTAAGTTTTTCAAAAGCCTAAAACATGTTTGTATTCTTTGACTCTGTTATCTTGTTTCCTAGAACATATACTGAGGAAACAGAAATACACTTAATAAGCTATAAGAATATTTATTAGAAGTTGCTTATAATAGCAAAATATTGGGAAATACTTAAGTTTTTCCCAATAAAAGAAAATTTAAATAAAGCATGGTATACACTTGGGATGAAAAATTATATAGCCATTAAAACTCATGCTACCAAAACATACTTGGAAAAATTTCCACTTCATATGTTAAATGAAAAAATGAAACATATAACAGCCATTCACATATTCAACAGCTATTCATTGAGTGCTTACTATATGCCAGGCATTGTTCTAGATACTGGGAACATTCTCTGCCCTCATGGAGCCTATCTATCATGATTCAAACTTTTTTATATATACTAATCTTTCCATGTGCATGTGTGCTAAGTCACTTCAGTCGTGTCTATTTGTGACCCTATGGACTGATCCTGCCAAACTCCTCTGTCCATGGGATTCTCCTGGCAAGAATACTGGAATAGTTTGCCATTTACCCCTCCAGGGGATCATCCTGACTCAGGGATCAAAACTGCAGTTTCTGCAGCTCCTGCATTTCAGGAGGATTCTTTACCACTGAGCCACCAGGGAAACCCTTCATATTCTGCCAGAGACTAAATGATGGTCTTCCTGCTGGAATGATAGCTTCCAATTCATAATAATAATTGAAATTTGAGTACCTGCTCCTGTCTTTTACTTAAAATTGCCACTCATTCCAGCACTGTTTAGCATATGGTAACTTTAGAAATTCTTGTTAACCTCATGTGGTTTATTTGCCCAAGGTTAAAGAAATACATTCTGACAAGACAGTATGAATTATATAGTAGACTTGAATGGTTGGCTGGCTGAATGAGTAAATGTCAAGAAAAGACCCTGGGCAGGAGTCAGGGGCTTGCTGCGTAGGAGGCTTGAAAGCTTCCCAGGCAAAGGAGGAACAAGTTCCATTCAGTCTGGTCCCTCCATCCCTGCAGCCACTTCTACTCCTGCTATCCACAGAGAAGTCAGGGGCATTTTATAAATAAGAGAAGACAGTCCTACTCACCCAGGATCAGACTGTGAGGGAAAGAGTGACCATTCTTTCTTCCTTTGTGCTCCTTTTCTAGGGAAGGGTGGAGTGTTGAGAAGGCTGAGCTGAGAGAGAAGAGAGGGAGGAATGAAAGACTGGCATGACTTGAAATTCCCAAACTCAGTACAATCTCCATGCACTAAGATTTGAATGTGACCCCCAAAACTCCCAGAAAGATGTCAGAAAGAGCCCAAGAACATTTCTGTGCTCTTTCGAAGACCAGAAAGGAGACTTATATGAATTTGCACTCAGGACCTCATTTCTGAACATCTAGAAAAGTACAGTTCTAGCCTGGGCATGAAAACATAGAATTTGATCTCAAAGTTTAGTCACTCAAGGAATACAGATGCTTTCCATGTAATTTAACCTCTCTGAGCATCAAAATTTGCCTAGTTTATTATTAACAAGAAAAATAAAAACAATTGGAATAACAGCACACTTAAAAAGCTTCTTTCTAAAAGTATTTTTTAAATTTTGTTCAGTCAGTTAAGTAGAAAGGTTAATTCCATCACCCTCTCCCGCCACACTTCTTACAACATAAATACTGGATTTACTATTAGATCAGAGTATAGAGTCTCAGCAGAAGATCTCAGATCTAGGGCTTCCACGACGTGATCATAATCCCACCAACCACTTGTAGAACTCTGAAAAGACCAAACTTCTAGACCTCCTAGGACCTCACTTTCCTCACCTGTAAAATGGGGGCATTAGTCTTTGCCACTCTGGTCCTCTCTTGCTGATCACAGGTCCCTGGAGAAAATGATAAACAGTTAAGAGCCCTCTTTCTCTAGAGAAAACTGATTCATGGTGTTCCAGGAGCAGGACAGGTTTGTGCTTCCCCCTTACGCACCAGGGCCACCAGAGTTTGCACATCTGAAGTTCCGGGTTCAGACGTACAAACTGTCCTCGCAGAGCAGGATCCACAGGGCCTCTGCTCCTAACGCGGAGACACAGGCAGCCTCTGTTCCACATCCAGACCTCCGTCTCAGCCCTGAGCACCCCGAGCCGAGGATCCAAGTTGCCTCTGCCTCCTCCCTCCTTCCTCTTCAGTTTTAACGTGGGGAGGGCGGTTGTGAAGGACCCACCTACAGTGAAGTCCGAGATTTCTAAGCCTGAGCGACTTCTCGACACCTGGCCCTCTCTCTTCTGCCACAGCTCTTCTCGTCCTTGTCTGCTTCTGGTTCGGTGCTCCTGAGAGTCCGCGTCACCTACGGAGCCTCTGGAGAGGAACAGGGACCAACTCACATACTCCGTCCAAACAATGTCTGCCACCCTGCTTGACCAAAACCAAAGCCTCAGGCCTCGGACTGCACACTCAGCGCGTTCCCATGGAGACGGGAGGGGCGGGGCAGGAAAGGAGCGCGCCGGAGGACGTGGCTCTCGATTGGCCAGAAAGATCGGGGCGGTGGCTTGGTCTTAAATCACCAGTGTTCTAGACCGGGAGTACCGTGCACTACTGAATGCACTTTGAACCAAGGATGGGCTTGAGCCATCTAAGATAGTACGTTAATAGACAATTCTAGGTTTTTCTTAGGACCCCTGGGAAGGGGGCAGGGCTGGGGATTCTGGGAAATAGTCACCCTGCGGGGCGAGGGGGTGGTAGTGCCTGCTGTCAGCGCATTCAGCGAAATGGGCACCCCACTAGCTCTGGTTGTAGCATCCTCCCCAAGTTCGAGTTACAGAGCCGCGAAGAGGGCTTTTCAATTTTCGGTTTATGGTTGCCGGGACCGGCTTCTCTCCTGCTAACTCGTTGGTCGGGTTGAGCTTTTCTCCCTCTTCTCTTACTGCTAATTCTTAGGCGTCTCTGGTATCATCGTGTTCTCTCACCCGGATTCAGTCAATTTAGTCCCTCAGTGGTATCTGATTCTTTGCGACTCCATGGACTGCAGCATGCCAGGCTTTCCTGCCCATCACCAGCCCCTGGAACCTGCTTAAACTCATGTTCATCGAGTCTGTGATGCCATCCATCCAACCATCTCATCCCGTCCTCCTTTTTCCCTCCTGCCTTCAATCTTTCTCAACATCAGGGTCTTTTCCATTGAGTCAGTTTTTGCATCAGGTGGCCAGAGTACTGGAATTTCAGCTTCAGCATCAGTCCTTCCAGTGAATATTCAGGACTGATTTCCTTTAGGATTGACTGGTTTGATCTCCTTGCATCCAAGGTACTCTCAAGAGTCTTCTCCATCAGTGTGGAGATTCCTTTAACAACTGGAAATAGAACTGCCATACGACCCAGCAATCCCACTGCTGGGCATACACACCGAGGAAACCAGAATTGAAAGAGACTTGTGTACCCCAAAGTTCATCGCAGCACTGTTTACAATACCTAGGACATGGAAGAAACCTAGATGACCATCGGCAGACAAATGGATAAGAAAGCTGTGGTACATATACACAATGGAATATTACTCAACTATTTAAAAGAATGCATTTGAATCAGTTCTAATGAGGTGGATGAAACTGGAACCTATTATACAGAGTGAAGTAAGTCAGAAAGAAAAACACCAATACAGTATATTAACACATATATATAGAATTTAGAAAGATGGTAATGATTTCCCTATATGCAAGACAGCAAAAGAGACACAGATATAAAGAACAGACTGTTGGACTCTGGAAGAAGGCAAGGATGGGATGATTTGAGAAAATAGCATTGAAACATGTTTATTACCATATGTGAAATAGATTGCCAATCCATGATCGATGCATGAGTCAGGGCACTCAGGGCCAGTGTACGGGGATGACCCTGAGGGATGGGATAGGGAGGAAGATGGGAGGAGGGTTCAGGATGGGGAACACATGTACACCTGTGGCTGATTCATGTCAATGTATGGCTAAAGCCACAACAATATTGTAAAGTAATTAGCCTCCAACTAAAATAAATAAATTAATTAATTAAAAAAAAAAAAAGAGTCTTCTCCAACACCACAAGTCAAAAGCATCAGTTCCTTGGTGCTCAGCTTTCGTTTAGTCTAACTCTCATATCCATACATGACTACTGGAAAAACCATAGTTTTGACTAGATGGACCTTTGTTGGCAAAGTAATGCCTCTGCTTTTTAGTATGCTGTCTAGGTTGGCCATAGCTTTTCTTCCAAGGAGCAAGTGTCTTTTAATTTCATGTCTTTTAATTTCATGGCTGCAGTCACCATCTGCAGTGATTTTTGGAGCTCCCAAAAATAAAGTCTGTCATTGTTTCCATTGTTTCCCCATCTATTTCCCATGAAGTGATGAGACCAGATGCCATGATCTTCATTTTCTGAATGCTGAGTTTTAAGGCAACTTTTTCACTCGTCTCTTTCATCAAAAGGCTCTTTAGTTTTTCTTTGCTTTCTGCCATAAGGGTGGTATCATCTGCATATCTGAGGTTACTGATATTTTTCACAGCAATCTTGATTCCAGCTTGTGCTTCATCCAGTCCAGCATTTCTCATGATGTACTCTACATATAAGTTAAATAAGCAGAGTGACAATATACAGCCTTGACATACTCCTTTTCCTATTTGGAACCAGTCTGTTGTTACATGTCCAGTTCGAATTGTTGCTATTTGACCTACATACAGATTTCTCAGGAGGCAGATCAGGTCCTCTGGTATTCCCATCTCTTGTCAAATTTTCCACAGTTTGTTGTGATCCACACAGTCAACGGCTTTGGCATAGTCAATAAAGCAGAAGTAGATGTTTTTCTGGAACTCTCTTGCTTTTTTGAGGATCCGACGGATATTGGCAATTTGATCACTGGTTCCTCTGCTTTTCTAAATCCAGCTTGAACATCTGGAAGTTCACGGTTCACATACTGTTGAAGCCTGGCTTGGAGAATTTTGAGCATTACTTTGCTAGTGTGTGAGATGAGTGCAATTGTGCATTCTTTGGTTTGAGCATTCTTTGGTATTGCCTTTCTTTGAGATTGGAATGAAAAGTGACCTTTTTCAGTGCTGTGGCCACTGCTGAGTTTTCCAGATTACTGTGGGCAAGAACACCTTAGAGGAAATGAACTAGCCATCATAGTTTAAAAAAAGAGAGAGAGAGTCTGAAATGCAGTACTTAGATGCAGTCTCAAAAATGGAAGAACAATCTGTTCATTTCCAAGGCAAACCATTCAATATCACAGTAACCCAAGTCTATGCCCTGGCCAGTAATGCTGAAGAAGCTGAAGTTGAACAGTTCTATGAAGACCTACAAGGCCTTCATAGAACTAACACCCAAAAAAGATCTCCTTTTCATTATAGAGGACTGGAATGCTAAAGTAGGAAGTCAAGAAATACCTGGCATAACAGGCAAATTTGGCTTTGCAGTACAGAATGAAGCAGGGCAAAGGCTAATGGAGTTTTGCCAAGGGAACACACTGGTCATAGCAAACACCCTCTTCCAACAATGCAAGAAAAGACTCTACACATGGACATCACCAGATGGTCAATACCGAAATCTGATTGATTGTACTCTTTGCAGTCAAAGATGGAGAAATTATATACAATCAGCAAAAACAAAACTGGGAGCTGACTGTGGCTCAGATCATGAACTCCTTATTGCCAGATTCAGACTTAAATTGAAAAAGTAGGGAAAACCAGTAGACCATTCAGCCATGACCTAAATCAAATCCCTTACGATGGTACAGTGGAAGTGACAAATAGTTTCAAGGGATTAGATCTGATAGAGTGCCTGAAGAACTATGGATGGAAGTTCGTGACATTATACAGGAGGCTGTGATCAAAACCATGCCCAAGAAAAAGAAATGGAAAAGGCAAAATGTTTGTCTGAGGAGGTCTTACAAACAGCTGAGAAAAGAAGAGAAGCGAAAGGCAAAGGAGAAAACAAAAGATATACCCGTTTGAATGCAGAGTTCCAAAGAATAGCAAGGAGAAATAAGAAAGCCTTCCTCAGTGATCAATGCAAAGGAATAGAGGAAAACAATAGAATAGGAAAGACTAGAGATCTCTTCAAGAAAATTAGGGATAGATACCAAGGGAACATTTCATGCAATGATGGGCACAATAAAGGACAGAAATGATATGGACCTAACAGAAGCAGAAAATATTAAGAAGAGGTGGCAAGAATACACAAAAGAACTGTACAAATAAGATCTTTACAACCCAGATAATCACGATGGTGTGATCACTCACCTAGAGCCAGACATAAAGGTTGTGCATTTATGTAAACTCAAATATGGCCAGATATTTGTAAATTAAATAAAAATGCAGATGTCTAATTCATTTTTACTAACGTACAGTTCTGGGACCCTCAGTTTCTAAAACTTTGTTTAACGGTTTCCTTTTAAATTTTTCATGAAATAAATGTTCTATTTCATGATTTTATGAGCATGTTAGAAATGGTTTCAGAACCAAAACTTCTAACATACATAGCTTCTCTTAAGATGTATGGACTTGTGAATATAATATTTAACACATTGCTTGGATAGCTGTTAGATAGCCAATACATATAGTAAGCTGGAGTCAAACCAAGAGAAGGTACTTGGTTTTCTCTCACCCTCACACTATTGGTTATCCTTTTGAATTAATTTTTATATGAATCTTTACAATCTAGGACTCTAATTTCTGAGTGTGATTGAGGTTGTTGGATCCATCTTGCTAACCAGCATGCCTGAACCCTTAGTATCCGTTGCCTAGAGTGTATATTTACTTAATGACAATGAATGCTGGCTCCTGCTTTGCCAATAAGGTTTAAAACTCTCCATGAAGATTCCAGCTGGAGAAATACTACCTTAAATGAGATTATGGACAATTCTAGAATCTCCCAAATCTTGCTGCTGTGTCAACCAGAGAAGGTCTTTAGAATGGTTGGTTAATCCTGAGAAAAAGGAAGCTATCCTAAAGGGACACATGTTTGCCTTTTGATCTAAGGTCTCCCACACAAGAATCAGACGATTCTAATTCCATTTATTAGGGTGGTGCCGGGGTCCAGCCCCGGTGGATCCAGGGTGATTCGAAGGTGGGGGGCGGAGTAGGCGTCCTAGGAAAAAATTAATTACAGACAGAGAGGGACTAGGAATTTAGCAGAGAAAAAGAGGCGAAATAACTTGGTTAACACAGGGTACCAATCACCACCTACGAAGGCCGCAGGCGTCTTCCCGTTCTCCCGAAGGAGAGGAGGCACTGAGGCCCCCCCACCCCCACCCCGTCCGATCTTAGAAGCCCAGGCAGAATTAGCAGGCTTGGTGGGTCCTATGCACCAGATGGGAATTTGGCCAGAAAATAGTAACAGAGAGAGAAAGGGGCTGAATAACTTGGCTTACGTGGGGTACCAATAAAATTCCAGACAAGGAATTTGCACCATCTCAATGGCGGGCACCCACGCTCCAGATGGGAATTCAGCCAGAAAATTGGGGAGCAGAGAAGAACGACATGAGGGAATCAGTCTTTCCAGAACTGATCCAATTTCTTTTTCAGGTTTGTTTATATACCTTTTGTTACACATAGGGATGAATACAGAGTCACGCGGGGTCAGCAGACCTGACCCTTGTCACAATCAGGTGTTTCATATAAACAAAGGTCTTATGAGTTTTTACATCATCTTCTGACCATGAGGTCCGCTGACATTTATGGCTCTTTCTGATACTGGTCAGTTAACCAGAAAGCTTATTTTTCCAAGGCAGCACCCTCCAATGAAGTTGCATTACTATAGGGTGAGGGTGTAGTGAGTTACAATCAAGAAAGGAATTTACTTAACCTAAGGTTTAACATGATTAGTCTTAAAGCTTAATACTTATTTCTCTTATATGCTTAAAGGTTAATACTTATTTCTCCTATATGCTAGTTATATTTATTATAAGGGTAGGGAATATGAAGACTTAGCAGCAAACATCAGTCCAACAAATGAAAATCCTTCACCAATGTTCCCTTTACAATCTATTTAGTCTTAAGATAGTGATAAGGTTACATTTTTGCATAGCAAGGACACAGTGATTTACAACAAAGTACAGTAGTCTATAACAAAAGAGAAAATTCATTAACTCAAAAAGTCTAATATTGCTAACATCAAAAACTACTATATTTCCTTTTCTATATTCCAAATACATTGATTAATATATTCTCAGGTGCCTAAGGATATGAAAGCCTGTGGGCAATCAAATGAGAAAAGCCCTATGCTAATACTCCAAACTCTCTGTGCTGTTTATGGTTGAGAGGTTGTCACACAAGCTAGTCTGTCAGCAGAGAGGTTTGACCTGAGCCACCCTTGTCACACCCAAGGCAGGGAATTAGCAGTAATTATTGGCATGACAAATGAAAAAACCCTTCACCAATATAATTCCTAATCAACCTACTAATACTATACTAATAATCTTCTAACTTCTCAAAAGAGTCTGTATTTAGAAAGTTTTAAAGCATCCCACGCCTCTCACAGCTGGGAGGCTGTAAACAATCACATGTGGCTGGACAACCTGATCAGGCAGGCTAGAGAACCTTCAGAGTTTGTAAGCTGAAACACTCTTATCACACCCAGGAATTTTTATTAACTGGGGCTGCAAGCTAACTCCTTCTCTGAGAGAAATGGTTATGGGGGGGAGCTCCCTGTAAAGTACTCTGGTTTTGGGGTAGATGCTTGGGAACAGGGGATCTCCTGAGGCTTGATCACGCCTTTGCATATGCCAAGCTTCTTTTTCCTCCTGAACTTTGCCATGGGCGGAGTTCCCCCACACTGGCCCCCAACAGGGTGGAAGTCAACTTGAAGGACCAAGGCCATATTCATACAAGAGCAGTTCTAGTCATGTGGGATTTGGATGAAATTGCACTATCTATATATCAACACGGAGACATGGTGACCATGATGTTTGATTTAACGCAAATGTTCCTCATATCTATCAGTCAGGCTCTTGCTGGAGGGGTTCCCTGGCTGCTCCATCACCAGGATCTCTTATCTGCTTGGCCCATGCCCTTTCTGCAAATGTTACCTTAGCAGAGTGTCTCCCCTTTCCACTCTAAGAGAAATAGGACTCTCACTATCCCCCGCCTACCAGCACTAGGTCCCTTACCCCACTGTTTTTCTCCTTAGCAAAGATAACATACGATATACTACAGTTCTGGTAGATCTCTACTTCTTCAATAGACTGTAAGCTCCATGGGAGGGGGTGGGAGTCAGGGGGATGGGAGAAAAATTTGGATATTTTATTCCCTTCAAGAGAAGACCAAGAAAACTGTCAGGCAGGAAACAGATGCTCAAAAATTACAGGAATTGTTGGATGGATGAATAAAGGGACGTGGTTTATTAGGAATCCTCCAGTCTAGGAAAGGTCAAATGAACTAGGGCCCAACTCCCAGACTCTCTCTTCCCCACGTTATTGATTATCTGGAAAGAAAGGAGGCTGTGTGCTCCAAGGTGTGCTGCACACAGAGGTTCCTATAATGAACAGTGTATCTTTTCCTAGCAGCAATGTGTCATAAAGCCGTTCTCGGAGACTCAGGCAGGGAGCGGGAGGGTGAGAGCAGCCCCTTGTCCCGCCAACTAATGGCCAGGCCTCGCGGGTCCAACCGTCCCAGGCGGTCCACGCTGCCCTCGGCGCGCTTTTCAGCACTCGCAGCTCCGGCGGGAGTTTTAGTGTAACGATCTAAGAAAGAGTTTCCCTTTCCAAAAGAGGGTACCCCTTTCTCTTTTTCCTTTCTCTCTTTGGTTCGCGGTTTTCAGAGCTGGAATGGAATCTTCGCCACCAATGTCCACCGTGTGACGCAAGGTATGGAATAACCCTCTTCTCTGCGTGTGTTTTGCCAGCTCTAAAATACAAAGTTACACGCCGTGAGAGTCTTGCCAGAACCCGTATTCTGCGTGGAAGACAAGAAGGGCAGGCCAACCCCAGCCCGAGGCCCAGGAGGGCAGCTGCTAGAACCCCCAGGGTGGAGAACGCAGCCGGCTGGAGGGAGCGGGAGACGACCCGGCGGAGAGGCCACTTCCCACGTTCCAGTCCGCCGCACCTGGGGAGGCGGGGAGCCCGGGGCGAGGTGCGCACGTGCGTAAGGAGTCCAGTTTGGTCGAAGACCTAGTGTGGCCTTTAACTCGAGTGCAACGCCCGCTTCTTAACGATCAGGTGGTATGATTTTCCCCTCTTTCGTGAATCCTAATGGATTCAGGCACTCCTCTCGCCTCTCTGCCCCAGCAGGTGTTTCTCCTTCAGTCCCAGATTCTTCCCTCCACCTGTGCTTCGCCTTTATTCCTCCACCCCGTGCAACCTCCGCCCCTTTCTCGCCGCACTGAAAACAAAACTGTCAGCTCTGCAGTCTCTGGGCTCCTCACTGAAGTCCTTTTTCCCCCTGTAAGTAGCAAAGTTCTGAAAAGAATAGCGCGTATTTGCTCACTGCATCAGTCACCCTCTACCCCCATAGTACTGAGACTATCACACTCCTCCCGCAGCAGAGACCTAAAATTGCTCTCTTCACAGAAGTTTTCCTTGAACTCCCACTCGCCAAATGCAAGTACAGGTATTCATTTCTTTGTCTTTTTTAACATTTGACAAATATATTGCCTTTCACCTTTTTTTTTCACTTATTTAAGTAATCTGATTAAAGAAAGTTGTCGCACATTGTCCTAAACCCAAAACACAACCGTGCTTGATACTTTGGGGTGTGTGTGTGTGTGTGTGTGTGTGTGTGTGTGTGTTTAATGCAGGGGTTTCAGTTCTTTGGTTGTAATCTTTATACTCCTACCATTTGCTTTTAACCATGCATGTGTTGTGTATTGCTGTATGAATAGATCATTTTAATAATCATTTTAATGAAAAAGTTTCATTTTTATGCATTCATTTCATTAATCTTTAAATTTTAATTAGCTGACAATTATTTATGTTATGCACAGAAAATTATTCTGTTATGTCCAACACTTTCTTTTCTGTATTTGTAATTCTTCTCATTGGTTAATTTCCCAGAGAGGGGTTACTGATTGAAAAGTCATGCATGTTTCTGAAGTTCTGCATAGTTGTGTTAAGCATGCAGCTTTCCAAGAGTGCAGCAAATAACATTTACACTAACAATGTTCCATCCCATTCTCATTGTCAATGTGGTGGTGTTTTTAAAGTTTATTTTTTGCCATTCTAATAAGTGTGGAGTGGTATCACCTGGTTTGTGTTAGTTTGGTATCTGCTTAAGTTTGACCATTTTCTGAAATATTTATTATCCATTTTCCCCTCTGTATGAAGCGGTTATTTGCAATAATTTTATTTAAGTGCTTTTCTAATATATTTGTCTTATTTCTTTCTGGTCATATGAACTAAAATCATTATTTTAGAGGAGACTATAACTCATATAGAAGACAGTATTCAAAATAAATGTGCATTTAGTGAGCGATAACTGAATGATTACCCATGTAAGCCATCACCAGATCAAGGAATAGAACATTACTATTACTATACTACACTATATTAACTTATTACCATTAGTATAGAGTGCCCAAGAGCCCAGAGGATCTTTCCTGATTACAAATTCCTCCCTCCCTGCAGAGGTAACAATAAACCAGTTTTTTTGGTAGCTACTTCCTTACCACTAGCCCATTTTTTAAATATGGCTTTAACACTTATACATATATCTGTAAACAGTATACCAGTTTAGGGTTTTTTTACTTTTTAGTTTTGATTTTTTTATAAATTGAATTATATGGTTTATAATCTTTGGGGGTTGACTTCTTTCATGGGTTATGTTTGTGTGATTCATCTTAATGGCATGTAGCTACAGGTCATATATTTTCTTTTCTGTCTAGGATTTTGATGTATGAATTTATTGCAGTTAATTTATTGGTTCTACTTATAGTGTTACTCTGGATCTTTTCCAGTGCTTAAGAATTGGCAAACAATGCTGATGTGGCTATTTTTGTATGTCTCTTGGCATAGACTTGCACACACACATTTCTGTTAGGTATATTCTGAGGACTATAATTCCTAAGCCATAGGGTATACATAAATTCAGCTAAAAATAACCATTTTGTTTTAGAATAGTTTTAGATTTATGGAAAGATTTCTCGTGCATCCATCACCCAATTTCCCCTATTTTTAACATCTTGTATTACTCTAGTATATTTGTAACAGCAGAGATATGAACTAAAACTATTACTTCACACTTAGTTCAGATTTCACAATATTTTTCCTGGTATTCTGCTCTTGAATCCTTTCCAAGGCACAATATTGCTGTTAGGCATCTTGTCTCCTTAGTCTTCTCTGGTCTGTAACAGTTTCTCAGTCTTTCCTTGTTTCTTTTTTTTTTTAGTTTTGTGGGATTTTTTGAGGGGTGGGGATGGATGTACAAGTTACTTAATTAGGCTCTTTGTAAGAAATTCAGAACACTACTTTGTGAGGGTAAATTCCATTTGTGAGAGCAAACACAGTAGGGGTAGCCCTAGGAGCTGAGGGGCAGCTTTGATTCTTTGCAGAGTTTGTGAGTCCACACCCTTTCTGATCAGCCTTATGCTGCTCTGTAGTCTTCTATTTTTCCCTCTGTGGGTCGGAGATCTCACCTTCCTGTTGCCTAGACTTACACAGCCTCTTCTTGAAGTAAGCATCAGTGAGATGTTCTGGGATTTTCATTCCACTGATATCAATTTTAGAGGAGGTGGTAATGACAAATTTCTGGTGTGTTCTGTGCAGAGGAACTTGATTGAGGGACAGAGGCCCAGTCACAAGTAGCAAGCTACTGCCCGGCTTGCTTCAGGAAAGTGACCTCTTGCCTCTGTGGCGCCCAGTGAGGATGATCTGTATGGAGTGATGCTGGTGCCCTGCTTTCTCACAGGCTTACTGAAGGTTTTTCCACCGTGACTCAGCAGCTTTCCAGGCACATCTTCAGTACGATAATATCTAAGCATTTTGCGCAGTTTAACCACTCAGGTACCACCATTCTTGTCACCACCAACTGGTTTTGTGACAGTAGCAAGAACCTGCATCTTCTTTTCCTTTTCAACCTTGGATTTCGCCACTGAGTACTTCCTCTTGTACAAGCCTTTCTGTAACACATAGCCGATTGGGAATATCTACCAATTCCTCTGATCTGGACAGGGTTTCAGCTGCAGTGGGGTTTCCCCTTCTTAACCTTCTTCACTTTTAAAATTTTCTCACCAGCATCAATCAGCCTTCTTGGCTTTAGGTTTTACCCTTAGTATTTGGCTTCTCAGCCTTTTCACCCGCCATCTTGCAAGGTAGGAAAGAGCTCAGTCTTTCCCTTATTTTTGATCTCGATAGTTTTGAGAACTACTAGCCAGGTATTTGTAGCATTTCATTTAAGTTTGTCTAATATTTTCCTCATGGTTAGACTGGGATTACGGATTTAGAGAAGAATATCACAGTGGTTATAAGCCTTTCTCATCAATCACATCAGTGGTACATACTGTCAGTGGTGACTTACGGTTGATGATATTAACCTTAATCACCAGTGTTTGTCAGGTTTCTTCATGGTTCACACTCCTAGGTGGTAGTGGGCTGGGGGTAAGATCTACCTCCTGGAGGAGGAAACTGCTACAAAAAGTATTTGGAATTCTTCTGTAAGATTTGTCCCCCCCATTAATTTATTTTTTCAGTCGTTTATCTATCAGTTTGGACTTATAGACACTTGTTTTATCCTTTAAGTTATAATCCAGTACAATGTTATTTACTTTTGCCACTGGGAGCTCTTTTGGGTTTGTTCTTGTGTATTTCTGATGTACCTAATCCTTTTTCTTTCCTTACTTTCTGGCGTAACAAGAAGCTCTAGACTCTCAGCTCATATACTCCCAGCCCCAGCTCTAGAATCAACAGTTTCTCCAAGGACCCCTCATTAGTAGTTAATGCCAACAGTTCTAAAGTGGTATTACTAATTTAAACTTCAGCCCTTTATTTGTCAAATTTCCTATAAACATTAGCTGTTTTCAGTTTATTTTTGCATTTGAATTCCTATGGACAAGAAGTTTTATTTTCAACATATTTAACAATGTATCTCCTGATAGTTATCCTGATTCTTGATCATTTCCCTTAATTTTCCCAAGCTGCTAAACTCCTAATCTCCTAAAATGTAATGAATATGCTCTGCTTTATCCCAGTCTGCTTCGAAGTATTAACAGTGTACTGATTTATGTATCTGAGACTTATTATGTGAGGATACTAATTTTTGTCTGAATGATTTACAAGTTGTCCTAATAATCTTCACTGAATGTTTTCCTTCACAGTTATATTTCTTGTCTTATACGCTGCCTTTTCCTGAGCTGTCTACTCTGTTTCTTTGATTTGTTACAGCAATGACATGGAGAAGGGCTGATGAATCATATATACAGCAGTAGAGGTTAAGGCTTTGAAATTGGTTTCAACTGGGGCAATATGCTCCCCTGGGGACATCTGGCAATGTCCAAAGACATATTGTCACAGCTGTGGGAGATTGAGGTTCTAATGGCATGTGGTGGGCAGGGTCAGGAAGGCCACTGAACATCATACGGTGTACTTACAGTGTCCCCCAAATAAAGAATCATCTGGCAAAAGATGTTAATGGTGGTGAGGTTGAGAAACTGTTACAGGAGATTCCAGTGGCCCTATAAAGGAAGTCAGGCAGAAACACATGAAAATGGTAGGAATACCCTGTTTCTTAGATAGAATGCAACTTTTCCAAGACCTTGTCATCTCTACCCTCTTTGGAAAAGAATCCCTCCTTCCTTTATATTTCTGCCATTATATATTTAGAAGTCTTCCCTTTCCCCTAGCCCAGTGTTGAGCAAAAGTCAAGTATCAGAGCATAGTCATGCAGATTTCATTAAATCAGAATTCCCAGTGCCTGAAAAATAAAATTAAAAGGCAAGTGGTTCATAGTAGAAAGAAAATGAGCTTTGTAGCCTGATAAGTTCATTGTCAACTCTGTAACCTGGACAAACTTATTAAGTTCTGAGTCCATGTATCTGTAAAATGTAGATAAAACCAAGCTTTGGGGACTAGAGAACATTTTCATAAACTATCTCAGTAGGTTCTCAAGAAATACGATAATTATTAATACATGCTGAGAGAATAACTTATTTTGAGCAAATATTCTTTAATTATCATGGTGGTAAAAATTTCCATCAATAAATTTGCAAATTGAAATAGATCCTCTTAGGTCATGGGTTCCTATTTTTAGTTCAGAACATTTTGGAATTTATGAATGCCTTCCCAGAAAAGGAGTCACACCAGATAACATCTGCTTTCCTCTTCCCAAAATATAAACAAAGGAAGATCACAAAACAGGAAAAAAAAAAAAATCCTTAAAGAACAACATAAAATCTTTGGAAAGGAGGCCAAGGCATATTGTACTCTATCAGAGTTGTAGATATCATTCTGTAGAAACCCAAGGGATTCAGAAGTTACAAATCTTGGCTCAAAGGAGCACGTAGAAAGACAGGAGGAAAATGAAGTATGAGGTATTATAAGAGCCAAAGAGAAAGAACATCAAGAATTATGACACTGTTAAAATTGTAATACTATATATATGCTGCTGCTGCTAAGTCGCTTCAGTCGTGTCTGATTCTGTGCGACCCCATAGACGGCAGCCCACCAAGCTCCACCATCCCTGGGATTCTCCAGGGAAGAACACTCGGTGGGTTGCCATTTCCTTCTCCAATGCATGAAAGTGAAAAGTGAACGTCGCTTCAGTCGCGTCCGACTCTTAGCGACTCCATGGACTACAGCCCACCAGGCTCCTCCGTCCATAGGGTTTTCCAGGCAAGAGTATATGAGACCCTATAAACTAGGGGCATGCATTATCTTCTAATCCTTGCAGAGGTAGGTACTATTATTTTTCCTACTTAAAAATATAAAAATTGAATCCCCCAAATGCCTACCTATTGGGTTTTACAACGGTGATCATTGGTATGAGTTTTCCCAGTGAAACTGGGGTAGCAAAAGTTAGATTGCAAGGGACTGAGGAGGTATAACAGGTAAAATATAGAAGACTGAGGATGTTTGAAGATGAAGGAGACGTGGAGTAAAGGAAATATTTGTAAAAGACTAAGGTGGACTTGGGCATGTTTAAATGCTGGTGAGAAGGACCTAGAGGACAGGGAGAAGGAAGGGAGATTTTTGATGGACTAAGTCCCTTAATTCCTGATGCTGATGAGATTCAGATCACAGGTGAAGGAATGCTCACATCTTTGTTACAGGAAAAGAAGGAACAGATGAGCCTCGGTGCAGTGATAACTGTACATTTCTGGGCAGGAAGTTGAGGGTGTGGTATTCTAGATCACATTTTCCCTCACCTACCATACTTTGTATGTTCTGGAGAAATTTTAGTGTTCTTTTGAAGTCTCCTCAAATTGACTCCTTTTTGCTTCTTTTAAAAGATTATTGTAGAACCTGTTTTGGTTGGATTCTATCTATAATGTAGAGTATTTCTACAGTGCCATTAAAGCAAACAAAAGCAATCCTGTAACAGCTGATAACTCACCAATTACTATATGAGAAAGTCCTCATTTACCTTGTAATTTTGAGATAATTCACCTTCTGTTTAAGAAGTAAAATTTCCCTCTGTATATTTTTTTTTTCTTCCCCCATTCATCTTTTCCAGTCCCACTGGCAAGAGTAGCAGGTGGCATATGAAAGGCTGGAAAGGAGAGGAGGGCTTGAAGAAAGGTCTACGATGAGTTCCAGGTGTATCACTTACTAGCTCTGTCTCTTTAGGCAAATCACTGAAGAGGCAATGGGGAACTTGAACATAAGATTTAAATGATCAACTGGAGTTCCTGTGCTAAATGAGAAACTGAATAAGGCTCTTAAGATGGCTGATAAATAAGGAAAACACAGGGCTCAGAAGACTAAGATTTAATAGCATCTGAAGAACTGTCATGGGAGTGAGGGGATGAAACTGTTCAGTTAACTAGAAAGTATTAGTTTAAGAGTTTAAAAGATTCTACAGAGTTTGAGTAGTTGTTGATGATAAAGTCTGAGTGAAAACATTGGAGTGAAGTGGTGGAGTGGAATGAGGTCATGAGAGTCGAGGTCAGGGATGGGTGAGAATGCTCTTCTGGAAGGGCTTTACCTTTGAAGTCATCTATAATAATTTTGGTGTTGAATAGATGTGAAAGGAGCTTGTGAGCGAGGGAACACAGATCATCAGGAGCTGGTATGGATTTATGACTAGAGTTGACATGACCAGACTAGGAAAAAGATGACATATGCCACTTGCATGTCAAGCTTTAAGAGTAATGGTGGAGGTACAATAATAACATTTTATAGTTTGAGATGTATGTTGGGTGTTGGTAGGGGAGAGAGTGAATGAAGAAACTTGCTAGTATTTAGTAGGAGTCTGTTCTGAGCCAGATGATACATGAACTCTACCTCATTTAATCCAGGCCATAGTCCTCTGAGATTGGTTCTGATGTCCTCGCTTTGCAGAAGAGTAATGAGAGATGGATTGCCTTCCTTGATTTCTTACAGCTCATAAGCATGGGGCTGGGAGCAACTCTGGGGAAGGTGGAAGAAATATAATTAGAGAAATGCTTTTATGATAGAAAATATATTACAGTGGACAGGAGGTTAGTACGGAGCCTGAAACAGTGGGCTTCAATAAGTTTGTTGAATTAGTCTGTGTTTTAGAGGTATTTCATTCTCTAATCTTACTTTTTCACAGGTCCCAGTTATCCCATTTCTTTGGATTATCTTTCCCTACTGAAGCTTGAATATTAATCCATAGACAAGATGACACATTTGTCGTCTTCCTCCTTCTTTTCTGATTTTGGGCTGCTATTGTATTTGGAGGAGCTAAACAAAGAGGAATTAATTAGATTCAAGTCATTTCTAAAGAATGAGACTCTGGAACCCAGGTCCTGCAGGATACCTTGGTCTGAAGTGAAGAAGGCCAAGCGGAAGGATTTGGCTGACTTGATGAACAAGTATTATCCAGGAGAGCAAGCCTGGGAGGTGGCTCTCAGTATCTTTGGCAAGATGAACCTGAAGGATCTGTGTGAGAGAGCGAAAGCAGAAATCAACTGTGAGTGATGTTGGAGATATACCTGGGGGTGGGGGAGAAGGGGGTGCTTCCTGGAGCCCATTGATTTTGTGAAAGGGACTTGAGAATGAAGTCCAGGCCATTCTCTGGTGGTGGTCAGGTATATAAAGGGAGTTTGTTAGATCATTTGAGGAGCACTAAAAGGCTGAAGAGTTTTGAGTACTGTTGTTCAGTATGGCTCCTTAGGATATGCTATGCTAAGTCACTTCAGTTGTGTCCGACTCTGTGCAACCCCATGGACTGTAGCCCGCCAGGCTCCTTTGTCCATGGGGTTCTCCAGGCAAGAATTCTGGAGTTGGTTGCCATGCCCTTCTCCAGAGTATGGCTCCCCTAATTGGCAGTAATTCATCCATCTGGTACTGATTAGAATGATTAAAAGAACAGAGTGATTAGAAAGAATTGCCCCATCTAGTGTTCCTTTGCCTAAACTACAAACAAAGTAATTAGGCTGGCCTAAATTTTAAGAATACTCAAATATGACCTTAAATCTTTGCTGAAATATGAGGAATGGGCAAAAAAAAAATTAAGGGACATAAAAACTATTTTTTGTCATTCCTAGGTGTGAAATACGGTAGACATCTAAAATTCCTTACTCACATTTAAGGCTTTATAGCTCCAAAATATATATCCATTATTTCTTTTGAGCCTGACCACATCCCCATGAGGTCAGTACAGACAAGGAAATTTAGGCTTAGACTAGACCACGTGCCTCAGAGTTACAGGGAGGGAGGTGTGGCAAGAAGTGTCCTGCCTCAGTGTTCACACCACATCGCTTTCCCATCAGCTAAGCTGGTGGAGTCTGGGACTCTATTGACTCTAGTTTCTTAAATCCAGATGATCACAGAATTGGACCACTGAGGAAAATTCTGGTCCCTGTGTGGCCGTCAGCAAATAATTGTTTTTGGTAAATCTCATGTTCCTTTTGGAACCTGTTGCAGGGACTGTCCAGACCACGAGACCAGAGGACACTGAGGCCAGAGAGGTACAGGGTGATCAGGAAGCAGTGCTGGGTAAGTAGGTGGGCTTTTGTCCGATTTGGGAGGTTTGAGCTTCTGAAGCATAATGAGGAGAGATTATCTCTCAGGGGACTTTCATTCAACTCTTGCTAATTTCTTACGATATACTACCTGCTCAGTGATTATCATGGAGAAGGCAATGGCACCCCCAATCCAGTACTCTTGCCTGGAAAATCCCATGGACGGAGGAGCCTGGAAGGCTGCAGTTCATGGGGTCACTGAGGGTCGGACACGACTGAGAGACTTCACTTTCATGCATTGTAGAAAGAAATGGCAACCCACTCCAGTGTTCTTGCTTGAAGAATCCTAGGGATGGGGGAGCCTGGTGGGCTGCCGTCTATGAAGTCGCACAGAGTCTGACACGACTGAAGTGACTTAGCAGTAGCAGCAGCAGTGATTATCATTCAGAAAGAATTGACAAAACCAGCTCTCTGGACAAAATCAGACACAGGACCATATTAATTCAGAGTCTTTAGAAATGACCCTGTCACTGGACTGAAGAGTTCATAAGAGTTGGCAGGGACAATTTGGCTTGTTGCATCTCTTCTCTTCTGTTCAAACTGATGCTGTAATTGAGTTCCAGGATCAGGTCAGTTCAGTTCAGTTGCTCAGTCGTGTCCCACTCTTTGTGACCCCATGAATTGCAGCACGCTAGGGCCTCCCTGTCCATCACTAACTCCCCGGAGTTCACTCAAACTCACTTCCATCAAGTCAGTGATGCTCTCCAGCCAGCCAGAGTTCCAGGATGGTGACCAACTAATCTACATAAAATGTAATTTCTAGGACCAGATTTTCTTAGTCCTAATTCAATACCATTTCCAGTCCCCCTGCTTTGTTTTGAATTCTATATAAGCTGAATCCCAGTTTCAGAGAAAATGGGACCATGTGAGAAGCCTTTGTTCTTAACTCAGCTATGCTGCTTTTTAATGGGCTGCATTATTTCATTCAAGAAATAATTTGAGAGCCTACTTTGTTCCAAGAACTAATTAAAATTTCCTATTGTATTAAATGATTCTGAAGATAAGTTCCTACTTGGGCCGTGATTTCTGATACAATATAAGGAAGTTTATTTTTGTGGTATAATGAGCTGTAAATTTAGGAAACCAAGATTCTACCTCCATAGAAATTTACTTTGCAAAATTTGGAAGATAGATAAAGTATTACAAAAAAGTAGATGACCCTTGTAACCCTGATTTTTAAAAAGTGCAGCAGTGTCTGAGATGTTATACCATAAAAAGGAGTATTTGACTTCTAATACCATACCTTCCCTTGAGGGAGAAATAAGGATAATTTAGTGGGATCTGAACTTTGTTAGATGTTTGTACTGAAGGCCTTAGTAGAACAAAGAAAAGAATGATATACTTTAAAAATTAAAGTAATTCCAGCTTGATATATGTGCTGTGAATGGAAAATATACTATGTTTTAAGAGAATGTATGGAGGAAGGAATCTCATTAGTATTCAGATTGGGATTGCATTGAATCTGTAGGTTGCCTTGGGTGATATGGTCGTCTTCACTTTCTGGAGAGTTTTTATCCTAAATGGATAAGAATTTTGTCAGCTTTTTTGGCATCTATTTAAATGATTGTATGATTTTTGTTATTTGTTAATGCAGTCTCACACTTATTGATTTGCAGATACTGAACTTTCCTTGGGGATAAATCCCACTTGATCATGGTGTATGATCCTTTTCATGTGTTGTTGAACTTAGATTGCTAGTGTTTTGTTGAGTGTTTTTACGTCTATGTTCAATGGTGATATTGGCCTGTAATTTTCTGTGGGATCTTTGTCTGATTTTGGTATCAAGGTTATGGTAGCCTCATAGAATGGGTTTGGAAGTATTACCTCCTCTGAAATTTTTTGGAATTGTTTCAGAAGGGTAGATTTTAAGTCTTCTTTAAATGTTTGACAGAATTCACCTGTGAAGTCATGGTCCTAGACCTTTGTTCTGATCCACAGTTTCAATTTCAGTACTTGTGATTGGTCTGTTCATGTTTTTTATTTATTCCTGGTTAAATCTTGGGAGATTGTGTCTTTCTAAGAATTTGCCCATTTCTTCCAGTTTGTCCATTTTATTGGTATATAGTTTCTTGTGGTAGTCTCTTCTTACCCTTTCTATTTCCATGGTGTCCCTTGTAATTTCTTCTTTATCACTTCTAATTTTATTGATTTGAGCCTGCTCCATTTTTTTTTCTTGGTGAGTCTGTCTAAATGTTTATCAATTTTGTGTATCTTTTCAAAGAACCAGCTTTTAGTTTCATTGATCTTTGCTATAGTCTTCTTTATCTCTGTTTCATTTATTTCTGCTCTAATCTTTATGATTTATGTATTTCTTCTATTTTTAGGTTTGTCTGTTCTTCTTTCTCTGGTTTTAGGTGTTAGGTTGTTTATTTGTGGTTTTTCTTGTTTCCTGAAGTAAGATTTTATCGCTATCAATTCCCTCTTAGAACTGCTTTTGCTGTATCCCGTAGGATTTGGACCATTGTGGTTTCATTTTCATTTATCTCTAGGTACTTTTTGATTTCCTCTTTGATTTCCTCAGGGATCCACTGGCTGTTTAGTAGCATATGGTCTACCTCCTGTGTTTGTGTCTGTTTCTATGTATTAGGTAGGTCTCTCCTGCGAGGCCCAGCAGCACACTTCCCCTGGACAGCAGAGCCATGTGGTCTGGGAGTGGCCCCTGTGCAGGACCCATGGGCCCTTCTGTTGTGGTAGGGCTGGCTGCTGTGGACGCACTGGTAGGCATGGCTGGCCCCTGGTCCACTTGGTTGCTAGGTCCTGCCTTGTGCAGAGGCTACTGGCTGCTGGTGAAACTGATCTCAGAGGAGCTGGCTGCATGGCCTGGGGAGTCCTTGTCCTGGTGCTGTCCCACTGGTGAGGGGGGCTGGGTTTGTAGCTGGCTTCAAGCCCAGGTTTGCCAGAACTGATGTTGACCTGCCATTGGGTGGGGTTGGGGCATGTTGTGGCTGGTTGCACCGTCTGGCATGACCTGGTGGTGGGTAGGGCCAGATCACAAGTGCCTGGCTTTGGATGTACGGGGGGCGGGGCGGGGGGGTGGTGCCCAGGACTGGCTGGTCTGTTGTTGGGTGGAGCCAGATCCTGATGTGACCAGCTGTGGAGCTCTGGGGGTTCCAGGGCTGGTGCTGACCCACTGATGGGCAGGTCCAGGTTTGGCTATAGCCTGGGGATCCTACAGGTGGTAGATGAGACCAGATTCCAGGGCCATTGCTGGCCCACTGGTGGTTGGGGCTGGATTCTGGGGAAGCTGACTGAGGAGCCTAAGACATCTTGGAGCTGGCTTTTCCCTGCTGGTAGGTAGGGCCCCAGGGACTAGTACTGACTAGCTGGTGGACATGGCTGGGTCCTGCTGCTAATGAACTAGGGGAAGGATTCCAAAATGGCTCTTGCCAGCGCCTGTGTTTTCCTGGTAAAATCAGCTCCCAAAGTGGCTGCTGTCAGTGTTGTGAGGGTAAGTCCCAGGTGCCTTCTGCCTCCCTGGGAGGCTCTCCAAGATCAGCTACTTACTCAAGTTCCTTTCATATTACTGTTTCTACTCTGGGTCTCAACATGTGAGATTTTGTGTGTGCCCTGTAAGAGCAGAGTCTGTGTTTCTCACAGCCTTCCAGGCTCTCCTGAAAGTAAGCCCTACTGTCTTCAAAGTCAAATCTTCCATGGACTCATCTTCCTAGGGCAGGACCCCAGGGCTGAGAAGCTCAGTGTGGGGCTCAACCCTCTTGCTCCTTGAGAAACATGTTTGCAACTGTTCATGACCATTAATGTTTTATCTGTATAAAGCAGATTACTTTGATCTATAGTTCAGATCTGTCTTCAGATCCTATCTGGCTGTTATTGTTAATTATTGTCTATGTTCTCTTTTTATCTGGAGAATGGCTCTGTTCTCCATACATACCATTTTTTTTTCTCTATAGAAGTACAAAGAAGAAAAAGTACTTCTGGAATGACTCTAATTTTTATTTTCCATCATAAATTTCTGCATTGTCAATTATTTTTTTCCCACAATTTATAATGTGAGTTTTAAACCCACAGGAATATTTTTGTTTTATTTACATTCTTTTCTCATCTAAACTAGCTGTGCTTTGATTTCAGCCTGTATCACTCCCACTGTAGTCCAATATTCTTAACATTGCAAATCATAGAATTAATTTTGATCATGTGTATCTTTTTTTTTTCAATCTCCCTTCTAACTGACTTAGGTGATGGAGCAGAATACAGAATTCAAATAAGGGAAAAATTTCGCATCATGTTAGATAAGAACCATTTGCTGGGAAAATCTGAAGATTTCTGTCATGAAATTGCTCAGGAAGGCCGAGAACTGTTGGAACGTTTGTTTGAAGAAGATGTTGGAACTGAAGAGCAGCCACAGACGGTGGTCCTTCAAGGGGCTGCTGGAATAGGCAAAACAACATTGGTGAGAATGATGATGTTAGATTGGGCACAGGGCAACCTCTACCAGCAGAAATTTACCTATGTTTTTTATCTCAATGCAAGAGAAATTAACCAGTTGAGAGAGAGAAGCTTTGTTCAGTTGTTGTCAAAGGATTGGCCCAGCACAGAAGGTCCCATTGAAAGGATTATGTCCCAGCCAAGTCGTCTCCTTTTTATTATTGATAGTTTTGATGAACTGAACTTTGCCTTTGAGGAGCCTGAGTTTGTGCTGTGTGCAGATTGGACCCAAGTGCATCCTGTGTCCTTCCTCATGAGTAGTTTGCTAAGAAAAGTGATGCTCCCTGAGTCGTCTTTGTTGGTGACGACAAAACTCACAGCTTGGAGGAAATTAAAGCCTTTGTTGAAGAATCAGCATTCTATACAGTTACTAGGTATGTCTGAGGATGCAAGACAGGAATATATTTACCAGTTTTTTGAAGACCAGAGTTGGGCCTTGCAAGTATTCAGTTCCCTAAGAAACAATGTGATGCTTTTTAACATGTGCAAAGTCCCTGCAGTATGCTGGGTTGTTTGTAATTGTCTGGAGCAGCAAATGGAAAAGGGTGGTGATATCACGCTGACTTGCAAGACAACCACTTCTCTATTTGCCTGCTATATCTCGAGCTTGTTGACACAAGTAGATAGAAGCTTTCCTGGTCTACCCAGCCAAACCCAACTGAGGAGCCTGTGCCACTTGGCTGCCAAAGGAGTATGGACTATGACATATGTATTTTACAAGGAAAATCTCAGAAGACATGGGTTAGTGAAATCTGATGTTTCAATTTTCCTAGACACAAATATTCTTCAAAAGGACACAGAGTACGAAAACTGCTATGTGTTCACCCACCTACACATCCAGGAGTTTTTTGCAGCAATGTTCTATGTGTTGCAAAGCAATTGGGACACCAGGGACGATTCCCTTCAGTCTTTTGAAAATTTGGAGCTGGTGCTTGAAAGCAGCAGTTATAAAGACCCCCATTTGCTACAGATGAGATGCTTTTTGTTTGGTCTTTTGAATGAAGGTCGAATGAAACAACTGGAGGAAACTTTTAACTGTACAATGTCACTGGAGGTGAAATGGACAGTACTTCAGTGGATGGAAACGCTGGGAAACAGTGAACAGCTTCCATCACACCTGGTTTTTCTGGAGTTGTTTTTCCATTTGTATGAGACTCAAGACGAAGTATTTCTAAGCCAGGCGATGAGATATTTCCAAAAGGTTGTCATTAATATTTGTGAGGAAATCCACTTGTTTTTGTCTTCATTCTGCCTGAAGCACTGTCAGTGTTTACGGACCGTGAAGCTGATGGTAACTGAGGTATTTGAGAAGAAGATGGTAAACTCAAGCTTCCCACCTGAAACTCGGTAAGTGGGTTAGGTCAGTTCCCTGGAAGTGCCCTGCAAGGGAGTGAAGGACGTACGTGTTGTCAGAGGGAGGGGAGGAGTTGTTTAACTGAGGTCCCAGAGCCAACCCCCTCTTGACCAGTCACAGCTACTGGTGCGGAATGGGCAGAAATGTGCCTGCAGTTGCTGTCTTGGCCTGAGGGCAATCCCCAGAGAAGCATTCGGCTGAGAGCTTCCAGCAACTGGGGAATGAGTGTTTCAGTTCTCAAGGAGGGAGGCAGCACAGTGCTAACTTCCATCCCCTATAATATATTCTTTTTAAAAATAGAGGCCAGGAATTTCTTGCTGAACCCAGAGTACATAGCTCATTTGTCTGGGCTGTTTCACTTTACTGACCTCACTCACCTTCCCTATTACCTTAATATAGTTTGGCCTTTGCATGAAAGCTTTAGCCCTTTAACACCATAGATAGTGAGATAAGAAAAAGTAGGTGCTGAAGGAATGTTTTGAAAGACTAAATGCACCTTCAGCATTTTATACATATTATTTTACCCTCTCTCCTTTCTCAAGTTACTTTTTCTAACTCTCCTGAATTATGGTATCAGTTCCAGATTTAATTGATTAAGGGCTTGGGGCTTCCCTGGTGGCTCAGATGGTAAAGCATCTGCTTGCATTGCAGGAGACCTGGGTTTGATCCCTGAGTCTGGAAGATCCCCTGGAGAAGGAAATGGCAACCCACTCCAGTATTCTTGCCTGGAAAATCCTATGGACAGAGAATCCTGGTAGGCTGCAGTCCATGGGGTCGCAAAGAGTCGGACACGACTGAGCGACTTCACTTCATGTGGCACACAGCTATATAATCACAGAATATTTAACATGTTATCCAGGCTAATGCTGGTCAAAACCATATCTCAACTTAAGATTATAAAACTGAGATTCAGAGAAGTTCACCCAGAAAGTTACAGTCATCAGTTATTGATTCAAGCACAGATCAAATAATAGCTAACACATACCCAATATCCCTCTAAGTACCAGCTCATTTAGTCTCCAGCAATCCTACGCAGATGCTGTTATTTTCATTTTACTTATAAAAACTGAGGTACCAAGAAGGAACATAACTTGATTGAGGTTACACATCTGATTATAGGTATTTGATTTTCCAACTTTACCCAAGTTTTCTCATTGCCATTACATACAAATGTATTTATCTTATAAGAACATGCATTTCATTTCTGTTGAAACTGTGGGAGCAGGAATTGTAGGCTGGGATGCTATGACCTTTCCTGTCCTTAGGGAGTTGTGAGTAATCACCTGCAGTCAGTTTTCTTAATTCTGACTTCATAGTTCTAGTTATAGAAGACATGATTGAACCCAGAACATTAGAATGTATTTTATGCCTAATAAAAGTATTAGGAAGGATTTCTAGCAACTGTGTGGCTAGTCTTTGTGCTACTTTCCCCTCGTCTATGTTATAGTGTTGTCTGATTCTAGAGTTTTACCATTGTTGTGAAAATAAGAGACCGAGAATCCCGTGTTTTTTTTGAAGAGACATTATAGGTGACCTCAGCTTATTTTATGACATAACGACATTGTAAACCTTACAAGAGCGGGATCTCTTGTTCACCACTTTATACATAGTATGCAGTAAGCACTTGAATCTCTGAATAAATGATTTACCACCTCAATCTCAAATTTAAGTTTTCTCAAATTTAAGACCCTGAGTGATGTAGAAACCACCCCTCTGAAATGTCATTCATCCCAATTTAAGCAAGGCATGAGGGAACCAATATTTATTGAGTAGTGAAATGGATCACTATATTGCCATTTCAAACTACGCAGTTTTTACATAAGAATTATTTTGAATTAAAGGCATCTGAGTTCCCAAAATTCCTTATTTGCCTAAAAGCAGAGCCTTCCAAAAGATCTCAGCTTTTTAAATTAGCTGTCATAAATCTCTTCCCCGGAGTAACTCTAATCTTGTCTTTGTGAAGGCGGCAGTTGGCACCACACTCAGACATTATTATCACCATCATATCTTCAGGCTCTCCTCCAAGGGGCCCATTTACCTTACCAAAAAGCCATCTGTTTTCCTATAAGTGCCCTTTCTCACTCTGCCTTTCCTCTAGTAATTGATGTATATAGACGCCAAATTCCAACCACTCCTTTGAGTTACTCATAACTGAGTAACAAAGGACACTTGCTTTCACTCAGTACCATCTTCTGAGAGTTACCTGAGCTGAAACTGATTTGTTGGTCTTTTCATTTTCTAATCATTTAGGCAAAGGGCTGGCAGTCACATTTTTCATTGGTGGCAAGACCTCTGTTCTGTGCTTCATACAAATGAACACTTGAGAGAAGTGATCTTGTGTCACAGCAACCTTGATGAAGTCGCAATGAAGATTTTTAATCAAGAACTAAGGCACCCAAACTGTAAACTACAAAAACTACTGTAAGTCTGGCATGAGAAAATGGAGTTATTCTACTTTCTTTCTTTATCCCACCTCCCACTCCTACTCATTAAGGAGAATTAGTAGTAAACAGAAATTAAAATCTGCATAAAATACTCTTAAGAACACCAATTATGGAAACGTCTGGAGTTGTGGGAGCATAAGTAGCTTTTTCTGGGGAAAACTGCACAGAGCATAGAAGTGGTTGACCTGGTTTTTGAGGCTTGATTAGGAATTTTCTAGATAAAGAGGAACATAGAACTAAGGCATTCTACTCAGGTCAACAAAGCATTTTCAAAGATAAGTTCTGTGTTTTCCCCACTCAATACAATGCACAGATGTTAAGTGTTTAGTTCATTAGGTTTTGACAGCTGCATACACCTTTGTAACAAATACCCAAAACAAGATAGAGAATAATTCCCTCACCTCGTAAAGTTTCCATGTAATCTTTTCTCTATTTACATCTCTCACTCTGTCCTGTCCTAAAGGCAACCACTTTCTGACCTCTATGACTGTACATTAGCTTTGTCTGTTCTTGGAACTCATTTAGATTGATTCATGTGTTCATCTTATTTTGCTCAACAAAAGGTTTTTGAAATTCATGTTATTGCATGTTTCAATCATTCGTTTCTTTTAATTACTGATTAGCATTCCCTTGTAATGATATACTACAACTTGCTTACTCATTTTCTTGTTAATGGATCTCTGGATTATTTCCAGTTTATGGCTGTTATGAATAAGGCTTCTATGAATATTTTGTACCAATCTTTTTATGACATGTTCTTATCTCTTGGGCTAATACCTAGGGATGGAATTGTTAGCTCATAGATGTATATTTAACTTTTTAAAAATTCCCAATCAGTTCTTCAAAGTGGTTTTACCATTTTATAATCTTCCCTGCATTGTATATACATTCCAACTGCTCCTCATCCTTGCCAACATTTGCTATTTCCTTTTCAAAAGTTTTATATCTTCATTTTATTTTAGATACCCTACCACTTTTTACATTTGCTTGTTCACATCTCTCTCTCGTCTGTTGGCTCCACCAGGAGCTGGAACCGATCCTATTTTTCTCTGTATTCAATGCCCATCAGTGTGCCCAATGCCTGATGGTGCTCAGTAATATGTAGTGAATGCTGAACAAATAATTGAGACTTGTTGTTTCCATTAGCACTGGAGATGAATGTTCTTTTTCGGGAAACAGGCTTCCCTTTAAATATTTCCCTTAGAATCTCAAGTAAGTAGATGAAGTCTGGTCTTGCGTATATTTATAAATGTTGACATTTGCCCATGTGTGATGATGATGTAGTTAAGTCCTTTCAACTTACCTGCCTTCATCTCCCCTACAGTGACCCTTCACTGGATGCCACCAACTCAGATCTCAACAACAGCTAATACTGGGGCTTCCCAGTTGACGCCAGTGGTAAAGAACCTGCCTGCCAATGCAGGAGATATAAGAGACATGGGTTTGATCCCTGGGTCGGGAAGATCCCCTGGAGGAGGGCATGGCAACCCATTCCAGTATTCTTGCCTGGAGAATCCCATGGACAGAGGAGCCTGCTGGGCTACAGTCCAAGGGGGTAGCAAAGAATTAGACACAACCAAGGCAACGCAGCATGCAGTGTCTTCTCTGGGGTTAAATGGCTCCCTCTTTTAGAATGTGAGAGTCTTTTATGGGGGATAACACCATGAAGACAGCTCTCAGTCCTTCTTACCTTAGTGTCACCTTACTTACTCAAATCCCTTTTCCCTGACAAGGGGATTGTACTTTCAACTTATGTTTAGTGAGTGCATTAGGCACCTTTACTGTATGATGATACCTAGCACTCTGAATGGGTATAAAAGCTTTATTCTTTTGGTGTGCTTGGCTGGATGAGGGTGAAGGGTGAGTGATCTGCAAAAGTGAAGGGAGATGATATCACAGAGGTTTCTGAACGGTTAGAAGTATGACTATACTGGGCATTTGGGGCCAGCAGTGGCACTGGAGGACCAAGTCTTAAGTCTCTGACAAAGTTAGGAGATGGAAATTTAAAAATTGGCCGATTTAACTTACTTCATATTTTGCTTTCTGCTGTCTCTCTCTCTACCTAACAAAGCCCATGAGATGACAGGAAATATTTTGAAAAAATGTGTTTTGCTAATTATGCATATCAAATAGTTGATATTAACTGTGAACTCACGTTGGCTTATTTAAAGGATTAATGTTGTGAATTAATGTTGTAATACAGTATTTGGAATAGCCCCAATAATATTTGGTCATCGTTCTTGAGACTAAAGAGTTAAAAAAAAAGAAACCCTCTTCTGCTTTCCTTATGTTATACCTTCTTTTCCTTCAAGGTTGAAAAAAAAAATTGCGAGTATTGGTTGTCAGGATACAATGGGCATCTAAGTCATAACCCAGTCTTTTTCCTAGGCAGCATGCTGAATCCTGAGTGTATGATCTTGACCTGGAATATGAGAAACCTAGTGTCAGATAAGAGATGACAGTGTCTAAGAGCTGGGCTTGAAAAGAAAAGGATGTTATAATCAGGGACAGAGATGATGATGTAATCTCTGGTGTGTATTTTTTCTTCTGAAGGTTGAGATTTACTTCTTTCCCTGACGTTTGTCGGGGTATCTCTGGTTCTTTGACTCACAATCAGAATCTGATACATCTTGACCTGAAAGGGAGTGACATAGGGGATGATGGAGTGAAGTCATTATGTGAAGCCTTGAAACACCCAGACTGTAAACTACAGAATCTAAGGTAAGTCATGATTTGTGTGTGTGTGTGTGTGTGTGTGTTTATAAATGAAACTTTTGTCTGTCCAAATAGATTCTTACAGCTTGGACTTGCTATTCTTTGGGCTAACTTAAATTTACTTTCCTGATACAAAATAGCAGGGATGAATAGATTCAGGCATCTTTCCTCTCAACAGGACCTACCACTCCTCCCACCTCCCCCACTGAAGAACTCCATTGTATAGTTCTCTGTGTCTCCATCTTCTAAGTCTGGGGTAAAAAATGGGAGCAGACCCAGCATTTGTAAGTTTTTAATATTTAAATGCAGGCACACTCACTGTATCTTTGAACTCTTACAGAAAAGAATGCACCAACAGTGGGTGGGGTGTGCAATGCTGTGGTGGACTGAATTTTTTTGACTTAATTTTGGATAATGAATCCCCTTACCTTGTAATTGCAACACAGTGACCAGGTCAGAAAGTTGGGGAAGATCAGTGCAGCAGCTGTCAAGGTACTTGCTAGCTTTCACACACTACTGACAGGCCTGACTTTCTTTACATAAGTGAGAAGGTTAGCAATCATACTTGGTCTCCACATTGTGTAACAGACTTCAAGAAAGATCTTATTTTCCAAGGAAAGGCACTTAAATCAACTTCTCACAAAAGAAAAACAACCAAAAAGAAAAAGAATCATTACAATAAGTTTTACCTTAGAAGTTTTTGAAATCCTTAGGTTCAGTTCAGGGGAGCAAGACTGAACCTTGATACATGAAGGGCCAAGGTAAGGCTGTATTTGTGGGGAGCAAATTATAAACTCTGTGTGGACAAAAACAAGTGAAATCTGAAACAAGACCTTCTTTTTGACAATAGGCAAAAATATCATTGGGATTTTTAAAAGTCTCACTAGTTTTTACGGGATGAAATTCATAGGATATCTGCGAAGTTTTTGGTTAATTCTTGATCATGTGTAGAGTTCAGTTGTCAGCAGGCCAGCCTAGGGATTGGTTTTACCAACTACAAGGACATTTTAGGTCACTTTGAGGAAATTTCTCCTCTGTCCAAGCATAAAACATATTAGCAGCAAAGGGTTGTTAAACAGAGGGAAAGATGTTTTCTTGTAGTGGGAGCCATGGATCCAAGAAAAATGCCTTGGCACTTGACAGATCAGCAGGACGTGATAAGATTCCTTTCATCAGCTGAGATTTGAATAAGGCATTCCACTGATGAACCTTGATGTAGGCCCAATTACTAGACTTTCAAATAGGAAACCATTTCTCTGAGTCAACTATTATAGGGCTGTTGCACCAGTGCGTAGAATGTTTGGAGGCAGAAGTCATCAGAGCTTTGTATATTGTCTAACGCTATATTCTGTAGGACTGAATGTTCTCTCAGCATGGGTGGCCCTTGGGGAGTAATCAGTCTCATAAACATTTCATGATATGAGGAAAACCTCATAGGAAAAACTCCAGTTCTGTGTTTGCTTTAGGCCTCCTGTTATGAGAGTTAGAAATAGCTTGAGTGGCCACGATTGTCTAGTTTAGGCATAGATCATGCTGAGTTTAACATTTAGAATTGCATTTTGATGTTTTACTCTCCCTGCTGAATGTAGATGATGTGGGCAGCGAAAGAGTTGATAAATTAGTGGTTCTTTGCCAGTCTGTTTCACCAAATATGATCCCCAGTTGCTACAGGGACTTAGCAAATTTAGAAGTAGTGTTTTAAAATGATTTAAATTGTAAACAGACTCATATCAGCCCTTGCAAATGAACATATTGGAAAGGTATAGACAATCACTAATTTTCATGTGAATATTTCACTCTGATATTTACCAAAGGTTTTCCTCAACAAAAGGAGAAACATCTTGTCTCCCTGTCTTAATAACTTCTTCCACATTGTGATAACAGGGTAGCTCTTAAAATATGTTGAACACATGGGAGCGGGGATCTTGGACATGCATTTAGTGCCTAATTGTGCCCAGAATCCTGTCTTAGTTTGCCTGTACTCTGCTGTTGTGGTTACAAGCAAGGTGAGGGAGCAATCACTGGTTCCACCAAACAGCCACCTGAAGAATGCCAAAATGGTATAAATACAAAACACCCCTCAGATCCTCAAAGGTTTTGAGTTAGAGGACTAACATTCTAGAAAGGGAGCATCTAAAATGGTTGCTAGAAGAAACTGACTAGTTGCCAAATGTAAACAGAAGGTACTTGAGAATGTCAAATATCCATAGTCTCGGCTCTATTACTAAGTAGAATAGAATACTCTATAATATTAATAGGTAGAGTGCATATGGTCCAGTAGAAATGTTTGCTTTTCCAGGATTGAGGAACTTGCAGTTTATTACAATTGTTTACAGTCCTTAAGAGCTCAAAGCATAATGAGTCATGATAAACATGCACAGACTTTAGCAAAGTGAGAGTATACACTTTGAAACTAGAAGTTCTGCCATCTGCATAGGTGATACAGCAGGCAGAGACTTGAAGACTGAACTACCAATCCTCTCTTCTCTTTTACAAAAATCTTTCATTCATTAGTTTTAATAAACCTTCATATGTATATTTACACAGCTTCATAATCACCCCAAATAAGGTTTAAATGAAGTATCATTTAAACATTTAATCCCTAACTTTTAAAATGCAAATAATATGGGACATAGACAATTCATTGATTTGGGGGATTATTTGATCTATCAAGGAAATGTAGGATTTTGCTACTATAATTTGAGTAATATGAACAAGAAATGGTAGCAGATTATTGTAAGAATATAATTTATTTTCTGTCTTTAAAGTCTAATTTCTGTATATGTGTTTAGATAAGCACACATTACTAATTCTTAAAATGTTACATTACTCTGAGCCTCCAAATTCAATGAGTAGGTTTAGAAAATATACTTGACATTAGGATAGTATAATCGCTGTTAGTAACTACAAATTTAGCAAAACAGTTTTATATCTCAAAGCTTGACCCAGATATCATGTGTTTATAATATTATCTGATTCCAAGATTTATAAAATTATAATTTATAAAGATGTCATTTATTGAACTCATTTAAATTATACACACAAATTTACATTTATATTCTTTTAAATATTAGCATAATAATTTGATCTATAAGAGAACTGTAAGAGATTTAAGTTCTTTAATTTAGATTTATTGTTAAAGAAATGGAAAACCTTATGTGATCTAAAAACCATATGTGCATTTTTATTTCTCACTTTCATAAAATTAGGGAGAAGTCCCATAGACATTTTAAGTCTCAAACTTTGGACCAAATTAACTTATCCCATGATTTACCTTGGTTGTGGCTCAGACGGTAAAGCGTCTGTCTACAATGCGGGAGACCTAGGTTCAGTCCCTGGGTCGGGAACATTCCCTGGAGAAGGAAATGGCAACCTACTCCGGTACTCTTGCCTAGATAATCCCATGCTCGGAGGAGCCTGGTGCAGGGTACTGTACATGGAGTCGCAAAGAGTCAGACGCGACTGAACGACTTCACTTTCTTTCAGTTTAGAACAGGCCCATGAAGCCTGTCCCACTAATGTAAAGGCCCTTTCTCTTGTGAGCATCATTTCCATGGCACCTGTGGTACATTCAGCCCCTATCTGGGTAACAGACAACTTCTGCAACCATTCTGCTTTGGCAACAACTCTATTCTGCTGAATTTCAATTTCTAGTTCATATCAGAAAACTCATCTGACACCCAGCTGCAAATTAAACATGCATTTTTAGAAAAGAAAAATACACTCAGACAGCTGTTCTGAGCTCCCCAAGAGTTCATGCTCTAGGACAGCAGGTCTTCCTCACTGAGGAATGGTGGCTTTCTTGGGTGATGCCTTTTGAGTGGCAGTTTTCTTACCGTAATCCTGTAGCATAGGAAAGCTTAACTCCACTGGGTCTCAACTCAAATGAAGCTGTAGCAGCTTCCATCAGATAAAATTCTACCCTGACCACCTCTTGAACTGAGATAACTTATTCTAGGAGCATAGATTCCATCCTCTTAATCCCATTGCCTAAGAGCCATTTTATGGACCAGTGTCCCATGACAACTCATAAGACCCACAGACAGCAATCAATAAGAACAACAAAAGAATAAAAATTAAAATGTGCCTACTGTAAAGGAGCTTTGGAAGTTTTCAACCAAGGGCCTCATTTTAATGGCAACATTAAGAAACTGGTTCTCCAGCAAGATCTAGACGTAAGTTAGTGCATCTTCTCTGTTTTGCTGGTTCATTATGTATGGGTTAAGTATGGAGTCACAAACCTCAGCTCTCACCTTCCCTTTTGATTGAGTCACTGGTGATTGATATTGCATATTAATAAGACAGGGCCTTCAAACTCTAGAAAAAAATTATACATTTTTATTACCATAATGTGATAAATCAGAGTACTGATAAATCTTTTTCTGATTTAACAAAATTCTTTCAATATTTGTAATATTTAGATCAATTTGAGTAGTGAAAGAAAGACATATTATACAGGGCAATCAAAATTACAGACTTAAAAGCACTTAATGGTTGTTCTCACAAGACATAGCAACAATTGGTAAGGTTCAGGTACCCTGTAAGATTCCCTTGTTATGATAAAACAATAAAACACAGCAGAAATGTTCTTACAAAATATTTTCTGATTTATGATACCATCTGCTTTTCTTTGCAGATGCAAGGGAAAGAAGGAGCATTTTCTTTTTATGAGGCTGATATTTCATTCATCAAGCATTAGGAGATCCATAGCTGAAATTCTATTAATTAGCACAAAGAAAAGAGATTAAGAAACTCAAATTTATAATATGGAAAAGATAAGAGCAAAATAGATTATGAACAAAGGGACTCTAGGGCATGTACTATTTATATTTCCAATCAGAAGCATTTTTTAACGTTTCAGTATCACTTCTATTTCTTGATTCATAAATGAGCTACATTTTGTTTCATGTCCAGCAAACTATAGTGCCTGCTTTTAATTGGTAATTATTAGTTATTACTCTTCAGGGTTCCCCCTCATATGTATGCTTAATCTAATTCAACAGGATTACAGCATTTAAAATATGGGGTGGGAGGTGGGAGGGGGCTTCGGCACTGGGAGATCATGTACACCTGTGGCTGAATCATGTCAATGTATGGCAAAACCAATATAGTATTGTAACATAGAATAAAGTATTTAAAAAATAAAAATAAAATAAAATACCCTATGTAAAGCAATACATTTAGTATACCTCTGTCATATAATTTCCAGTATGTTCATTTAATCTAGGATTACAAGGGCTAGATATTCTACCTTTTGAACTCTTCTAAAACTTTCTTTCATGGCAACACACATGATTGCAGCAATTATTTATAATTTTTAATCAGTGTGTACTGCTAGTTTTTGGTTTTCTTAAACTCACCTTTCTCACTGTATAAAATCTTAATTTTGATTCATTGCACCATTGGCTAGTACAATTTTAAACTAATGTTTCCATGCAGGGTATGTGAATGATACATTCGCCAACTTCCTTTATATCCTTGGATTGTCTTCATAGATGAATGACACCATATCTGGGTCTCAGGCCTCCACTCTGTTCTGCACACTTAGACTTAGCTACATTACTTTCTAACATCTAGATTTCTAAAGAGAAGTCTGAGAATAATCTGCCACTTCAGCTGCACCTTCCCAGACTTTCTCACTAGTGTTCTCAGAATTTTTAAAAATTAGTTTTACATTTTGTTACTTTCGACCTTGATGCTAGGAAGGATTGAAGGCAGGAGATGAAGGGGATGACAGAGGACTGGATGGTTGGATGCCATCACTGACTCAATGGACATGAGTTTGAGCAAGCTCCAGGAGTTGGCGATGGACAGGCAAGGCTGGCATGCTTTAGTCCATGGGGTTTGCAAAGATTCAGTCACAAGAGTGACTGAGCAACTGAACTGAACTTTTGAACTGCTGGAAACCTTTGTTTTTTCCCTGTCAGAAATGATTTCTTTAAATTATTAAAAATGACTTCAGGGCTCACTCTCTTGCATGTGCTATCTCTGTGTCTCTTTTTAAGAGCATCTGATAGTCTTGAGAGTCCCTTGGACTGCAAGGAGATCCAACCAGTCCATTCTAAAGGAGATCAGTCCTGGGTGTTTATTGGAAGGACTGAAGCTGAAGCTGAAACTCCAATACTTTGGCCACCTCATACAAAGAGCTGACTCACTGGAAAAGACGCTGATGCTGGGAGAGATTGGGGGCAGGAAGAAAAGGGAATGACAGAGGATGGGATGGCTGAATGGCATCACCGACTCGATGGACATGAGTCTGAGTGAACTCCGGGAGTTGGTGATGGACAGGGAGGCCTGGCGTGCTGGGATTCATGGGGTCACAAAGAGTCAAACATGACTGAGCGACTGAACTGAACTGATAGTCAATGGCTGTAGCTTTCTTCCTAAATAATTCTTACTTTTGTCCTCTTAATCTTTTATCCTCTCCTTCTAGGGGAGTTTCTTAGATTTATTTATGTTGATTTTTCTCTATTGTGTCAAATACAGATTTCAGTTCTCTGTTGTTTTTGTTTTTCCTTCGTTTTTGTTTTTTTGGTTGATTGAACCCATGTGAAGCATTCTCACTTCTGATGTGCTCTTTTTGTTTCACAGAATCTGCATTGTTCTATACATTTAAAATGTAAAAGAAGCCTTTCTAAACATTTTCTTCTTCTGTTTCCTAGTTTTGTTTTTTGTACTTGTGCTTATTTTCTGTCCCTTAGTATAATGTATCTTTTTCTGTTAAGCTTTAATATTTTATCCACAGATGCCATAATATTGGAATATCTTTTCTGTCTGGAAGAACTCTATCCATACATAGTTTATAAGATTTCCCTTGTTTCCCTAACTGCCTGGTTGGCTGCTGATACAATATCTTTTGCATTAATCTACTCAGGATCCCATAATAAAATACCCAAAATAGCACAGACTGGCAAGCTTAGAAAACACAAATTTATTACAGTTCTGGAAGCTGGAAGGTCGAGATCAAATGCTGGCAGAGCTGGTTTCTGGTGAGGCCTCTCTCCATTGCTTATAGATGGCTGCCTTCTCGTTTTGTCTTTACACGGCCTCTGGGGGCATGTACTCACTCCTGGTGTCTCTTCCTCCTCTTATGAGGACACCAGTTCTATTGAATTAGGGAGTCTACTCCTATGACCCCATTAACCTTAATTACCTTCTTAGAGGCCCCATCTCCAAATACTGTCATACTGGACAGGTCAGTTCAGTCGCTCAGTCATGTCCGAATCTTTGTGACCCCATGAATTGCAGCACGCCAGGCCTCCCTGTCCATCACCAACTCCTGGAGTTCACTCAGACTCACGTCCATTGAGTCCATGATGCCATCCAGCCATCTCATCCTCTGTCGTCCCCTTCTCCTCCTGCCCCCAATCCCTCCCAACATCAGAGGGAACATACAAATTTGGGGAGTGCAATTCAGTCCATAACAACTTTTCAGAACAAGCTGAGGTTTTTTAGCTTTAGGTCATGTTCCAGGTGATCCACTAAGGACTAATTCTGGACTGAGGAAGGAGCTGCTCCTGTTTAGCCTACCTCTCTGTACCCTGATTTTGATGTAGAGAACCAATTCTCAAGGGACTCACGTTGATAAGTCCTTGATTAAAGGGAATAAGTAGAACAGGTCCAAGTTCCAGGAATGCTACTGCCTGACTCTGCTTACAAACAGCTGATATTACTCTCAGCCATGTTTAAAGCCCAAGTTGTATGTAAGTACGAGTCTCTAAAAATAAGTGCTCTACATGCACTTCCTATTTTCTTGTTGTTTCCCTTCCTCTTTTAAGAAATACTTAACTTTATTTCTAATTTACTTCTTATTTTCACTGTTAAGGACAGAGTTACTCAGAAAACACAGATTGGCTGCCATGAATAAATGAAATCTTGACAGTAGTTTATGGTTGGTTCAGCTTTCACCCCTGGTTTCATGCCCATCTCAGTTCTGTTTCAGAAGACAAAGTGTACAAGGATACAGCCATCCTTCCGTCTACCTTGTTAAAAGAAATTCCTCCCAGATTAAAAAAAAAAATCTTATTATTTGAAAATACTTTTTTAATGCTTTCATACATATTTTGTAGGGAATTGGGAGGTAGGGATGGGAGAGACAAGCTTCCTTCCTCCCCTTCCTAACTGTCTGTCAGAGCCCTGTGCTTTAGATAAATCACCCTCATTCTGTGTAGGGAAGCTGGGTTTCAGAACAGGTCCCAAAGACCGGGAAACCACACCCTGTGGCTGAGTGAGTTGGGGTTATAATTCTTTTCTGAGGAGTGGTCTTTTCTATTTTTCTGTATTGTTTTCCAGCTTGGAATCCTGCGACCTAACTACGGTTTGTTGTCTGAATATCTCTAAGGCTCTCGTGAGAAGCCAGAGCCTGTTGTCTCTGAATCTGTCAACTAATAATCTATTGGATGATGGAGTGAAGCTGTTGTGCGAGGGCTTAATGCATCCAAAGTGTAACCTGGAGAAACTGTCGTGAGTCTTTCTGTACTGTTTTCTACAGAGACATTTTGTTCAGTTTTGGTTTTTTTTTTTAACTTATGAACTGAGTGGGGAAACTGGGTCTTGATATTAATTGGCTCATTTGTCAATCTTGGATGACCTCCTCCTTCTACCTCCTTCCCCTTTCACTTGACTTCTAGACATTTCTTTTGTTTATGATAGATGTCTTATTTTCATTCTTTTCCAGCCTTCTTCTCTGTCCTCTTGTATTTTGTTTCACCATACCTTGTCCATGGCTGCAATGGAATTCATGATTTAAGTAGGTTTGATGAGGTTGCTTCTATAGTAGAGATGTAGAGGTTATTAGTAGCAGCTAACTTCCCTCTAAAAGGGGAGAGAAGCATGCACTTTGGGACTTGACTGACCCCTCTTCATCTGTGTTTCTGCTTCAGCTTAGAAAGCTGTGGCCTCACAGTAGCTTGTTGTGAGGATCTGTCTTTGGTTCTCATCAGCAACAAAAGGCTGACACATTTATGCTTGGCGGACAACATCTTGGGAGATGGTGGAGTAAAGCTTATGAGCGAGGCCTTGAAACATCCACAGTGCATTCTACAGAGCCTAGTGTAAGTGTCTACTAGGTTTTAAAATATATATATATTTTTATATATATTTATATTATATATATATTTATATATATAATTTTATATATATATATATATATATTTTTAAATATATATATATATTTACTTGACCATGCTGGGTCTTAGTTGTGGCATTTGGGATCTTCGATCCTCATTGCAGCGTGTGAACTCTTAGTTGCAGCTTGTGGGATCCAGTTCCCTGACCAGGGATCAAACCCAGGCTCCCTGTGTTGGGAGTGCAGAGTCGTAGCCACTGGAGCACTAGGGAAGTCCTAGTGCCTGCTAGTTTTCATCATTCCCATGTGATAACATTTTGAAATATATTTAAACTAGGAAAATATTTGGGACATATTATGTCCCTTGCTTTTTCCCTGTTGTCTACAATGATGAAGATGATGAGGGTAATGATATTCATAATTGCCATATATTGTGACCCTACTCTGTGCTGGGCCCTGTGCAGAATTTAATCTGCAAAGAAGTACGCATTGGTGTCAAATTGGTCACCTGAGTTCTAAGTGCCTCACTGAATAGGTGAGGATTGTGAGGCTTAGAAAGATTATGCAACTTGCATAATGCTTACAAGAAAATGATGTATTTAGAATTAAAGTCTACCCACCCAACTCTATATTCTGGAATCCAAACAGTTAAGTATGTATCACTACCATTAAACAAAGACAGTATTCCATGGTATGGCTGGGTTATGATGTGACAATACTGTTCATTGCTGTTAGGTAATGTGAGGAGTATCTGAGTTCGTGTTGCTGCATAGGATGAGAGAAAAGACAACACTTCAAAACAATGATTTTGTTTGATTTTTGGTCAGCTCACAAGGCACCCACTTTTTGAGCTTTTTCACCTTTCCAATTTGCGTCAAATGCTGAATGACCATAGAATGGTCAACATTGGGCAACTTCTTATGTAGTTATAACAGGATTAGCTTCGATGATTGCCAGCCACTATGCTCCTCATCTTCAAGGCTCTTGTCGCCTTTGCACAAACTTCTTGAACCACCACTGCACTGTATATTCATTAGCAGTTCCTGGGCCAAATGTGTTGTTGATGTTGTGAGTTGTCTCCGCTGCTTTATGATCCATTTTGAACGTAAATAAGAAAATTGCTCGAATTTGCTTTTTGTCTAATGTCAATTCCATAGTCTAAAATAAATATAAAATAACCAGCAATTAATAAGTCATTAGCAAAAAAAAAGTAAGAAATGTGCATTAAAAAGATGTATAACATAATCACATTTATTTAAGAATGTATTCCAATATCAAATGGCAAATTTCAACAATGCAAAACCCACAATTACTTTTGCACCAACCTATACAAGATTCTTTATCAATATTAATTAGTTGGAAATAACTTTAAAAATTATTTCTGTTGAATATCTTTTCAAATTTTTTGGTTTCTACTGTTCTAGAAATTTCCTCTTCCTAGGCTTAGCTTTCTCCTGATTTTTTTTTTTGTTATATCTATTATGGTTATTAATGTCACATATACATTATCACTATTATTTTTATATATTATAAATAACGTACCTGTTGTATTTCTAACTTTCTTTATGGTTATTTTTAGAATATAGAAGTTTAAAACTTTCGTGAAGTTGAATTATCTTCCCCTTCATGACTTAATAGAATTATTTAATACATTAAAAAAACCCACTTCTGTCATCTTGTTCCTACTCATTATGGCTTGCGAAAGTCAGCCTGCCAGGCTCCTCTGTCCATGGAGTTCTCCAGGCCAGAACACTGGAGTGGGAAGCCATTCTCTTCTCTGGGGGATCTTCCCAAGGATCGAACACAGGTCTTCCACACTGCAGGCGGATTCTTTACCATTTGAGCCACCATGGCTTAATTTTTAACACTTATTCCAAATTAATTTTGTCATCAGATTTAAATTTACCTTGCCCTTCATATTAGGGGATATTAAATGTCCCCTACATAAAGTAAAGAACATTAACCCTAAATCATTTATGGCATAATGTATCTTTTCCCTTCTGATTGGAAATGCCACATTTAATATGTACAGAAAGTCCTCATTTAATTATGATTCCGCCCATTCTACTCCATCTGACTGCTCCTCTGCTCCATAGAGCTACTTCTGTAATAGGATACTATATTCATGTACAACGTAGGGAAGTTAGCATGTTCTTTTTAGTAAGAAAAATTCTGAAGAACAAGAATCCAGTTTGAAGCCAAATTTGGCACAGACCTAAGGATCCCAAGTGAGACAGACAAAGAGGCAATGAGGAAGGAGGGTATTTGATCTGAGATAGATGGAGGGTTGGCAAGAAGATAGGGGATTAGAAACCTCTTCAAAGATGTACAGATCTAAGTAGTAGAGCAGTGATTCCATCTTTCCTCACATTGTCCACCCACAGGCTGAGGCGCTGCCATTTCACGTCACTCAGCAGTGAATCTCTCTCAACCTCTCTCCTGCACAACAAGAGCCTGATGCATCTGGATCTGGGGTCAAACTGCCTACAAGATGATGGAGTAAAGCTTCTGTGTGATGCCTTTCGGCATCCAAGTTGCAATCTTCGAGACCTGGAGTAGGTGTTCTGTGACCTTAGTTTTGTGTAGCTTTAAGTACTGTGGAGGGCAGGGGAGATGGGAAAAGAATTCTGAGAGCAGAGTATCTGTCAGAGAAGAATACACAGCTAATTCTCTCTCATTCTGCATGAGAAAAGCTGGAGGAGCCTATTCATCAGATTTTTGTTAAACAGTTACTACAGTAATTACAGTCAACTTCCCTCATTCCCTCGTTAAGGAGGGTCAGAGACCTCAGGTTGAACTGTATGTAGCCATTTCATTTTTGCCTCGGTTGTGCTTCAGGGAGTCTGTTGTGTGTCTTCTACCTAAATCCAGGAAGCTGAATTGTGCTTTACTAGTTTTTCTTTCTTAAACTCAGGTTTATACTTAGGTTAACTTTGAAAGAAACTGGGAATGAAGTTTTTAAGAATATCCAAGAATCCAATCATTCTTAAGCAGCAACCATTTTTAATTCCATTATAGTCTGTCTTACTCTGGGAGTGGGTACACAAGTACACAAACATTTGCATTACATGTGTATGTATAATTGTGATTACATGACTTTGAGGTTTCCTTTTATGTGATCGTATTTCAGATAAATGTAGTATTTCATTTAAATACTTACATATAGTTATCTATTTTAATGGCTACATAATACATAGTATTTCATTAGGTAAATATTGTGGCTCAAGTGAAGCAAGATAAGAGATGTCACTTAGAAATCTCACTTTCCCACTAGGGCCTCCCATGGGACTAGTAGCCTGGGTGAGTCATTAAGGGTCTAAGCCCAACACTGTTTTCCAAGATCGATGGTATACCTAGAAGTGTTTGGCCAGATTGGATTGACTTATGACCCAAATTTTCAAATGAGTTTAATAGTTGATTGTCATTTCTATAAACCCTGAGGTGATTGAACTCTTGGATTCAATAAGTACCTGTACTTCCTCTGAGAAAATGTATATGATATGGGTTACGATGTGATTTTCTGGTTTCTTTTATTATTATTATTCACCTGGAAGACATATTTACTTCATGGAGTTTATCATTAAACCCAGTGCCTTCATTTCAGCTACAGAGATAGAATTTCTATGTGACCTATGCACACAAGTTGTTTGCTTAGCCTGCATTTTTCTCCTAAGCATTGCTGTAAACACATAGACAAATTTGTGCCTTCTTAGCCACTTTCAAAGCCTCCGCAGGCATGCCTATTCTCTCAAGCAATCTTTACATCAGATATGAACTAGATGCTCAGGGAACTAAAGGCTATCTCTAAGGTTATGCTCTTGTCCTAAGGTAACTTACAAAGTGCTGACAGCAGGGAAATAAATATAAAGCCAATTATAATAGATTCCATGTGCTGTTATAAGGATGTGGCAAAAATCCCAAGGAGCGAGGAATGGAACAGAGGAAACTTATTTAATTTAGGCTTGAAAGATAAAGAGGATTTTGTTATGTGCAGATATTCTAGGCAGAGAGAAAAGATGGGGAATGCAGGTAGATGTGATATATTTGGGGTAGGGTAAATGGATGTGTATGGTTGGAAAATAGAAGGTGAAGGTGAAGTCGCTCAGTCGTGTCCGACTCTTTGCAACCCTGTGGACTGTAACCTACTAGGCTTCTCCATCCGTGGGATTCTCCAGGCAAGAATACTGGAGTGGATTGCCATTTCCTTCTCCAGGGGATCTTCCCGACCCAGGGATTGAACCCTGGTCTCCCTCACTGGAGGCAGGCGCTTTAACCTCTGAGCCACCAGGGAAGCTGGTTGGAAAACAGGGTGGGGACAAAATATGGAAAGAGAAAGAAAGGCCAGATGGTGAATGCTCTTGAATGTCCTACAAAGGACTTGAGGTGAGGTGAGGTGAAGTCACTCAGTTGTGTCCGATTCTTTGCGACCCCGTGGACTGTAACCTACTAAGCTTTTCTGTCCATGGGATTCTCCAGGCAAGAACACTGGAGTGGATTGCCATTTCCTTCTCCAGGGGATCTTCCCAACCCAGGGATCGAACCCGGGTCTCCCACATTAGAGGCAGACGCTTTAACCTCTGAGCCACCAGGGAAGGAAATACCTTTTTGTATGCAGCTTGCTTCTTTCTTCTTTGGAAACAGTACTTTTAGATTCCTTAACTGCATTTTAATTTCAAAAATATATTAGGAACCGAAGGCATAGAGATCTGTGGATTCCTCAGGAAAATTATATCCGATCCTTTTTTTTTTTTTGGCAGAGGTAGAAATAAGTGTTTATACTCTTGACTTGGGAAGCTTACTAGAAAACAACCTATTTGGGGGAGAAAGCAGTTTTACCTGTTGGTTTTTTTCTTGCTTATTAAGCAATCCCATCTGTTTTTAGTGGTTTAACATTAGACCTTCCTGTGTGTATCCTAGATTATAGATAGAAAAGGCTTAGGGAAAAAAAGGCTCACTGGGCGTTCCTTATAGGAATAAACTAATAAGCCTCACAACTGAAAATCTCACTTCTCTTTTTTATTTCTCACAGATTGATGGGCTGTGTTCTCACTAGTGCATGTTGCCTGGATCTGGCTTCTGCTATTTTGAACAACCCAAACTTGGAGAGTCTGGACCTCGGGAACAATGACTTGCAGGATGATGGAGTGAAATTTCTGTTTGAGGCTTTGAGACATCCAAACTGCAATATTCAGAGGCTTGGGTAAGTTCGGTTTTCCTAGGAAAATGATACCTATTTGGTGGCTTGTATACCTAGAAGCAATTTAGTATATGCAGAATGGGTGAAAAATTAATGGGGCTAGAAGGTAAATTATTCTCAAAAGTGAAAATCTGAATTTCATATATATAAATCGGTGTATTACATGTTCTTAGCATAGAAGCCACACTTCACATTTCTTTGTGTCCCCCTTAGTGCTTTGGACACGGTATATATTAAGTAAATAGTGCTTAATTTAGGTCTTCTATGTTCTATTATCCTTCAGATATTCCATCTGTCCTTGAATTATTTTTTCTTAGTAAATCAAAGGTTTTACTAATCATTTTCTACCTGGAAAAATGCTGTCTGTGGTCTCAAGGAGCTTATAATCTAACAAAATCTCATCCTATGTTCTGAGTACTTTTTATGTTGAATAATGTTTAAATTTTTATTTTCTTTAAATCTTGATTGGTATTAGCTAGTACATTTTTACTTACACAGCATAAATTATTGACCTCTGGGTCAAGAAATTTGCTCTACATGTGGAAAGCCTAGACACTATGATCTGTCTTCCTGGCTCTTCTAGGAAAGTATTGCTTTTCTATGTTTCCATTGACAATTTGCAAATACACACACACACACACACAAATACATATAAATTATATATATATATATATATTTCAGAATACTTTGGGGTCTGACTTTTTATTTTATTCTGCCTGTTTTAGCCAGTTACTGTTTAATGCATCCTGCCAGGAGAGTGGGGTCCTATCAGAGACAGAGGACTTGATTACTAAGAGGATAGCCACATAAGCATTGGGCATGTTTGTTGGCGGTTTCCCTTGCGTCGCAGAACCCACGGGGTCGATGTGGAGGACTCAGAGGGATGCCTGCACAGGCAGTTGTTGCATTCCAGGAGAGGAATGTTGAGTTTGGGGGACCCACCATTTCATAGTAAGCAGTGAGCAAGCCTACCCTTTGTCCTGGAGGGAGACATTTCTATATCCCTCAAGGTTGCTCACTGCACACACATCCCAGGAAACGATCAGGTAGTGTTGTCAGGACCTTGCATTTTTGTCAGTAAAACATGTAGGAGGGTGACATAGCCATAGAAGAATGTCTCCCAATAATTTCCAACAATTTTTCTACACGACAGAAAAAGTTTTCTACAGAAGTCTTGGCTTCTGGTGAATTTTTGCACAGATATGCCACTTCACCTGCCACTCTGATTAGTCAGACCAACAAAGGCTGGGACCAAATTTGTTCAGTTTTTCTCTCTGCCATTTAATTAAGGTCACTATCAACAGGACTCCAAGCACAGGATGAGGCCAATTTGCAGTATTGATTTAAAACATGCCCCAGGGCCCTGGGCTTTGCCAGCTGAGTAACAATAAAAGGAACAACGTGTCCAATTTTCTATTATAATTCAAGAAGAATTTAGAATGACCTGCTGCTCCTGGTCTCATTGGCAATAAATAAAGGAGGCAAAAGATGGGCCAGAAGAATGCTTTCATCATTCAAGAGCCATTCAGTGGTCTCCACTTCCCCACCTGCAAACATAGAACCTGAAGGTGCACAGGTGGCTCCAATGTGGGGTTGGTTGTTATATTTGATTTGGGTCACCATTGCCTTCCTTTGGCTGTATCCGGCAGGCAGTGCCACTGAGGAGTTACAACTGCTTTGTTTGCCATAAGTGGCATAATCCAGGCTCTTCCAGCATTAAGAGAATCTTAATGAATTTGCATCAGACAGATTGAAACAAGTTCATACCAGTTGCCCTGTGAAAGGGATCTTACATTTAGGGTCTGCCTTTGATGGCCACAGGCATAACAGTTGAGGACCTGCCATGTCCATGTGAGATTTTCTGTTTTCATAGCATGTAGACAGGCATGACAACTGGACAGTGGGTCCAGGTGCCAGCTGCGGCTTGACTCAAGCAAACCACATAATTATTTGTCAGGTGGCAGTGTTGGATCCAGGGTGACAAAGAGAACCATGGTGGTTCTTCCCGCTTCCTGAACCTCTCAGGTTCTAAGGTGTTCTTTCTCCAGGTATTAGTGTTGTTAGTCTTCCTCCCAGTCATGAATTCGGTGTGTCCCATCCTGGTGTCTATAACTTCACTTTTTCTCTAATCATCCCCCACCAGCACCAGGCCTACAGTCCAGAGGGATAAGGCAGGAGAGGGCAAAAGCAATTTTACAGTATTTATAGAAACCCATTGTATCCCACATCTTGGCTTGTTGGGGAGTTGTCCAGCATTGCACTCAACCAAACGATTGTTATTTTCACGAGCTATGGCCTTGTCAGTCCAAAAGAGAATCCAGGTATCTGATCTGAATTAAGTTTGAATCCCAAAGTCCTTTTATGGCTAACCTGCCACCTGGAGGGTGTACCAGTCAGGGTCACCTGGAGTTGCTTTCAGGGAGAGAAAAGCATCATGCCCAAGAATGACCAGAATACAATCCTGAAACTTCAAAATAGTTTTTATAGAAGCTGCCATCCCTTTCATCCTAATGATTACCCAGGAGGTAGCCAAAGAGAGATGAGCATTTCAGGGGATTGTCACAATTAGTGACTAAACTGCCGCTCTAAGGGATGTAGACCAGGAGTTAGTGAGGGATGTAGACCAGGAGTTAGTGAGGGATGTAGAGTCAGTAATCTTTCTCATTAAATTTTGAGGGGCAGCCCAGAGATGTATTATTTTTTTGCATATCTGAAAATATCTTAGTTTTCAGTGAACCTGAATGAACACATTTGGTTGTCTTCATAATATTTTGGTTATCCTCTTTAAGAGTTCTGAAGAGTCCACTGCCTGCTAGCATTGAATTTGGTTGTAGAAAAGTCTGAAATCAGTTGATTCTTCCCCTTTAATATCCTTACTGTTCTAAAAAAAAATGGGGAAGGGGGACTATATATCCTTTGAATTTTTCCTTTGGCCTTTGTTGAATTTTATTTAATAATACTTTTCTGGGGAAATGGTGTGCCATTTAAGTATGTAGATTGTGCTTTTTGGGGGGTAGGCTTTTCTATCTTTAGTTTCTGCTTATCTATTTGACTTAATTTTTTTCAGGATTACTAATTATGCTTATGTTGGATCTCTTTCGTTTTTCTGTAATTATGGATAATTCTTTATCTATATTCTTTAATCTTTTAAAACTCACTCTTCTTTTGCTGGATCTTTCTAACTCATGCTACATATTCCTAAGTGTATTTTTAGCAGTTGTGACTTCTTTTAATGTGGCCTTCATTCTATAATTTTTTTCTTCTGTTACTTTTAAGCTCTGCCAAATCATATTTTAAACATTTTATTTATAAAATAAAATATACAGAAAAGTAAATAAAACTAATGTTTTTTAAAAGGAAATATGTAATAATCATGGTCAGGTTCAGATATTGAATTTTCCCAGTAAACTAAACTCCCCTCCCTCTCAACTCACAACTTCTCTCAAGAAGTAAACATTATCTTGACTTTTATAGCAGTAATTTGTGTTTTCTGCTATAGATTTATATAATATATGTAATCATAAACAATATATTTGAATTTTGCTTGATTTTGAACTTTCTATGCAGGGAAATCATACTTTATGTATTCTTTTGTAATGTTATGATTGTAAGAGTCATCTAGTTGTTTCATGTGGCTCTTTTACTCATTTTTATTGCTATGAAAGATTCCAGTGAACAACTGTACTACCAACTATTGTTAACCTGAAAAAATAGACTGCCAGATATTTCTCTGGCAAAAATGGATTTATTCAGGATCCGCAGAGAATTGTAATTTGGGGTCTGCAACCACGATGAGCCATGTGCAAGTCTCTACATGGCAAGGAAAGGAGAACGTGTTTACAGAGTGGAAAAGGAAGCTGGAGGGGCCACAGCAAACCAAGAGTCTGGCTTTTCACTGGCTGAGTCCTTGCCAGCAAAGGAGTCCTTGCTGGGCTGCGCTATCTTTGCAGGGTGTGAGAGCTCCCCCTTCTGGTCTCCCAACTCTATTTAATTGAGGTTTATTATAGGTTTCTTCTGTGCTGTGCTGGGCTTAGTCGCTCAGTCTATTTAGTTGGTGGACTTTTGGATTGTTTTCTTTAATGATTAGTGCTACTATGAGTATTTTAAAACATGAATTGTAAAACATGCGTTTACACGTTTATCTCAAGTAAATAATGTCCGACTCTTTGCGACCCCATGGACTGCAGCCTGTCAGGGTCCTCTGTCCATGGGATTCTCCAGGCAACGATACTGGAATGGGTTGCCATTTCCTTCTCCACAGGATCTTCCTGACCTAGGGATCTAACTCGGGTCTCCTGCCTTGCCAGAGGAGTTCAAAAGCTACCCACTCCAGTATTCTGGCCTGGAGAATTCCATGGACTGCATAGTCCATGGGGTCTTAGCGTCGGACATGACTGAGCAACTTTCAATTTCACTTTCTTTACCACTAGCACCACCTGGGAAGCCCATTTTCATACATGGATTGTAAGACAGGTGTGTACACATTTATCTACAGTACATAATTAGGAGTAGAATTATTATATTATTGGGAATATCTCCAAGGATTACACCCATCATGCTACCACTGGTAGTGTGTAAGAGTTTTTGTTACTTTATTCTTGTCAATTTTGTCAGACTTAATTTTTAAAATTTTAGCCATAGAAATGCAAATCAAGACCACAATGAGGTACCATTTCACACCAGTCAGAATGGCTGCGATCCAAAAGTCTACAAGCAATAAATGCTGGAGAGGATGTGGAGAAAAGGGAACCCTCTTACACTGCTGGTGGGAATGCAAACTAGTACAGCCATTATGGAAAACAGTGTGGAGATTCCTTAAAAATTGCAAATAGAACTGCCTTATGACCCAGCAATCCCACTGCTGGGCATACACACCGAGGAAACCAGAATTGAAAGAGACACATGTACCCCAATGTTCACTGCAGCACTGTTTATAATAGCCAGGACATGGAAGCAACCTAGATGTCCATCAGCAGATGATTGGATAAGAAAGCTGTGGTACATATACACAATGGAGTACTACTCAGCCCTTAAAAAGAATAAATTTGACTCAGTCCTAATGAGATGGATGAAATTGGAACCGATTATACAGAGTGAAGTAAGCCAGAAAGAAAAACACCAATACAGTATACTGACACATATATATGGAATTTAGAAGATAGTAATGATGACCCTCTATGTGAGACAACAAAAGAGACACAGAGGTATAGAACGGACTTTTGGACTCTGAGGGAGAGGGAAAGGGTGGGATGGTTTGGGAGAATGGCAATGAAACATGTATATTTTCCTGTAAGAAACGAAGCACCAATCTATGTTCAATGTAGGATGCAGGATGCATGGGGCTGATGCACAGGATGATTCAAGTAGAGGATGTGGGGTGGGAGGTGGGAGGGGGCTTCGGCATTGGGAGATTGTGTTCACCAATGGCTGATTCGTGTCAATGTATGGCAAAACAAATACAGTATTGTAATTAAATAAATAAATAAATAAATAAAAATAAAGTGAGTGAGACAGACTGGAAAAAAAAATAAAATATTTAACATGATTTTTTTCTTCAACATATGGATTATTCTAAAGTGTACTACTTCATTTTCAAACATAAGAAGGGTTTCTTATTATCTTCTTATATTTAACCTCTGGCACTGTAGTCTGAGAATATACTGTACATGATTTCAGTGTTTAAAAAGTTGTTGACACTTGTCTCATGGCCCTTATGTAGTCAGCTTTTAATGTGTGTTCCATAGTGCACTTGGAAAGATTATGAAGAGTTGTGGGTTGCAGTATTTTGTTTCGGTTAAGATTGTTAGTTCTGTTGTTTAAATCATCTGGTATTTTTAATGATTTTTTCCAGATAATTCTATTATTGTGAAAAATATGTTAAAATCTCTGCTATAGTTACAGATCTGTGTATTTCACTTTGTAGTTCTGTTAGTTTTTATTTTTATATTTGAGACTTTCATTAGTGACCACAAATTTAGAATGATTATTTCCTGATGAATTCTTGATAGTGTTTTATGTCTCATAATGCTTTTCTGTCTTATATCTTATGTGCTTTTACCAATAAGGTTTGTTTTGTGTGATATTTATGTACCTTGTGTCATAATTATTGGGACTGTTGCCCCACCACATTTAATGTATGTTTCATGTAGACAGTAACTGGAAAACACCCAGCACCTATATAGGCATTCAAATGTTGAATAGCTAGATGAACAGAAGGTGAAAATTAAAATTAGTTGGTAGGGGGTGATCATCAGTTCCAGAAGGTTGAGTTTAACATACTTCATCAGTTCATGGTATTATATATATTTTTTCTTTTAAAAAATTTTTATTGAAGTATAGTTGATTTACAGTGTTGTGTTAATTTCTGCAGTACAGCAAAATGCCTCAGTTATATATACATTTATGTATTTCTTTTTACCTTCTTTTCCATTATAGTTTATCCCAGAATATTGAATATAGTTCCCTGTGCTATAGAGTGGGACCTTGTTTATCCATTCTATATGTAATAATTTGTATCTACCAACCCCAAACTCCCAGTGCATCATGTACACACAGCCTCCCCCCTGGTAACCACAAGTCTGTTCTTGATGTCTGTGAGTCTGTTTCATAGATAGGTTCATTTGTGCCATATTTTAGATTCCTCATATAAATGATATCAAAAAGTGTCCTTCTCTTTGACTGACTTAGTATAATAATCTCTGGAGCCATCTATGTTGCTACGAATGGCATTATTTCATTCTCTCTTATGACTGAGTAGTCTTCCAATGTGTATATATATACCACCTCTTCTTTATCCATTCATCTGTTGATGGACATCTAGGTTACTTCCATGTCTTGACTACTGTAAGAAGCGCTATTATGAATATAGGGGTGCATGTATCTTTTCTAACTATAATTTTGTCTGTATATATGCCTGGGAGCAGGATTGCTGGATCATATGGTAATTCTATTTTTAGTTTCCTGAGGAACCTCTCTACTCTTTTCCATAGTGGCTGTACCAATTTACATTCCCACCAACAATGTAGGAGGTTTCTCTTTTCTTCACTCTCTCTCCACCATCTATTATTTGTACAGTTTTAAATGATGGCCATTCTTCTGTTGTCAGGTGGTACCTCATTGTCATTTTGATTTGCATTTCTCTAACAATTAGCCATGTTGAGTATCTTTTCAGGTCCCTATTGGCCATTTGTATGTCTTTGGAGAAAAGTCTATTTAGGTCTTCTGCCATTTTTTGATTGGATTGTCTTGTTGAGTTGTATGAGCAGTCCATATATTTTGGAAATTAAGTCCTTTTTGGTCACATCATTTGCAAATATATTCTCCCATTCTGTAGCTTGTCTTTATATATGTACATACATACATATATATATATATATGTATATATATATACACACACACACACACACACACACACACACATATACATACATATATATATAGTTTCCTTTGCTATGTAAGAGCTTGTAAGTTTAAGTCCCATTTGTTTATTTTTATTTCTATTGACTGAAAAGGTTGACCAAAAAACATTGGTACAATTTATGTCAAAGAACGTCTTGCCTATGATCTCTTCTAGGAATTTTATGGTATCTTGTTTTATATTTAAATCTCTAAGCCATTTGAAGTTTATCTTTGAGTATAGTGTGAGGGCATGTTCTAATCTCATTGATTTACATGCAGCTGTCCAACTATCCCAGCATCACTTGCTGAAGAGACCATTTTTCCCCTCTATTTTATATTTTTGTCTCCTTTGTTGAAGATTAATTGACTATAGGTGTGTGGATTTATTTCTGGGTTCTCTATTCTGTTCCATTGATCCAGTTCATAGTATTTTATTATCCTTGTTTTATGCAAGGGCCCTGGTTGGTTGATTAGTTGGTTAATATGTCTCCCTTTCCATTTATAGGCAGTTTACCTAGTGTTTTTGAAATATGCCATAGAATGGTATTACCTTATAGAAGATGTTGTTTTGGGGGCTTCCCTGGTGTTTTTAGGTGTATACATTTTTTTTTTTTTTGCATAACTGGCATGGTGCCATTTATTTACCTTACCCACTTTCCATAATTTCTTTAACATACACATGAAATTTTTAAAAATATTTTAAAAATTCTTTTTCATTATAGTTTATCACAGGCTATTGAATATAGTTTTCTGTGCTATACAGTAGGTCCTTGTTGTTTATCCATTCTATATATAATAGTTTGCATCTGCTAGTCCCAAATTCCAAATCCAGCCCTTTCCCACCTCCACTCCCCCTTGGCAACCACAAGATTGTTTTCTATGTCCGGAGTCTGTTTTATAGATAAGTTCATTTGTATCATTTTAGATTCCATTTATAAGTGATATCATACGGTGTTTGTCTGACTTCACAGTATGATAATCTCTAGGTCCATCCATATTGTTGCAAATGGCATTATTTCATTTCTTTTATGGCTGAATAATATTCCATTATATATATGTACCACATCTTCTTTATCCATTCCTCTGTCCATGGACATTTAGTTTGTTTCCTGTGTTGTATACTTGGACTTTCAACACTCAATATCATATTTCTAAAATCTACTTATGTTGCTGTGTTTTTAATTCTAAGGATTCAGTTGCTTCAGTTTTCCTTGGTGTGCTTCCACATTTTATTTATTCCTGGACCATAATTATGAACCTGTAATTCCTGATTAAGGAAGGGATATAGTCAACCCTAAAACATTTAGAAATAATTAATATTATATACCTTGATTTTACCCTATTTGTGCTCATTTTTTGAGCTTCTCGAGTTACCCTACACTCCCAGATCACAGATCACTGTGTGCATGCTTTCTATCATGAGATAAAGTTCATTTATCTTTAGTCTCTCTTCCCTGCAGGTTGGAACACTGTGGTTTGACTTCACTCTGTTGTCAGGATCTCTCTTCTACTCTTAGCAGCAACCAAGGCCTGCTAAAAATAAGCCCTGACACTGAATACCTTAGAGTGCGAAGGAATTATGAAGTTAAGTGAAGCCTTGAAATCTACTGAATGTAAACTACAGGTTCTAGGGTAAGTCTTCATTGGCTTCTCAGGGGAGAACTTTCCAGGAATAGGGCATTTGGGGAGCCATTCATTAATGGCAAGCCTCAGCATCAACCTGATTGTGAATCCTTGGGTATTTTCCAGGCCCTTATTTGTTTTTCTCACATAGAAGGGTGAATTTCAAGAGGTGCAGTGTAGCCTAGAAGTTAAGAGCCGAGAACTCTAGAGCCAAACTCTCTGAGTTTGAACTCTGGCCCTGCCACTTACTAGATATTTGAACTTGTACTAGTCCCCAAATTCCCTGTGTTTTGGTTTCCTTTGTCTGTAAAATTGATGAAATGACAATATTTACTCATAGGTTTATAGTGAGTATGGATCACCTGAGTCCATACAGGCAGTGTTTAGAACAGTGACTAGCACATAATAAACAGTGTATGTGTTGGCTGTTTTCATAATCATGAATAGAGCTTGAATAGGAAAAGTCTCTTGATGGATCCTTTAAAAATCTTAATCTATTTTCCCTTTATCTTTTGTACTCTATTTTCCTTCAACTGCTATGTCTCTCAGTGTATCTCTTTTTCCTTACCTGCTGCCCAGCTATGTTAGTATTCTCTCTCTACTAACAGGTTTTTTCTTTCCCTGAAATAAATTCTGCAGAGAAAGTGAAGGGCTATGGGAAAATTGAGAGGTGTTTTTGTGGCAAGAAGAGGTGTTCCCTTGTCTTCTCAGGTTGTGCAAAGAGGCACTTGATGAGGAAGCCCAGAAGCTGCTGGAAGCTGTGGGGAGTAGCAATCTACGCCTGGCTGTTAAGCAGGACTGGAATGATCATGAGGAAGAAGATGGTTCCTGGTGGCGGTGTTTCTGATTTGAAGAACCTGATGTCCTTCAACGAAGTAAAATTAAGGCCTCAGAGTGACAAGGTGGGGTGGGAGGCTCTCAGCTTTAGGTACTCTGTGCCCAGACATATAGTTTGTGATGTCCGTCAGATATGGGTTAGTCACTTCTCTATAAAATGTCTGTTCTGTTTCACATGGGAGTTAAGAGGCTATAATAAAATGGAAAACATAAAGCTCTGTGGAAAATATAACATGGTTTGAGTTGAATACAAAGTTTAAGGATTCAGATGTAAGAAGCCTGAAACGAGACTGGAGAATGGGCCAGGGAAGATGATGTTAGAGCCCCTTATTTTCCTTTCTCTCCATTCCTGCTGCCGTGGCTCTCTTCACAGCCTCACCATCTGTGGCACATTTTACTGAATGCTCCGCTGTGTGTTCTTGGGACCAGTTGGGGCAAAACCGCTTGGTGTTTTCTTAAAATGCAGATTTCTGAGCTCCATACCAGATTTGTTGAATTAGATTACTGGGTGAGGTTCCCAGACACTGGCATGTTTGATAACTTCCCAGGCAATTCTTTGGTACATTACTCTTTAAAAATCACAAGTCTCAATAGAAATGGGGGTTGCCTTTTCACTGTGAAGATAAATGAAGAAATAAAGATTATAGGAGTTTCTGGAGCTAAAAACAGATTCCTTCCTTTGGCAGAAACATGGTATACTAAAATTTTCAGTGGGAGAATGTCTTGCCATGCAATTTATTGCCAAATAACAAACCATCCCAAAACATAGTGGGTTAAAACAATAACCACTTTGTTATAGCTCATGACTGGATGAATTAGAATCCAGAAAGGGCTCAGTTAAGCACCTCTTATGCTCCACATGACATCACCTGGAGTCTTGTGATGTTTACCTGAGAGTCATATTGCTCTGCTCTATAAGACTGGAGAGGTCTTCTGTCACATGCCTGGTGCCTTGCAGAGGCTGGCAGGCTGGGTTAGGCAGGACCCCTCTTCCCTCCAGTCTTAGGGCCTCTCTAGCAGGGATGGAGTAATGAATGGAGGTTCAGGCTTTGAAAAAGTCAAGGGGAAGTTGCCAGTTCTCTTAAAAGGTAGGCCCAGAACTGGCATAAAGCCAATTCTCTCTTACTCCATTGATCTAAACAGTCCAAGCCAGTCTAGGTTCAAGGGTAGTCACTGGCTGATGGGAATAGTGTTAGAGAATTTGTGGCCTTCTGTAGTCTACCACAAACTCTTATCCTTTTTCTCCCTGTCTGTCTCTTTGCTGGTATAATAGCTCCCAAGTCAGCATAGCAGGGCTGGAGACAAGAGTGAACCATGGCAGGTAGCAAGGGGCAGATGGCAATTGGGTGAGAATTTACAAGTAATGTTCCTGGAGCTGATACATGCACACAGAACAGTGATAACAGGTGACATCTGGCAGACATGATACCTAGAGAAGGGTCAGTATGAGGTTAACTCTCAGTGATACAGTTGTCCTGGCTAGAGAAAGCTAGCCTCTCGTGTCCGACTCTTTGCGACCCTGTGGACTGTAGCCCACCAGGTTCCTCCATCCATGGGATTCTCCAGGCAGGAATATTGGAGTGGGTTGCCATTTCCTTCTTCAGGGGATCTTCCTGACTAAGGGATCAAACCCAAGTCTCCCGCATTGCAGGCAGATGCTTTAATCTCTGAGCCACCAAGGAAGTCCATAGAAAATAAAGCATACATCAAAGAAGTGGCATTACTTTCATAGGGCAGTCCTGAGCTTCAGTGAACAGCATTTTATCCTTCATAAATAATAGGATTTGTTGTTTATGAAGGATATAAACGCGCTATTCAATAAATGTGCCATTTTATTCCATTCAATAAAATGTGCCACAGGTGGTAAGGCGGTGAAGAGAGCCATAGCAGCAGGAAGGGAGAGAAAGGAAAAACAAGGGGCTTTAACAATCCTGGCCCATTCTCCAGGGCCAGATAAAGCTCCAACCAAGGACTAATAAATGCTGCTGCTTTTTTTTTTTTTTTTTGTTTGCAACCTGTGAGACCTTGGTTCCCTGACCAGGGATTGAACCCTGGCCCATGGCAATGAAAGTGCCCAGTTCTAACTACTTGGCCACCAGGGAATTCCCAAAAACTGCTTATAATCAAGGTGATGTCTACCAAACTTTCAGATAGAGGAAAATTCTTTTGTCTTTTAACTAAATTTCAGAGCATTACAGAGGAAGAAAACTTTCCCATTTCATTTTATAAAGTTAGAAAAACTTTGATAATAGAACTTACAAGGATAACACTACAGAGAAATTTATAATTGTCACTTATGAATATATACTCAAATACAAAATATATTTGAAAATTATTTCCAACAATTAAAATATACCATGACTATTGTGATTTGTAACAGAAGTACAAGAGGACAAGTACTAGAAGTAATTTTATAATTTATGACATTAGTTGACTGATGGAGAAAGACCAAATAATCATCTTAATATATATTGAAAGGGAATTTAATAAAATTTAGTCTTTTTGGTTGGAGAAGGCAATGGCACCCCACTCCAGTACTCTTGCCTGGAAAATCCATGAATGGAGGAGCCTGGTAGGCTGCAGTACATGGGGTCGCTAGGAGTCAGACACGACTGAGCGACTTCACTTTCACTTTTTACTTTCATGCACTGGAGAAGGAAATGGCAGCCCACTCCAGTGTTCTTGCCTGGAGAATCCCAGGGAACGGGGGAGCCTGGTGGGCTGCCGTCTATGGAGTCACACAGAGTTGGACACGAGAAGCTACTTAGCAGCAGCAGCAGCAGCAGTCCTTTTGGTCAGGTACTTCCATAACATAAAGACTGTTTACACTACAGATGGTGACTGCAGCCATGAAATTAAAAGATGCTTATTCCTTGGAAGGAAAGTTATGACCAACCTAGATAGCATATTCAAAAGCGGAGAAATTACTTTGCCAACAAAGGTCCATCTAGTCCAGGCTATGGTTTTTCCTGTGGTCATGTATGGATGTGATTGGACTGTGAAGAAAGCTGAGTGCTGAAGAATTGATGCTTTTGAACTGTGGTGTTGGAGAAGACTTGAGAGTCCGTTGGACTGCAAGGAGATCCAACCAGTCCATCCTAAAGAAGATCAGTCCTGGGTGTTCATTGGAAGGACAGATGCTAAGGCTGAAACTCCAATACTTTGGCCACATCATGCAAAGAGTTGACTCATTGGAAAAGACTCTGATGCTGGGAGGGATTGGGGGCAGGAAGAAAAGGGGACAACAGAGGATGAGATGGCTGGGTGGCATCACCGACTCAATGGACGTGAGTCTGAGTGAACTCCGGGAGTTGGTGATGGACAAGGAGGGCTGGCATGCTGCAATTCACAGGGTCGCAAAGAGTCGGACACAACTGAGCAACTGAACTGAACAGTATACTAGAAGCAATGCCATTTACATTTTGCACGTGTACCTTGTATCACTGCTTATCAGGTAACCCATGAGCCAGGATCAGGATGAGGCAAGAAAGGCACTTATTCTTCTGGTTGTGCAAGTTCCAGATCAAACACCATCTTTATTTAAATTTTTAACATTTGGTTATCATGGATTTTTTGCACTAATTATTTTTTAAAATATTCCACTAAAATATTATTTATCTTCATTCCTGAGGGGCTTTTTGGCATCTCCTTAAATTTTGTGCATCAAGAAAACCACTTCCCTCATTCTAAATAGAGCTCTATGTTGGGAATGGTTTGCAGTTTTAAATAGTATGGTTAACAAGTCAAATACGATAGCGAAAGAATCAAATAGGGTGGTCAAAACAAATGTTATATTTGATTCTTTACATTTTGTCTGTTTTCTTTTTATAGATTTGTATTGTAAATTCTTATTTTATTTCTATTATCTTTGAATTTGCTTTGTTAGTATGCTAACTTAAGTTAGATTCTTACTGATTTCCAACCTTATCTTTTATTATAAGCATTAAGACTATAAATTTCCTTTTATTTGCATTTTAATTGAATTCCCATCATTGACCATGGAATCTTTACTGGAGTAGAGTTGATTTACAACATTATATAAGTTTCAAGTGTACAACATTGTAATTCACCATTTTTAAAGTTTATATATTCATAGCTATTATAAAGTATTGTCTATATTCCCTGTGTTGTACAGTATATCCTTGTAGCTTATTTTATACATAGCAGTTTGTATCTCTTAATCCCCTGCCCCTATGTTGCCCCTCCCTCTTTTCTCTCCCTACTGGTAACCACTAGTTTGTTCTCTGTGTCTGTGAATATCTTTCTCTTTTGTTATATTCACTAGTTTTATTTTCTAGATTTCATAAAAAAGTGATATAATATTTATTTTTCTCTGTCTGACTTCTTTCACTAAGCATAATACCCTTCAACTCCATCCAGAATATGAACTATTTTCATTAGCATTCATATCCAAATATTTTTATTTATATGAATTTATTTTTCTGTAACCCACATGTCACATAGAAGTGTGCTTATAAATTTTCAAACTTAGGCATTTTTTTTAATTAAATTTATTTTTAAAATTACAATACTGTATTTGTTTTGCCATACATTGACACGAATCAGCCATAGGTGAACACAATCTCCCAATGCCGAATCCCCTCCCACCTCCCACCCCCCATCCTCTACTTGAATCATCCTGTGCATCAGCCCCATGCATCCTGCATCCTACATTGAACATAGATTAGCGTTTCGTTTCTTACGGGAAAATATACATGTTTCATTGCCATTCTCCCAAACCATCCCACCCTTTCCCTCTCCCTCAGAGTCCAAAAGTCCACTCTATACCTCTGTGTCTCTTGTTGTCTCACATGTAGGGTCATCATTACTGTCTTCTAAATTCCATATATATGTGTCAGTATACTGTATTGGTGTTTTTCTTTCTGGCTTACTTCACTCTGTATAATCGGTTCCAATTCCATCCATCTCATTAGAACTGAGTCAAATTTATTCTTTTTAAGGGCTGAGTAGTATTCCATAGTGTATATGAACCACAGCTTTCTTATCCATTCATCTGCTGATGGACATCTAGGTTGCTTCCATGTCCTGGCTATTATAAACAGCGCTGCAATGAACATTGGGGTACATGTGTCTCTTTCACTTCTGGTTTCCTCAGTGTGTATGCCCAGCAGTGGGATTGCTGGGTCATAAGGCAGTTCTATTTGCAATTTTTTAAGGAATCTCCACACTGTTTTCCATAATGGCTGTACTAGTTTGCATTCCCACCAGCAGTGTAAGAGGGTTCCCTTTTCTCCACACCCTCTCCAGCATTTATTGCTTGTAGACTTTTGGATCGCAGCCATTCTGACTGGTGTGAAATGGTACCTCATTGTGGTCTTGATTTGCATTTCTCTGATAATGAGTGATGTTGAACATCTTTTCATGTGTTTGTTAGCCATCCGTATGTCTTCTTTGGAGAAATGCCTATTTAGTTCTTTGGCCCATTTTTTTATTGGATCATTTATTTTTCTGGAGTTGAGCTGCATAAGTTGCTTATATATCTTTGAGATTAGTTGTTTGTCAGTTGTTTCATTTGCTATTGTTTTCTCCCATTCAGAAGGCTGTCTTTTCACCTTGCTTATAGTTTCCTTTGTTGTGCAGAAGCTTTTAATTTTAATTAGATCCCATTTGTTTATCTTTGCTTTTATTTCCAGTATACTGGGAGTTGGATCATAGAGGATCCTGCTGTGATTTATGTCGGAGAGTGTTTTGCCTATGTTCTCCTCTAGGAGTTTTATAGTTTCTGGTCTTACATTTAGATCTTTAATCCATTTTGAGTTTATTTTTGTGTATGGTGTTAGAGAGGGGTCTAGTTTCATTCTTTTACAAGTGGTTGACCAGTTTTCCCAGCACCACCTGTTAAAGAAACTATCTTTACTCCATTGTATATTCTTGCCTCCTTTGTCGAAGATAAGGTGTCCATAGGTATGTGGGTTAATCTCAGGGCTTTCTATTTTGTTCCATTGATCTATATTTCTGTCTTTGTGCCAGTACCATACCGTCTTAATGACTGTGGCTTTGTAGTAGAGCCTGAAGTCAGGCAAGTTGATTCCTCCAGTTCCATTTTTCTTTCTCAAGATTGCTTTGGCTATTCGAGGTTTTTTGTATTTCCATACAAATCTTGAGATTATTTGATCTAGTGCTGAGAAAAATACTGCTGGTAGCTTGATGGGAATTGCATTGAATCTGTAGATTGCTTTGGGTAGTATACTCATTTTCACTATATTGATTCTTCCAAGCCATGAGCATGGTATATTCCTCCATCTATTAGTGTCCTCTTTGATTTCTTTCATCAGTGTTTTATAGTTTTCGATATATAGGTCTTTAGTTTCTTTAGGTAGGAATATTCCTAAGTATTTTATTCTTTTCGTTGCAATGGTGAATGGAATTGTTTCCTTAACTTCTTTTTCTACTTTCTCATTATTAGTGTATAGGAATGCAAGGGATTTCTGAGTGTTGATTTTATATCCTGCAACTTTACTATATTCACTGATTAGCTCTAGTAGTTTTCTGGTCGAGTCTTTAGGATTTTCTATGTAGAGGATCATGTCATCTGCAAACAGTGAGAGTTTTACTTCTTCTTTTCCAATTTGGATTCCTTGTATTTCTTTTTCTGCTCTGATTGCTGTGGCCAAAACTTCCAGTACGATGTTGAAGAGTAGTGGTGAAAGTGGACACCCTTGTCTTGTTCCTGACTTTAGGGGAAATGGTTTCAATTTTTCGCCATTGAGGATAATGTGAGCTGTGGGTTTGTCATATATAGCTTTTATTATGTTGAGGTATGTTCCTTCCAGTCCTGCTTTCCGGAGAGTTTTTATCATAAATGGATGCTGAATTTTGTCAAAGGCTTTTTCTGCATCTATTGAGATAATCATATGATTTTTATTTCTCAGTTTGTTAATGTGATGAATTACATTGATTGACTTGCGGATATTGAAGAATCCTTGCATCCCTGGGATAAAGCCCACTTGGTCATGGTGTATGATCTTTTTAATGTGTTGCTGGATTCTGATTGCTAGGATTTTGTTGAGGATTTTTGCATCTATGTTCATCAGTGATATTGGCCTGTAGTTTTCTTTTTTGTGGTGTCTTTGTCAGGTTTTGGTATTAGGGTGATGGAGGCCTCATAGAATGAGTTTGGAAGTTTACCTTCCTCTGCAATTTTCTGGAATAGTTTCAGTAAGATAGGTGATAGCTCTTCTCGAAATTTTTGGTAGAATTCAGCTGTGAAGCCGTCTGGACCTGGGCTTTTGTTTGCTGGAAGATTTCTGACTACAGTTTCAATTTCCGTGCTTGTGATGGGTCTGTTAAGATTTTCTATTTCTTCCTGGTTCAGTTTTGGAAAATTGTACTTTTCTAAGAATGTGTCCATTTCTTCCAAGTTGTCCATTTTATTGGCATATAATTGCTGATAGTAGTCTCTTATGATTCTTTGTATTTCTGAGTTGTCTGTCGTGATCTCTCCATTTTCATTTCTAATTTTGTTGATTTGATTTTTTTCTCTTTGTTTCTTGATGAGTCTGGCTAATGGTTTGTCAATTTTATTTATCCTTTCAAAGAACCAGCTTTTGCTTTGTTGATTTTTGCTATGGTCTCTTTCGTTTCTTTTGCATTTATTTCTGCCCTAATTTTTAGGATTTCTTTCCTTCTACTAACTCTGGGGTTCTCTATTTCTTCCTTTTCTAGTTGCTTTAGGTGTAGAGTTAGGTTATTTATTTGATTTTTTTCTTGTTTCTTGAGGTATGCCTGTATTGCTATGAACTTTCCTCTTAGGACTGCTTTTATAGTGTCCCAAAGGTTCTGTGTAGTTGTGTTTTCATTTTCATTTGTTTCGATGCATATTTTGATTTCTTTTTGATTTCTTCTGTGATTTGTTGATTATTCAGTAGGGTGTTGTTCAGCCTCCAAATGTTGGAATTTTTAATAGTTTTTCTCCTATAATTGAGATCTAACCTTAGTGCATTATGGTCAGAGAAGATGCTTGGAATAATTTCAATTTTTTTGAATTTATCAAGGTTAGATTTATGACCCAGAGTGTGATCTATTCTGGAGAAGGTTCCGTGTGCACTTGAGTAAAAGGTGAAATTCATTGTTTTGGGGTGAAATGTCCTATAGATATCAATTAGGTCTAACTGGTCTATTGTATCATTTAACGTTTGTGTTTCTTTGTTAATTTTCTGTTTAGTTGATCTGTCCATAGGTGTGAGTGGGGTATTAAAGTCTCCCACTATTATTGTGTTATTATTAATTTCCCCTTTCATGCTTGTTAGCAATTGTCTTACATATTGCGGTGCTCCTATGTTGGGTGCATATATATTTATAATTGTTATATCTTCTTCTTGGATTGATCCTTTAATCATTATGTAGTGGCCTTCTTTGTCCCTTTTCACAGCCTTTGTTTTAAAGTCTATTTTATCGGATATGAGTATTGCTACTCCTGCTTTCTTTTGGTCTTTATTTGCATGGAATATCTTTTTCCAGCCCTTCACTTTTAGTCTGTATGTGTCCGTTGTTTTGAGGTGGGTCTCTTGTAAGCAGCATATATAGGGATCTTGTTTTTGTATCCATTCAGCCAGTCTTTGCCTTTTGGTTGGGGCATTCAACCCATTTACATTTAAGGTAATTATTGATAAGTATGCTCCTGTTGCCATTTACTTTATTGCTTTGGGTTCGGGTTTATACGTCCTTTTTGTGCTTCCTTTCTAAAGTCTATCCTTTAGTATTTGTTGGAGAGCTGGTTTGGTGGTGCTGAATTCTCTCAGCTTTTGCTTGTCTGGAAAGCTTTTGATTTCTCCTTCATATTTGAATGAGATCCTTGCTGGGTACAGTAGTCTTGGCTGAAGGTTATTATCTTTCATCACTTTAAGTATGTCTTGCCATTCCCTCCTGGCCTGAAGAGTTTCTATTGAAAGATCTGCAGTTATTCTTATGGGGATCCCCTTGTGTGTTATTTGTTGTTTTTCCTTGCTGCTTTTAATATTTGTTCTTTGTGTTTGGTCTTTGTTAGTTTGATTAAAATATGTCTTGGGGTGTTTCGCCTTGGGTTTATCCTGTTTGGCACTCTCTGGGTTTCTTGGACTTGGGTGATTATTTCCTTCCCCATTTTAGGGAAGTTTTCAACTATTATCTCCTCAAGTATTTTCTCATGGTCTTTCTTTTTGTCTTCTTCCTCTGGGACTCCTATAATTCGAATGTTGGAGCGTTTCATATTGTCTTGGAGGTCTCTGAGGTTGTCCTCATTTCTTTTAATTCGCCTTTCTTTTTCCCTCGCTGATTCATTTATTTCTACCATTCTATCTTCTATTTCACTAATCCTATCTTCTGCCTCCGATATTCTACTATTTGTAGCCTCCAGAGTGTTTCTGATCTCATTTATTGCATTATTCATTATATGTTGACTCTTTTTATTTCTTCTAGGTCCTTGTTAAACCTTTCTTGCATCTTCTCAATCCTTGACCCCAGGCTATTTATCTGTGATTCCACTTTGATTTCAAGATTTTGGATCATTTTCACTATCAGTATTCGGAATTCTTTCTCAGGTAGATTCCCTATCTCTTCCTCTTTTGTTTGGTTTGGTGGGCATGTCTCCTGTTCCTTTACCTGCTGGGAATTCCTCTGTCTCTTCATCCTGGTTATATTGCTGCGTTTGGGGTGGCTTTTCTATATTCTGGGAATTTGTGGAGTTCTCTTTATTATAGAGTTTCCTCTCTGTGTTTGGGGTTATATCAGTGGCTTGTCAAAGTTTCTTGATCAGGGAGGCTTATGTTGGAGTTCTGGTGGGTGGATCTGGATTTCCTCTCTCTGGAGTGCTGTGACGTGTGAAGTAATGGGTTATGCGACGTCAGTGGTTTTGGAGTATTTTGAGTTGCCTGTGTATTGGAGCTCAGGGGCTTGTTCTTGTGTTGCTGGAGAATTTGCGTGGTATGTCTTGCTCTGGAGCTTGTTGGCCCTTGGGCAGTGCTCAATTTTAGTATAGGTATGAAGGCGTTTGATGAGCTCTAATTGGATAATGTACCCTGTATTCAGGAATTCTTTGATGATCTCAGGATTTGGAATTACGCCTCCTGATTCTGGTTTTCAGATTTATTTTTACAATAGCCTCATGATTTCTCCGTCTATTCAGCACTAATGTTAAAACATCTAGGTTAATGATGATAGGTTTCTCCACCTTGAGGGTCGTCCCTAGAGGATCGGTGAGTTACTTGGAGGAGAGAAGAGGGAGGGAGTAGTTAGAGGTGAGTGGAATGGGATGAGGTGGAATCATAAGAGGGAAAAGCAAGTTAGCCCGTAACCACTTTCTTGTGTGTGCTCCGAAGTCTGGACCGCTCAGAGGTGGTCACAGAGTTATACATGGAAGAGGAGAGGAAGGAAGTAGATAGAGATGGACAGGAGGATAAAAGAGGGAGATGGGAAGGAGGGATACAGATCCGGTCAGTGACCAGTTCCCTTAGAGTTCTCCTCCTTCTGGAACGCACAGAGGTTCATAGGGTTGGGTAGCGAGGGGGAGGGGGAGGGAGGGAGACAAAAGCCACCTGGTGGCGAAAAGGGAGATTCCAGAGGTGGAGAGAGTGGTCAAGCCAGTAGTCTTGCACTCATGTAAAACTGGGTACTGAGGATTAGGTTTTCAAAAGAACAAAATTGGCAACAAATACCAAAATGCCAAGATTAAAAATCTGGAGTATAAATTGGATTTTCAAAGATAGATTATTGAAGAGAAGATGAAGAAGCAGAGAGAAATTAAAAAAAAAAAGAGAAAAAAGAAAAAAAAAGAAAAAAAGTAAAATATAATAAAAGACTCCAGAATTATTAAAAGACAACTTCCTTCACCAATAAGACTATATACGGCATTTGCTTAAACGATAGGGTTTTTTTTTTTTTTAAGTAATATTAGGTTCTAAAAATAATAACTAGAAATATAGAATACTTAAAAATTTAAGGAAGTTTAGGGGAAAAAAGGATGAAAAGAAAAGAATAAACTAATTTAAAAAGGAAAAAAATAATTTTTAAAGAAAGAAAACAAAATTCTTAAAAAGAAAAAAAAATCACGCTTCCACATCATCCCCCAAAAAAAAAAAATTTTTTTTTTTTTTTTGATCATAAAAGTAGGAACGGCATATCTGGCGCTTTCTCTGTCGTTGAGAGCTGTGTGGCGTCACTACCAAGACAGTTCCCTCTGTTTGACTTCTTCTGTTTGCTGGTCTCTTCCGCGTCTGATTTCTGTCGTGCCACAAGGAGGGTGGTGATGAGCTCTGCACTGGGCTTGCCCCTTCCCAATCCGCGGGATAACCGTGTGGGGCCTGCCCTATGTTTCATGCAATTCCCCGGTTTAAGCCGCTCAGGATTGGCGCTCAGGAAGTCCCCTCCGGGTGCCGGGTTTGGTTCCAAGTCCAAGTGGTAGGGAGTTTGGCGCGGACTATTGTTGCAGAAGTCTCAATAAAGAAGCTTGCTTGCAATTTGGTAGGTAATGTCTCTCTTGAGCTGCGTCTGCCCTCTTCCCGCGCTTCAGGCTCTGGCTGCCCGTCGCTGGTGGGGGATGGTCTGCAGCCGGCTATTTCCGATCCGTTCTTTGTTCTGTGCGCGGGCCTGTCAGTGTCTTATGTTCGAGCGTTTTGCGTGTTAGTTACCCCCAGTCTGGTTTGTTGGTCCGGGATAAATCGTTCTATCCATGCGCAGACCCGATTCTGGCCCTGTTACGCCCCGATTCTCGAGAAAAGCCCTGCAGCCTACGTCTCCCGCGGCCCAATTCTTAGAAAGCGCTGTCGCGGGCGCGCTCCTCCCTGCCCAACCCCCACTGCTGTCGGACGCAGGCGTTTGCGCTGCTTATCCGCTGGGGGTTATACTGTTGAATTCATAATCTGTTGGTTTTAATTATTTATTTAATCCTCCTTCCTGTTATGTTGCCCTCTGTGTTTCCAGGGCTCGCCCCATGCACAGCTGTGAGAAAGTTCCCCAATTTTAGGGAACCTCTCTCTTTAAGAGTCTCTTCCTGGGACGGGATTCCCTTCCCGTGCCGGGGTTCCCTCCCTACCTCCTTTGTCTATAACTTCGTTCTTTAAAATAAAATAAAGTATTTCCTACCTGGCTTTGAAGCCAATGATCTGCTTTGCTGGATGCCTGATGTCCTCTGCCAGCAGTCAGAAGTTATTTTGTGGAATTTGCTCAGCGTTGAAATGTTCTTTTGATGAGGTAGAGAGGGAGAAAGTGTTCTCCCCATCCTATTCCTCCGCCATCTTTTTTCCCCCTTCAAACTTAGGCATTTTTAAAGTTACATTTTTTTATTGCTTTTAACCTAATAGAGTTCAGATAATGTGTTCTATATGAAAACACTTTTTGAAATTAGTTAAGATATAATTCAAGGCCTAGTATATAATCAATTTTCTACATGAGCTTGAAAAGAATGTGTTTTCCCATGACTGTATGTATGTATATATACCCCTAAATCAAGCTTTTAAATTATTCAGTTCAAATCATTTTGTACTAATTTTTGCTGCTCAAACTATAAATTATTGAGAACATTTTCTTTAACTCTTTTAATGGAAAATTCTTCTTAGAATTCTTTAAAAATTTCCTTTAGATATTTTGAGGCTATGGCAATGGGTAAATGTAGTAGAGATATGTCACAGGCAGCTTTGAGCTCACATGCTTTCAGCTTAGCAATCAAGAGAAAAGATTTCTTTTATTTCCCTGCTTTAGTTTTAAATGTCTTCCAAAGACTTTAATTGGTTCATCGAGAATCCAGTGATGTAGTGAAATGATTTTCAAGGATTTTAAATCATGGCTCTTATACAAATGCAAAATGAATCCTTATCAAAGAATATTATCAATTCATTAGTAAGAGAACCAGTGAGATGCTGGTTAACAAAGCATTTGAGGAAGAAGGATTTATACATCCATCATGAAAAACATTAAAAAGATTTTTAATTTTTATATTGGATTATAGTTTATTATAATGTGAACAGTAAAGTGATTCAGTTATACATGTACATATCTCTATTCTTTTCAGATTCTTTTCTCATATAAGTCATTACAGAGTATTGAATAAAGTTTCCTTCAGTAGGTTCTTGTTGATTACCTGTTCTATATATAGTAGTGTGTATATGTTAATCTCAACCTCTCACTAAACAACTCTAATTTCTTCCCAATACCTTGAATCCTCCCAGTTTTTCACCACTGGTCCTTTGTGTTCTTCAACCTCTCTGCCTACTCTGATCTTCACTCTTCACTGTAGTTTAAATATCACTTCTTCCTGCAGGTTGAACCCTGTCTTAACTATCACCATCCTATTCCCTTTTCCTAACACTGCATCATGTTTCTTTCCTACTACTAAGTCAGATTTCCTTATTATTGTTTCCTCTCTCTCACCCCAGTGTAAGTTCAGTAAGGGTGGGGACCATGATTCTTTGGTTCATTATTAATATTGCTAGCCTATGTCTTTAATATGGTGGGTTTTCAATAAATGAATGTAAGCAAAAATACCCTATTCCTTCCCAATTTCCCAGCAACTCAGTGAAGTAGGTGATCTTGTTGGCAGGGGAATATCTGCTAACACCCATTGGGAGCGCACTGCCCCGGGGTTTCTGGATTCCTGGCTTTCACATCCGGGCGGGAGTGCCTAGATTTCTATTCCTGAGGCCAGCGCCCAGCGTTTCCAGTTGGGTTTTGAGAGTGGTTACTCTAAGTGAGGCGAATCTGCCCTCTAAGTCCTCTGAGAAAACCAGGAAGGCAGGGTCAGGACAGTGGTTCCGGGGGCACTTATGGATCCTGCGCAGTGGGAGGGGAAGAAACAGCTCAGAGGAAAGCGTTGTTCCTCGCTGCTTGCGTACCTAGCTTTCACAGGGTCCTGGCCAGGCTTGCAGGGAGCACAGGGTTTGTCAGGTCCAGGAACTCAGCGGCTGCCAGCCTTCGTCCCTAACTCTGGCGCTGTCAGAACTATGCACGGGGCGGGGCGCCTGGTAGGGGCATGCCTGGAAGCGACCCCAACTCTGGTCTTCATACCGGAGAAAGCAGAACCCTGGACAGCGCTTTGAGGCAGAGACCTCTTGCATTACCCCGTTTAGTTCCCAGATCTTTTGTCTGCTTGGTCAGTTTCACCGCTCATAATAAATCCTGCGATCCCTGTCTGTGAAGCCATTTTCCTAAAGAAATGAAATCCTCCAAAGCGGACACTTATTATCATTCATTGAAATAATATAAACGTAGATTAAAGGGAACATTAAAAGACAACCCCCCAAATATTCACAATCCCCTGGTTTTATAATTCATTAGTATGACTGACAGAATTAAAGAAAGTGCTATACTTAGGATTCCAGTGTATTATAAATGATACAAGTGAAGAGGTATAAAGAGCAAGTTCGAGGGAGGGAGTGGTAGTGAATGCACAGAAATTCCATACCCCGTCCAAGTGCATGATTCTCCCAGCACATCCATGTGTTCACCAACCCAGAAGTTCCCTGAATCCTTTTAGGGTTTCTAGATGGGGTTTCACTACATAGGCAGAACTGACTAAACCATATAGTCATACTAGCATTCTCCACCCCAGATCCATCAGGCAGGTGAGGAAGGGGAGACTCTAGTCAGGATACTCCCTTAGCCCTGCTCACGTTGAGTGTGAGCACACACTCATGAGGGTGTATAAACCAGCTCTTCATGCCTGTATCTACCCCTCAGACAATAATGCTTTAATTCTCCACTGCAATTCTCTATCAAACTATTACTCTGAGCAGAGTATCTCTGTCCATCTCTTCATTATGGGCTGTAAAGTACGTACCTTGGTCTGAAGCAATGTCACTCTGTGATCCAAACTGGTGTAATATTTGCTGTTACTGTTCTTTTATAGTACTCTGAGAATTCTCATCTACCACTGAGTAAACAAAGTCTGTGTCAGGATCAGGATCTATTCTCATCAAGACCCATTAGATACCAGCATCTGACTCACTTGCCACTATGTTCATGGTCTTTCCCCCTTTGAGGTATCTGCAACATATCCATCTGCAGGCTCTGTCTATTTTGTTGGCAAACAAAGCAGTTCTTAGTGGCATTTTGTGCTTCAGAGGTGCAAGAGGAATATGTCTAGACTGGGTCCATCTCTATTTGCTGTAGTCCCTCAGTGTCCATTCATTTCATGCACCCAGGTGTCGTCCTCAAGCAAGCACACCAGGGTATCCACTGGTCAGGTCCAACTACCTTGTGAAACTGCAAGTTGGTTCTTCCTATGAGCATCACCATATCTACTATAAGGCATCCCTTGAAGTCTCAGTAATTTAAATACAGCCATGCCTCATACAGGCATCTCTTTAATAGGCCAACTTTCCATTCACTTAAGACCAGGCCATTACCTAGGAGTCAGCTCAAACATAGGGACTTTCTATCACTGTTCATTTCTTCAGTCGTTGTTAGGAAAATAGCATATAATTGAGTTCACCAAACTGTGTTTTTTTTTTCCATTATTACATTGGACTCCTACTCAAAAGGAGGACCAAGAAGTCCTGTTGCACTGATTGGTTTTTTACCTTCTGTAAACACAGTGATAATCTTCCAAACAGGATGCTATCCATTCACCTTGGAACTGCCATCCATAAACCAAGCAACTCTTTGTTGATCAGCTGAAAAACTTTACAGGGCACTGTTCATAGAATAGATTCTGATAGCTCCTCATGCATTTCCAAAGTCAGCCCTGGGAGAAAGAGTCCACCTGCTTGTGAATCCACTGAGTAGCTCTCTGCATTTCCCCAACAGGGTATACCTATACAAACATTTCCATTTTACTATGGAACTCTTCTAGGAACTATCTTCCCCCTAGCATGCTTCTCTGACCTTACCTAAGACATCACTGATACTTCAGGCTTTAAGACTATTATAGGTTTTATTTACAGATTTTTTAGTTGTGGTTAAATACATGTAACATGGCACTTACCATCTTAATCATTTTTAAATGTACAGTTCACTAGTGTTAAGTATATTCACATTGTTCTGCAACAAACCCCTAGATATGTTTCATCAGGCAGAAATGAAATTTTATACCAATTAATAGCTCGTCATTTCTCGTTCCCTCCAGCCTCTGGCAACCACTTCTCCACTTTGTTTCTACGAACTTGACCATTCTAGGATAACTTTTATAAGTGGAATCATCATACAGTATTTTTCTTTTTGTGACTGGTTTATTTTTCTTAGCATAATGTCCTCCAGGTTCATGCATATTGTAGCAGGTGTCTTCATGTTCTTCTAAGTCTGAATAATATTACACTGCACATATATACTACATTTTGTTTATCCATTTATCAATGGACACTTGAGTTGTTTCCACCATTTGGCACTGTGAATAATGTTGCTATGAACATGGGTATAAAATATCTGAGAGTCTCCTTTCTTTTTATGCATACCTCAAATTAGATTGCTGGATCATATGATAATTTTATTTTTAATTTTTGAAAAGCCACCACACTGTTTCCCATAGTGGGCTATACCATTTTACATTTCCACCACTAGTGCACAAGTGTTCCAATTTTTCCACATCCTCCCCAATATTTATTTTTTTGTTTTTTTGATAGTAACCATACTAATGCATGCAAGGTGGTAAGATTATTTTATGTCCTTCAGTCATAAGGACAATTTCAATTAATGTCCAAGAGCAAGCTAGTAACTGCCCCTCAGATGGAAATTCTCTAGTCCAAAGTCCCAGGAGTCATTACTGTGGGCTGTTCACAGGCTTTTGCTATAAGCCGCAGTTTACACTCATCAGCCTATGGTACAGAGAACTCACTTATACCAGCACACAAGGTTTTATTCTATACTGTGTGGGCAATCTTAAAAGCATTTTTAAACTGAAGTATAATTAATTTACAGTGCTGTGTTAGTGTCAGGTGTACAGCAAGGTGATAAACACATAATATATTCTTTTTCAGATTTTTTCCCATTATGTTAGTACAAGATACTGAATATGGTTCCCTGACTGTACAGTAGGTTTTTGTTATCTATCTACAGTATTTTATATATATAGTATGTATATATTAATCCCAAATTCCAAATGTATCTCTACTCCTTCCCCTTTGATAACCATATATTTATTTTCTATGTAAATAAGTTCATCTGTATAATTTTTTAGATTTCACATAGATAACATATTTGTATTTCTCTGATTGACTTCACTTAGTATTATAATCCCTAGGTTCATTCATGTTGTTGCAAATGGCATTTCATTCTTTTTTATGGCAAAGTAGTATTCCATTATATATATATTCATCTGTTGATGGACATTTAGACTGCCTCCATGTCTTGGCTATTGTATAGTGCTGCTGTGAATATCGGGGTCCATGAATCTTTTTGAATTTAGATTTTCTCTGGATATATGCCCAGGAGTGGGATGGCTGGTTCATAAGGTAACTCTGTTTTTAGTTTAGTAAGGAACCTCTATACTGTTCTCTGTAGTGGCTGCACCAACTTATATTCCCACCAACAGAGGAGGAGGGCTCCTTTTCTTCACACCCTCCCCAGCATTTATTATTTGCAGAATTTTTGAAGGTGGCTATTTTTCTGAGGTGAAGTGGGACCTCATGATAGTTTTTGTTTGCATTTCTCTAATAATTAGTGATGTTGCACATCTGTATTTCTTCTTTGAAGAAATGACTTTTTAGGTCTTCTGTGTGTGTGTGTATATATATATAGCTATTAAACTGTATGAATTATTTGTATATTTTGGAAAGTAATCTCTTATTGTCACATCACTTGGGCTCAGGCAATCTTGTTTGCTCCCATTTAGCATGTCTGACTGATACTTCTTGAAGGGCAATTTACAGTACTAGGTAGGGGAAACATTCCTCAGTCAGATATAATTTCCACCCACATAATCCATTCAGATAAAAGAGACAAAGAAACCCAATCACTTGATGTAAAGCCTGTTTAAATCCATTCAGATAAAAGAGACAAAGAAACCCAATCACTTGATGTAAAGCCTGTTTAAAAATTCCATTTCTCATCCAAACCTCCTAAATTCTATTAACCCTACATTTCTATATTCTCTCAATCTAATTGCAGCTCCAGTTATGGATCACCAGTGGGTTTTGATACTTGACAAGGAGCTTGAGGCTCTCTTGTGAAGGAGTCCCAGACAGACCAGTGGGACCACTGACATTTTAAAATGTCCAAAGGACCTAGGTAGTTTGTAGAAAGGTGATGGTGAAGTCGCTCAGTCGTGTCCGACTCTTTGCAACCCCGTGGACTGTAACCTACTAGGCTTCTCCATCCATGGGATTCTCCAGTCAAGAATACTGGAGTGGATTGCCATTTCCTTCTCCAAGGGATCTTCCTGACCCAGGGATCGAACCCAGGTCTCCCACATTGGAGGCAGACGCTTTAACCTCTGAGCCACCAGGGAAGCCCTAGCAGTGCTTAAATAAGTGAATGGGTTCTGGATGTACTGTGGGATCAGGGACTGATTACATGCAGAAAGGGCATTGTGAGAATGGGAGAAAAATAGGAATCACTCCCCAGCAAGTCCCTATGTCAATCAACAGAAAAAAGGAAAAAATCAAATCAGTATAGTCATACAGTGACTAAAAATCTAACAAAAGTGCAGACAACTACTGGTGTGTGCAATAACATGGATGAATCTCAAAATATACTGAGTGCCATAAGCCAGACACAGATGAGTTCATTCTATTTTTATTCCATTTATGTAAAGTCTAAAAATAATCAAAACTAAATTATCATTGATATATCAGGAAACTGGTTATCTCTGAGAGGAATGTATTGTTTTGAAAGGCAGGAGGGAACCATTAGGGTGAACAACCATTATGGAGACCAATGTATTATAAATCTTGATATACGTCATCCATGTTTACATGGATGTACACATATATAAAATTAATCAAGTATTTAATATTTTATAAGTAAACTTGTAAATAGTGTATTTATAAGTTAGCCCTCAATAAAAACATTAAATGTAATCATTCTAAGAATAGAAATAGAAGATTTAACTTCTTTCTTATTATTAGAGAAAAAGAAAGGAATAAAATGAAATCATGATAACAAGAGAGGGAAAGAAGGATGGAACAAAGAGGCAAGAAAGAAGTAGTTAAGAGACAACCCACAATAAGCTGGCAGAAAAAATTTTAAAAATATTGAGCTACATCAGACAAAACAAGTTAAGATAAAAGATATGAATAATGAGGATCATTACATAATGAAGTCATTCACCAGAAACACACAGCAATTCTCAATCTTTATGTATTCAAGAATATAACTTTAAATTACATGAGGCAAAGTAGATACAAACATAAAAAAATTAACAAATCCACAATTATGGGATTTTAAAACAATTCTAAGTGATTGACAACGCTATCAAAAAGTAAGATAGAATAGGAAAGACTTAAACATCACTATACAAGGAAAGAACTGGACCTTAATATTTAGAGAATATACTTTCCTCTCAAGCATATTAGACACACACAGTCACTCATGCAAGTTTCAGCCAACACCAATGTATGGATATCATATAGAACATGTTAAAAATAACACTAAAAATATCCATATGTTTGTAAATTTTAAAAACATTCTTTATAATTCATGAATCAAGAAATAAAGAAAATGAGAAAATGTTAGGAACTGAATAACAATGAAAATACCATGTATCACAGTTCAGGGCATGCTGTTAACTAGTAGTAGAGAAAAAAATTTAAACTTAGATACAACAATTAGAAGAAACGTTTCTTTAAAACTCTTAATGCACTAAGTACCTTATCTAAAAATCCAGAATGAAAATAATACAGATTGCAAATCCAAAGAATATGAAAAGGTGAAAAAGACAATAGCAGCAAATAAAATCAAAAGAGGATGAGCAAAGAAAATGCTAGTTTTTCAAAAGATAAACTTCTGGCAAGAGTGATCACATTAAAAAGAGAAAGCAAAACAGGACATGGCTATTGAAAAAATAAATTTTCAAGTTGAACAAAAATGGTAACTTTAGAAAAAGTATATCTTACAAAAACTAAGTCAAGAAATTTTAAAAATCTAACTAGACTGAAAATCTAAGAGAAATTTGGGCAAAAATCTCAGCTGGGTATGGGAGAGAAAATTATTGGCTAAGACCCTTTATGCTTGGAAATGTAAAATTTCTAAGTATGAACAAATAAAATTCATTAATATATTTTAAAACGAATACTTCCCAAACAGGTAAGTTTACTTCAGAAATATATTAATAGTGAATATACTAAAATTATATATTAATATTAAATAATAAAAAATTGTTACTGTAAACTGATGTGATACATTTAAACTTTCACTTCCATTCACGTATGCTAAAAAAATCACAAAACCTTAAAAGAGCCCTTATTAAAATCAGAAGCATCATAAAAATGTCTTTTACTACCCTTTTCAAGATTAAATGCTATTGGAATAAACAAATGTAGCCTTATTCACACACAATATAGTAAAAAGAAAAAGTGGTTTTAGACCATTTTACTCTCAGGTAAAGACAGTTCACTAATTTACTCTTCACACTTACTTCCATTCAGAGGATATCATAAGAAACAAATTTGAATTGTGTAATTCGTTTGAATGAACCCAGAATGTTTTGTTTTCCTGAGGTGTGCCTCTTCTCTCAAGATTAAGAGGTGAAGAAGCCTTTAGTGTTCTATGCTTGCTTAGGTACTACTTTGACAGATGTCTACGTGCTTTCACATTTGCCTTTACTTTGTCCCTGAGGTGACTTTCTGTTCAATACTTACCTGAAAGGACAGTTTTAATACTACGCAACTACGAGTTCTTTGAAGACTGAAAAACGGAAGAAAATGGAGAAGGGAAAGATGGTGCATCCAAAGAATGACTCCCTCTCCTTCCTATTCTACCAGGGAACCTTCCACTTACCAAGTTCTCTCTTCCCCCTTGGCAATGCAAAATATCTTATTCTTAATACATTTTATGTACAAAATTCATTTAAAAACTTTAAAATTGTTCTTATTCCATTTTTCTGTTAATTTTTCTGTTTGAATGTGGTTTGGGTAACTTGGATTGTAATGAATTAAAATTCTTCTCAGTAAGAACAATGGGGAACATTTTTCGTTTCAACCTAACGGCTTTTCATTTTACAGCCGAGCTTTCAGGAGTGTATCAAAAGAATTTACGCCAAGGATAGGTTAATCAGCCGAAGTTTAACGACTGGAAAAAAAAAAAGCTACAAAACCGTCAGTCTTCCTCGACGGGGAACTACGGCCCCGGCACTACCAACCAATCACAACCAGCAAGAGCCGAGCCCGCTGAGGGAACCAGCTCAGAGAGGCGCAAACCGGAGCGTTCCGCCTGCGCAGCGGGGGCGAGAACTGCGGTTCCGGGGTTTCGCGACGACGCAGCGCCCGACCAGTAGGAGCCGCCCTCGACCAGCGGGCTCAGAAGGCACGACGACTGCTCGCCTTCGCCACACACCGCCACTGACCGACCACCCGACCGGCAAACATGGTGGAAGCGGATCGCCCGGGGAAGCTCTTCATTGGAGGACTCAACCACGAAACTGACGAGAAAGCCCTCGAGGCTGCGTTTGGCAAGTATGGCCACATCTCCGAGGTGCTGCTGATGAAAGATCGAGAAACCAACAAGTCCAGAGGCTTCGCGTTCATCACCTTCGAAAGTCCGGCAGACGCCAAGGCCGCCGTGAGAGACATGAACGGCAAGTCCCTGGATGGTAAGGCCATCAAGGTGGCCCAGGCCACCAAACCGGCTTTCGAGAGCGGCCGGCGGGGCCCACCCCTGTCCCGCAGCCGGGGCCGCTCGCGGGGCCTGCGCGGGGCCCGCGGCGGCGGGCCGCGGCGCCCCCCGTCCCGCGGAGGGCCTGCTGATGACGGCGGCTACGCGGGCGACTTCGACCTGCGGCCCTCCCGGGCCCCGCTACCCGTGAAGCGCGGGCCGCCTCCACCGCGGCGGGCCGGCCCGCCCCCAAGAGGGCCGCGCCGTCGGGCCCGGCTCGCAGCGGCGGCGGCGGTGGAATGCGCGGGCGGGCCCCGGCCGCGCGAGGGCGAGACGGCTATGAGGGCCCGCCGCGCCGAGAGCCGCCGCCCCCGCGCCGGGATCCCTACCTGGGTTCCCGGGAGGGGGGCTACTCTCCCGAGACGGCTACTCCAGCCGCGACTACCCGAGCGCCCGCGACGCCCGGGATTTTGGCCCCTCGCCCAGAGAGTATACCTACCGCGACTACGGCCACTCCAGCGCCCGGGATGAGTGTCCATCGAGAGGCTACGGCGACCGAGACGGCTACGGGGGGCGCGACCGCGACTACGCGGATCACCCGAGCGGAGGCTCCTACCGAGATCCCTTCGAGAGCTACGGGGACCCGCGCAGCGCCGCCCCCGCGCGTGGGCCCCCGCCATCTTACGGAGGCGGCGGCCGCCGCTACGAGGAGTACCGCGGCTGCTCGCCCGACGCCTATGGCGGCGGCCGCGACGGTTATGCTGGGGGCCGGAGCGAGCGCTATTCGGGGGCCGCGACCGGGTAGGCAGAGCCGATCGCGGGCTGGGGCAGTCTGTGGAGAGGGGGTGCCCGCCCCCGCGCGAGTCTTACAGCCGGTCAGGCCGCAAGGTCCCCCGAGGCGGAGGCCGCCTGGGGAGCCGCTCGGAGAGAGGAGGAGGAGGCCGGAGCAGATACTAAGACCAACAAACCTTGGGACCAAAACCAGGTTTCAAAGAAGTTCCAGAGAAGAAGAGCCTGTTCTGCGGTAACAACCCAAGGACTAGTGCGAGGAAGAACTGTTTTTCACTTTTTAAGAGTTTCCTGTTAACTTCTCCATGATTATTTTTGTGTGTGTGCATTTAAGAGGAAAAAGTTTAAACTCGTTTTGATTTCGTTCTGGAATTGTTAACGTTTCTTTCAACAAGCTCATTTAAAAGCATACGATTTGAACCTGCTTACTAGTCTTATGTTTCCAAGTAGAAATTCTCCTAAAGGCTTTCTTCCTTCTAAATTTTCCTGATAAATGAGCTCGAAAATTCTAAGATCTTTTACAAAGATCTTCTCACCTAATGGAATATTGGACCATTCTTTACATTCAATCCAACTAGATTGGAGCGTGGGGGTGGGGATGGGGTTGAGTGGGAGAGATTGGTGTGTGCTACTCCTGAGATTTCAAGGTGTCTTTCAAACTAAATCTCAGTGTTACCTGTATTAAAAAGCAAACAACTGACAGCAACAACAGAAACCGCTTAGATCAGTGTATATAAAGAAAGAAAGTTCTATTCACAAATAAGTCTCAAAAAAAAAAAAAAGGAAATTGTGGGGCATATTTTGCCTTTTTTCATACTTTGAAATCTGCAGAATTTCCTATTCCCTTGCTCCCTAAAATACCATTCTTGTGTTGAACTAGGATGGAATACTATATTAAAGATTTGGTCAGCCAACCACAAAGCTGCAAACCACCCCTCTTAAAATCAATACCATTCATTTTCACCACCAAATTATTAAGAAACAAATAGAAAATATACCGTTGGTGGATTTGGAAATCCAAATGGCTTCTATTTCTAACTGCGAGCTCCTACCTTTTGGCTCTAGGAAATTGGAGAATTGGGCTTCTCCCCACTAGGGGTGGAAGAAAAATCAAAAGTAAGCATCATTAGAGCTCAGAAACTCAGAGAGCCCCTGAGAACTTGGCATTTCAACATCTGAGGAACTCAGTCTAGTATGAGACACTTGGGTCTTCCTGTCCACAAAAGGCAAGGATTTGAGTGGTCCATACATTTATGGTGGGGAGAAGGGCTTGAACACAGATTTTAGAGGCTTCCTCCAAAGTGGCTCACGAAGGATATGAGAGTCCCCTTTGTTTTGCCCCAAGAGCAGGGTAAGAAACATTTTTTCCATTCAGCTCCTATGGAATTTCTCTGTTTATCTGAAAGAAAGGTAATTGTACAGTCACATGTCTGTAATGACCAAATGAAGAATCAGGTCAAAATATTAGGAGCCATGTTCAGTGTAATAATTGCTGGAGAAACAGATGAACACATGAACAACAACAAAAGTAAATCTGAATATAACATACATGATTCTAAAAGCATGATTTTTTGATTAAATAATAAAGTGAGTGAGTGAAAGGAAAGACTGTGGTAGTGGCCCAGAAGATCAAAGGCAACTAATAGCTCAATAAAAAAAAGATCAGGAATTAATCTGGCAAAAATGTGTCAGACCTTTATGGAAAAAATGTTAATCTTTATTTAAGGACATAAAAGAAGTCTAAATAAATGGAGATTCATGCTATGTCATGGTTGGGAAGGCTTTATCATAACTGTTCTCAACCTTGCCAAATTCATTTGGAAAATCAATACAACGTCAAGTGAAATTACAACATGATTTTTTTCCCCCACAGCTCCCCTCCCCTCCTTCCCAGTAATACCATATATTTGTGTTGATCAGCGATGGAATACTAAATAAAAAATTTGGTCAATCAACCACAAAACTGAAAAAAAAAAAAGCTCCCGTTCACTACCAACAAATTATTAAGAAACAGATTTTTTTAAAAGCACCAATGGGAGACTTAACTAATCCTAAAACTTACATGGTTGAATAAAGAGAAAAGCAAAACAAGCAAAACAATTCTGAAAAAAAAATTAGAACTTAACTCTATCAGATACCAAGACTTACTGGAAAATTCTAGTAATTTAAGCTGTGTGACATCTTTGGAGAAATATAAGACAGATCAGTAGACCAAAATAGCCTAGAACAGGCCAAGCTGTATGTGAAAATATATGATAGCTCTAAAAGTTGGTGAAAGGATGGACTTTTAAAAATGGCTTTCTTTGCAAAAAGATAAGTAGGATTCTCTTAACAGCATACACAAAAATATACTCTACATGGTTTGAAGATATAAATGTGACATAAAGAGGAAAAAACACTTGAAGAAATATATCACACTGAGGTAGAGAGTTTCTTTAAGATAAAAAGCACAAACCTAGGAGGAAAATATTGATACAGTTTTCCACATTAATTTTTTTTGTAATAAAAGTCACTGATGAAATATTAAACCATAGATTGGAAGAATTGATTTGCGTTGAAATAATTTGGAAAAGAGTATTTAGAAAATGAAAAAAAGTAGGCAAAAGAACTTAACCTTTCTGATAGATGTGTAAATTGACACAGTCACTTTGGAAATGATTTTGGCAATGCCTAGTACAGTTGGAGAATACATATCTACAACCCAGAAAATCTGCTTCAAGGAGAGGACCTAGAGAAATTTGCACATATACACAAGGAGATATGTACAGGATTGGTTTTTACAACCTTTGAATGTTAAAAAGGTAGAAAACCTACTGGAGAGGATCAACTGAGAGTCATTCTTACAGTGAAGTTCAACGTTGAAGCTAATGTGAACCAACCAGATCCACAAGTATCAACAGGTAAATATTAAAATATTTATTGGGTGAAAATGGCAATTTACATAAATATAGGTATAGTAAAAACAGGTTGGAGTGATAACATAATGATATTTAGCGTGAGGAGGAAAGGAAAGGATGAAGACAGCTTTGGTGAATTATCTCTTTAAAAAGATGAATTTTAAGCAAAAATGGCAATGTTATCTTAATTTCTATTGTATCTCATTGTATAATTTCAAAATGCTTATAATACAAATGTTAGTATGAAAAGTAGAGCTTACTAAGCACCAGAATATAATGAATATTATTCTGAAACTGTCTTTATCTTGATAGTGGTCCTCTCTCCCAGCTTTGTTCTTTCTGTGTGGGTGATACCTTACTCTGTTTGATTCAATTTGTAGAACCTTGCTATACTAGACTGCGTTCGTGGCCAGCTCATGGTGAATACAAGGATAGAACTTTTATAGCTGAGAACCAAAGCTTAGATAAAAATGCAATTTTCCCTTTGATATTCTTTTTAAAGTATAATAGCGGTGAAAACCTTTTTCTAGTTAACAGAATAGTTACTTGTAAAGAGCAATGTTACGTCTATTGAAACTGCTAATACATAGCTTTTTAAAAAGTGAGATGCAAACATTAGGAAATAAAGACTTAGCCAGAACTTAAATGAGCTCAAGAGAGCATAGATTACAAAGGCTGTGGGTTTCTCATGTATGTATATAATGTAACAGACACAATATTTCCTCAGTGCAGAGGAGAGTGTGTGAGAGCTAGTCAATTAGGATCGTGTTCATATCTCTTATGAGAGAGGGAGAGAGATGGGGGAGCACATGAGTGCAGATCAGCTGTTTTACAAGAATGACTCACTGGGTATAATTTAAGGAATCACATACAAAGCTTGTATGTTCTTTGTCTTGAACTTGTCTCAGCCTATTTCTGAGACCCCCTTCTTCACATTCCTTTTGTCCAAAATGGTTCCAGAGACATCCAAATTGTCCATGTGACAAGGTGAACATTTCCCCATCAGGTGAGGCCTGAACTCTTCCATCTCTAATTGCAACCTGAATCCTGGGGTTTAGAGCTCTGGAGGGATACTTGTTTCCTGTAGATCAATAGCTCCCCTTTACTGCTTGCTTCAGGACAGGTAAGATGGAGAATTTTCTGACTGTAGTTTTGCAACCTGGGACCTCTCTAACATTCTCAACCTTAAGTTTATGTGGGGTCCATGCTGCCTCCCTTTTAGCCTTTACCTTAAATGTTATGTGATTATCCTCTTTGTACAGAGAAGTTTCCTCTTGGGGGACCGTAAACTCTGTTTTCCTCTTTGGACCATTGCTCAAACACAGCAAGTAGACTGTTGCTTTTGCTGTGTACACATGAAATCCAGTGGTGGTGGGAATCCTTTCAAAACCTCTGTGTTCTGTTTGCATTGATGTTATTTCTGAAGTAATTGATCTCATAATGTAGCACATCTGAGAACTCTTTAAAGATGATTATGAGTCCAGATATTTTGTGAGTGACATTGAACATGAGTATCAAGTACAAAAGTAAATTAACTCTAAAGGAGATACAGAGCAATGATGACCATGTGGAATGTATTTCACTATCATATTTACAAACTCAAGAATGAAGAATCTGAGGATGTGTTATAAATTTGGAGGGAAGAAATTAGGAAAATAGTATAGCTTCCCCATAATGTTTGGAGGCTCCTTGTTATAGTAGAAGGGTACATTCTGGTCACAGTATGAGTCCTCATTCTGTTATTTGACTCGGGCAATTACCTTCTATAAAATTGACCTTTGGTCTTCTTCATATGCCAGTGCCGGTAATCATAGAGTTTAAAATAAGGCATGTAAGCACACAGCATGGTACCTGAAATGATTGGGGTTCATCAAGTGGTAGTGCCACAGCATGCTACACACAGCAATAGCAGTTTATTGTTGCCATTGACTAATAAAGCTGCTTATGTATTAGAGGTCTTCAGGAAAGTTCATCTGGAGAGCTTTACCATATTTATTCACTCAACTTGAAATCTTGAAGATGTACTTGACTCTTCATGCCCCAGTTTATATCCTGCTGCCTCTGCCTTCTTAACTTCTTGACAGCTAAGGTGACCAAGAACGTGCATCACCAGGCTCAGTGTCCCATTCCTACAGTTTGGAGTGAGGCAGATACATGTTATTATCAAGACGATTCCTTCAGGGAAGGGAGTCAGGAGCGGGAGGGGGATGAAATAGGTGAACAGGATTAAGAGGAACAAGCCTCCAGTTCTAAAATAAATAAGCCAAAGGAATGTAACATGCATCATGAGGCATAAACTCAAGAATACCATACTAATGTTATATTGGGACACACTGTTCTTGCTAAGTCACTTCAATTGTGTCCGACTCTGACCCTATGGACTGTAACCTGCCAGGCTCCTCTGTCCATGGGATTCTCCAGGCAAGAATACTGGAGTGGGTAGCCATTTCCTTTTCCAGGGGATCTTTGGGACCCAAGGATCGAGCCTGTGTCTCCCGCATGGCAGGGAGATTTTTCGTCTGAGCCACCAGGGCAGCCCAAATCACTATGTAGTACACCTGAAACTAGTGGCTCAGACGGCAAAGAATATGCCTGCCGTGTGGGAGACCTAGGTTGAATCCCTGGGTCAAGAAGATTCCCTGAAGGAAACGGCAGCCCACTCTAGAATTCCTGCCTGGAGAATTCCACGGACAGAGGAGCCTGGTAGCCTACAGCCCATGGGGTCGCAAAGAGTCGAACATGACTGATTAACACTTCCACTTCTAAAGTTGAAACGCAATATTGTACGTCAAAATATTTCAGTTTTTAAAAAGTGAGAGGTAAAAGACCTTGAATTCCTTCAAATCCAGGCTGCAGAGGTGTTACTGTGACTAACAACAGGTCTTAAGATATTACAGGGCTAGGGTGAAAGTCTTGGAACTGAAGCTGTATGACAGCAATCTAATGGCAGGATATGCTATGTCAGTGTTTATGATGGGGGACTGTTAGCTCTTTTCTAACATCATAACTGTAGAGGCAACTGTTGTCCAAGCTGTGTGGCTGATCAGGACTTAACCAGTTTTCATTGAACTTTTCATAAGGCTAGTCTTTTGTGGGAGGCCACTCTGCTAGGGATTTTGGACAAGATCATTCCTATGGTTTAGCTAAGAAATGAAAACACTGTGGTGAACAAAAGTAGATAATTATTAACCCTCAAAGGGATTTAATGTTCAAAGGGGAAGATAGACCTTGGTTAAAAATGTAAAATTTTGCCAGCACCACTTATTAAAGAGACTATCTTTGTCCTATTGTATATTCTTGCCTCCTTTGTCAAAGATAAGGTGCCCATAGGTGTGTGAGTTTATCTCTGGGCTTTCTGTCTTGTTTCATTGGTCTATATTTCCATCTTTGTGCCCATACCATACTGTCTTGATGACTGCAGCTTTGTAGTACAGTCTGAAGTAGGAAGATTGATTCCTCCAGCTCCATTCTTCTTTCTCAAGATTACTTTGGCTGTTTGGGGTCTTTTGTGTTTGCGTACAAATTGAGAAATTTTGTTCTGGTTCTGTGAAAAATGCCATTTGTAATTTGATAGGTATTACATTGAATATGTAGATTGCTTTTGGCAGTATACTCATTTTTATAATATTGATTCTTTCAACCCAGGAATATGGAATATCTCTCTATCTGTTTATGTTGTCTTTGTCTTCTTTCATCAGTGTCTTAAACTTTTCTGTATACAGCTCTTTTTCCTCCATAGGTAGGTTTATTCCTAGGTATTGTTGCAATAGTAAATGGTATTGATTTCTTCATTTCTCTTTCTGACTTTTCATTGTTAGTGCATAGGAATGCAAGTGATTTCTGTATATTTATATTGTATCCTGTGACCTTATTAAATTCACTGATTAGCTCTAGTAATTTTCTGATAGTATCTTTAGAGTTTTCTATGTATAGTAGCATGTCATCTGCAAATAGAGTTTTATTTCTTCTTTTCCAATCTGGATCCATTTAATTTCTTTTTCTTCTCTGACTGTCATAACTAGGACTTCCAAAACTATGTTGAATAATAGTGGTGAGATTGGGCACCCTTGTCTTGTTCCTGATCTTTGAGGGAATGCTTTCAGTGTTTTACCGTTGAGATTAGTGTTTCCTGTGGGTTTGTTGTATATGACCTTTATTATGTTGAGGTAGGTTCCTTCTCTGCCCATTTTGAAGAGTTTTTACTGGACAGGTGGCATGTAAAAGAATGAAATTAGAATGCTTCCTGACACTGTACACAAAGGTTAACTGAAAATGGATTAGGGACCTAAATGAAAGACCAGAAACAATAAAACTCTTAGAGAAAAACATAAAACACTGTATGACATAAATCACAGCAAGATCTTCTATGACCCACCTTGTAGAGTAATGGAAATAAAAAGTAAGCAAGTGAGACCTGATTAAATTTAAAAGCTTTTGGACAGCAAAGAAAACTATAAACAAGGTGAAAAGACAACCCTCAAAATGGGAGAAAATAATAGCAAATGAAACAACTGACAAAGGGTTAATTTCCAAAATATATAAAGAGCTCATAAAACTCAATATGGGAAAAAGAAACAACCCAATCAAAAGTGGGCAAAAGACCTAAACAGACATTTCTCCAAAGAAGATGTACAAATGTCTAATAAACACATGAAAAGATACTCAGCATTGCTCATTATTAGAGAAATGCAGATCAAAACTATAATGAGATATCACCTCACACCAATTAGAATGGCCATCATCAAAAATCCAAAAGCAGTAAGTGCTGGAGAGTGTGGAGAAAAGGGAATTCTTTTACACTGTTGGTGGGAATGTAAATTGATGCAGCAGCTATGGAAGGCAGTATAGAGATTCCTCAAAAAACTGGAAGTAGAACTAACATATGACCCAGCAGTCCCACTACTTGGCATATATACTGAGGAAACCAAAATTGAAAAAGGTACATGTACCCAAATGTTCATTGCAGCACTGTTTACAATAGCTAGGACATGGGAGCAACCATCAGATGAATGGCAAAAGAAACTGTGGTACATACACAGAATGGAATACTACTCAGCCATAAAAAGGAACTTGTTTGAGTCAGTTCTAATGACGTGGATGAACCTGGAGCCTATTATACAGAGTGAAGAAAGTCAGAAAGAGAAAAATACTGTATATTAACACATATATGGAATCTAGAAAGATGATACTGATGAACCTATTTACAGGGAAACAATGGAGACATAGAGAACAGACTTACGGACATGGGCTGGGTGGAAGAAGAGGAGGGTGGGATGGATAGAGTAATACAGAAGCATATACACTACCATATGTAAAATAGATAACCAATTTGGTGTATTACCCAGGGAACTCAAACAGGGGCTCTGTAACAACCTAGAGGGGCTAGGAAGGGGAGGGAGGTTGAAAAGGAAGGGGACACATGTATGCCTACAGCTGACTCATGTTGATTATAGCAGAGACTGTGAAGTAATTTTTCCTCAACTAAGTTTAGAAAAAGATGTAAAATTTTAACTGCAATAAGCATTATGAAAGAAATGTATAATGCTACGAGATGCAATATTTATTTAATAAAGTTCAGTGTAGTATGGGACATCAGAGAATACACCCTTAAAGAGGTGATGATTCAATTAAGATGTGGCAGATGAGTAAGAACTAAATTGCTTTGAAAAGTAAGACAATATATTAAAGCATGTAGCAGGTAATAAGCTCTTAGTAAATAGAGGCTATGGTTTTCTTATTGCTATTCTTTTTTAAATTGAAGTACAGTTGATTTGCAATGTTGTGTTAATTTCTGCTATACAGCAAAGTGATTCAATTATAGATGTATCCATTCTTTTTCATACTCTTCCTTTGTGCTTTAATCACAGGACATTGAATATAGTTCCCTGTCCTTTACAGTATGACCTTGTTTATCCATTAAATTTGCATCTGCTAATTTGTTTTCATCTGCTAATTTCAAACCCCTCTCCACCTCTTCCCCGCCTCCACTCCCCCTTGGCAACCATAGTCTGTTCCCTATGTCTGTGAGTCTGTTTCTCTTTGGTAGCCAAGTTCATTTGTGAGATAGCTTAGATTCCACATGTAAGTGGTATCATACGATATTTGTCTTTTTCTTTCTGACTTCACTTAGTATGATAATCTCTAGGTTCATCCATGTTGCTGCCAAAGGCATTATTTTATTCTTTTTTATGGCTGAGTAATACTCCATTGTATGTATGTAGCACATCTTTATCCATTCATCTCTTAGTGGACACTTTAGTCGCTGAGTCATGTCCGACTCTTTGCAACCCCATGAATTGCAGCATACCAGGCCTCTCTGTCCGTCACCAACTCCTGAAGTTCACTCAGACTCATGTCCATCAAGTCAGTGATGCCATCCAGCCATCTCATCCTCTGTCATCCCCTTCTCCTCCTCCTCCCAATCTCTCCCAGCATCAGAGTCTTTTCCAATGAGTCAACTCTTTGCATGAGGTAGCCAAAGTACTGAAGTTTCAGCTTTAGCATCATTCCCTCCAAAGAAATCCCAGGGCTGATCTCCTTCAGAATGGACTGGTTGGATCTCCTTGCAGTCCAAGGGACTCTCAAGTCTTCTCCAACACCACAGTTCAAAAGCATCAATTCTTCAGTGCTCAGCCTTCTTCACAGTCCAACTCTCAAATCCATACATGACCACAGGAAAAACCATAGCCTTGACTAGACGGACCTTTGTTCGCAAAGTAATGTCTCTGCTTTTGAATGTGCTATCTAGGTTGGTCATAACTTTCCTTCCAAGGAGTAAGCATCTTTTAATTTCATGGCTGCAGTCACCATCTGCAGTGTTTTTGGAGCCCAAAAAAGTAGTCTGTCACTGTTTACACTGTTTCCCCATCTATTTGCATGAAGTGATGGGACCAGATGCCATGATCTTAGTTTTCTGAATGTTGAGCTTTAGGCCAACTTTTTCACTCTCCTCTTTAACTTTCAAGAGGCTCTTTAGTTGTTCTTCACTTTCTGCCATAAGGGTAATGTCATCTGCATATCTGAGGTTATTGCTGTGTCTCCCAGCAGTCTAGATTCCAGCTTGTGCTTCATCTAGCTCAGTGCTTCTCACGATGTACTCTGTATAGAAGTTAAATAAGCAGAGTGACACTATGCAGCCTTGACGTACTCCTTTCCTGATTTGGAACCAGAATGTTGTTCCAAGTCCAGTTCTAACTCTTGCTTCCTGTCACACATACAGATTTCTGAAGAGGCAGGTCAGGTGGTATGGTATTCCCATCTCTTGAAGAATCTTCCACAGTTTATTGTGGGCTTTGGCATAGTCAATAAAGCAGAAATAGATGCTTTTCTGAAATTCTCTTGCTTTTTGAGGATCCAGTGGATTTGGCAACTTGATCTCTGGTTCCTCTGCCTTTTTTAAACCAGTTTGAACATCTGGAAGTTCATGATTCACGTACTGTTGAAGCCTGGCTTGGAGAATTTTGAGCATTTAGTAGCACGTGAGATGAGTGCAATTGTACAGTAGTTTGAGCATTCTTTGGCATTGCCTTTCTTTGGGATTGGAATGAAAACTGACCTTTTCCAATTCTGTGGCCACTGCTGAATTTTCCATATATGCTGGCATATTGAGTGTAGCAATTTCACAGCATCATCTTTTAGGATTTGAAATAGCTCAACTGGAATTCCATCACCTCCACTAGCTTTGTTCTTAGTGATACTTCCTAAGGCCCACTTGACTTCACATTCCAAGATATCTGGCTCTAGGTTGGTGATCACACCATCGTGATTATCTGGGTCCTGAAGATCTTTTTGCATAGTCTGTGTATTCTTGCCACCTTTTCTTAATATCTTCTTTGTTAGGTCCATACCATTTCTGTCCTTTATTGTGCCCATCTTTGCATAAAGATGGTATCTCTACTTTTCTTGAAGAGGTCTCTAGTCTTTCCCATTCTACTGTTTATTTCTTTGCATTGATCACTGAGGACAGCTTTCTTATTTCTCCTTGCTATTTTTTGGAACTCTGCATTCAAATGAGAATATCTTTCCTTTTCTCCTTTGCCTTTAGCGTCTCTTCTTTCTTCATCTATTTGTAAGGCCTCCTCAGACAACCATTTTGCCTTTTTTTCATTTCTTTTCCTTGGGGATGTTCTTGATCCCTGCCTCCTGTACAATGTCATGAACTTCCGTCCATAGTGTTTCAGGCACTGTGTCTATCAGATGTAATCCCTTGAATCTATTTGTCACTTCCACTGTATAATCATAAGGGATTTGATTTACATCATACCTGAATGGTGTAATGGTTTTCCCTGCTTTCTTCAATTTAAGTCTGAATTTGGCAATAAGGAGTTTATGGTCTTTGCCAGAATCAGCTCCAGGTCTTCTTTTTGCTGACTGTATAGAAGTTCTCCGTCTTTGGCTGCATAGAATATAATCAGTCTAATTTCAGTATTGATCATCTGGTGATGTCCATGTGTAGAGTCTTCTCTTGTGTTGTTGGAAGAGTCTGTTTGCTATGACCAGTGCAATCTCTTGGCAAAACTCTTATTAGCCTTTGTCCTGCTTCGTTCTGTACTCCAAGGCTAAATTTGCCTGTTACTCCAGGTATTTCTTGACTTCCTACTTTTGCATTCCAGTCCCCTGTAATGAAAAGGACATTTTTTTTGGGTATTAGTTCTAGAAGGTCTTGTAGGTCTTCATAGAACTGTTCAACTTCAGCTTCTAAAGCATTACTGATCAGTGTAGACTTGGATAACTGTGATATTGAATGGTTTGCCTTGGAAACAAACAGAGATCATTCTGTCATTTTTGAGGTTGCATCCAAGTACTGAATTTCAGATTCTTTCATTGACTGTGATGGCTACTTCATTTCTTCTAAGGGATTCTTGCCCACAGTAGTAGATACAATGGTCATCTGAGTTAAATTCACGTGTTTCCAGTCCATTTCAGTTCGCTAATTCCTAAAATGTTGGCATTCACTCTTGCCATCTCTTGTTTGACCACCTTCAATTTGCCTTTATTCATGGACCTAAGATTCCAGGTTCCTATGCACTATTGCTCTTCACAGCATTGGACTTTACTTCCATCCCCAGTCACATCCGCAACTGGGATGTTGTTTTTGCTTTGGCTCCGTCTCTTCATTCTTTCTGTAGTTATTTCTCCAGTAATCTCCAGTAGCATACTGGGCACCTACCAGCCTGGGGAATTCATCTTTAAGTGTCCTATCTTTTTGCCTTTTCATACTGTTCATGGGGTTCTCAAGGCAAGAATACTGAAGAATTCTGATTAGAGGAAGTCTTTCCAGAGGAGATGAGTTTGAAAGTTTTCCTTGAAACAAAAAAGGTCTTCTTTAGCATGTATATGTTACCCACTTTAAATAGGGCAACGTCCATTTGTTTTCTTTTAGTGAATTTTAGGATTTTCCTCATCTTTTTGACTTTCTCCATCTCTGCTAATTTACATGAGGCTTACTCTAGCCAGTTTGCAGCCACTGAAACTTCTGAAGACAGGAGTAGTGATCTGAGCTGCTCTTACTATTATATCCATGGCATCCGAAAGATGGATTACAGATAAAAGTGAGAGGCAGGATGCTATCCTGTACATGATGAGGCTAAATTTTTTAATATACGTAAAATTGCCCTAGTGGATTAAGAAAGGGAAAAGGATTTTCCTAGGGTAAAGTGTTTTCTGACTCTGAACAGAGGTTAACCTATAAAGACAGAACTCTAGGTGGCACCAGAAGCTTAAAGATTGTGGCCTCATGTTTCCTTCCTTGTAGCTGCCTGAAGCTCCAGGGCCAATGACTTTAAAATAGAGGCAATTGAAAATCTTTATCTAATCAGATTATGAGCATTATATACAGTTGGAAAGACCAGAAGTATATACAAGTATACAGATTTGTAGGAACAAATGAGTAATTCAGGAAGTGATACTGATTCAGTTGACTAAGGACTTTTGAAAAATATTTATGTATACTATTATTATACTCCAGTAATTCCCTAGTGGCTTAGACAGTAAAGCATCTGCCTGCAATGTGGGAGACCCAGGTTCAATCCCTGGGTTGGGAAGATCTCCTGGAGAAGGAAATGGAAACCCACTCCAGTATTCTTTCCTGGAAGATCCCATAGACAGAGAAGCCTGGTAGTCTACAGTGCATGCGGTCGCAAAGAGTCGGACATGACTGAACGACTTGACTTTACCGTTATACTCCAAAATAAGTTCCAGGTTGAATTAACTCCTTTTTTTTCTTTAGGTAAGTTTTTTCTTAAATTTTTTTTAAATTGTGATAAAATACACAGAAAGTTTACCATCTTGACCGTTTTCAAGTATACAGTTAAGTGGTATTAAGTGCATTCACACAGATGTGCTGTCATCATTCTCATCCACAGACCTTTCTTCATCTTGTTAAATGGTGGATTAACTTTTTCGGTATAAAAAATAGAAACTTCAAAAGCTTAGGAAAAATATGTGTGTTTTTATAGCATCTTGAGTTGGGGAAGATTTTTTTCGGCCCCAAAGCAGAGGTATCAAAAGTTAATATATTTATTCATTTGATTGCATAAAGATTAATACTTTCCATTTAAATAAATAACTTTTTTGGTTTATCATATATATTCATACATACGTATATTCCTTCAGTTGGCAGAGTTCAGTAAGTCATACTGTTTCCTTGCTAGTTGTCAGCCAGAGGCTGCTCTCAGTTCCCCTGAGCCCACCTGTAGTTCCTTTCCACATTACCTTCTCACCCTCTTAAACATGGCAGCTAGTTTCTTCAGAACTTGAAAAAGAGTCCCTAGGTCTGCTAATGCAGACTCTTACATAACAACAAAACATTAGTCTTATATAACATCTAGATAGTATCTCTGTACATTGATATAGGTTCATGTATATAGGTATGTGTGTGTATATATATATATATATGTATACATACACATCCCCATGTAATCATGGAGGCCCCATATTCTGATCCATAATCATGGACTTCCATCTTATCACCTTGCCTTATCAGTTCAGTTCATTCACTCAGTCGTGTCCAACTCTTTGCAACCCCATGAACCGCAGCTTCCCTATCCGTCACCAACTCCTGGTGTCCATCAAACCCATGTCCATTGTGTTGGTGATATCATCCAACCATCTCATCCTCTGTTGTCCCCTTCTCTTCCTGCCCTCAATCTTTCCCAGCATCAGGGTCTTTTCAAAAGAGTCAGCTCTCTGCATCAGGTGTCCAAAGTTTTGGAGTTTCAGCTTCAACATCATTCCCTCCAGTGAATACCCAGGACTGATCTCCTTTAGAATGGACCAGTTGGATCTCCTTGCAGTCCAAGGGACTCTCAAGAGTCCTCCAACACCACAGTTCAAAAACATCAATTTTTCGGTGCTCAGCATTCTTTATAGTCCAACTCTTACATCCATACATGACCACTGGAAAACCATAGCCTTGACTAGATGGACCTTTGTTGGCAAAGTCATGTCTCTGCTTTTGAATATGCTGTTTTGGTTTGTCATAGCGTTTCTTCCAAGGAGCAAGCGTCTTTTAAAAAATTTCATGGCTGCAGTCACCATTGCAGTGATTTTGGAGCCCAGAAAAACCTTGCCTTGTAATGTAACATAATACAGGGAGTACCCCTACCATGTATGTTTATCAGATGGAGAAAACATGCAATACGAGTTTTAAGAAGATACAAAAAAAATTGGATGAGAATAGGAATTTTGTGGGGCTTTGTTAAATAATATATTGACTACAATTGTATTCTTAAATTTAAAGTCTAAATTCTTCTTGGAAATTATTGCTAAACAGAAAGTATAGAGATTTTTAAGAAGAGGTTTTATATACTTAGGATAATATCAGAATATTGGTAGAGATTATCAGTCACTTAGTTTGTTTAGCTTAATATTGTTCAAAAATAAAGGATTGACTGAGGTTAAGATAATTTTGATCTATATAATCTCTAAATTTCCTTTCTGGCTCTGATGATAGTAACAGAAACAACTCATATTTTTGAATGATTCCTCTGAACAAGCATTGAGATAATTTACCTCAAATGGCAACCCACTCCAGTGTTCTTGCCTGGAGAATCCCAGGGACGGAGGAGCCTGATGGGCTGCTGTCTATGGGGTCGCATAGAGTCAGACACGACTGAGGTGACTTAGCAGCAGCAGCAGTCTTCACAATGGGGCTTCCCTGGTATCTTAGCTGATAAAGAATTCACCCACCATGCAGCAGACCCCTGTTCGATTCCTGGGTCAGGAAGATCTCCTGGAGAAGGGATAGGCTATCCACTGCAGTACTCGGGCTTCCCTGATGGCTTAGATGGTAAAGAATCTGCCTGCAATGTGGGAGACCTGAATTTGATCCCTGGGTTGGGAAGATTACCCTGGAGAAGGGAAAGACTACCCACTCCACTACTCTTGCCTGGAGAATCCCCATGGACAGAGGAGCTTAGTGTGCTGCAGTCCATCGGGTCACAAAGAGTTGGACAGAGTGAGTAAGCAGAGCACAACAGCACAGTCTTTACAATGACCCTATGAATTAGATACCTTTTTGATACCCATATTGCAGATGAGTAAACTGAGGCTTAGAGAAGGTAAGTAATTTGTCTAAGGTTACAGAGATAGAAATTTAGTATGGTAGTAATTTTATCCAATTAAGTGGCCTCTAGAAGCCCAAAGTTACACTGCCTAAAAAAAAATCACCTGTGCCAGTCAGGCAAGAGCCCAAATCTCCATGATGTCAATCCAAGTGACTCAATTAAAAAAAAATGCTAAATGAGGAATGTTCTTCCCCTATTTAATAACCATTAATGTTTCAGAACTACAGGAAATGCTTATTGAGAAGAAGAAATATATTAAAAATTATGTAGATGACTTAATAAAGATGAAGCTCTACACAATCCCTAGTATCTTTTCATAACTCACACTTCATCTTTAGAAAACATAGAAGGATAACAGAGGGAGACATATTGGGGACTCGTGGTATTCTGCTGGCTTCTGCCTGTTTTTGTTTACTTTTATCATTAACTTCTTTACAGTTAGCATTTTACCCCTCAATCACATTCAGTCTTGGTTCTGAATTAAGAAATCTCACAATAAATCTTGAATTGTAATTGGTTATGTATGTTTTTAAAAAATCCTATAGTGACTTTTGGTATCAAATGCAGGGTTAAGCTCAACTCTGTCAGACTCTTGGGGGACATAGTAGTTTCATATTGACCAATTTCTGGTGGCAGTTGTATGGATGTAATTTGAGAGAAATCCTTGATATGATTCCTTAGTTTAATCATTCCCTCACTTGAATTCTCCAACTGCCTCAGAGGCAGCAACTCACTGACTCTTATCTGTCTTGAGATTATAAACTCATAAATGTCCTAATTTTTCCATTACATTATAGTACCATCTGTTTTTCCAATAGCAACGTCAAGGCACATAATAGGATTCTGTTGCCAATCTCAAATTTGTGCTAGACAGCTCAATCACTGTAACATTCTTGTTTCATTTGTGTTTTGTTATTGAGGCTACGTGTTTGGTTTTAGCCTTCTTTTTAGTCTGGAATTATGGGGTTTTGTTTTTAAGTTTTATTTTATATTGGGGTATGGTTGATTTACAATGTTTTGTTAGTTTCAGATTTAAAGCAGTGATTCTGTTTCACATATATCCATTCTTTTTCAGTCTGGAAATTTGTTACAAGCTTTTTCCCCAGACCTTATGTGAAGTTATATCATGTTGTGTGTTTTTACTTAGAGACCTGGGAAAATAAATCATTTGTATAATATTTAATTGGGGGAAATATTCTTGGGATAATACATCAGTTTGGACATTTAGACAGACTGGAAATGCAGTTCCACTTTTCAGATGCTCAGTGTTTTTCAAGAGAACATTCAACCCACTGGAGAGGAATGAAGGGGCTTGGGGCTTGTGAAAGGGGACTACTTCGTGTTTGCAGTTGTCCTCAAACTTCCATTCACTCATTTTTTGTAAATGAATTCAACACTTCTGGCTGAGCATGATACTGAAAGGTGGAAATGCAGACAGATGACATCTATTATAGCCTCTAACTTCGAATATTTCTCTCTCAGTTCAGTGGGAAAGAAAAACACAAAAACTAAAAGTTGTAACCCAGTTCACATGTAAAAGTACAAGTAAAAACACTTTACACTAGCAGTGGAAACTTGAGCTTTGGAGTAGAAGGGAAATTGCAGACTAATGATGAACCTAAATAAAATTCTGAAGTGAAGCAGAGATTGGATAAAGCTGTTGTGTATTTCCTCTTTTATGTCCAGAGAAATATTTTTAACAGCAGAACTCCAAAAGTACAACAGTGAATTGAAAAATTGGTTTCTAGAAGCTTTGAAGAAAGTTCATCACTGATGGAAGAAAGTCATAAATATTATGAGTGTTTTGATAAGCTAAAATAACAAACTAAGAAGATTAGATTTTATCAAATGGATTTTATGGCCTCAATAGTAACACTGCTTTATTTATTTTCATTATTTCCAGTGGAATAAACACTCCACATGTAACTAATATATTTGGATTAACTCCTCTGTGCTTTATTTGTTCTGGGAAGGATTAGAAACAAAGCTAGATTTATGAACCTTGGGGGAGGGATGTGCTTTGTTGAAATAGTCATCTGATTTTAGATGTTCTCCTAAACTATTTTTAGAAGCTCAGAAGGATAGATACCTAATACCCAGTAAAGTTGAAATTAACCAGGCCTCAGCTCCTTAAGGGTATAACTACTGCCTAAGCAGCACAAGGGACCTTCCCTGGTGGCTCACTGGTAAAGAACCCACCCACCACTGCAGGGGACATGGGTTTGATTTCTGGATTGGGAAGATCCCCTGGAGAAGGAAATGGCAACCCACTCCAGTTTGCTTGCCTGGGAAATCCCATGAACGGGGTCACAAAAGAGTCAGTCAGTCACAATTTAGTGACCAAACAACAGCAACAGTAAAGCAGCATAATAACTACAGAATTTAGAAAAGCAGCAGAATAGTTTCCATTCTAGTACTAATCTACTGTTGTGGCCACCGGCACTTCTTTTGGTTCCAGGATGAGGACCTGGGATTGTTCTTTCCTGAGTCTTTTCTATGGTGCTTTCCCGAGCCTTGGATAGTTTTCTTATACACGTGCACTGATCAGTGTGTGGATACCCTAGGTGGACCTTCTGCAGATGTTCTGGGTTCTTTCTTTGTGCTACTTTCTTCTCTCTGGTATACCTTGTTGTCTCTGGACTCTTGTCTCTATGTCCTCTACTAAGGGTTTCTTAGTTAAGGCCAGGCTTGGCCTCGGTTCCCCTCCTTGCTCTCAGTAAAACAGACCTTTTAGTAGAAAAGCAGAAATTAATAGAATAGATTGAAGAACACATAGAATATATAAATAAAATGATAGCTATGGACGCAATTTAAAATCTGTGAAAGAAAGAATTCTAAAAGCACACTTTTTTTTCCAGATTTTAAAGAAATGGTTTGCATGCTGTGTAAATCATTGAAGAATATTTTAAAAGATAGACAGTGTCTAAGTTCATTTTGCAAACCAGTATAAACTTCTTAGCAAAACTTGACAAAGATACAAAATTATGAAAATTAATAGGTACTTTTAATTCATAAATAAAGTATATTCTGAATAATTTGAGAGTAAGCTAAACTACTCAATGTTTAAAGAATAATACACCATGAACAAGTAGGAATGTAGTTTGATAAATCTTATCAATTTCTATTATATCAGTAGGCCACAAGAAAAAAGTATAGATTCTAATGAAGCATTAATAAAAATTCAGTATCAATCTTTGATACAAACTCTTAGCAAACCAAAAATATAACATGATAAACGGTATCTGTCTTAAGGTATCAACTGATAATATTTTAACAGTGAAATGGAATCTAAAGTAAGAAGTAAGACAGGGATGTTTCTTCACAGTTATTCAATATTGGCATATGGAAAAGGCAAATCAAAAGGAAGATAAAGTGTAATTATGTTCTGATAGCATAATTGTTTACATTTAACTGTTTATAAAAAGGAGCTGTACTTTCAGTGTTGAGAATGAAACAGTATTTTTCACCCTCCCTCATTTTTCAAAAAGAGAACGTTAGACTGTTTCTACTCCCTAGTTTGCTGCTGTCTTTGCAGTTTTGAATAAAATGATAGGAATTTTAGATTTTAATTATTTAATGTAGCTGCTCTATCAAAAACAGTGGCTGCTGCTGCTGCTGTTTAGTTGCTAAGTCTTGTCTGACTCTTTGTGATGCCATGAACTATAGCCCGCCAGGCTCCTCTGTCCATGGGATTTCCCAGCAAGAATACTGGAGCAGGTTGCCATTTCCTTCTCCAGAAATAGTGACAATTGCCTTCAATTCCATTAGAATATTTTAAAGCTATGTAGTCTTAAATTTTCTTTGTTTTTAGTACTTACAGTTTTTGTACTTCTTTCCTTTTATTAAATTAGAAAAACACCTTCAAATTCATTTTGTGCCCAGCTAAAGTAGAACCTGGAATAGCTTTTAAGGATGGAAATGTGGTTGGTAGAATTTCAAAGTTCTTATATGGTGGGGAGTATCTTTCAGTGGATTCTCAAATGAATGCTTGTTCAACCACATAGAAAATGTTGGTACATCTGTTGTTTTCAAGATTCTATAGATAAAGCTAAGTTGTTTTCAGACTCTTATTTTTATGGAGCAGAAATATGACATCATCAGAGCTTTATTTTTCCTTTGTGTTTCATCTTTTCATTTTAATTGAAGCTGGTTTGAATTTATTGAACCCATAAAATTCACAGGTTTTATGAGGACATATCTTTTATTTTCATTACATTTGTTTATGAGTAACATACAACATATTTAAAGTATAGTATTACCATGAATAAATAAGAATGTGGCTTTATAAAATCTGTTGGTATAATTTTTATATCCGTTGATCAAAAGGAAAAAGTCACACAGTTATATCCAGAAATTCCAGTGAGACATGAAGGAATATTCAGTATCCATTTTTGATACAAGCTGTTAGTAAATCGAAACCAGAACATGGTTCTGTTTCTCTTTTGAGAATATTTTTATATGTGTATTTCATGTGCTTGATTTGTTCTCCACATCTTTTATTTTCTCTCATCAATTCTGTCTATATTGGGCCATAATAGGCTCCAGTTCCACCTCATTAGAACTGATTCAAATGTATTCTTTGTAATGGCTGAGTAACACTCCATTGTGTATATGTACCACAACTTTCTTATCCATTCGTCTGCCAGTGGACATCTAGGTTGCTTCCATGTCCTGGCTATTATAAACAGTGCTGAGATGAACATTGGGGTACATGTGTCTCTTTCAACTCTAGATTTTTGCTGACTTTTTTTAGGCAAGAAGTCAGTTTTCTTGAGGTGCTGGGGGCACGACGTTGCTTAGATTTGTCAGTTTGGTCCCTTCTTTTTCAACGCTGAGTATTTTCACAGTCAAATTATTTTTGTTCTTTTCAATACATTTGCTGAGAGATGTCTCTGTTTTATCAATGGGAAGCACTGATGGTGCTTTTTGTTGAGATCATGTTAGTTCCTTTCAAATACTTGAAACACCAACAAACAGGAGTTATTTTAGATTCTCTTAAGTTTTACTTTGCCATTTTAGAGGTCCAGAAACGTAGAAGGAAGATGGAAACTGCAGAATTAGAAGCAGGCAGAGCAGGGAGCATGGTCTTGATTCTCAATAACTAGGTTTCCATGTTTATTGTGATAAGAGAACTGTGCACCTTGTCTCTAAGACAAATTGGAGAGCTGTGCACCTTCATCTTTCCTCCTTTTCTTCCTCTTCTTCTTCTGTCATCCTCATTCTCTTAGTTTTATTTATTTTTGTCTTGGTTTCCTTTTTAGTGTTTATTGCTAAATACATGCAAAAAGAGTATATAGTTATTTGTGCCGTTTAGAGAGAAATTGCAATGTTAACATGCATAGATAATTACTAACTAAATCAAGCCAGCACACAAGAGGTCCCCATTGCCCCGCCTTACATGTAACTCCTCTCTCTCTCCTGGAGGTAACCACTTTCCTGACTTTTGTATAATCATGCTCTTGCTTTTCTATATATATATATGTATATATACATATACATTGGAGAAGGAAATGGCAACCCACTCCAGTATTGTCTAGAAAATCCCATAGACAGAGGAGCCTGGTGGGCTACAGTTCATGGGGTCGCAAACAGACACAACTGAGTAACTGAGCACAACTTAAGTATATTCTTATACAATATGAGATAGTTTTGCTAGATTTTATAATTTTACATGAAAGAAATTATACTGTATATTTTCTTTTGCAACTTTCTATTTTTCACTCATTATTGGATTTGTGAGATCTGTTTCTTGAATGAGGTAGTAGTGTCCTAATTTTCACTGCTTTTCAAATGTGATGTCCTTAAGATAGAGTTCACCTAGTGAATACCTATTGTTTTACCTCCTTGCAGCTCTTGGTATCATCATACATTTATTTACCAATCTGTTTGATGGATGTGCAGCTTAGTATGAAAGGTTCTGTGAGGTGGGGAATCAGCTTGGTGTCTGTCTTACCCTTACACTGAGGATAGAGCTCTTTGGAAGGAGGCTCTCCTCTTAGAATCCTCACTTACGTGTACCCTTGATTTGGTCTTTTGACTCCCTAGAGAAAGCAAGCCTTGGAAACCAAGTTAAAGTTCAGAGATTTGGCAAAAGTTCTCCTAGCCAAAGTTTCTTCACTTATATTTTGACCTGGTTGTTGTTGTTCAGTTGCTCTGTTGTGGCCTGGTAAATTCTTATTATTTTAGCAGATCTTTGATGCATTTGTTGTTGTTCAGTCGCAAAGTCACGTCGGACTCTTTGCAACCCCATTGCCTGTAGCATGCCAGGCTTCCCTGTCCTTCACTATCTCCTGGAGTTTAGATTTAAGTTTTATTATTTATTATGTTACTTTATTTTTTTCCAAAATTTCAGTGTCTATTTTAGTCTCTCCAGAGCAGATCAGTTAGTTCAAATAGCCTTAAGCCTACGCTTTTTTTCCTTTCATAATTGGTGTGATTGCCTTTTTTTTTAATGATATTTTTCTATTTTGTATTATGGCAGCGCTCACATGACTGTACACAGTGACTAAAATTCAGCATGCCTTTTTAAGATATCACCACACCAGGATCCTCACCTTAATTAGGTGGTAATCTGTGCTGTGGGGTTAAAATATTTCTTTGGACAGTGTCATTTCCTCTAGGCTCAAATAGGATTTAAATAGGTCTCTTTTCCTGCAAACGCTCCAATCTGTCCTTTCAGCATCAAATAAACGCATAATGAAGGTGACTAGGGAACTAGTTTTAATCAATTTGGAATTACCTTGGCATTACTTTCTTTGTATTCCCAGAAAGGCCTTTCTATTCCTTGAAGTAAGTTACAGTTTAGTGTTCCTTTTTCCTGTCTTTCATCCATTATATCTTTAAATATTATCTCAGTGTAACTACAGGTAAAACCTTCTGTAGTCCCCTCACTGGCTGATTTTTCCCTTTCATTATATCCTTTGGGTCCTTTCAGTGAGAACTTGGAAGGAACTGAAGCTAGGAGTTAACTAACGTATTCATTATGCCACCCTAAGCAAGAGTTCTGTTTTGTATATTCTGAAATGTTGTTATTCAAATTGTAACTGTTGTTTTTGTTGTAACTTTACTGTGAATGTACCCTGCCCTTCAGCTATTTAGGAAATTTGTGCTGTTAATTTTTCCAATTTCAGTTTCTCCCCCTCTACTAGCTTTTAACCCTCTCTAGCTACTGCCCTATGACTCTCCTTCACTTTACAATCAAAATTGTCTCTAATTTCCTTATGTCCTAAATCTTCTGGGGTTTTCCCCTGAATGATAAAATTGAAAATCAACTAGTCAAGTTCCTTAAAAAATTATTTTATATTTTAATTGAGAATATATCAAAATAGTAGATAATTTTGTATGAATTGACATTTTAATACTACTGCAACTTCTCATATAATAATACTATTTGCTTTTCTATTTAATAAAGTTTCTTTCATATTTTTATATAAAATTGAGTCATTTTCCTCATATAGATTTTGTTACATTTGTTGTAATGTATTTAACGATTCTTCTTCCTGTAGTGAATGTTTTTCCTTCTCAGTCTAGTTATTATGACTGGTTGACATTGCAGACTATTGATCTTTGTAGACTTCCCTCATATAGGGCCAGTTTACTCAACACTCAGTTCCTTACTTGTAATAGTTTTTCAGTTGATTATATTGTGTATTCCAAGGAGACAATCATATAGTTTGTAAAATTGCACTTTTGATCTCATTTTTTCCTAATATATTTATGTTTTCTTTGTTTTATTGAAATGAGTACTACTCCCAATAAATTTTCTTAGTAGCAGTGATAATGTGAATCCTTATGATTCTAATATTTAATACACGTGTGGTATTTGCTGTGGGGTGTTTTTAAGGAGTTTTACTTTATTTCTGGTTTCTAAAAGTACTGGGATTTTTATTTGTTCATTTTAACCAAGATTGGTTGTTGAACATTGACCACCACTTATGGGATATCTATCAGTCAGGTCATATGTTTTCCTTTACATCATTAGATAAACACTAACATAGTCATGATGTATTATTTTTTAATGCATTGCTGAATTTGGTTTTTCAATATTGATGTATAATTTTTTCATCTATGTTCAGAAGCAAGTCTAGTCTGTAGTTTGTATTTATGTTTGTTTTTCCTTTCTAGTTTAGATTTCAGGGTTAGGTTAGCCTAGTATAATGCTACTCTTTACTGTAAGTCTGTATATTAGTTGCAGGTAATATGATAATTTCCATATAATACTCTAAAGAATCAATAGATAAAGTATTATAAATAATAAAGGAATTATGCAAGACTGCTGGATATCAACTTATAAAAATATATACCATCCCATTTCATGGACAGTTACTATTTGTAGAAAACAGAAAATGAGGTAACACTGAAATGATGACAAAAAATAAAAATTATATGGAAACTAACCTAAAAAGTCTTCATAAGACCTTTAAATTAAAAAAAACACTAAAAGCTATATAAAGACCTAAGAAAATTTCATATGCCATGTTTAAAGAAAGACTGACTTAATATTATGGTGATTCAAATTCTTTATATGATAAGATATTGCCGGAGTCCAGCCCCGGTGGATCCAGGGTAATTCGAAGGTGGGGATGGAGTAGGCATTGTAGAAAAAAGCTATTTAATTACAGATATAGAGAGATTAGAAGTGGATAGTGTAGTAAGAAAATTAGTGGAGAAAAAGAGGCTGAATAACTGGTTTAAGTGGAATACTAATCACTACCTACGTAGGCCACAGGCATCTTTCCATTCTCCCGAAGGAGAGGAGGCACTGAGGCCTCCCCGGTCCGATCTTAGAAGCCCAGGCAGAGTTAGTAGGCTTGGTGCATACCCCCATACCAGATGGGAATTCAGCCAGGAAAACAGGGAGCAAGAAAGAAACGACATGGGGGAATCAGTCTTTCCAGAAACTGATCCCATTTCTTTATTTTTCAGGTTTGTTTTTATACCTTTTGTTATACATTGGGATGAATACAGAGTCACACAGGGGTCAGCAGACCTGACCCTTGTCACAATTAGGTGCTTCATATAAAATTATACAAAGGTCTTATGAGTTTTTACATCATCTTCTGACCATGAGGTCTGCTGACATTTTATGACCCTTTCTGATACCGGTCAGTTAACCAGAAAACTTATTTTTTCAGGGGTGATTTTTCTTAAATCAGGCGCCACCCTCCAAATAAAGTTGCATTCCTATAGGGTGAGGGTGCAGTGAGTTACAACTAGGAAAGGAATTTACTTAACCCAAGGTTAACATGATTAACCTTAAAGGTTAATACTTATTTCTCCTATATGCTTAAAGGTTAATAGTCATTTCTCCTATATGCTAGTTATATTCATTATAAGGGCAGGGAATATGGAGATTTAGCAGCAAACATCAGCCCAACAAATGAAAACCTTTCACCAATGTACCCTTTACAATCTATTTAGTCTTAAGATAGTGATAAGGTTACATTTTTGCGTAGCAAGGACACAGTGATTTATAACAAAGTACAGTGGTCTATAACAAAAGAGAAAATTCATTAACTCAAAAAGTATAGTATTGCTAACATCAAAAACTACTATATTTCCTTTTCTATATTCCAGATACATTGATTAATATATATTTCCAGGTGCCTAAGGATATGGAGGCCTGGCGGCAATCAAATGAGAAAAGCCCTATGCTAATACTCCAAACTCTCTGTGCTGTTTATGGTTGAGAGGTTGTCACACAAGCTAGTCTGTCAGCAGAGAGGTTTGACCTGAGACACCCTTGTCACACCCAAAGGCAGGGAATTAGCAGTAATTATTGACAGGACAAATGAAAAAACCCTTCACAGATGTAATTCCTAGTCAACCCACTAATGATCTAACTTCTCAAAAGAGTCTGTATTTAGAAAGTTTTAAAGCATCCCATGCCTCTCACAGTTGGGGGGTTGTAAACAATCACATGCGGCCAGACAAACCTGATCAGGCAGGCCAGAGAACCTTCAGAGTTTGTAGGTTGAAACACTCTTGTCACGCCCAGGAATTTTTATTAACTAGAGCTGCAAGTTAACTCCTCCGAGAGAAATGGTTGTGGGGGAGAGCCCCCATAAAGTACTCTGGTTTTGGGGGTAGATGCTCGGGAACAGGGGGTTTCCTGAGGCTTGATCACGCCTTTGCGTATGCCAACCTTCTTTCCTCATGACCTTTGCCATGGGCGGAGTTCCTCACGCTGGCCCCCAGCAAGATATAAATAAAACAAGATTTGAACAAATATTTTAACAGTTTTTGAGAAACTCAACATATATAGTCTATGTATATTATATCTATCTATCTGCATATATTAATCTCAGTTTTAGATGTTGCAGATATCTTTGTCTAGATGACAGTCATCTGTTAGCTTTGTCTGGGGCAGTCTTCACTAAAATAGAATCCTTAATTTTGCTGTAGTGATAACATCAGTGCTTTTTGACTGATTACAGAATGTATTTTCCACCTCAGAGTTACAGAGATATTCTCCTACATCTTAGAAAACACAATATGTGTGAGATAATAAATAAATGTAAAATAATCAAGATCCACAACTAGCTAGGAAACTTTTGAAAAAGAACAAAAGTGGAGACCTATTAGATCTTCAAGTAAGATGTGGTGATTGTGGTTTAGTCGTTAAGTCATGTCTGACTTTTGTGACCCTGTGACTGTAGCCTGGCAGGATCCTCTGTCCATGGGATTCTCCAGGCAAGATTACTGGAGTGGGTTGCCATTCCCTTCTCCAGGGGATCTTCCCGACCTAGGAATCGAACCTGGGTCTCCCATTGCAGACAGATTATTTACTGACTGAGCTACAAGGGAAGCCCTTGTGAGATAGCAATGGCAAAAAGAATAATGTAACAGGGTAGAAAGCCCAGAAATAGGTATGCTGCTGCTGCTGCTGCTAAGTCACTTCAGTTGTGTCCAACTCTGTGCGACTGCATAGATGGCAGCCCACCAGGCTCCCCCGTCCCTGGGATTCTCCAGGCAAGAACACTAGAGTGGGTTGCCATTTCCTTCTCCAATGCATGAAAGTGAAAGCACTCAGTCATGTCTGACTCTTAGTGACCCCATGGACTGCAGCCCACCAGGCTCCTTCGTCCATGGGATTCTCCAGGCAAGAGTACTAGAGTGGGATGCCATTGCCTTCTCCAGAAATAAGTATAGTTTTGTGTATATATAACTTCATGTATAGTAGAGTTGAGGAAAAGGATTGTTCAGTAGATCTTAACTGGGGAAACTGCTTCATTTTATTGAGAAAATAGATCACTATTTTATATCATAAAGATAAATTTAAGATCCCATAAAGAGTAGCATATAAATAGTTAAACTATAAATTGAATGAATAAAGAATTAATAGCTATACTATATGAGAATTTAGTATAAATAAGACTAGAGAAATGAACAAAGTAGAGAGCAATTTATAGAAAGGAACATTGAAAGAATAACATGTATATGATATATTATTAATCATTAATAGAATAATTATTAGTAATTAGATACATGAAAATTAAACCATGAGATACCACTTTAAACTCACCTGGCTAACAAATATTAGAAGTTCAATGTGAGAGAAGGGGGATTTATAGTCTGCTGGTGGGGATATAAAATAGCACATTCATTCATTCTGGAAAGAAAGGTGGCAACATTTGGGGAAATTAAAAATGCTTATACCATATGATGGGACAATTCTAATCCTGGGAATAAACTAAAGAAACCCTTCCATGGATCTAATGAGACATGTATAGGAGTATACATTACTACATTTGAGGGAGAGAGGATGAAATTATTTGAATCTAGTCATTGCCTACATTTTATATTTAAATTTTTTTACTGAAGTAATCATTGATTTACAATATTATATCAGTTTCAGGTATACAGCACAGTGATTCTTTATAGATAGTTGTTCAGTTGCAGAGTCATGTCCGAGTCTTTGTGACCCATGGACTACAGCATGCCAGGCCTCCCTGTCTCTCACTGTCTCCTGGAGTTTGCCCAAGTTCATGTCTGTTGAATCAGTGATGCCATCCAATCATCTCTTCCTCTGTCTCTTCTCTGCCTTTCATTCTTTCCCAGCATCAGGGTCTTTTCCAGTGAGTCGGCTCTTCACATCAGATGGCCAAAATATTGGAGCTTCAGCTTTAGCATCAATCCTTCCAATGAGTATTCAGGGTTGATTTCCTTTAGGATTGACTGGTTTGATCTTGCTGTCCAGGGAACTCTCTAGAGTCTTCTCTACCACTACAGTTCAAAAGTATCATTTCTTCGTTTTTACAGATTATACTTCATTAAATGTTATTACAAAATAATAGCTATAATTCCCTGTGCTATACAGTGTATCCTTGTTGCTTACTATTTTATCCATAGTAGTTTGTATCTGTTAATCCCATACCCCTATCCTACCCCTCCTCACTTCCCTTTCCCCACTGGTAGCCACTAGTTTGTGTTCTACATCTGTGAGTTTGTTTCTGTTTTGCTATATGTATTTATTTGTTTGCTTTATTTTTTAGATTCCACAAATAAGTAATATAAAGTATTTATCTTTCTCTGTCTTACATATTTCACTAAGCATTATACTCTCTTTGTCTATCCACATTGCTGCAAAAGGCAGAATTTTATTTTTTTACGGCTGAGTAATAGTCCATTGTATGTATATATAGCACATCTTCTTTATCCATTTGTTCAATGATGGATACTCGGGTTGCTGCTATATCTTGGTTATGGTAGTGTTACTATGAACATTGGTGTGCATGTATCTTTAAATGTACTCCCTCTATAAACTCAGTTTTTGCCTGTTCTCAGATGACCGTCCTACTACCGTACACTTCATCCTTGTAGACTCCAATGATTCTACATCCTCACTACAATCAGAAATACATTTTAAAAAGTAAAATCTTATTTCCTTCATGTACTCATTCCCTTCCTTACCCATCTTAGATTCCGTAGTCCAACACTTAGTGAAAGTGAAGTTGCTCAGTCGTGCCTGACTCTTAGCGACCCCATGGACTGCAGCCTATCAGGTTCCTCCATCCATGGGATTTTCCAGGCAAGAGTACTGGAGTGGGGGTGCCGTTGCCTTCTCCGAGCGAACTTAGATTCCATAGTCCAACACTTAACCACTCTCTTAATTCCCTTACTCCACTCTTGCTGTGACATTCTCATATGGCAAAACCCCAACTCTGTTGGATGTAACTTTCCTTAGGTCTCTGTACCAAGAGGCCTGAATATAGCTAAGTAAAATCTCAAAACCATGCTGCCTAATGTCGCTTACAGTTTGTGGTCATACATATTACGTAGAGTCTTACTGCGGCCAACAGACAATGTGTCAGCAATTTAGTCCTCTTCTTCCTCTTCTAAATAACTCATATTGTCTCTTTCTCCCAGCACCAATATCTATGCTCTTCCTTATTCGTGAATATTGATCTTGCTTCCTCTTTGATTGAGCAAATAGAAGCTCTGTGAGAGCAGGGACTTGGCTTTGTTTCTTTTGTTCATTGGGCCTAAAACATCTGACACTTAGTAGATACTTAATGAATAAATATATGTTGAATACATGAATGATGGGTATAATAGAATCAGTGAAAAAAAAGAAGGAATGTGTTGTATAAAGAGTGGCATGGATAAATAATTGAACAATATTGATTGACAAAATAAGGAGAAGACTGAAACCTACAATAAAAGATCTTTAAGTAAATTTAAAATTTGCATTGTAAACTGCTGCTGCTGCTGCTAAATTTGCTTCAGTTGTGTCTGACTCTGTGAGACCCCATAGATGGCAGCCCAACAGGCTCCGCCGTCCCTGGGATGCTCCAGGCAAGAACACTGGTGTAGGTTGCCATTTCCTTCTCCAATGCATGAAAGTGAAAAGTGAAAGTGAAGTCGCATAGTCGTGTCCGACTGTTCGCGACCCCCTTGGACTGCAGCTTACCAGGCTCCTCTATCCATGGGATTTTCCAGGCAAGAGTACTGGAGTGGATTGCCATTGCCTTCTCATATTGTAAACTAGCACTAATGTTTATATGATACTGTATTTTTCATGAATATGTACACATCAGGACCTTATGGAATACATTTGACCTAGTGTCCATAAAGCAAAATAGGAGTGTGGGTAGGGAATTAAGAGAAAAGTACCATAGAATAAACTGTAACAAGAGAATGGCCTTGCACAAACTGATCATCACCTACGAAGCTTGATCATCTCAATTTCCTGCACTTGGAGCTTATTTTTTCTATATTAAAAAAACAGTCTGTCCAGGAAAGTCAAGGCAGCTAGTGTGGTCTGATGCTCCAGAATAAAGTCCTCTTTATTCTAGTATTCTAGTATGTAAGGATTCTCCAGCAGAAATTACAGCCTCCTGCTTGCTTGCTATCAAGTAGCTACATTAAATTCCAGTGTCAGTATGAACCAGATATGTCACATATATACACATGTTTAAAATGGGCTACAGGCAGAATAGCCACCAACTCTCAGCCAGCTGACAGTTGTGAACATGGATCAAGTGTTGCTCGATAGTCTATTTTTCAGAAGAAGCCAGTAGTATAATTTTCATGTAAAAATTTCCCAATTTTTAATTATTTACAATCTAATGTATAAAGTTTATATTACTATGTGAGACCTAATTTGGCTCATGGAACAACAATTTAATACATCTAAACAGGTATGAAGCTTATCAGTTGCTAAGTTCTGTCGACATGTACAGAAATTCTAGTCATTCTTATTCCCTTATTGCAAAATGTGAATGGACCACTATGAATCACCACTTATTTAAGGAATGCCTGCATCATGACCAAGGTTGACAGAATAAAAACCCATCTCTCGAGAAACAAAATTCTGGAAACAGAAGACAAGTTTAACTGAATCACACATAGTAATTGCATTTCCAGGTCTAATAATTGTTTCAGCTTTCCTACTCTGTAACTTCCAGAAGCCTCATGATGAAAGTGAAAGAGGAAAGTGAAAAAGTTGGCTTAAAGCTCAACATTCAGAAAACTAAGATCATGGCACCTAGTCCCATCACTTCATGGGAAATAAATGGGGAAACAGTGTCAAACTTTATTTTGGGGGCTCCAGAATCACTGCAGATGGTGATGGCAGCCATGAAATTAAAAGACTCTTACCCCTTGGGAGGAAAGTTATGACCAACCTAGATAGCATATTCAAAATCAGGGACATTACTTTCCCAACTAAGGTCCGTCTGGTCAAGGCTATGGTTTCTCCAGTGGTCATGTATGGATGTGAGAGTTGGACTGTGAAGAAGGCTGAGCGCCGAAGAATTGATGCTTTTGAATTGTGGTGTTGGAGAAGACTTGAGAGTCCCTTGGACTGCAAGGAGATCCAACCAGTCCATTCTGAAAGAGATCAGCCCTGGGATTTCTTTGGAAGAAATGATGCTAAAGCTGAAACTCCAGTACTTTGGCCACCTCATGCGAAGAGTTGACTCATTGGAGAAGACTCTGATGCTGGGAGGGATTGGGGGCAGGAGGAGAAGGGGACGACAGAAGATGAGATGGCTGGATGGCATCACTGACTTGATGGACATGAGTTTGGTGAACTCCGGGAGTTGGTGATGGACAGGGAGGCCTGGCGTGCTGCAATTCATGAGGTCATAAAGATTCGGACACCATTGAGTGACTGAACTGAACTTAACTGAACTGAATTTCCAGAAGATCAAAATTCTTATAGGCTTGGTGGGCTTATGGGGAATTAGTTACCTAATCTAGAATGTAATTCACAATGCAAAATCCTATTGCACTGATGAACTGACCACCTATAACACTTTAGACAGTCTGAAGAATAAGAGGACGGTCCCTAAAGCACCACAGAGTGCTCAAGTGCATTAAAATTGATGACAGATTTCATTGTTGTGGGAGACACCACCGTGGTGCTGTGCATTGTTCTTGAAACGCTGATGACAAGACACTTTCTTTGTTGCTTTTGCTTTTATATTATCTTGGGATATTTGTAGAACTCTATAAAAAGAATGTGTCAGTTCCTTCATATCTTATTTCATGTGTTAGAACAATTAGAATAAGGCCAGGAGCAAATATTTTATTATAATAGACTATATGCTTTTAAAGAATAATTAGAGCAAGTCACAGATTCCATAGTTTGAACTAGAGTCTTACCAGGAATTTGTGCATTAAGATTGATGAATTCTGAGCTCTTAATGCAAGAACTGAACGGAAGAATTTCCTTCATTTTCTTGGTCATTTATTGTGTAGATAAAATTCTGTGCCTTTAATTATTCCTTTAGTGACAAAGGTCTACATTTCTCTGTTCAAAACTGTTTGCCACTTATGATAGGGTCTTGTTTTCTTTTTTGTTTGACTAAAATACACTGAGAAAACCAAAAGCACAAGCCGGATGTAGGGTGGAGAGGGATACAAAATAAATCTGACGTAAGCTTCACACTCAAAATGCTCATACTTACAAGGTTGAAAATTGCTGGTTGTTTGCATCAAGTCCAAGAAGAATGCTCTATTATAGTTTTCCAGAAATAGAATAAGCAGTGGTTAAAACCTGTAGGTGCTGGAGTCAGACTGCCTGAATTCTAATTAGCTCCACAGTATAGTAGCTATATGACCTTGGATAGATTACTAAACCTTTGTTTCCTCACTGTAAAGTTGTAGTAAGAAATAGTACCCATCTGATAGATTTTTGTGACGATTTAATGTAATACTATTTGTAAAGGGTTGAGAGCTACTTCTGGACTTTCACATTATATGAAAATTTAGGACTTAACTCTTGTAATCACCCTTTGAAATAGACTTTATTATGCCTTTGGATGATTAGAAAACCAATGTTTAAGAAGATCAAATGACTTTTTAATGAATCCACACAAACCAGATCTGAGTCTGAACCCCTATTCAATTTTCACATTACAAACAAGGTTCCAGAGTTTTCTGAGGAAGTAACATTTTCAGATACTCTTTTTCCTTATGACACTGTGTCCCAGTTTGGGGTCTGTAAACTGTAACCTCAATAATCCTCATTACTACTTTTGAATGACTTGGATATTCAAGGTTCAAGTCCCAGAAAATGATCAGAGCAGGAGAAACTTGAAAAAAATAAGCAATGCTTTCCTTTTCAGGGAAACTTTTTCCTTTTATCCCACAATTCTGGTCTTGCACAGTGATGCCAGTTGGTGTGACTTAAGGAAAACCTCTTTGTACCAGTGTTTTTCCTGAGAGTGAATGAACAAACACCCCAGAGGGACATAAATTACCTCTCAGAAACAAAGACCCTTGTGTGGCTTGGATTTAATCAATTTGCTCTTATAATGCAAAATTGAGCCATATTGAAAGAATTAAAAGAAATGCTAGAATAAGAATAACAGAGAAGGCAATGGTACCCCCACTCCAGTACTCTTGCCTGGAGAATCCCATGGATGGAGGAGCCTGGTAGGCTACAGTCCATGGTGTGGCAAAGAGTCAGACACGACTGAGCGACTTCACTTTCACTTTTCACTTTCATGCATTGGAGGAAGAAATGGCAACCCACTCCAGTGTTCTTGCCTGGACAATCCCAGGGATGGGGGAGCCTGTTGGGCTGCCATCTATGGGGTCACACAGAGTTGGACACGACTGACGTGACTTAGCAGCAGCAGCAGAATAAGAATAAAATGAGGAAGACAGTGGCATTTTGAATACCATAATAAAAATAATGGATGCATAGTGGATCAGAAGAAAAGAGAGAACATAGGTTTAAAGGTAATAAAATGGACAGAGACTGAGGGAGAGTATACAGAAAGGTTATGAGAGAAGCAGAGTACTCTAAACCCTTGCTACTCAAAGTGTGGCCCTTTGATCCGCCGCAGAACATCACCTGGTAGAAATGCAGCATCTCAGACCCCACCCACAATTAGGACCTGCATTTTTAAAAATTCCCAAATGATTTGAATGCACATTAAAGTTTGAGAAGAGAGCATTGAAGACATACAGGTTGAGTGATAAAAGGAACATGTAGATGGGTGGTGGAAGGGATGGTGGTAGAAGAGAGCAGTCTAATGGATGAGATGAAGATGAGAATAAGAGGATCCAAAAATCTTTTAGGAAAGAAGTGGTCATTAAGTATTCTATGAATAGCTGAGTTAATTGTCAATTATGTATTCGTCTCCATTCGGGCTTTCAGAACCTCACTAGTATAAGATGAAGCCTGGAAGTTTCTTGAGGAATCATTACTAGAGATTCCTAAAAGATTCTGATATTATTAGGTATTGTTTTTAATATTCAGCTTTTGGTGCTGAATGTACATATTTTGTTCCCCTTTTGTTTGCTTAGTTACCTGGGAACATTGTATTATGGGGGATATCCAGAAGTAATTTGAAATGAAAAGTAACTCCCATCAGCTTAGCTCTGAACATTTTGCTTCTCCGCCACATTCTCAAAGGCCCCTTTGCAAGTCGTACTTCTTTTGAGCATACCTTGGATGTTTTTGTTTCCAGGCTCTGTCATTGGCCATCCTGTCTCTCTGTTCAGAGAACAAACTTCTCTAGGTTGTGTCATCTGTTATTGTGGATTCCACTATCAACAGTACACTGGTGACTCTAAGAGATCTATCTTCAGTATTCTTCAGTCTTCAAGGCCCCAGACCTACTACTAAGTTTCTTACTGGATATTCAGTAGGCAACATAGACTCAACAGATCAAAAACTAAATTCATCATCTTCTCCTTGAAACACTTTCTCTTTTGTTTATTCTCAGTGAATATTACTACCATGAACTTAGTCTCCTGTGTGAGAATCATAGATATCCCTCTACATTTTAACTTTTCCATACTCCCCACCTCTAGTCACCTGTAATAAAACACATTGACTTTATCTCATTTACATGTCTTACATCCACATTTATGATTTCTTCCCTGGAGTGTTACAAATCTTTTACTGTTTCTCATCTTTAGTTTGCTGCTGCTGCTGCTGCTAAGTCACTTTAGTTGTGTCCGCCTCTGTGTGACCCCATAGACGGCAGCTCACCAGGCTCCCCTGTCCCTGGGATTCTCCAGGCAAGAACACTGGAGTGGGCCTCATTTAAATTGTAATCTCAATGCTGCAGACAGTGTAAAATTTCTAAAATGTTAAAGGATATCCTGGTTCTTCTGTGTTAAAACTAGACAATATCTCCTTATTTTTCCCAGGTGGCGCTAGTGGTGAAGAACCTGCCTGCCAATGCAGGTTAGATACAAGAGACATGGATTCAATTCCTGGGTCGGGAGGATCCCCTGGAGAAGGGCATGGCAACCCACTCCAGAATTCTTGCCTGGAGAATCCCACGGACAGAGGAGCCTGGTGGACTACAGTCCATAGGGTTGCAGAGTTGGACATGACTGAAGCAACGTATATGCAGAGTACATCATGAGAAACACTGGACTGGAAGAAACACAAGCTGGAATCAAGATTGCCGGGAGAAATATCAATAACCTCAGATATGCAGATGACACTACTCTTATGGCAGAAAGTGAGGAGGAACTAAAAAGCCTCTTGATGAAAGTGAAAGAGGAGAGTGAAAAAGTTGGCTTAAAGCTCAACATTCAGAAAACGAAGATCATGGCATCCGGTCCCATCACTTCATGGCAAATAGATGGGGAAATAGTGGAAACAGTGTCAGACTTTATTTTGGGGGGCTCCAAAATCACTGCAGATGGTAACTGCAGCCATGAAATTAGAAGACGCTTACTCCTTGGAAGAAAAGTTATGACCAACCTAGATGTATATTCAAAAGCAAGAGACATTACTTTGCCAACTAAGGTCTGGCTAGTCAAGGCTATGGTTTTTCCAGTAGTCATGTATGGATGTGAGAGTTGGACTAGGAAGAAGGCTGAGCATTGAAGAATTGATGCTTCTGAACTGTGGTGTTGGAGAAGACACTTGAGAGGCCCTTGGACTGCAAGGAGATCCAACCAGTCCATTCTGAAGGAGATCAGCCCTGGGATTTCTTTGGAAGGAATGATACTAAAGCTGAAACTCCGGTACTTTGGCCACCTCATGCAAAGAGTTGACTCATTGGAAAAGACTCTGATGTTGGGAGGGATTGGGGGCAGGAGGAGAAGGGGACGACAGAAGATGAGATGGCTGGATGGCATCACTGACTCAATGGACGTGAGTCTGAGTGAACTCCGAGAGATGGTGATGAACAGGGAGGCCTGGCGTGCTGCAATTCCTGGGGTCGCAAAGAGTCGGACACGGCTGAGCAACTGAACTGAACTGAAGCAACTTAGTATCCATGCATGCTAGTGATAAAGAACCTGCCTGCCAATGCAGAAGACATAAGAGAGGAGGGTTTGATACCTGGATTGGGAAGATCCCCTGGAGGAGGGCATGGCAACCCAGTCCAGTATTGTTGCCTGGAGAATCCTAGACAGAGGAGTCTGGTGGGCTCCAATATTGTTGCCTGGAGAATCCCACGGACAGAGGAGTCTGGTGGGCTAAGGATCATAGGGTCTCAAAGAGTTGTTCTGAAACAACTTAGCACACATGCCCTATTAAATAATTTTTAAACCTCTTTGTAGATGATGTGAAAAAACCCTATATCCTGCTTACCTATATACCTTCTTATCTCACTGTAGCTCTCTGAAGACATTGTCTTCTTAAAATTTCCTGAGCAGAAACATATGTTTCATATCACTATACCTTTTCTTGCATGCTGTGCACTGTCCCTTCCTCCTCCCTTCTCTGCCAGATATAATTTTGAAGGTTTGATTAGTGGTTGTCTGATGCATAAGATCTTTTTGACCACCTCCTCCATCTTTTGTCTGTACACTGAACCTTGTATTGCCTTGTATCATAGGTCACAGATCCCACCAGCATGCAGTTCTGAGGCTTTGATCTATTTATATATTAAAAATTATGCTTATTCTTTCAGTGCTTCATTGTATACTCCTACGAGAACTGCATGGCCTAGGCTTAGGGTGTTTTCAAGGCTGAGGAGATAGCCTGGGCTAATGAGTCCTGTGGGGCTGGGGTGGAAGAGGCATTGTTTGTAATGGGGGAAATGACTAATATATAATGACCAGAATTATATAAGAGAAATATGAGTAACATTTCTCATTGTCAGAGAAAGGATAATCAAAGACTGAAAGAGTGAAAGTTAGAATAAGCAGAATGTTGTTAATTTGGAATTGGAGGTATTACACAACCTCTGTGTATCTATCTAGAGAAACGTGAATATAGGTCTATGTGTATATGTGTGTGTATTTGTGCATTTTCTAGCTTTGTTTGCTAATGTAACCCTCGTAGCAAAGAGTGTATCTACTACCCAGACCTTGATTTCTAAATATCTTTATTAAATAAGAAAAAATTTCTTAGAGAAATTTTAAATTCTAGGTCTTCTCAGGAAAATGTTTATTTTCAGGACTAATACAGGGAAGGTATAAGATGACCCCAGCAAATCTTGATTTGTCATAAAGTAAGGAAGTTATAAAAATTATGAAGACTTATCAGAAGGACACAGCAAACCAGCTTGAAGGACAATTGGGACAGTTTGAAGATAAGAATAAATGATGAGTGGAGCATCTTATAACCTGTTGATTAAAATAAAGATCAATGACTATAAACAAATGAATATAGGAAAAGTTATTTCTTATAGTGTAATTCCAGTGACTAAATCTAGAAGAAGTGATACTATTAGAAACGCAACGTAAGTAAGCATCATAGTAATTATTTAGTCAAGAATTGTCACTAGAATATAAAATTAGTGGGTGAAAATTTGATGAGGAATGGGATAATAATGTGATCTCAGAGACTCTCCCTGTAAAATACTTATTAATTACAAAGCTAAAATCTTTATAGTGAAGAAATTTGATAGATACCATTTTAACCCAGTGATGAAAGTTAACATTACTAGGAAAAGGTACAAATCAACATTATGTTTTTGTGTGACATTCCTGCCAAAAGTGAATAACCTAAATCTAATATTGAAGAAACATAAGTAAAATGAAATTGATAGGGATTCTAAAAAATAACTGTCTTATATGATTCAAAATGTCAAGATCATGACCCAGGAAAGACTGAAAAACTGTTCAGATCAAAAGAATGAAAAAAGATGACAATGAAATGTAATACTTGATCTCCAGATGAAATTTGAACCAGAAGATCCTTGCATTTTCCTTTTCTATAAAATGTTATTGGAACAAATTTTGAAATTTAAATGAGATTTGTGGATTATATGATCTCAATATGGATTTTCTTAATTTTGTGGTTAGGAGAATTTCCTTTTCTTTAGGAAATAGCAGTAATGGGTCATCATGCCTGAAATCTATTCTCAACTAATTTGGAAAGAAAAAGTGTACACACACATATACATATATCAAGACAGAGAGAGATGTGAGGGAGGGAGAGAGAATGATGATAAAAATGTGTCAGAGTTAACCCTTGAAAAACATGGCTGGAGGCCTACAGGAGTTCTTATATTCTTGCAGCCTTTGTGTAACTTTGGAATTATTAAAAAGTTAAAAAAAATTTTTAATCAATATTTCTCTAACACTTTCTTCACCACCATTTTCTCTCCTGACTTTAACTTCCCTCTAATAGTCCTTAAAGGCACATGGAAGAAAATTAGTAGTACATAGAAATAAACTCAGAATTGAAGTATAGTAAAATGTGTGGTTTTAAGCTTCTGGGCTGATGATTAGACTGCCTAAGTTCAAAATCGTATCTCCAGTGTGGTTTGAGGCAAGCTGTTGAACCTCACCATGTCTATTTTCTAATCTGTAGGATGAAAATGTGAGAATGCCCACTTCATGAAGGTTTAAGTAAGTAAGTAAGTAAAGTCACTCAGTCGTGTCCAACTCTGTGACCCCGTGGACTGCAACCCACCAGGCTCCTCAGTTCATGGGATTCTCCAGGCAACAATACTGGAGTGGGTTGCCATTTCCTTCTCCAGGGAATCTTCCCAACCCAGGGATCGAACCCAGGTCTCCCACATTGAAGGCAGACGCTTTAACCTCTGAGCCACCAGGGAAGCCCTCATGAAGGTTTGGGAAGGATTAAATAGTTTAGCACATTTAAAACAGCACAGTACTGGACACAAGGTAAAAATCAAATTCATGTATATTCAGTTTATTCCAAAGGACTTACTGGGGGATATTAGTGCTTAAGAATAGCTGGTTTGTTTGGCATTTTGTTTCCTTGACTCTTTATAGTGCCCTGTATGGCTGACAATTCTAAAAAACCTCTGGTATCCATGCAATATTGAATTAATTTATTATTTCCAAGCCATGAAGATGCAGGATGTTTGTATCACAGGCTGAGGAATCACTTCTAAGTGGTTTTTTATTATGATAATAAATGAATTTTCTTAATATCACTTAAAATCTACTACCACACTGCCCAGTATCATCAGATAATAGGAAGGATACAAGAAGAGTGAAGCAGTTACTTTTGCTGAGAGATTCAGAAGGACCGAACAAACTCTGCGTGTTGCAGGGAATGCCTGCCAGTGATCCCATGAGCTATTTAGGAGCTTATTTTAAGAAATACTGGATTTTATCAGGTCAGTCAGTGAAGCAGAAAAAGCTCAGCTTGCCTGTGATGCTTCTGGAATACAAGAAATATATCTGCATCAGAGCATAGAGGAGCAGTGTAGGGAAGAAGTTACAAGAAAAGACAACTGGATGAGAGGAAAACATAATTAAAATCTCATGCTCCTAGCTCTCAGTCCAGAATAAAGTACTGTGAAGTGATGCTCAACATAGATTGCCTTTGAAGGATATTACAGCATTAAGAACACCAGTTTTTGAGCTAGGCAGGTGTGCAGGTGAATCTTGACTTTGATGCTTGATAACTAACTGTGTGATCTTGGACAAGTTATTTAAACTCTAAGCCTTACATACTGCACATATGAAGTGGGATAATATTACTTGCCTCACAGTGTTATATGAGCATTAAATGAGGCAATATTAAAATACCTGTCACATACTATGTTCAATCAATATTTATTGTTCCTATTCTGCTACAAAGCACAAAGCAATGACAAAGATGAAATTTGAAAGAAAACATTTCTACTCATCTTTGAAAATTTAGTTGTTTTATTTTGAAATAATTGTAGATTCCTATGCAATTGTAAGAAATAATACAGAAATAACACAGGAAGAGACTACTTTGGAGTACCTTTCCCCAGTCTACTTCAGTTCACAGTACTCTTTCTTTAACCTCTGGGAACCTCTAGTTGACCCTCCAGTTCCATAATTTTTTAATTTTAAGAATATTGTATAAATGGAATTGTATAATAGATAACCTTTTGGAATTAGCTTGTTTACTCAACATAATTATCTGGAAACTTATCCAGATTTTTGAGTGTATCAGTTGTTTGCTTCTTTTTATTGATGAGTAGAGCTTTCCAGGTGGTACTAGTGGTAAAGAATGCACCTGACAATGCAGGAGACATAAGAGATGTGGGTTCAATCCCTGAGTCCAGAAGATCTCCTGGAGGAGGGCATGAGGATGCACTCCAGTATTCTTGCCTTAAAAATGCCATGGACAGAGGAGCCTGGCCGACTAAATAGGGTCACAAAGAGTAGGACACAACTGAAGCGACTTATCACAAATCTATATTCCAAGGTATTGATGTACCACAGTTTGTTTAACCATTCACTCAATGAAGGACTTTGGGCATGTTTGAATACTGTGAATGAAACAGCTATAAGCTGGTGTGAATGTAAGTCTTTATTTCTCTTTGATGAATGCCCAAGAGTGCAGCTGCTGGATCATATGGTAGTTGTATGTTAGTTTTTGAAACACAACCAAATTGTTTTCCGTAGGGTCTGTACCTTTTTACATTCACACTAGCAGTGTATGAGTGTGATTCAGTTTGGGTGTCTATTTTTTCCTTTTAGCCATTTTGATAGGTGTGTAATGACATCTCATTTGTCATTTTAATTTACATTTCCTAAATGGCTAATGATGCTGAATATTTTTTCATGTGCTTATTTGTTCTCCGCTTTATCCTCTTTGGTGAAGTCTTTTCATGCCTTTTTCATTTTTCTAATTGGATTGTTGGTTTTATTACTGATGAGTTTTGAGAATTCTGTATATGTTCTAGATATTAGTCATTTGTTAGATAATGTGGCTTGCAAATGTTCTCTTGTACTCCATAGCTTGCCTCTTCATGCTAACAGTTTTTCACTGAGAAAAAACTTAATTTTGATGAAATGAAACCTACTAATTTTTCCTTTTATGGATCATGGTAAGAAGTTTGGGAAATCACCTCACCAATGGTTCCTTAAGATTGTCTTTAAAAATATTAGTTTTAAAATAAAACAGTATAGTTTTACACTTTACATTTAAGCCCATGACCACTTTGAGTTAATTTTGTGTAAGATGTGAAATTAGGTCAAGGTTTTTGCCTTTGTATGTCCAGTTGTTCCAGCACCATTTGTTGAAAAGTCTGTCTTTCTCCACTGAATTACTTGTATCACAGCCTTTGAACCTTTGTCAGCAATCCATCAAGCATATCTGTTTGGGTCAATTTCTGGGTTCTTTGTTGTCTTCCAGTGTTCTGTTTGTCCATCTCTTTGCTAATGCCACACAGTTTTGGTATGTTTCTCCTCCTTTTGCTTTGAATGTATCTTGCTTTTCTTATTCTAAGTTCTTGAGGTGACAGTTTAGATTACTGATTTGAGATTTTAACTCTTTTCTAATATATAAATCATCAATGGTATATTTGTTGTATTTTTCCATATTTTTGCTTACCACCCTCTTTCTTCCTCCCTCATGTGCCTGTTACTTCCTTTCTGCTTAGAGACTTCTTTTAGCCATTGTTTTAAGGTAACTTTGTTGGTAACAAAATTTTCATTTTCCTTCATCTGAGAATGTTTTGATTTTCCCATTTAATCCTGAAGAATGCTTTCATTTGCTGTAGGCTTCTGGGTTGACATTTCTAGTAGTTGACAAATGTTGTGCTACTACTACCTTTTGGCCTCAGTGGTTTCTGATGAGAAATCCGTTATCCAAATAAGTGTCATTTGGACATAAGTTGCTTTTACAATTTTCCCTTATTTTTGATTTTCAGAAGTTTATTTAAGTTTGGGTGAGTTTAGGGGTTTATCTTGTATGAGATTTACTCAGCTTCTTAATTCTGTAAGTAAATGGCTCAATTTAGGACGATATCTATTACTTCTTTGGTACTCTTTTCAGTCTCTCCTTTCTCCTCTCTTCTGGGGACACCAGAGGTTTCTGGTTTGTTTTGTCGTTCAGTTTATTTTTTTCTTTTTGTTCCAATTTGGTAATTTTTATTGTTCTTTCTTCAAGTTCACTGACTCTTTCCTCTGTCTTCTCCGACAGGGAAGGAGAGAGGCAACTCTTCTGTGTCAGGTAAGCTTTCCATGTAAATTGCTGCAGATTTAACACAGAATCACTTAGAGAAAAACTTGGTATCCCATTGGGAATTTGGTTTTCTATTCAGATAGATCCCTTTGGGTAGGCATTTCCTTGAAAAATTCAAAACAAGCCAGAATATGGCTCTCAAACTACCAGCTTGGAAACATGATTGTCAGTGTGGTGAGAGCTAGATCTCTTTCTCAAAGGGACTCTCTTTAAGAAGGCTTATAGAGGCCAATGACTAAAATCTAAAATGCTGATTAATTTAAAGTGGGTTTATAGTGATTATCAGTCAGGAGAGGGAAGAAAGGAAGGGGCAAGATATAGGGTAAGGGATTAAAATGTACCAATTATATAAAACAAACAGGCTATAAGGATATATTGTACAACACACTGTATTATATAGGGAATATAACCTATATTTTTATAATAGCTACAAATGTTGTGAACCACTGTGTTTTATACCTGAAACTTACTTAATATTGTATGTTAACTGCACTACAACTTTTTTACAAAAAGCATAACCATTAGGTAGATAACATAAATGCTTTCTCTGGAGACTATCGAAAATAGAAAAGTTAATTATGGCTAGAAGGCTGTTTAGTGAGCCTGCAGTTGAGAAAAAGAGCAGCCAATTGGAGATCTTAATGCCTGGTGTCATAGAGCCCTGAAAATTGCCAAGTGCACACGGTCAAACCTGCTATAGCACCTGGCTGATCGTCATACTGGGCCAGGACACCCTCTCTTCTGACCATGAAATAAAGCACTATCAATGTCTGACTTTCCCTTTGCTGAATTTACTTTGTCAATTAATCTCTTTAAAATTGTCATGTTTTTACCCTATATGTGTTAGTATATTAAATAGTATAGTTTTGTTCCAGTCTAAATAAGAGCTTATTCTGTCTCTGTTTTGTGACTTTACATATCTCTAATGCAAACCATCATTTTAAAAATAGTTTAAAACTCAGTGTGCAACCTTCTTCCCAAGTTCTTAAGGGGAATCTTATTGTCCCTATGAACAACCTACTGTTATAAAATTAGAAATATTATTTTACAATGAAGACCAAGTAAAAGTTAGTTCTTTTCTTTTCCCCGAAAAAAAAAAAAAAGCCTCTTTCTCTTAAGGGACTAGAAGCTGACAAGCACATGTGTCCTCTGTAACATCAACTTTAGGAAATACAAAGAAAGAAAAGTTAGAGATTTCCCTGGCAGTCCAGTGGTTAGGACTCTGCTTCCACTGCTGGGGCCACAGGTTTGATCCCTGGTCAGGCACTAAGATCCAGTATGCTGTGTGGTGTGGCCAAAAAAAGAGAGAGAGAGAGAATTTAGAGATCTTAGAAGGTGGGAGAGAATAAGTTTTGTTCCATGCCTATATCTCTGATATTAAGATCTTGGGGAAAAAGAGTGTTTGGAGGGGGCAGAAGCTGGGGTAGGGGCATAAGTTTTCCTTTTCCATGTAGATATCCTCCTTCAGGTACTCTCTTTGAAGAATTATGGGGTGACTTTAAAGGAGCTGGGAGGTTTCCTTTAGTATATGTTGATGAATTGATTCCTCTGTTTGGACGGTCATCATGTTTATAATACAATGGTCTGATTTTTAAATCATCAATCTAATCATTTAGCTTAAGTTTGTTTCCATTTAGGGAGAGAATTAAAGTTTTTATGTTTAGGAAGGAAATTCAGATTCTTTCCTGTTTAATTATTCAGTAACAACTTATTTGCTACTAATAGAGTTCCTGACTTTAGGGAGTGTGTATCTAGGTGAAAGACAGACTTCAGTTAGAAAATTACACAAATAGAAGAAATACCTCAGTATAACAAATGTTATGAAAGGGAAAAGCATGCTACTATAAGAACATAAAATAAGATATATTGTATGTTATCAAGGACATGAGAGAGATCAAGAAAGTCTTCTCTGAGGAAATGATAATTGAGTTGAGATCTGAACGAAGAGGTAGAATTAACAAGGCAAAGGGATAAGGGAAAATATTGAAGTCAGGAGAAAATGATGTATTCAGAAATTTGTAGCAAGAATGTAAGCTGTGGTGCACAAAAGACCACTGCAGCTTGAGTAAAGTGGGTAATGGAGGTATGTGTCAGTTCAGATGTAACTAGAGAGATAGTAAAGTAAGTAAATGTCGCTCAGTCATGTCCGACTCTTTGTGACCCCATGGACTGTAGCCTACCAGGTTCCTTCGTCCATGGGATTTTCCAGGCAAGAATACTGGAGTGGGTTTCCATTTCCTTCTCCAGGATAGGTATAGGGTAAATTATGTTAAGGAATTTATCCTTATAAGAGCATTGGGAAGCTGCTAACATGTTTTGAACAGAAAAGTGACATGGTAAAATATGTGTTTTCAAAATAACACCCTGGCTGCTATGTGAAAAACATATTGCAGAGGGACAAAAGTGGATTCAGGACAATCATTTATTTATGAGTCTACTGAAATAGTCTAAGCGATTGATGACAGTACCTTGGCCTAGCCACACAGTGTGGTAGAAAAGAGTCTATTATGGATCTTAGAGATATTTAGGAAGCAAAATCAAATAGAGAGGTGGAGTGGAAACCCTTCATGACTGCACACTCCCAAAGACTGGGTTAGGAGCTCCGCTTATATATATCCATAACTCTTTATTCTTGCCACCATCACAGACTTTTTAATAAGGCAGTGAAAATTGCCTGCATGCTCAATGTAGTGTAAACCCCATGTCTTGCTCATTATTATATCTGTAGCACCAACACCACACCTAGTACACATTAGCTCTCAGAATTTGTACAGAAAAAGAGTAGAATTAGACTTTGAAGTGGAGCCCAAATAATGTTAATAGTTTTTCAGGGGAAAAAAAGAGAAGTAATTTCAACTATGAAAAGCAGTAAGGTATCTTCAGTGTTTAACTCTTGGTTGTGCTACAAATATTTACAAGTTCAGAAATGGAACAAACATGCTTTTGTACTCCAATAATACCCACATCCAGTGTGAAAACAAAATGAACAGCAGTTCTAATTACAGTTATGCAGGACCTCCAGGAAGGGGCTTAGAACAAACCAGACACAGGCACTAATGCTAAGACCTGGAAAAATGCAGATGTCTTTAACACTCGCTTCCATGAGTTATACTCAGAGCTCAAGTCAGTTCTTAGGGCTGATGGTGCCCCGCTCTACAGGCTACTTTAGAATATAAAAGAGTGCCTATTCATACTTTTGTCTAATGCAATATTATTTTCAAAATCCTGTTCTTCTTTTGTATTATCTCCTGTCTGTTTTTGGCCCATCACTCCTTGCTGCTAATAAAATATATCTAAGGATACTCATCTGTGCTTCTAACAATGTGTTTCTCTCTGGAGTGGCATTGTACATTTGATTATTGGCTTTTCCTTTGGTGCTTCAGGTTTTTGCCACATGTCTGGTAATCATTTTTGTCTGCTGTGGCAGCTAGCCTCCCATTTGGTGTCCAATGATGTCACCTTCTGATATTCTTGTCCTTGTGTACTTCCCTCTCACATGGTATCAAGATTGGTCTGTGCAAATAGTAAAATAGGGCTTGTATGATGGTTTGCAGTTTCACAGTTTAGGTCATAAAAAGCACTATGACTTCCTGACTCTTGTTTTGTATTTTCTCATGTATTTCTCTTTCTGGAAGAAGTTAACGACTGCAATATGAGGAAACTCATAGCACGGGTGTAAGGCCTGGCTGACAGCCACATAAGAGAGCTTAGAAGCAGATCCTTCACTCCCAATCACACCTTCAGGTAACTGTGCGTGCGCTGTGCTTAGTCTCTCAGTCATGTCCGACTCTGCAACCTCATGGACTGTCCCCCACCAGGCTTCTCTGTCCATGGGATTCTCCAGGCAAGAATACTGGAGTGGGTTGCCATTCCCTTCTCCAGGGTATCTTCCTGACCCAGGGATTGAAGCTGTGTCTCCTGTATTGCAGGCAAATTACCACTGAGCCACCAGGGAAGGCATAGACCCAGCCAAGATCTGGACTGCAACCTCATGAGAGAACTGAGTGAAAATGACTCTGCTAAGCTGCTTCTGAGTTCCTGACTCTCAGAAACTGTGTAAGATATGTTTGTTATTTTGAGCCACTAAGTTTTGAAGTGATTTGGTAACAGCAGTGGGTAACTAAAACACCTCTCATATTTAAGACTGGTGGGAATAAGAGGGCTGATCAGGAGTCCTGTGTATTTGGGTGGGCTTGTTGACTGGAAGTTTTTCTTTAAAATGAATTCTTAGAAAAAGAGCAGACCCAGAATAATAGGACCTAACTTTTGTGTGACAGTAGTATCATTAGGCACCCTGCCGCTGCTGCTCAGTCGCTTCAGTCGTGTCCGACTCTGTGTGACCCCATGGACGGCAGCCCACCAGGCTCCCCCGTCCCTGGGATTCTCCAGGCAAGAACACTGGAGTGGGCTGCCCTTTCCTTCTCCAGTGCATGAAAGTGAAAAGTGAAAGTGAAGCTGCTCAGTCGTGCCGACTCTTAGTGACCCCATGGACTGCAGCCCACCAGGCTCCTCCCTCCATGGGATTTTCCAGACAAGAGTACTGGAGTCGGGTGCCTACTCCCATTAGGCACCCTAGTTCTCCCTTAATAATTCATTTAATTTCTTTAGAGATTTTTGTGTGTGTGTCCTGGTGTCAAATGCTGGGCTGCGTAAGCTCTTCCTGTAACAGCGAGGGCTGGAAGAGTGTTCTATACACAGATTTTCAGTTAACCTTTTTGTTTTCAAACTCACATCTAACCCTCAGCTTCTGATTGTAGGCTTCGGCCAGGCATATGACTTCCTCTTCCCTGTAGTGCCTTGCAGCTCTGTGCAGGCTATGACTTCCTCCAGTTTATTGCATTTGTCAGCGTTTTTCATCCGTTTTCAGAAATATGTTGAAATATTTTGTCTCTCGAGACTGCATCCTCACACTTCCTCTCTACCTTATATTGTTCTCTTTGCTGTTAGTTGTTTATTCTATTTAAACCTATTAGTTTACTATTATTTTAGTGGGATTTAAGGATTGGGAAAGGCAGAGTATGCTCAGTCTGCCATCTTGAACCAGAAGTCTTTTGTGTAACATCTTTTCTTCCCCCATTCATTCAGCACACAACACTTCACAATTTTGAAGATTTGAGGCAGGCTGCTGTTATGTGGTCTTTTCTAAGAGGTTTTCTGAGCCATTGCCCTCTCTTAGTTCACTCTTCATTGAGCCCCGCCATAGGGGGTTCACTGTCCTCTCCAGGCTGTCTCTCCATTCTCTTCAACCTTTCTCCCCTCCCAAATAATTGCAGATATTTTATGGAACTCCTATCTTCTGGAGAAATTATTATTTCCTGTCTGATGTCATGTAGACCTCTAGGGAAGTCCTGCTTGGGAATGGTCTGGTGACATGGGCCTCTTGTCAGTCCTGGCCTTCTTCAACAGCTATGTGAAATGGGGCTGGAGGAGGTAAGCCCTGCGGGGCCTAGCAGAGAGGGCCGGTGTGATGAGGGATGAAGATTCCATCCACATTTCTCCTGTCAGACGTCTTTCTGAGTCACAAGACCCTCCTTCCCATATATTGCTGTATTATAGGAAACCCTGGGACATGGAAAAAGAAAGCACAGTTCTTTGAATGAAAGAATTTTCTCCACCCTCAATATGCTGGCTCCCTAAACCACAGAAAAAGGAAAGTCTGGAAAAAACTTTTGATAGCTGTTCAAGGTCCTAAACTAGTTCTATATTGTTTCACATCAAGGTTTATAAAACAACAACTGCCACTTTGATATTTTAAGTTTCTGATAATGCTCTTTTCTATGTGTGAACTGTCTGTGATTTCTCCTTTCTACATGTAGAATATTGATAACAGAGTTACCAATTCAAAATTTTGAATTGTGGCCTTAATTATCATAGTATTTACCCAAAAAAGGTGTATTTCATGTAAACACCCAGTGACAAAGAAATAGTATCTTATCATATAGGTGTATCTGGGCATGTTTTTGGCATTTGGAAGGTCTGATCCCAGAGGTAGCTTCCCAGTTCGGGACTCATTTTTTGTAATTAACGCTAGTAGTGAACTTATCAAGAACGTGAAAAAAAAAGTGTCACTCAGTTGTGTCTGACTCTTTCTGATCCTGTGGACTGTAGCTCTCCAGGTTCCTCTGTTAATAGAATTCACCAGGAAGAATACTGGAGTGGGTTGCCATTCTCTTCTCCAGGGGATCTTCCCAACACAAGGATTGAATCCAGGCCTTCTGGATTCCAGGCAGATTCTTTACCATCTGAGATACCAGGGAAGCCCAAGATCATGACAGAGCCTCAGTTCATAAGGGGAAGGAGGAGGAAGCAGGTCAGAGGTCTGAAACTTAAGAATGTAAGGACTCCCATCACATGAGAGACCTTGGGAAAATGCCAAAATCAGGTCATGTGAAAAATGTATGTTATGCTTCTCTTCCTGCTTGAACTAAGTTTTAAAGAATATAACCTCATTAAGTAAAGGAAAATCCAGACATATGGTTTATCTGTGGAAGAAAAATTGCTAGGACTAGAGGAGCTGCTTAAAAATAGCATTGGCCCTGTGCCCTGAGTTTCATTGACTCTCAATCCAGCTTCATTTGAGCACACCCCCTCTGGGCTTATGGGTCACAGGTTTTCATTCTTAGCAGATATAAAGCAGACTGAAACTCCCAAAGACTGTTAGATATGAGGGAAAAGTATAGAGAATAATTAGTAAATAGAATATCAAAGCATTTCATTTAACAAATCCAAGGGGGATTCAATCCTATCATATCTGGTTTGCTGAAATCTCTATCAGTTCAGTTCAGTTGCTCAGTCATGTCCACCTCTTTGCGACTCCATGAACCACAGCACGCCAGGCCTCCCCTGTCCATCACCGACTCCTGGAGTCCACCCAAACCCCAGTCCATCGAGTCAGTGATGCCATCCAACCATCTCATCCTCTGTACTCCCCTTTTCCTCCTGCCCTCAATCTTTCCCAGCATCAGGGTCTTTTCAGATGAGTCAGCTCTTCTCATCAGGTGGCCAAAGTATTGGCGTTTCAGTTTCTACATCAGTCCCTCCAATGAATACCCAGGAGTGATCTCCTTCAGAATGGACTGGTTGGATCTCCTTGCAGTCCAAGGGACTCTCAAGAGTCTTCTCCAACACCACAGTTCAAAAGCATCAATTCTTCAGCGCTCAGCCTTCTTTATAGTCCAACTCTCACACCCATACATGACCACTGGAAAAACCATAGCCTTGACTAGATGGACCTTTGTTGGCAAAGTAATATCTCTATTTTTTAATATGCTATTTAGATTGGTCAAAGCTTTCCTTCCAAGGAGCAAGCATCTTTTAATTTCATGGCTGCAGTCACCATCTGCACTGATCTTGGAGCCCAGAAAAATAAAGTCAGCCACTGTGTCCACTGTTTCCCCGTCTATTTCCCATGAAGTGATGGGACCAGATGCCATGATCTTAATGTTTTCTGAATGTTGAGCTTTAAGCCAACTTTTTTCACTCTCCCCTTTCACTTTCATCAAAATGCTCTTTAATTCTTTTTTACTTTCTGCCATAAGGGTGGTATCATCTGCATATCTGAGGTTATTGATATTTCTCCTGGCAATCTTGATTCCAGCTTATGCTTCTTCCAGTCCAGCATTTCTCATGATGTACTCTGCATATAAGTTAAATAAGCAGGGTGACAATATACAGCCTTGACGTACTCTTTTTCCTATTTGGAACCAGTCTGATGTTCCATGTCCAGTTCTAACTGTTGCTTCCTGACCTGCTGAGATCTCTATATTCGGTCCTAATTCATTGAAGTTTTATCTGTGTCCCTTTCGCCCTAGTTTCTGGCAAGTCTCTGTATGTCACTTTTGATTTTGACTACCTTATTCCCGTCCCTCACTGAGGAACTCCATAGAAATCTTGTCACTTTTCAGTGCAAACTATATGAAAGACTTTATATATCTATTATATCTACATCTTTTGCATATCTGTTTTCTACTTTTTCAATTCTGTTTTTTAGTCTGAAAAAAATAGGCTTATTTCTCATATGACTGACACATGGAATAAGTTTCAGGTGAGACTTTGACTCACCTCCCGCTCTACAGACCTACCCATGGCTTTATATTGCAGGCTGAGAAGTTTAACTGTCTTCTTCAAATGGCAGGCACACTATCTTGCAACTGGGTTACACACACACAGTAACAGGTGAGTTGCTCCCTCATATAGAGGTCAGTTATATACATATATATTAAAAGAAGGATGATCATTCTGTTTCATGAGAGGTAAAGGGGGTTTAAGAAGAGTTCCCCTACTCTTCCACTTACAGAAAGGAGGAAGGTTCCCAGAGACAAGGGAGAAAATACTATAGATAGTAAATCTGAAAGTACAGATTTCTGATGACCTGAAGAAGAATTAAAGCCTTATCAGGAGTTCAGAGTATGGAGAAAGGTCTCCATAGGAGGCAAAGATGAGGAAGAAACTCTATAAATAACTGAAGTTGCACAATCAGGATGATTCCCATGGAAGCAAAACTGATTCTGAAGGAGAAAGCTCAGATTAAGGAATGTCCTTGTCAGAAAAAAAAAGGTGTCATTTGATGAGCTATAGGTGTTACTATTTTCAGGAGACTGAGGAACAACTGAATTTCACACCAGATGATAGCTACACATCCCTGTGAAAAATCTGCCTACGAGTAATTATGAGAATTAGGAAGCAAAATACAACTTGTTTCCCAGGCTTGGACCCTGGGCTCTAATGCTGATAATTCTTATAAGTTGTACTAGAGGACACACTTTAAAAGGAGCCCTCGTCAGGCTCCTTCTTAGAAACCCAAAGCTTCAACCTCAGAATTGTCCACATATTAGAACACAGTAGCCCTAAGGCCACTTGCTCTTTTGTTGAAGTGGAAAAGAGACGAGAGGAACCAATATATGGGGAAATCTATAAATCTACAGTGACCCTTTATCAGTATAAACATGGCCCAGTTAATGGTGTGGATCCAGATATTCAAATTGCAAATAGAACTGCCTTATGACCCAGCAATCCCAATGCTGGGCATACACACCGAGGAAACCAGAATTGAAAGAGACACGTGTACCCCAATGTTCATCGCAGCACTGTTTATAATAGCCAGGACATGGAAGCAACCTAGATGTCCATCAGCAGATGAATGGATAAGAAAGCTGTGGTACATATACACAATGGAGTATTACTCAGCCATTACAAAAAATACATTTGAATCAGTTCTAATGAGGTGGATGAAACTGGAGCCGATTATACAGAGTGAAGTAAGCCAGAAAGAAAAACACCAATACAGTATACTAACACATATATATGGAATTTAGAAAGATGGTAATGATAACCCTGTATGCGAGACAGCAAAAGAGACACAGATGTATAGAATGGACTTTTGGACTCTGTGGGAGAGGGAGAGAGTGGCATGATTTGGGAGAATGGCATTGAAACATGTATACTATCATGTAAGAAACAAATCGCCAGTCTATGTTTGATACAGGATACAGGATGCTTGGGGCTGGTGCATGGGGATGATCCAGAGAGATGATACGGGGTGGGAGGTGAGAGGGGGGGTTCAGGATTGGGAACTCATACACCTGTGGCTGATTCATGTCAATGTATGGCAAAACCAATACAGTATTGTACAGCAAAATAAAGTAAAAAAAAAAAAACACCCGTAAAACAGAAAAAAAAAAAACAAATATTCAAAAACAGTTTTCTCCTTAGCAGAAAAAAATTAATAAAACTCACTGTTGGTATGAGAGAGTTTTGAAAATTTTATAGTTCTCTTTACAGTTCTATTCCTAGTCTAGCAAGAGGCATGGATAAAAAGGATGTTCTGGTGAATGCTTGTTTTTAATCATGTCAATCTAACCCATGCTCATTCTCTTGGTAATACTTTACTTGACTGCTCACCAATTCTTCTTTGTTTCCTATACAACTGTTTCTCTGTTTCTCTCTCTTATTTCTAATTTTTTTCTCTGCTTGAACTTTTGTCTTAGCGTTAGATTAAAAATCTCCTCTTGTGATAGTGAATTTGTTGATTTTTTTCCCCTATGAAAGTGAAGGTGAAGTCGTGTCCAACTCTTTGTGACCCCGTGGACTGTAGCCTACCAGGCTTCTACGTCCATGGGATTTTCCAGGCAAGAGTACTGGAGTGGGTTGCCATTGCCTTCTCCAGGGGATCTTCCTGACCCAGGGATCGAACCCAGGTCTCCCGCAATGCAAGCAGACGCTCTACCCTCTGAGCCATATGTTTTAAAGTTATGTCATTAAGTACCTGCAGTTTAAAATTTTTATGCTTTCCCAGCGACTTGAAACTTTTATGAATAAGTCAAAATAAAAATGAGAGATCACAGGTACATGCATCAACTAAAGACAATGCTGAGAAAAACATGCAAATTATAAAAGCATACAAGCAGTTTGATTCCATACACATAAATTCAAAGCCCTGAAAACTGTATTGTGTGTTGTTTAGAGGTGCATGTACAGGTAGTAAAAACCTTTGGGAAGATATAGGATATTGGTAACTTATGGGAGAATAGGAAATGTTATGGTTAGAGAAGAGTACATGGGGGACTTCAAAGATTGTGGTAATGCTTTGTAATTTATGTTGGTTGCTAGGTGTTCAGGAGTATGTTCAGGCTATATGTATGTCATTTATGCTTTTGTATTAAATGTGATAAATTTCATAATGAAAATGACTAACTAATAGTATGGAAAAAGAAGTCAAATAGTTTCAAAACTACTCTGCATGCGTCCCCAGAGCTGGGACAGTTTCTTCTCCATCTGAGATTCTGAGCTATCTGCTCTTAAGATCAGGTATATCTTTAAGGCCATATTCGCAGCTGAACCAGACCTTCTAGGCCTGGCCAAGTGTACCAGGGTGACTTTTTCACTCCCATATTTATGTCCATATTGTAGGAGTTCAGTCCTCTGTTCTAACAGAAACAGTCTTTATTAAATTTTCACAGCTGAAAAACACTGCCGGTTCTCATCCCCATTTACTTCCTATCATTAGTATTCCACATTAGCTCCTATTTAGACAACCTGTAAAAATCACAAGGACTAAATTGAAATGCTTACTTTGTGCTAGGCTTTAGATATTCTAATTTATATATGTTCATTTAAACTTCACAAGGTCCTGTGAAATGAGTAGTTAGTTTTTCCACTTTACAGATGGAACAAAAAAGGTAAAGAGATACTAATTTTCCAAAGATTTTTCAGCTCTGAAGTGGGTCTAAAATCAGACACTCTGGCTTCAAAATCTGTGGTCTGAACAACCAAGGTCAGGCCTGCTCTTACCAATTCTTACAGTCTTTTTCCTGAACTTGCATCAAGCCAACTAAAAACAAATATCTTGGGTTCTGGCAGACTCTCTCCCATCCTTCAGAATTCTGCTCACCATATATTTTCTATACTACATCCCACCCTCTGTCAGTTTAGCAGTTCTTTCAGTGCTGTCATTTTACCCAAAGCTTAGTGTTTCTGAGACACCGTAAATTGTGGACGTTACTTGACAACCACTGTCAGTCAAGAAGGTGTCAGTCTACCTCTCTGCCCCTTTCAGGTGGGTGAGTCTTATTTCCAACTTGTGGCTCCATTTGCTCCCTGCATTTATCTTGCTGTGAGTAAACCACTACCTTTGTCTGTGAGTTATAAGCCACAACAATTGTGAAAATAAATGATCCATCTGCCCAGAAAGGGAGAAAAATACTGCTTGTATTTGAAAGCAGTATAGTGCTCTTCTTATGTGCTTGCAAGAAAAGACAGAGACTGAGAGTGGACCTTCTCCTCCGACCATGTGTGTGAAGCTGTCAGTTCAGTTGTTCAGTTCAGTTCAGTTGCTCAGTCGTGTTCAACTCTTTGTGACCCCATGGACTGCAGCACACCAGGCCTCCCTGTCTATCACCAACTCCCAGAGTTTACTCAGATTCATGTCCATCGGGCTGGTGATGCCATCCAACCATCTCCTCCTCTGTGGTCCCCTTCTTCTCCCGCCTTCAATCTTTCCCAGCATCAGGGTCTTTTCTGATCAGTCAGCTCTTTGCATAAGGTGGCCAAAGGACGGGAATTTCAGCTTCAACATCAGTCCTTCCAATGAATATTCTGGACTGATTTCCTTGAGGATGGACTGGTTGGATCTCCTTGCAGTCCAAGGGACTCTCAAGAGTCTTCTCCAACACCACAGTTCAAAAGCATCAATTCTTCTGTGCTCAGCTTTCTTTATAGTCCAACTCTTACATCCATACGTGACTACTGGAAAAATCATAGCCTTGACTAGATGGACCTTTGTTGGCAAAGTAATGTCTCTGTGTTTTAATATGCTGTCTAACTTGGTCATAACTTTTCTTTCAAGGAGCAAGCAGCTTTTAATTTCATGGCTGCAGTCACCATCTGCAGTGATTTTGGAGCCCCCAAAATGAAGTTCTGTCACTGTGTCCACTGTTTCCCCATCTATTTGCCATGAAATGATGGTACCGGATGCCATGATCTTCATTTTCTGAATGTTGAGCTTTAAGCCAATTTTTTCACTCTCCTCTTTCACTTTCATGAAGAGGCTCTTTAGTTCCTCTTCACTTTCTGCCATAAGGGTGGTATCATCTGCATATCTGAGGTTATTGATATTTCTCCCAGCAGTCTTGATTCCAGCTTGTGCTTCATCCACCTCAGCATTTCTCATGATGTACTCTGCATATAAGTTAAATAAGCAGGTTGACAGTATAAAGCCTTGATGTACTCCTTTTCCTATTTGGAACCAGTCTGTTGTTCCGTGTCCAGTTCTGTTTCTTCCTGACCTGCATATAGCATAGGGCTTCCCTTGTAGTTCAGTCAGTAAAGCATCTGCCTGCAGTGCAGGAGACCCAGGTTCGATCCCTGGGTTGAGAAATCCCCTGGAGAAGGAAATGGCAACCCACTGCAGTATCCTTGCCTGGAAAATCTCATGGACAGAGGAGCCTGGTGGACTGCAGTCCATGGAGTCGCAAAGAGTCGGGCACAACTGAGCGACTAACATTACCATTGCATATAGCATTCTCAGGAGGCACATAAGGTGGTCTGGTATTCCCATCTCTTGAAGAATTTTCCACAGTTTGTTGGGATCCACTCAGTGAAAGCCATTGGCATAGTCAATAAAGCAGAAGTAGATATTTTTCTGGAACTCTCTTGCTTTTTGGAGGATCCAGCGGATGTTGACAATTTGATCTCAAGTTCTTCTGCCTTTTCTAAATCCTTCTTGAACATCTGGAAGTTCATAGTTCATGTACTGTTGAAGCTTGGAGAATTTGGCGCATTACTTTACTAGTGTGTGAGATGAGTGCAATTGTGTGGTAGTTTGAGCATTCTTTGGCATTGCCTTTCTTTGGGATTAGAATGAAAACTGACCTTTTCCAGTCCTGTGATCACTGCTGAGTTTTCCAAATTTGCTGGCATATTGAGTGCAGCACTTTCACAGCATCATCTTTTAGGATTTGAAATAGCTCAACTGAAATTCCATCACCTCCACTAGATTTGTTTGTAGGGATGCTTCCTAAGGCCCAGTTGAATTTGCATTCCAAGATGTCTAGCTCTGAGTGAGTGATGACACCATTGTAATTATTTGGGCCATGAAGATCTTTTTGTATAATTCTTCTGTGTATTCTTGCCACCTCTTAATATCTTCTGCTTCTTTTAGGTCCATACCATTTCTGTCCTTAATTGAGCCCATCTTTGCATGAAATGTTCCTTTTTATCTTTAATTTTCTTGAAGCGATCTCTATCTAGTCTTTCCTATTCTACTGTTCATTTCTTTGCATTGATCACTGAGGAAGGCTTTCTTATCTCTCCTTGCTATTCTTTGGAACTCTGCATTCAAATGGGTATATCTTTCCTTTTCTCCTTTGCTTTTGCTTCTCTTCTTTTCACAGCTATTTATAAGGCCTCCTCAGACAGCCATTTTGCCTTTTTGCATTTCTTTTCCTTGAGGATGGTGTTGATCCCTGCCTCCTGTACAATGTCATGTACCTCTATCCATAGTTCTTCAGGCACTCTGTCTATCAGATCTAATCCCTTGAAGCCATCAGGAGAGGAAAACTGAAATGAGATAATCATGGGTGCCGATAGGTCACTGAATGAGATGAAAGATGATTCCTGACGCAATACCTGCTGCAAAAAAGTGATCAATACACATTTTTTTCTTGTGAAATAAATTGCTGGATGAGGCACACATCATGCAAAGTATAAACTTGGCAGAGACATGATGTTATCATGAAAGAGGATAAGAATTAACTAGATCTCTGGAGGAAACCTCTGGGTGAAATTGGAGTGTGGAAGGACCTTGGTTCCTCTCTGAAATTTTATTCTCCAGAAGTAAAGAAAGAACTAAGGGACCTGGCAACTAAGGGCCTGTGATGGCTAATTTATGTGTCAGTTTGGCCATGGATTGCCCAGATATTTCATGAAATGTTACTCTGGATGTATCTGTGAAGCTGTGTTTGGACGAGATATAATAAAATTCAATAAAGACTTTTAAAATGCTCCACATCAAAGAAGTCTTTCACAGACACAAACAATATACTAGGAAAGAAAAAAGAAGAGGCACATGTAGATGTCAAGGAGACTGTAGAGGGAGCTATCTGATCAGCTCAGATATTGAAGGACAATTCAAAGAGGAAAGAATAGCATATGACTCTGAAGACTGCCTTGCATGTACTATTGACTGAGAGTGAACTTAGTAAACATTAATGTGAATAAAATTGACATGAAGAAGAGTGATAAGACAAAGAATTGTGTCCAGAAAAATGGCCTCCAAATATGCTAGAACTGCAAAAAACTTAAGCATAAAGAATTGGTAGGGCTTTATTTTTAGCCATAGGCTATAATCAAAACCTGATTTAAGAAAAAGCAAACCCTGCCTGAAGACCTTGCTCTAATATAATATTTATGGGGACAGATAGAAAGATGTCTCTGTCCTGAGTTGTTCTGTCTTGTTTTTCAAGGTATAATATTAGGCTGAGAAGGGTTTCTCTCTGGAGAGAGGAAAGAGAGTGCATAGCAGAGGAGGAGCTTCTAGAGTCCCAGCCCATCTCCAGGCTCAGGACTTAACATCCCACGTCCCAGAGTTTGTGGAGGGGATTCCTGACACATTTCAGTCACTTCAATAATTAGTTTTCAAACATATGTCCTATACCTGGCACCGAGTCTGACACTCAAAACACAGAGGTGAATACTACACAGAATAGTCTCCCTGGGAGCTTGAGGATCTCCAGAGATGGAACAGGTACTGAGGATCAAAAAGTGTTTTGATTTCCATAAGAGGAATGAATTGGATTCCTGAAACTACAACCTTCCTGGTTCTAACACAGTCAGGCTTCAAATCAAGTTGACTTAACTGTATCATGCAACTAGTCAGAATCAGTCTTTTGAACCACGAACACTTCACACCTGGGTTTTACACTAGTTCCTAGTCCTTGTTCTGTCACTATATTCTCTCGGCTTCTAGCCCTTAGTTTTGTCTTTTGATTATAATTCTGTCCTTTTTCTCTGAATATGATGCCAAATGTGGCTTTTGTTTATTTACTCAACACATGTTTATTGACTATCTTTTGTGCCAGACTCTGTTCTAGGTGCTAGGAATACACCAATGAGTAAAACAAAATTCCTGCCCTAATGGAATTTGCCTTCTGGTAATGATTATCATGGTGGGACAAAATGTAAACAATACATATCTTTATGGACACATAGGTGTGTTTTACAATAGTTCTATGAAGGAAAATAAAATATATCTGGCTAAGAGGGACAGGAAATACTGGGGATTACTATTTTATGTAGTAGTGTCCTCACATAAGGTAAGGAAGTCTCCTCACATAAGGTGACACTTGGACAGAGACTAGGAGGAATTTAGAGTGAGAAGATGCTTCTGTCTGGTATGTAGAACATCTCATTAGGGGAAGTGCTAGCTAGTATAAATGCTGGAACAGACTGAGTAGAGCAAGACTGGTAAGTAAGATCCAAAAGACTGGTTCCAAATAGGAAAAGGAGTATGTCAAGGCTGTATATTGTCACCCTGCTTATTTAACTTATATATAGAGTACATCATGAGAAACGCTGGGCTGGATGAAACACAAGCTGGAATCAAGACTGCTGGGAGAAATATCAATAACATCAGATATGCAGAAGACACCACCCTTATGGCAGAAAGTGAAGAAGAACTAAAAAGCCTCTTTATGCAATTGAAAGAGGAGAGTGAAGAAGTTGACTTAAAGCTCAACTGAAAACTCAGATCATGGCATCTGGTCCCATCTTCATGGCAAATAGATGAAGAAACAATGGAAACAGTGACAGAACTTCATTTTGGGGGCTCCAAAATCACTTCAGATGGTGACTGCAGCCATGAAATTAAAAGATGCTTGCTCCTTGAAAGAAAAGTTATGACCAAGCTAGATAGCATATTAAAACACAGAGACATTACTTTGCCAACAAAGGTCTATCTAGTCAAGGCTATGATTTTTCCAGTAGTCACATATGGATGTGAGAGTTGGACTATAAAGAAAGCTGAGCACAGAAGAATTGATGCTTTTGAACTGTGGTGTTGGAGAAGACTCTTGAGAGTCCCTTGGACTGCAAGGAGATCCAACCAGTCCATCCTAAAGGAGATCACTCCTGGGTGTTCATTGGAGGGACTGATGTTGAAGCTGAAACTCCAATCCTTTGGCCACCTGATGCGAAGAGCTGACTCATCAGAAAAGACCCTGATGCTGGGAAAGACTGAAGGCAGGAGGAGAAGGGGAGTACAGAGGATGAGATGGTTGATTGGCATCAGCGACTCAATGGACATGAATTTGAGTAAACTCTGGGAGTTGGTGATGGACAGGGAGGCCTGGCGTGCTGCAGTCCATGGGGTCGCAAAGAGTTGAACACAACTGAGTGGCTGAACTGAACTGAAATGAAGATCCTAGTAGGAGTTTGGGCAAGGGGAGCACAGGATCAGGGGCCTGAAGCCATAGTCAAGACTTCAGCTTTAATCTGAAACCATAGTGCAAGGAAGTGCTATCATCTGATATATGTTAAAAGGATAATTTGGACTTTCATATGGAGAATAAGCTAGGAGCAGGGCAGATAAAATTTGAAGAGAGAGCAGTTAGGAATCTATCAGAATTACTTGGGAAGGAGTCAGTGGTAGCTTGTACCAGATAGTGATGGTAGAGGCAGGAAGAAGTAATGTAATTCTGAGTACATTTGGAAGGTAGAGCCTAAAGGTTTTGCTGTTGGACTGGATGGAGGGCATATGGAGTACTGAGATAGGATGTTCCTGGCCTTGGCCATTAGTCTTTCTAAGCTATGGCTTATTCTCACCTTCTGATGTTACCCACTTCTAGATGCTTTGGTAGCTGACTATTTCTACCCTTATTAAGAACCTCAGCACCCAGCTCTTACCAGTGACCTTCAAAGGCTTGCTATAACCCACAGAGGAGAATTAAACAGGTGTATTCTTCCCTTAAGTTAGAAAAAAACTAAATGATATGTCTTCCTTTGTGTCCTGAAAATGTGTATCAGTGAAGGGAAAAATTAGATTAACCATGAATGAAAATGTAGCATTTTATTTATTTTTTTCTTCTTGACTGAGGAATCAGTGCTTAGGCACTTAAGCAATCATAGAATGAAAATGGGCATATAAATTTTGACTAAGGAGGAAGATATCCTAGGAAAATGAACCTGTTTCTATATCAAGTTAAACAAAACAGAACATATTTCAGAAGCAATCTTTTGGTGTGGTAATGAGTTCAGACCAGAAACTTCTGATTGTAGCAGTAGTCTAGTGATTACAAAAGAAACTTAAGTTTTGATGCCTGTTCTAATTTTTATGTAAAAGTACATATCATCTGTGCTACCTCTGCTTTCTCCCCTTGTACACCAATTGGAACCCAGGCCAGGGTCTTTGAAATAGGCGGTGAAGATGGCATTACTGCATCCCTGGGTCAGACTGGGGGAATCTAGCTTTGCTTCTTGGTTTCGGCTGCTACACAGGTGGCTTGCCATTCCCGTACACGAACAGGAGCTGATTAGCACTCCAATGCCCTATTTAAGGTTTCTGGCTCCAGAGAAGCTATTTTGAAAAGTGAAAAGATTACACTCTGATAATAGACCAGAAGCTTTACACATGTGGATGGCTTATGGAGGATTAAAAGAGCAGACTCAGAATAAATGCAGCTTGCACCTGATAGAACAGTGAGGGTGACTGCTCTCACACCAATTGTAGGGGCTGTTTGAAGGAAGTTCCCTGCTTGGATCACTGATGCCTCTGTGAGCCAACACAATGGCAGTTGGTTTAGTGGGCCAGTGTCTGAACTAACTACTGTCTTCTCGAGGAACCAATTAGACCACTTCATACTCCTTTGATGTTTCAGGGATTTTAGGTACTAATTGGTAGACTCATTTCTCCAAAATTTGATCTTTTTCTAAATGTTCCTGCATGGAAACATTTCCCCAGGCTCATGAATCATCTGAAGAAGTAGATGACTGGGGAAATTCACACTTGTTCTAGTTAATTTAAAACAAACATGATGTGGATTAGAATTTTGTTACTAGATTCCCTGGAAGCTGCTCCTAAGATGCTCATGGCGGGACTGGGCCTTTACGTTGTGTATGTCACTTTTATGTAGATCAAGGTTTGGGGAGACTAGCTCACTCTGTTGTCACAATAAGGGTCGGTGGCAAATTTCTTGGGCTGGAGAGTCAGCCAGGATGGCCTGTGCTGTCTCAGTTTTCAAGCTTGCGGAACTTGGTGTCTGTTCAGTGGATCTGACTACCTGGAAGGCAGACTGGGCTTTTGGGGGAAGCTTTCTGATATGCCTGCATTGGTGTGAAACTAGGTAGTCAGGATTTGCTGTCAAGAGGTTTGTGATCCTGAGACTGTCCTGGTGGTCCAGCAGTTAAGACACCATGCTTCCAATGGAGGGGGCATAGGTTCAACCCCTCGTCAAGGAGCTAGGATCCCACATGATGTGTGGTGTAGCAAAAAAAAAAAAAAAAAAAGGGGGTGTATGATCCTTTGAGGAAATATCTCCATGCCTCCAAAGTTGCGTGTTATGATTAGTTACTATCCACAGTGGTTTTTTTGTTCTTGTCTTAAAATTTCAGAGTTAGGAGGTATCAATGGTGTTGGGAGTCCAGGAAGGAAATATCAGAATATACATCCCTCAGTTTCAGCCTTGGTCAAGAAAGAAGCCACGTAGGACTGATGGATACAGTGAGAGCTACTCTTAAGGTCCTTTCAGTGTGTATTTTACTTCTCCATATGTCTGAGCATGAACTTGAGCCCTTCCTAAGCAAGAGTGGCATGATTAACTTTTAGGTAGGTTTCAATTTTTTAAATAAACATTAAATTTTAAAATAATGTTAGATTTACAGAAAAGTTACTAAGATACCGCAGAAAGTTCCCATATATCCCTTAGCCAGTTTCCCCTGTGTTTAATATCTTACATTGCTATGCTACATTTTGCCACAACTAAGGAGGCTTCCCTGGTGGCTCATAGGATAAAGAGTCTGCCTGCAATGCAGGAGACCGGGTTCGATCCCTGGGTTGGGAAGATACCCTGGAGAAGGAAATGGCAACCCATTCCAGTAGTCTTGCCTGGAGAATCCCATGGAGAAAGGAGCCTGGCGGGCTACAGTCCATAGGGTCACAAAGAGTCAGACACGACTGGGCGACTTCACACACACACAAGGAGCTAACAAACATTGTTAAATTACTGTTAATTCAATTCCACATTGTTTGGATTGTATCTGTTTTTTCCCAGTGTAGGGTTTTTTCATTATTTATGCACACTACTAGTTGGCAATGTACTGAATAGTGATGTCTTTGTTCAATTTTGGGCTTCCCTTGTAGCTCAGTCGATAAAGAATCTGCCTGTAGTGCAGGAGACCTGGCTTCGATCCCTGGGCTGGGAAGATCCTCTGGAGAAGGAAATGACAACGTACTCCAGTATCCTTGCCTGGAAAATCTCATGGACAGAGGAGACTGGTGGGTTCCAGTCCATGGGGTTGCAAAGAGTTAGGCACGACTGAACAACTAACACTTATTTAGACTTGTTCAATTTTGGTGTCAGTGTTATATCAGCTCCATAACCTTATTCTAAGCTTGCAACAGTTTAAAATGGATTGAAACTGTTTACTGACTAATTTGAAAGAATTGACCTGTGAAATTATGTGTCTCTTGGTACAATTTGTTGCTGTTCAGTTGCTCAGTCATGTCTGACTCTTTGTGACCCCATGGACTGAAGCACACCAGGCCTCCCTGCCCTTCACTATATCCTGGAGCTTGCTCAAATTCATGTCCCTTGAGTCGGTGATGCCATCCAACCATCTCATCCTCTGTTGTCCCCTTCTACTGCTTTCAATCTTTCCCAGCATCAGTATCTTGGCTAATGAGTCTGTTCTTTGCATCAGACTTCGCCAAAGTATTGGAGCCTCAGCCTCAGCATCAGTCCTTCCAATAAATATTCAGGACTGATATCCTTTAGGATTGACTAGTTGGATCTCCTTGCAGTCCAAGGGACTCTCAAGAGTCTTCTCCAAAACCACAGTTCAGAAGCATCAATTCTTCAGTGCTCAGCATTGTTTATGGTCCAACTCTCACATCTATACATGACTACTGGAAACCATAGCTTTGACTGTATGTACATTTTTTGGTAAAGTAATGTCTCTGCTTTATAATACGCTGTCTAGGTTGGTCATAGCTTTTCTTCCAAGGAGCAAGTGTCTTTTAATTTCATGGCTGCAGTCACCATCTGCAGTGATTTTGGAGCCCAAGAAAATAAAGTCTGTCACTGTTTCCATTGTTTCCCCATTTATTTGCCGTGAAGTGATGGGATTGGATGCCATGCTCTTCATTTTTGAATGTTGAGTTTTAAGCCAGCTTTTTCATTGTCCTCTTTCACTTTCATCAAGAGGCTTTTTAGTTTTTCTTCAGTTTTTGCCATGAGGGTGTTGTCATCTGCATATCGAGGTTACTGATATTTCTCCTGGCAGTCTTGATTTCAGCTTGTGATTCATCCAGCCTGGCATTTTGCCTGATGTAGTCTGCATAGAAGTTAAATAAGCAGGATGACAATACACAGCCTTGACATACTCCTTTCCCGATTTCAAACCAATCTGTCATTCCATGTCCAGTTCTAACTGTTGCTTCTTGACCTGCATACAGATTTCTCAAGAGGCAGGTCAGGTGATCTAGTATTCCCATCTCTTGAAGAATTTTCCAGAGTTTGTTTTGATCCACACAGTCAAAGGCTTTAGTGTAGTCAATGAAGCAGAAGTAGACGTTTTTCTGGAATTCTCTTGCTTTTTCTATGATCCAACCAATGTTGGCAGTTTGATCTCTGGTTCCTCTGCCTTTTCTAAATCCAGCTTAAACATCTAGAAGTTCACGGTTCACATACTGTTGAAGCCTAGCTTGGAGAATTTTGAGCATTACTTTGCTAGCATGTGAAATGAGTGCTGTTGTGTGGTAGTTTGGAAATTCTTTGGTATTGCTCTTCTTTGAAATTGTTACAATTTGGGGAAAGTTATATCCATTGAGACAGTAGCCAAGGGAGGAACATTAGTAAACTATCCAGGACTTGGGCACCACACTTCCATGGAATCCCCAGTTGAGATATGCTGGAGCCCTTGGAGAATTCTCCCCTAGACCAACTTGACCTGTGCTTGTAGAATGCAGACTAGAATACCTACTGGAGCTTCTTCCCACAAAAGAATCTGGGGTTTTATATTTCTTTGGTAAAGAACAGCCACACCAGAGCTGTGTTGCTGGTGAGAAAATAACAGAACAAAAACAAAAGAGAGTTTGATCTAATGCTCAGAGAGCTTATTCTTAACCCTTTCAGACTCAGGATCTTTCCTAGAATTTTGATTCATCTAAAGTGGGGCTCAGATTTTACATTTTACAAGTAAGATGGAGATGGTACTGTTGGTCCAGGGACCACACTTTGAGAAATACTACCTTAAGTCATGTTTTTATAGAAAAGCAACAATAAATACTTATTATTTCTCTTTATTTCCCATCATTCTAAATAATAATTCAGTTCCCTAGCAGCTTCCAAAAGTGATCAGTGATTTCTATTTTCATAGCATTGTGAACTCAAGCATTGTTTCTAACATATTTAATACATTTAATGTGTTTTAATGACTTCTGATACATGTTTTCTTTTTGAAACTCAAGTTGTATCATATTTGGACTTTGAAGGCTTCTTAAAGTTGATCTGTGTTCTTTTGACATCATCCATTCCAACAATCTTTGAAAATTTTTTTATTTTCACTACCAACAAAATGCTGTAGGTTCATCTTATAAATTTAAGACCCCAAACTTGAGTTCACTTTTCCAAAGAACTTGGTTCCTTTTCCTGTGACTCTGTATTATTTTTGGCCATTATTCTAATTATAAAACCATATTGTCATTACAGAAAGTGTGAAAATGTCACAGTAAAGAAGTAGAACAATAATCCAGTCATTTTAAAACAACTACTGACATTTTAATATGTTCAGTTCAGGTCATTTTGCAATGAAATTATATAAATATATATAAAGTAATATCTTACATTTTTCATTTTTAAAAGAACATGCATAATAATTTTCTTACCTCATTAAAAACTTTCATGAGCATCATTTCAAGAGTAGTATTGTATCACACTAAATGAACTTAACATAAATTCTTTAGTCATTCTCCAAATAATGGACTTATTTTTTTAAATTATGCTTCAAAGAACAGCTATATGCTTATCTTTCTTCCCATTTTATACTGTTTGTTTTGAAAGAATCTATTCTAGAAGTAGAATCAATGGGTCAGAGAATATGAACATATTTCAAGTTCTTAAAATTGAGTTGTTGTTGTTAAGTTGCTAAGTCATTTCCAACTCTTTGTGACCTCATGGACTACAGCACTCCAGGCTTTCCTGTCCATCACCACCTCCCACAGCTTGCTCAAACTCATGTCCATTGAGTTAGTGATGCCATCCAATCATCTCATCCTCTGTTGTCCCTTTCTCCTCCTGCCTTCTGTCTTTCCCAAAATCAGGGTCTTTTCCGATGAGTCAGTTCTTTGCATCAGGTAGCCAAAGTATTGGAGCTTCAACTTCAGCACCAGTCCTTCCAATGAGTATTTAGGATTGCTTTCCTTTAGGATTGACTGGTTTGATCTCCTTGAAGTCCAAGGAACACTCAAGAGTCTTTTCCAGCACCACAATTCAAAAGTATCAATTCTTTAGCACTCAGCCTTCTTCATGGTTGAACTCTCATGTGTGTACATGACTACTGGAAAAACCATAGTTTTGACAATATGGACCTTTGTCAGCAAAGTGATATCTCTGCTTTTTAATATGCTGTCTAGGTTTGTCATGGCTTTTCTTCCAAAGAGCAAGTGTTACCATCTGCAGTGATTTTGGAGCCCAAGAAAATATAATATGTTACTGCTTCCACTTTTTCCCATCTATTTGCCATGAAATGATGGGTCAGATGCCATGATTTTCATTTTCTGAATGTTGCGTTTAAGCCAGTTTTTTTCACTGTCTCTTTCACTTGCATTAAGAGGCTCTTTAGTTCTTCTTCGCTTTCTGCTCTAAGGTTGGTGTCATCTGCCTGTCTGAGGTTATTGATTTTTCTCCCAGAAATCTTGATTCTAACTTGTGCTTCATCAAGCCTGACATTTCACATGATGTATTCTGCATATAAGTTAAATAAGCAGGGTGACAATATACAGCCTTGATGTACTCCTTTCCCAATTTGAAACCAATCTGTTGTTCCATGTCCAGTTCTAACTGTTGCTTCTTGACCTGCATACAGCATTCTCAGGAGGCACATAAGGTGGTCTGGTATTCCCATCTCTTTAAGAATTTTCCAGAGTTTGTTGTGATGCACACAGTCAAAGGCTTTAGCATAGTCAGTAAAGCAAAAGTAGATGTTTTTCTGGAATTTTTTTGCTATTTTGATGATCCAGTGGGTGTTGGCAATTTGATCTCTGGTTCCTCTGCCTTTTCTAAATCCCACTTGAACATTTGGAAGTTAATGGTTCACATACTATTGATGCTTGGCTTGGAGAATTTTAAGCATTGCTTTGCTAGCGTGTGAGATGAGTGCAGTTGTGCCATAGCTTAAACATTCTTTTCATTGCCTTTCTTTGGGACTGGAATGAAAACTGACCTTTTCCAGTCCTGTGGCCACTGTTGAGTTTTCCAAATTTGCTGGCATGTTGAGTGCAACACTTTAACAACATCATCTTTTAAGATTTGAAAAATCCTACTCTAATCCTCATACTATAATCTGTGTATAGGAGGCTTGCGGTTCCTCATGTGGCCACATGTGAGTGGGGCGCCATCCTCATAATCTGTGTGTAGCAGGGCCCTTCCCAGTTCTGACAGGCAGTTGAGTCTCGCATATTTGGAGGGGGTAATCTTTGTTTAGATAGTCTATGCTAAAAACCAGTTGTCATTTAATAATCCACAGGGGACAAAACCCTTCAAAAATGTCACAACCAGAGCCCCAACAAAATTGCCCTCTGGCCATCCCGTCTGAACCTCTCCATTCTCCATCTGTAAAACAGGCAGCCCTGTAATAATAGAAGAAGGATGAAGTCATCTCAGCATAGGAGCACAGTGTGGGAGGAACAGGCTCAGAAATCAGCTTGTGCCACGAAAGCTGTGCTTCATCCTCTTCGCAGACGTGCCCCAGTGGCCCTTCCCTCCCCTTGACTCTACTTTATCAGTGTGTCAGCTTCCCCCTTTCCTTGTCAACTCTCTCTCATGAAGTCATTCAGTACCATTTCCACACCCTTCCTCTTCTGCAGGGAAGTCTCTGCATACTTCGGGATACAGAGTTTCATTCTTTGCATTTTACACACTCCAGTAATGTCTGGAGTTTCTCTAGTGTGCTCAGTGCAGTAACCTTCTGCTCAGTTCTTTGCTCAGCTGGGAGGGTGAGGTGGGGTGAAGTTTAACTTTAATTTCCTAAAGAGAAAACTAGATTTTCTTTTCTACTATTTAACTTAATATGCAGACAAATCAAGGTCAGTGCTATTTGTGTTAAGGGCATTACAGTTTATGATACTCTGAGAGATAAATAATTTGTGTCAGCATGACTTGGGCCTTGCCTGTCTTGAAATGATAAATGTCACTATTATTGTGTTAAGGAGCATTTGGCAGTCTTGGGGCCTGGCCTGCTTTATAGAAGGAACCACAATCCCCTCAAAGGCCCTTTCTTTGCTATGCAGAGTGGATACTGCCTGTTCCAGTTAATCTGAGCATCAGTTCATCTCCCCTCAAAATGGCATCCTTCCCACCTGCCACCAAGATAAATTGTGTTCCAGAGGATTGTCAGTCTCTGTATTTGCTTTGGCTCATTTACTGCTTGTATTTTTGTACAGACACTTTTTAGGGGGAAATATGAGTTTAATTTTTCTTGTATAAATAGGTAACTTACAAGGTAGATAATTTGGTTTTATGTAGTCTTCTGTTTCTACTGATGGAAATGGCAGTTGCAAAAATTTTCCTAATTGTCAGCAAAACATTTGGATGGTTATTTTAAAAACCAGTAGGTTTACCTTGCCCTGGAAATAAGTTTAAAAGGACATTTTTTCTCTGTGTAGCTAAGCAAAAGCTATTGGCCCTGTCTTCATGGTGTGATGAGCTCAGAGGATGATGTGGAATGATATACATGAAGAGATTCATGGATAAGAAAACCCCTGAAGTCCAAACTTAAGGCCCAGGGCTGGAAATGAAGCAGATGGCACCACACAGGAGCTCTCCCTGGGTAAGTGGGGGCTGCAGCCGGGAGTGGCAGTGTATGGGCCTTGAGTGGGCTGGGGCCTCTACTTGCGTCTGTGGTGAAGTTGGTTAATGCAGCAGGTGCAGCCACCCCAGCAGCCTGTGAAACTTTGCCAGAAAAGACTAAACACCTGTTTTTGAGCTGCTCAAGTTATCAGCTTGGGATCCAAGATGAAGTGCTGTGGATGTGGAGAAGCTTCATAGAGATTGTTGCTGCAGCTGTAGACAAGCATCCCTCTGGCTTTATGAAACAAATGCTAGAGTACATGAGGTGGTGGTGGAAGAGTAGACATTGTGGGATGATCATGTTTTCCTGCATATGTTTGTGGAAGCAAGATGGATCCCTTCAAACTGAGCGATCCCCTGGTGTTCTTGGACATTTGGGCATGGTGGGGGCTAAAGTGGGGAAGAGACTAGATTTCTTAAAGCTCTCAAGGCAGAAATCTTGAATTTCTTCTTTCCCTTGCCCTACTTCCAATCTGTCAATAAGCTCTAATGGTTCTACCTGTAAAATCATCAGCATCTCTTTACTTCTGCTTATGTGATGCTAGAGACTGCTGACATTGCTTTCTTGGTTTACTAAGCTCCTGACCTCTGTTTCAGCTCTCTTCCCTATATTATTCACTGTCTATACAGAGTTAAACTTGTAAAAATAAAGATCAACCTTGTCATTTCCCTATTGCACCAGTGACTTAACATCCTGCTGGTTGTAAAATCAAATCTCCTTACAGTTGCCTATAAGAACCTAAAGATCTGACCCCCTCTCCAGTCCCTTCTCTTAAACCATTCTTCCCCTTGCTCTCTACACTGGAGCCACATGACATTTTGTTTGAGAAATGGGAAAGTTCATTCCACCTCAGGGCCTGGGCACCAGCTGTTTCCTTTGCCTACGTTGAACTTCTCCTGGCTCCTCAGTGTCTTTGTCCAGTAACAGAGAGCCTTTCTTGGACACCCAACTAAAAGTAGCCCCATTTCCATCATTCTGATATTTTCACATTAGCATTTGCAACCACCTAATAGTTTATTAATTATTTTTACCTACCTGTATATCATCTCTCTAATATAAGCTAGCTGCTGCTGCTGCTGCTGCTAAGTCACTTCAGTCATGTCCGACTGTGTGACCCCATAGACGGCAGCCCACCAGGCTCCCCCATCCCTGGGATTCTCCAGGCAAGAACACTGAAGTGGGTTGCCATTATGGGGTAGATGAATTAATATTTGGATAGTGGCTAGCTATGAACTAATTCACTAAGCATTTCTTCAAGTGTTAGACTGCAATAGACAGGAGTGAGGATTTTGAATGGATCCTCAGATCCTGAAACAGTGCTCAGTACATAGTAGTCATTCAATAAATATTTGTTGAGTAAATGAAACAGCTAAAGTGAGTAATCGAAAAAATTAAAGACAATAGACTCATTTTTATTCCCTGAGCATATGAAATGCATCTTACCTGTCACACATACTTAAAATGTTTTAGTGTTTCCCAGGATTTCCTGGGAGACTAGTGTTTCCCAAGTAATGTGCAAAGTGCTCTTCTAGTGCCTCTTTTAGTACTTACAGCAGCCATCAGAGTTACATACTATATTATTTCCACTTTATAGATGGGGAAACTTAGGCTTAAAGAGATTAAATGAAAGTGAAAGTGAAGTCGCTCAGTAGTGTCCTGACTCTTTGCAACCCCATGGACTGTAGCCTATCAGGCTCCTCAGTCCATGGGATTTTCCAGGCAAGAATACTGGAATGGGTTGCCATTTCCTTCTCCAGGGGATCTTCTCGACCAAGGCATTGAACCCTGGTCTCCCTCATTGTAGGCAGACACTTTACTGTCTGAGCTACTGCTATTTAAGTCAAAGAGCAGCATCTCTGATCACTTGATGCTATCTAGTAATCTGTTACTATGGTTTCATTCCAGTAAAGTGGTTTTTAAGTTATAATTTTTTAAATAAAATTTTATGTCTTATAGCAATAAAAATAATCATAATTATAGAACAATAAATGGTCAAAAGCATCTTTTCTTCTTTCCTGTTCTGGGTTGAAGTACTACCTTGTGGCAGAAACAGTTATCAACAAATGACCAGATTATAAATATCAAATGTGGGAATAGGATTCTGTCTGCTCCATTATAGACTGTTTTTTTCAGCTTTCAGTAAAGGAAGAAATAGAGTTAAATAATCTCAAGTTAAAGGGTATGATAAAGAGACCTAAAATAGTAATCCCTTCCTGTCCAGTAGGAAAAACACTTAAAAAAAAAAGTCTGGGCCCCTTTTGGAGCACCTAACTCCACAGGGTGCTGGGCTCCCAGGAGCAGCCTGCTTTGGAAGGCAGCCCCACAGCCAGCTTTCAATAGGCCTGGCATTTGTCTCTTTGCGTCCATCCCACTGGGTTCCATGAGAACAGATGGAGTTGATTCCTAATCGATCTGCTGCGCTTGGGTGTGATGCTTTCAGACATGAAATCTTGATTAACAGCAAATGTTAATTGAAGCAGTGAATTATTAAAGTGTTTTTCCATAAATGATAAATGTTGTTGTTGGCTCTTTTTCCTCTTGTGACATCCTGAAACTTTCCAAAAAGTTGCTAGCTTTATCCAGGGAAAATAGGAAGTGGTGGCTGCATTTGACGGCATTTGTGGTGACCTGTTTGTGCTCTGTGGCCAGGCTTCACTGGGAATGAACCACCTTTTCTCTTGGAATCACCTCAACCAAACAAGGAAATCATCTTTCCCTTAAACACAGGATTCTGTCCAAATGAGCTCATCCAGCCTCCTCACTTTGGTGCCTATCAGTTAGCTGATGACTCCCATTCTTTACCTCAGACTCAGATTTTCCCCTGAGCCCCAGACTTATAAACAGCATTATTATTTGACAACTCTACCTGATCCCCCATGGGATCTCGAGGTCATATTCTTTCATTTAATTATCTATCACCTATTATATGTCCCCAGGGCCACTTTGTTTGAAGTATTGGGTAAACATTAATGAGCAAAATAGATATAGCTCCTCATGGCACTTACATTCTAGTGGGGAGGGGGGGAGATAAATAAACTAAAGTAACAAAAGGGGCTCAGGGAGTGCTGAGCATTGGAAGTGGTGACGGCAGAGTAGAAGTTTTTACAAGGTGCTCAGGGAATGTCCTGTTAGATGGTATTTGAAAAGAGACTTAGAGCTAAGATTTAAACATAAAAAATGAAACTATATTATATTCCAAATTGTCTTTGCTTAGAAATTTCCCCTTTGTCGTGCATTCACAATCCCCAGGAATGTTGCATATAATCACTAGAGTCACATCCATGGGGTCCTCCTCCCCATTTCTGTATTTTTAGGAGAAATCATCCTCTCATCCATCCTGAATTCTTGCTAGCCCCAAGCAGGAACTTACAGAGGCATCAGGTAGAGTCTGCTGCCTCTTGTCCACCTTTCACTGGCCCCTCCCATGAGAGAAAGAAGAATGGATCTAACAGACCAAATGAAGAGAGTCTGTCATCTATTCATCCAGTTTCTCTAGTGCTCCCTGGTTGCATTTCTCAAACTTTAATGTGCTTAGGAGTGAGGCAGAGAATCTTACTCAAATACAGACTCTGATCCAACAAGTCTTTGCCATAGGTCTGAGGTTCTGTGTTTCTGTTAAACTCTTGGGTAATGCTGAGGCTGCTGGTGTGTGGGCCATACTCAAAGGAGCCACCAGAATTTATAGGGTGTGAGAAGGCTTTAGTCCTTCTTGCTATGTACTTTTGCAACAGCTCCAACTCTCCTCATGTGTAGGATCCAATATATGGCTTTGAGAACAAGTATTACGAAGCCCATTTTCACTTTAAATTCAAGCCATATACTCCAGTCCACATTTATCAGGTTAAAGCCTTTTGCTTGGTTTTGGTTTGACCCCTGTCTATTATTCTGTTCAGAAGTCAGGAGAGAGAGAAAGATTTTGTTTGTTGTTATACATTTTATGTGTGAGGAAATCAAATCTTAATAAAGTTGAACAACTGATTTAAAGCCAAACAGGGAGGAAGTGCAGACTAGGGTTTGAAGCCTTTCACTTTGATCCTAGCATTTACCCCCTTACCTGCTGCTTTATACTGCCTCTGCAAAACTGCCCTGCCTAGGGGATCTGGTCCCTCTCTACCATGTGATTCCTGTCTCGATCTTCTGCTTTGTGCATCTCCCCACTAGGCACAGTTTCTTTATTCCTTTTGCTCCTTGGCTCTCTTCTTACGTATAATATGCAGATCAAGGTCTAACTCCTTTATGAAGCTTTTCTTTTGATGCCTCAGCAGGAAATAACCCCTTCCTATTTATCTGTTGGTTTACTGTACACAGAAGTCCATCGTTTCCCTTGCAATAGTTATTTCATTTATTTGTTACATGACAGTTTCCTCCACTGTTTTGAAAGATCAGAATAGTGCTTGATTCCTCTTTTCTTCCCAGCACCTTGCTCAGAGCTTACACTTAAAGGCTAAATATATATTGAATGAATGTGTAATGCTTACGTTGGAACTTAGTGGCCAAATGCTTCTGTGCTCAGCCTTCCTATTTCAATCTCCTCTTCTTTATTTCCTTGCATTTTGTTTGAAGTGTCTGTTTCCTTCTGCATGAGCAAAGATAGGGAGGGCAGTGGCAATGCCTTATTATGTTAGAGACCTGCTCATTGTTTGGTGACGACCTTGCAAAACTTGTGGTAAAATAAAAGCTTGATAATAAAATATTTTGTATCTGAAGAAGAGCAGAATACAACCTGTAACTCACAGTTAAAAGAACCAGCCCTTCCATTAACAAGTATATGATCTTGGGCTAGTTATCTAAATTATGTGAACTTTACTGTCCTCATCTGTAAGGTGGTGGTATTGACGGTTATATCACAGAGTTATTGAGGGATCAGATTAAAGCATCTTAAAGGATAGCAGGGGCTCAAAAACTGTCAATCCCCCAGCTTCCTCTTGTCTGTTCTTGCTGCCAACATGAGGGTTAGTCCCTCATCAGACTTGTTTCTTTCTACTTCCTATCTCTCCCTCTTTTGTCTATTTTATGTTTGCTGCCATGGTCCTTTCCCTAAATCCAGTTTTTATCCTGACCCTTTTGCTCCAAAATTCAATCACCAACAAGATAAAAATCCAAGCAGTCTTATTCCAAGGAGCCCCCTTCCTGTGCCCCGGGACCAGCTCCTATTTCAGGCAAAGGAGATCCACATACTTTTTCATCCCTAGGCCATTTCTCCTGATGTCCATCTGCTAATTATGCCCAACTGGTACTTAGAATCCAAGTCTTATCCTCAAAACACAGTGCTGGTCTTAATTTCCCAGTTACCAGATAGAATGTATGCTTGCTGTTCTGACATGTGTAGCCAAATTAAGGTAATTAGTTTTGCATTTCCTTGTTGGAATAGTGCTTTTCCCATTGTTTGAAAAGGCTCATTTAATTTTGCCTCACCATTTTTCCTCTTCTGCTATTGCTAAGTCACTTTACTCGTGTCTGACTCTTTGCCACCCCATAGGTGGCAGCCCACCAGGCTTCCCCGTCCCTGGGATCTGCCAGGCAAGAACACTGGAGTGGGTTGCCATTTCCTTCTCCAATGCATGAAAGTGAAAAGTGAAACTGAAGTCATTCACTTGTGTCTGACTCTCAGCGACCCCATGGACTGCAGCCTTCCAGGCTCTTCCGTCCATGGAATTCCCCAGGCAAGAGTACTGGAGTGAGGCCATTGCCTTCTCCTTTCCTCTTCTACCAGATGTTAAAATCTTCAGGAACAGGGACTATCTTGAATTTCATGCATCTTGGTATTCCAGTCACTGCCTAACATGCAACGTCATGTTTATCCAACCCTATGTGGAACAGTTTACTCTGTGCCAGGCATTCAGTACATGAAAATAAATACCAAGACAATGCATATGAAGATTTCTCACCATAATTATAGAAACAGACAATAAATAGGTGAAATACCATGGATGTAGCAGATAGAAGTGTCCATGGATTCTCTGTAACTCCTTTCTTTAAAATGGTGAGGTCTTTTCCCTGTCCCTTGAAACTAGGTGTTCTTATGATCTGCTTTTCCAAAAGAATGTAGCAGAGCTGACACTGTGTGAGTTTTCACAGCATGTGCTCTTAGGAGACTGGAATAATGAGAACAATTCAAGGCCAGATTTGTTGAGGATGAGAGGCCATGTGAAGAGACAGAGGCCCAACCTTTCTGGCCATCTCTCCGTGAATGAATCCAGGCAACCATATGGAGCAGAGATGCGCTGTCCCAGCTGAGAACCCCAATTGCTGACTCAATGAATCATAAGAAATAAATGATTGTTATTTTAAGTAGCTGAGGTTTAGGGTTTTGTTTTGTTTTGTTTTGTTTTAATGCATCAGAAACTAACCGATACAGTGGAGTAAGTACTGTTATTGTCTTGTTCAGTTGCTAAGTCATGTCCAACTCTTTGTGACCCCATGGACTGCAGCATGCGAGGCTTTCTTGTCCTTCACTATCTCCCAGAGTTTGCTCAAACTGATGCGCATTGAGTCAGTGATACCATCCAACCATTTCATCCTCTGTCACTGCCTTCTCTTGCCCTCAATCTTTCCCAGCATCAGAGTCATTTCCAATGAATCAGCTCTTTGCATCATGTGGCCAAAGTATTGGAGCTTCAGCATCAGGTCTTCCAATGAATATTCAGGGTTGATTTCCTGTAGGATTGACTGGTTTGACCTCGCTGTCCAAGGGACTCTCTAGAGTCTTCTCCAACACCCTAGTTTGAAAGCATCAGTTCTTCAGCACTCAGCCTTCTTTATGGTTCAACTAGCACATCTGTACATAACTACTGGAAAAACCTTAGCTTTGACTATACAGAGCTTTATTGGCATGGTGTGTGCTCTTGTACTTGGTTCTGTGGTGCTCTGAGAATCAGTTTTAAGAGAGTAGCCTATAACCCTTGCAACAGTATACAAGTCTAATTTCCGATATTAAATCTGCTACTTAAAGTACTTAGTGTGGTCTCTGTTTTGTGCATTGAACATTTGCAGATGGTATAAAAGGTGTATAAACAAAGCAATTGAGAATCCAGCCAAGTGCATGACTAATTCTGCTTGGGAGATTTAGAGAAGTTTCCTTGGAGGGAGTGACAATATTATGTATCTTGAAGGATGACTAGTAATTATTATTCAGTAGGCAGCTAAGTGTGGAAAGGGCAGTCTAGGCATTGAACAGAACTTGTGTAGAAGCACAAAGCTGTCAAAGATAATAGTGTTCAGGGAATGATAAGTAGACTACTGGAATATCTACTGCCATGTTTTAATGATACAGTTACACCTCAGTTAATATTTGCCATAGACTGCCAGTGTTACAGTGCTTTTCATGTTACAAATGTGTATATTGGTATATGTATCGCTCATGTCTAGTCAACCAGTATATAGAGAGGGTCAGGGAACAGTTTAGTAAAGTGATTAGGATGTGGGCTTGGCAATCAGACTGCCTTGATGTTGTCTACTCTTTCCATTTTCTTCTCTGTAAAAATAGACAATAATAATACCTTTCCATTATAGAATTGTTTTGAGGATTAGAATTAACACATGTAAAATACCCAGAACATAGTAAACATGCAGTATACCCTTCAATAAATGTTAGTATGGTAATTCATTTTTCTTAGAATTTCTCTGTCTCAGCTGGTGAGTGCTGCGTTGCCAGCTTGTACTCTTTGCAGTTGAAATGACCTTCACAGATCTGTTTGTTTGCAGCCCTATGGTATTTCGTTATACTGTTATTAACTTGTTTTTGAGAACTATTTTGACATTTTCTGGCTATTAAAAGGTATTCCAAGAGAGTACTCATAATGCCTAAAAATTGCCAAGAAAGATTTTCATCCTGGACGTAAAATGCAAAGTTTATTATGGTTCAGGTCATTTGATGTAGTGGGTAAGGCAACAGAAGATAAATATCAGTAGAAATTGGCGGAAGTCCTTTGACATTTTCAAGGGTATTGTAAAGATGACAGCAGAACAACAGTTGTTTGACAGAACCTGAAAGGAACTATGGAAGTGTTTCAGAAATTCTGGTAAATCAACTCTGAGACTTTTTAATATTCTCACTTCCAAGAAAATATTTCCTATAATAAAAAAGCTATACTATATTTTCTTTATAAATCTATGCTATCTATTGTATTGTCTTCTTTCATCCTTGTCAGCTCTTCCACACTTCCTGAGATCTTTGGGACTTGACTTATTACTGTTGATTCCATACACTTTCCTGCCAACACTCAGAAAAACTTCAGCTGACAAGCTTCGGCTCTCTCCAGTTTCAGCTATATGGCAATTCAGTAAAACTACAACATAGGCCCTGGTTGTCCAGCAGTTTTTACCTTCTCTTTACATTAGGAGGGCTTTCTTGATAGCTCAGTTGGTAAAGACTCCGCCTGCAGTGCTGGAGACCCCAGTTCAATTCCTGGGTCAGGAGGATCCCCTGGAGAAGGGAAAGGCTACCCACTCCAGTTTTCTGGCCTAGAGCATTCCATGTACTGTATAGTCCATGGAATCACAAAAAAGGCGGACATGACTGAGTGACTTTTCACTTATATTAGGAACCTCTACATTCAGTTCAGTTCAGTTCAATCGCTCAGTCGTGTCTGACTCTTTGTGACCTCATGGACTGCAGTACTCCAGGCCTCCCTGCCCATCACAAAGTCCCGGAGTTTACTCAAACTCATATCCATTGAGTCGGTGATGCCATCCAACCATCTCATCCTCTGTCATCCCCTTCTCCTCCTGCCTTCAATCCTGTGGCCACTTCTGAGTTTTCCAAATTTGCTGGCATATTGACTGAAGCACTTCAATAGCATCATCTTTTAGGATTTGAAATCTCTCAGCTGGAATTCCATCACCTCCACTCGCTTTGTTTGTAGTAATGCTTTCCAAGACCCACTTCACACTCTAGGATGTCCCTTTTTTGGTTTAGTTCTGTGTATTGTTATCACCTCTTTCTACTCTCTTCTGCTTCTGTTAGCTCCTTACCATCTCTGTCCTATATCATGTCCATCCTTGTATGATTTTCTTGAAAAGATATCTAGTCTTTCCACTTCTATTGCTTTCCTCTATTTCTTCTCATTGTTCATTTAGGAAGGACTTCTTAATTCTCCTTGTTATTCTCTGGAACTCTGCATTCAGTTCAGTATATCATTCTCTTTCTCCCTTGCCTTTTGCTTCTCTTCTTTCCTCAGCTATTCATAAAGCCTACTCGGACAATCATTTTGCTTTCTTGCATTTCTTTTTTGGAGGGATGGTTTTGGTTACTGCCTCCTGTACAGTGTTATGAGCCTCCATCCATAGTTCTTCAGACACTCTGTCTACCAGATCTAATCCCTTGAATACCTTCATCACTTCTACTGTATAATCATAAAGGATTTGATTTAGGTTATATCCTAATGACCTGGTGGTTTTCCTACTTTCTTCAATTGAAGCCTGAAGTTTGTAATAAGGAGCTCATGATTGGAGCCACAATCAACTTCAGACTCCATAGAGCTTTTTACTGACTCCATAGAGCTTCTTCACCTTTGGCTACAAAGAACATAATCAATCTGATTTCAGTATTGACTATCTGGTGATGTCCATGTGTACCGTTTTCTCTTGGGTTGTTGGAAAAGGGTGTTTTTTACCACCAGCATATTCCCTTGACAGAACTCTGTTATTCTTTACCCTGCTTCATTTTGTACTCTGGCCATACTTGCCTGTTATTCCTGGTATCGCTTGATTCCTACTTTTGCAGTTCCCTAAAATGAAAATGAAAAGGACTAAGACCATGAAAAATAGTATTAGTTCTAGAAGGTGTTGTAGGTCTTCACAGAACCAGTCAATTTCAGCTTCTTCTGCATCAGTGGTTGGGACATGATCTTGGATTACTGTGATGTTGAATGGGTTGCCTTAGAAATGAACCAAGATCATTCTGTCATTTTTGAGGCTGCACCAAACTATTGCATTTCAGGTTCTTTGGTTGACTATGAGGGCTACTCCATTTCTTGTAAGTTGTTCTAGCCCATAGTAGTAGATATAATGGCCATCTGAATTAAATTCCCTTATTCTTGTCCATTTTAGTTCACTGATTCCTAAGATTATCAATGTTCACGCTTGTCATCTCCTGCTTGATCACATCCAATTTACTTTGATTCATGGGCCTGACATTCCAGTTTCCTGTGTATTATTGTTATTTAGAACATCAGACTTTACTTTCTCCACCAGACACATCCACAACTGAACAACATTCCTGCTTTGGCCCAGCCTCTTCATTCTTACTAGAGCTATTGTAATTTCCCTCTGCCCTTCCCCAGTAGCATATTAAACACCTTTGGACCTGGAGAGCTCATCTTTCGGTGCCATATCTTTTCATATTGTCCATGAGAATCTCCAGACAAGAATATTGGAGTAGCTTGCCATTTTGTCCTCCAGTGGACCATGTTTTGTCAGAACTCTTCACTATGACCCCTCCATCTTAGGTGGTCCTACATTTCATGGCTCATAGCTTCATTGAGTTACATAAGCTCCTTTGCCACAACAAGACTGTGATCCATGAAGAAATGTCAAGTATTAGCTGATTATATATTCACGGGTTATTTCCTTTCGGTCAGTAGGTTGTCTTCATTTTGTTGATTGCTTTCTTTGCCATGCCTTCCTTCTATGGTTCGTCTGAGTCAGGGAAAGATTCCCTTTTTCATGTTCATGTCTGAATCCTGTCTAGGCTCTGAGCCTCACTTCTTCCTTGTTTAATGAATTATCTTTATTGCCGGGAGCCAGCATGGGAGATCCCACCCATGACAAGGTCATACGGAGGAGACCTGACAAGCAAGGCAGATCAGGACTTGAGGGACTCCCTGGACCTACTCGCGCATCTACCCCAAACCAAAATCTGTCTGCCTTCTGTTTACTATATTATGCCTTTCACCAATTCTTCTGACATTAACAGGGGGCTATCCCTGATCACCTTTCTCTAGAGAAAATCAACTTAGGGCTCTAGTTGATAAGTCTCCTGGGCATAAAAGGAGCATTTCAATTCAAACCCCCTGTTAGCATTCTAGCTTGCTTGCCAGGTTTATCCAGACTCTTGCAACTACACATATGCTTGTTCACAACATCCCAACCATGACAACGGAAAGCCTAAACATTTTAAAAATATAGAGTCCTTTGAGGGGTAAAAAGTTTTATTAGAATAATACTGGTGAAGGGTTTCATTGTTGAGCCAATGCTTGCTGCCAAGTTCCCATATCCCTTATCCATTGTGTGCCTGGGAGTGCATTAGTTAACATAGTTGGAATGTAAGAAAAACAAGTAGTAGCCTTAATATTAACCTTTGAGTTAATATTAGCTCAGACCTTTGAGCTAATAAGTTCTTTTTTGGTTGTAACCCACTGCACCTTTGCTCCATGAGAATGTAACTCTGTTTAGTACTTTCTGAGGCTGACACAGATTAGAGGTATAAAGAAAAACACTTCAAGGGAAAAGAAGTTTTCTGGTTGATCAACCTTTATCAAAAAGGGTCATAAAATGTCAACAGGCCTCCAAAGCCAGAAGATAATGTACACAACATAAGACCCTTGTTTATGGGAAAGGTATGCAGAAAAAAATCCTGGTTTTGATAAGGGCAAAACTGCTGGACTGTTTGAGCTGACTCTGCATGACCTTGCATCTTTCATTTTCCTCTATGTACAAGTCAGGGTATAAAAGCCCCTTTTGAAAATAAAGTTATGGGCCTTGCTCACTGAAGCTTGGTCTCCCTGTGTCATTCATTCATTCGCCAATGCCGTTCATCCTGAGGTATCCCTGGACTCTGCTGAGGCTGGACCCCAGCACTTTATTACATTGACATTTTATTTAATTATTAATGTATTGACATTTTATCTCTCACATAGTCTTAGTTATTATCTTAAAGCTAAGATTTCCCTTTAACTTTCCTTTCCTTGTTTAACTGATAATCCTGTTTTGTTCTGTCTTCATAACTAAATTTCACCTCCTGTTAATGATACAAATCATAGTAATATGTTATCCACAGTATCTACTTACTGAAATGACTGTTGCTAAGTTCACAAACCTCTACTGAATGGCCAAATGCAATAAATCCATATCAGTCCTTTTCATACTCAGACTTTTTACTAATTGTTCCATCTATCTTGAGATGCTATCCTTGTTTTAGTCTCTCAAACTACTTCTTTTCTCACCTATGTTTACTAACATAGGTACTTACATAGTTTACTGACATACTTACATAGTTTACTAACTATGTTAGTTCTTTTCTAGCTTCACCTTTTCCATTCAGCTTTATATTTTGGCATTAAACTAGCATCCTGTTTTTGGATTTGTCCTCATTCTAAATACTTGAGAGAGATTATATTCACACTCATAGCTTCAATTACTACATAATGAACTGTCAGCTTGCAAACAAGTCTCTAGACTTTCTTGAGTTTAAATATATATATTTGCATGTGTTTACCTGTTATTTTTCACATTAATTTGCCAGAGACATCTAAATTCAATATATCTCAAGCCATAATGTTTACTTCTTAATTTATATTTTCAACTCAGCTCATAAGTATATACAGATGGTCCCCAACTTATGGTGATTTGACTTAAGAATTTTTAAACTTAATGATGGTTTGAAATCAATACAAAGTCAATAGAAACTGTACTTCAGATTTTGAATTTTGGTCTTTTCCTATAGTAACAGTATGTGTATTGTTATTGTTAATAATGATATTCTCTCATGGAGCTAGGAGGTGGAAAGGAACAGAACTCCTGGTCACCCATGTGATCAGGAGCATGAACAGCCAATAGTTACAACCATTCTATATCCATGCAAACATTTTCTTTTTACTTGTAGTACAATACTGAATAAATTACATGAGATTTTTAATACAGTGAAAGTCAGTTCAGTTCACTCAGTTGTGTCCAACTCTTTGCGACCCCATGGACTGCAGCACACCATACCTCCCTGTCCATCATCAACTCCCAGAGTTTACTCAAACTCATGTCCATCAAGCTGGTGATGCCATCCAGCCATCTCATCCTCTGTCATCCACTTCTCCTCCCGCCTTAGATCTTTCCCAGCATCACAGGTCTTTTCAAATGAGTCAGTTCATCAGGTGACCAAAGTATTGGAGTTTCAGCTTCATCATCAGTCCTTCCAATGAATATTCAGGACTGATTTCTTTAGGAGGGACTGATTGGATCTCTTTGCAGTCCAAGGGACTCTTAAGGGTCTTCTCCAGCACTGCAGTTCAAAAGCATCAATTCTTTGGTGCTCGGCTTTCTTTATAGTCCAACTCTCACATCCATACATGACTACTGGAAAAACTATAGCCTTGACTAGACGGACCTTTGTTGGCAAAGTAATGTTTCTGCTTTTAAGATGCTGTCTAGGCTGGTCATAACTTTTCTTACATGTGTAAGTCAAATTTGGGCTTATATCAACATTAAGATTGGTTATTAATATTGGTTATTGATATTTCTCTCGGCAGTCTTGATTCAAGCTTGTGCTTCATCCAGCCCAGTGTTTCTCATGACGTACTCTGCATATAAGTTAAATAAGCAGGGTGACAATATCCAGCCTTGATATACTCCTTTTCCTATTTGGAACCAGTCTGTTGTTCCATGCCTAGTTCTAACTGTTGCTTCCTGACCTGCATACAGATTTCTCAAGAGGCAGGTCAGGTGGTCTGGTGTTCCCATCTCTAAGAATTTTCCACAGTTTATGGTAAATTTGTGGTAAATTTCAATACAGTGTTTTATTATAAAATAGGCTTTGTATTAGATGATTTTTGCCCAACTATAGGCTAATGTAAATGTTCTGAGCATTATTTAAGGTAGGTGAGGCTATGCTATGACATTTGGTAGTTTAGGTAGATTAAATGCATTTTTATTTTACAGAATATTCAGTATGCAATGGATTTATTGAGACATAACCCATCATAAGTCAAGGAAGATCTGTATTGTGTCCATTTAGGCTAATAAAAAAATAGGATATGATAAGCATCCTATTTTTTTCTGCTTCTTATCTCTAATATTAAACCTTGTCAATACTTTCTGTTAGTAAGTCAAATCTGTCACCTTATCTCAATTCTCACTATCTCTGCCTTAGCCCAGGTTATTATTATTATATTCTATTGAAATAGACTAGACTAACTGTAGACTAGTGAAATACCTTGTCGCTTTCTCCCCTTTAAGCCTCCATTGCATGACCATCATGGAAGTCTTGCTTTACAGTATGTGAAGATACTTGTCCACTCATCAATATGCTTTATGCCCATAAGGAGAAGGAATTTTAAGTAGAGAGATTAACCATATCTGTTGATCCAAAAGTAGCTGGCACAATCAGTGGTTCATGTCAAAAATAAAGTGGTGCTTGTTTTTTTGTTTTTTGTTTTTTGTACAGCAAACAAAAGTCTTGTGTGTGACTGTCAAAGAGAAACAGAGCTGGACAGCAGTTAAAGAGGTAGAAACAGATTTTGTTTAGAAGTTATTTCAATAGACTGAAAAGAGACCTCATTATTGAATTGCACTCAATTCTGAACACAACAAAGACAGCTGGGGATTTATAGTCACTGAGCCAAACAAGGTCAGGGGGTGGAAAATAAGTAAGAAGAGACATCAAAGGTAGGGGGATTGTTACTAACCCTACTTGACAGGATTCTCTTTGAAGGCAGGACAGACTATTTGGAAATCAAAGTTAAGTGATTCACTCTAAACTGACTTAGCAGTATTCTAACTAAAAAGGAGGAGGAAATGGCAACCCACTCCAGTATTCTTGCCTAGAGAATCCTGTGAACAGAGGAGCCTGGTGGGCTGCCGTCTGTGGGGTCTCACAGAGTCGGACACGACTGAAGCGACTGAGCAGCAGCAGCAGGAAGCTAAAAAGGGGCTCTGAAGATGCCCTGCCCTCTACTGTGGGGTCCAAGGTTGAGGTCAGTCTAAAAAGAGGGCTAGGAGCTTAATCAGAATTTGGTCATGGAGAATGTCTTTGTTAGTATACACATTGTCAGTAATGTGGATCATATCCATATCGGATAAATGATCAGTTAATCAAACAAATCTGAACATTAGTAGAATGAAGAACAAGAATTTGATTTGACCTGTTTCATGAATAGTTTTAAGCTATTTTAGAACAGATTAAAGGATCTCATCTTTCATTTTTAAAAAATCCTTTTTGCATGCTCATGATTTCTAAGAAAAATTCCAAACTTGTCATCTTGATGTATAAAATCCATTAAGATCTTTGCCATGAGTATCTTCCACTCTCATTTCCTGCCTCACCTCAACATGCTTGTGAATTGTAGGCAAACCAGATTATACATGATCTTTTTCCTTTATGTGATCTTTCTTAAATTCAAGACTTTGCTCAAGATGTTCCTTCTCTCTTGCATGGCCTTGTCACCTCGGTAAACTCTTACATTACCTTTGAAGACTCACCTCAGTGTCACCTGTTCCATAAGGCTGTCTCTTGCTTTCCTAGTCAAGTCTAAGTGGACCTTCCCCATTACTCCCTTAGGATCCTATCCATACATGTTATAGCATTTGCAATATCATACTGCAGTTACTAGTTTACATGCTTATCTGTCTGCAAAGACCCTAAATTCAGGGAGACAGTGATGTTGTTTCACTTGTACGTGTGTACCCACACCCACCTCGGTGCCTGCCACCAAGTAGGTGAATAATACATGTTGCTGAGTGAATGAATGAACAAGTATTTTGTAGCTGGATGACCTTCCTAACATCTGGCAGTCAGTAAAAATAATTGTTGAAATAAACTAAAAGCCTCTTTATTTTTCATGTCACAAGAACAGACTTCTGTAATTGTTATGCATAGACAGCTCCAGAAAACATTAGGATTGAAGAGAAACATTGGCACAGTGCCAAGTATTAATCCCTTGAGTTTTAATCCATTAGTCCCTTGAATCCATTGAGTTTTGAAAGGCATTTTTATGGCCAAACAAACTTCTTCAAGCCTTTTTATACATAGTTAAAAGTTCTATAACTCAGAATTTTATCTCATCAACCATCTAAACCATTGTGTTGTAGTGGCACTGTGAAAAGAGGATATGCAAACAGGACTGGGCTTAAGCTCTTTTGTTGGCTTTTTTTTTTTAATGGACACCAGAACAAAAAACATTGATTTCCAATAAACTGTCCACAATTATAGTTCCCATTCTTCCCCTACCAACTCAGCCAGCTGACTAATTGACAGGGTAGTATCTGCTATCCCAAATTGAAAGGTAGAGCTGAGAGAAAGAGGAAGGAGAATATTCTTAGATAAATAGTTGGTATGAATAGGGAAAAAAACCTGAATCTGTATAAACTTTTGTCACAGACAAATCAATATTGCATGTATAATTATAGATGTAAAATTTTATGTGTGAAATTTTACTCCAGATAAGAATTTTGGAAAACACATGTTTAAGAAATTAAAGATATTATAGATTCCATAATAATGAAGATCAAATCTGAAAACTAGAAACAGAAATAGCTGGGAAAGCTAGAGAAGAAAGAAGAGAATGAGAAGGAGGGAGGGGAGAGAGAACCTATTTTAAAATAGATACAGTTGTAAAATGGATTTAGGAGCAATAGAGATCAGAAACATTAAAGACAATTAGAGGAAGAAAGGCTTAAGAAAAAGGTATGGGGATTCAAAGCTTTTTTATTCTGCACTGTCATTGTAGTAGGGTTTTAGGAAGGATGAAAAGCAAAAGCTATGGTTAAAGAACCACTTTTAACAAGAAGTCCTCATCTTCACTTTTGAGGAAGCAAATAAGACTGTTGAAAGAGAAAAATAGGGCATGAGTCACTAGGTCATGCTAATGAGCTCTAAAAACACTGAATGTCCATTATTGAAAAGGAGTATTTCTAATCTCGACTACAGACAACTTTTCTGTTTTATGTGAAACCCTTGGCTGGATAGTACATGGCTCAGAAACTCTACTTGTGAGTGAATCTTAAGCATTATCTTATTGAACTTGTCTCATACATGTGTCATCAGCTGCTCAAAAATCTCATGCCATTCTGATATACTATACTTTGTGTGTGACCTCTTTTTTTCATTAAAAAGGTTTTAGTATCTTCTCTTTCTTGTCAATATCCTGAAATTTTATAGCGATGTTTTTTGCTTGAGACTTCTTTCAGCTACTGTCCTGTGTACTTGGTAGGCCTTTTGACACGGACATTCATGTCTTTTAGTTCGTGGAAATGTTCTTGAATTAATTCCTTGATAATTTATTTCCTCCATTTTCTCTCTTTTCTTTTTCTGGAACTATTATTAATCAGACTGGGAGGGGCACTCTGTTTTCTAAACAAAAGAGAATTTAGAGAGTTTGTATACTCTCTATTCTTGTTTTTATGAATATAATATATTCTTTCAGATCTTTGAATATATTATCATTTAACAAATATACATTTTGGTCTCTGCATTGTCTTTGTTTCCTCTTGCATTCTGTTTTTTCCTTTGGTTTGTGTCATTCCTATTAGAAGCTTTTTAAAGTGTCTGATAGTCATTGGCTATCTATTCATATTTAAAGACAGCATAGGGCTATTGTAGTTCACTGGCATTTTCAATTGGATGAACCAGGAAGTGCAAATCTATTTCATTGGAAGAACACAAAATGTCAATATCCAGATGTTTTCTCTCGGTCAGGTGCTTTCCGCATAAATGAACCCCTCGTCTCCTTTGAGAATGTGGGAAAGGGGCCTGATTTGGTTTGTCACAAACCTGGAAGTTGAGAAGTCAAAAATGATTGGGAGGGTCTTGCTGTTTGTTCCATTGTAGTGCACCAGTTATTATGTCAGCTTTGTGTCCTCATATCAAATCCCTCTAATTTATCTTCACATGATTAACTTTCAATCCTCTGCTGAGATAAAAGGCCAGGCCATCAACTGTAGACAGTCAAAGAGAGAATATGGACACTTATTGCTTCTTTTGTGGATTTTTTTTTTTTCCTTTTCAAGGCCATATGCTACATTACTAAAGAATACACAGTTGTAGAGCCTTTTTGGAGTTTGAGGGTATGAGTCAGTTTTCTCATGGGATTCCCCCATTTCTGGATTTGGTTGCAGTTTTCTTTTCCAATTAGCAAAATCAGTTATATTTGTTTTCCAGCCCCCTAAATTGTATTGCTTGTTACTTCCAATCATTTTTTTCTTTCTCCTTGTGAATTTTATCTCCCTTCTGTAATTAGGGGAGAGGCATAGAAGAGAAGAAAACTCCTGCCATTAAAGTCTTAATTCATGCTTGCTCCCAACTCTGTTTGAAAAACTTCAAACATAAAAGTTGAAATAATAGTACAATTAACATCCATCTACCCTTAACTCAAGATTTTCCAGTTAATAGCCTTTTGCCCATTTGCTTTCTCTCTCTCTCTCTCTCTCTCTCTCTCTCTCTCTCTCTCTCTCTGTGTGTTTTCTTCTCTTCTTTATAATAAGGTGACTCTTTTGGCATTTCAGTGGAAAACCCAAAATGTTTACCAAGTTCCTCTAACTTGTCTTGGCTTAAAGTCCAAACTTTGCCTCCCAAGAAGATGCTGAAATATCTTCTTAGCTCTTTTAGCCTACCCTGTTCTGCTTTCTGCTGGGTTTCTTGGACTGTTGCCTTATTCCTGCACAGCTGAGGAGCCAGTCAAGAATTTGAGGAGATTTATACAAATCTTGAGACCCCTTCCTTTGGCTTCCTCTTTGCTAGGATCTCTCCTCATTAATTTCTAGTCACTCCAACAACCCCAAACTCTGACTCTGATCCTCGGCCCAGGGAGCCTGCTGCTCTCTTCTGGAGCTCTATCTCCAACACTGAATTAGGGAGTTCTTAGGTGAGAAGTCAGTAAATGTAAGTCAAGACAGTGTTTCCCTTCTTGTGAGGCTCATGTTGCTGTTGTTCAGTCGCTAAATCCTGTCCACCTCTTTGCGACCCCATGGACTGCAGCACACCAGGCTTCCCTTTCCTTCACTATCTCCTCAAGTTTGCTCAGATTCATGTCCATTTAGTCCATGAGGCTAACTAATCATCTCATCCTCTGCCTCCCCCTTCTTCTTTTGCCTCATATCAAAAGAAAATATATCTGCCTGCATTTGGTCACTCTTGTGTCCAGAGTTTATAAGCATCATTAGAAGGAGATCTGTCTGATACAGCCTATTCTACCCTCACTGGAGACGGAACCTCTCACTGGGTCATCTTGTTTGGAATTTTGCATTTATGTTCATGAATGACATTGGTCTATAATTTTTGTAAATCATTCTTGTCAAGTTTTGGAGTCAAATTTATTCTGGCCTTATCAAACATATGGGGAAGTGATACCTCTTTTTTTTTATTCTCTGGAAAAGTTTCTACTATGTTGGTGTTACTTCTTCTTTAAATTTGGAAAGAATTAATTCATTAAGACATTTGGGCTTAGATTTTTGTCTTTGGAAAGTTTTCAAATTACAGATCACTTTGCTTACTTGTTATAAAGCTATTCAAATTTCTTTATATCTTCATAAATCAGTTTTATGAGGTTTTTGCTCTCTCTGTGGTCTCTCTGGCTAAGTTTTGGGCAAATTGAATATAAAAAAATAATGATCTACTTTTACTCATCCTTGAAAGTAAGTTGCAGATACCATGAGCTATCCAAAATACATACATAGCCTAAAGTACCTAAAGAATAATATATCCTACTGTGTTTTGCTAAGTCACTTTAGTCATGTCTGACTCTTTGTGTCCCCTGTGGACCATAACCCTCCAGGCTCTTCTGTCCATGGGATTCTCCAGGCAAAAATACTGGAGTGGATTGCTGTTTACTACTCCAGGGGATCTTCCTGACCCAGGGATCAAACCCACGTGTCTTGCATCTCCTGCATTGGCAGGCGGGTTCTTTACCTGGTGCCACCTGGGCACTGGTAAATCCTACTAGGTAAGTAAAGTATCATTTTCATTTAAAAAATTACAGTAATCCATAAGATCATCCAATATCCAGTTCATATTCACCTGACCCCAAATGACATAGAAAGCATATATGTAAAATTATTCAGTTCAGTTCAGTCACTCAGTTGTGTCCAACTCTTTGCGACCCCATGAATCGCAGCACGCCAGGCCTCCCTGTCCATCACCATCTCCCAGAGTTCACTCAGATTCACGTCCATAGCGTCAGTGATGCCATCCAGCCATCTCATCCTCTGTCGTCCCCTTCTCCTCCTGCCCCCAATCCTTCCCAGCATCAGAGTGTTTCCCAGTGAGTCAACTCTTCGCATGAGGTGGCCAAAGTACTGGAGTTTCAGCTTCAGCATCATTCCCTCCAAAGAAATCCCAGGACTGATCTCCTTCAGAATGGACTGGTTGGATCTCCTTGCAGTCCAAGGGACTCGCAAGAGTCTTCTCCAACACCACAGTTCAAAAGCATCAATTCTTCGGCGCTTAGCCTTCTTCACAGTCCAACTCTCACATCCATACATGACCACAGGAAAAACCATAGCCTTGACTAGATGGACCTTTGTTAGCAAAGTAATGTCTCTGCTTTTTAATATGCTATCTAGGTTGGTCATATCTTTTCTTCCAAGGAGTAATTCCTACTAGTATTTCCCATTAAGATTTAACATCTTAAGCAGCTTATTATATTTGTTTATATAATTTTTTGTTTCTTTTGTCTTAAAATGGAAATCTTGATATCTCCATATTTCCTTTATTCCACATGATACATAAAATTGCTTCAGAATTACAATACTAATATTACTACTAAAAATTGTTGTTTAGTTTTTCAGTCATATCTGAGTCTTTGTGACCCCATGAACTGCAGAATATCAGGCTTCCTTGTCCTTTACTATTTCCTGGAGCTTGCTCAAACTCATGTCCATTGAGTCGATGATGCCATCCAGCCATCTCATCATCCTCTGTCTTCCCCTTCTCCTCCTGCCTTCAGTTTTTCCCAGCATGAGGGTCTTTTCCAAGTGTCAGCTCTTCACATCATAAATAGCTCATTTCTTTTCAGTTCATTTTTACCTCAGAATAGATATTACTAGAGATATAAAGCCACAGTTCAGTATCAAAAGTCATTTGAAAAAAATCTTATTTCCCTGTGTTATATCATCAACTTAATATAGAGTTAGATTTATTTCTTTAACTTTATAATCAATTATAGATGCTATCTTTTTAGATAGCTGTTATTTAATTTTATTTTTGAATATATAAAGCATTCACATTATTCAGAATACTATATGAAAATATATACTTAGATAATGGTAAATTATATGAAAAGGTATATTTAAACAAGGATATACTTAAATAATAGCTCCTAACTTTATCTCCTCCACTGTCTTCCCACATACCGTGTAATCATATGAAACAACCACTCAATTTAAATAATCACTGTTGTTAGTTTATGATTTATCCTCCCTATGTTTCTTTTTATAAAAGTAGGCATATTTTATGTTCTTATTCCACCTTCTTTCTTATATAAAAGAAACATTCTTCATGTACATTCTTTTGCACTTTTTTCCCTACGTAATTATGGAAACTAAGATGGAAATTATTCGATTTTAGAAATTACTCATAGTAACTCCATTACTCATAGAAATCTTTCTAATTATTTTTATAACTGCATAGTATTCCATTAGGTGGATGTAGTTCATTTAACCATGCTCCTCCTAACAGTAATTTGCTTTCATTCATATTTCAATAATTTTACTATTATAAAATGCTTTAATAAATAATCTTGTGTATATGTTGTATAATATTTGTGGAGGTATATCTGGGGGTAAATCCTACAACTAGGATTACTCAATCAAAGGATAAATGCATAAATATTTCTTTAGTCTTTTCCACAGGGAGCTAATCAATTTTGAAAAAAAATAAAGCTTCAAACCTAACTACCTTTATTTAATTTTGATTGTCTCTTTATAAATAGTTGAAACATATTTGCATACACCCTTCACAAACATTTACTGAAGATGAATTACAGACCTAAAAGTAAAGCACAAAGCTGTAAAACTCCTAGAAGATAGCCTTGGAGCAAACTTAAATGATCTTGGGTGGGAAGATGACTTTTTAGATATAACAACAAATGCATAATTCATGAAAGGAATAATTGATAACCTGGACTTGAGTAAAATTGAATGTTTCTGCTCTGCAAAAGACAATATCAAGAGAATGTGAAGACAGACCACCGGTTAGGAGTAAGGATTTGCAAAAGATACATGATAAAGGACTGTTACCCAAAGTTACAAAGAACTCTTGAAATTCAATAAGAAAGCAAGCAATCTGATTAAAAATATGCCGAAGACCTTAATACATGCCTCATCAAGAAAGAAATATGTTGGCAAATAGGCATGTGAAAAGATGCTCCACATCATGTCATCAGGGAAGTACAAATTAAAATAATGCACTATCACTATACACCTATTAGAATAGCTGAAATCTGGAACGCTGATAATACCAAAGAAGATGTGAGGAATTGGAACTTTTATTTGTTCCTGGTGAGAATGCAAAATGATGCACTCACTTTGGGGTGTGTGTGTGTGTGTGTGTGTGTGTGTGTGTGTGTGTATTTTGATTGTGCTGTGTGGTCTGTGGGATCTATGTTCCCTGACCAGGGACCAAAACCAAGGCCCTGGCAGTGAGAGAGTGCCCAGTCCTAACCACTGGACCACCAGGAAATTCCCATGTACTGACATTAGAGGACAGTTTGGTGATTTCTTATAAAACTTAAACATACTCTTATTAAATGAGTAAATGATACACAATTGCACTCCTTGGTATTTCCCCAAAGAAGTTGAAAGGTATGCCTGCACAAAAACCTACACAGCAGATGATTGTAACAGTTTTATTCACAACTACCAAAACTTGGAAGCAACGTTTAATAAGATGTCCTTCAGGAGGTGAATGGATAAATGAACTAGGACACATCTAGATGATAAAATATTATTCAGTGCTGAGAAGAAATGAGCTATCAAACCATAAGAGGCCATGGGGGAACCTTAAATGTGTACTACTAATTGAAACAAACCTGTCTAAAAAGGCTACATACTGTATGACTCCAACTATATAATGTTCAAAAGAAGCAAAACTGTGAAGACAGTAAAAAGATCAGTGGTTGGCAAGGGTTGAAGGGAATGAAAAGGCAGAGCATAGTGTATTTTTACAGGAGTGAAATACTCCATATGACCCTGTTAAGACGGATCCATGTTATTATACATATGGCCCAACCTATAGGATACAAACAGCAAGAATGGATTATAAGGTAAAGTATGGACTTTGGATGATTATGATGTGTCAATGTAGGTTCATCAGTTGTAACAGATGTACCATTTTGTTGGAAGATATTGATAATGGGTGGTAAGATGGGCTACGCATGTGTGGGGGTGGTGGAGTAAATAAAATATCCACCCAGGCCCCAGTTTTCTGTGAACATTACATGGCCTTCTGGAGAACTAGAGTTTTCTTTTGTTTTACTGCTTAGCCCTTTTTCCTTAACTGTACTGATATCCACCTGTATCCAGCCTTTTTTGTAATTTCTCAATAATCTTAAAACCGTGTATGGTTCCATTTGTCAGGCCCTATAGTTAGCAAACTATATTTTATACTGCACAGTTGTCTCTCGTTAGACCACCCATGTATACATGTTGGCCACTTGTTCTTTCAGTGAATGTGTCTGTGTAAAACCAGCTCAATAAATAGTATTCACCAGAGGCAGGGAATTTTCTGCTGTTGTGATTTGGAAATTGTTTTCTTTCTTCCTTAAAAGAGAAAAGCAACTTGACAAAATAATTGATCTGGTGAAAAAAACGTACCCTGTAAGTGTTCTCTAATTTTTTTTACCCAATCTCTTCAGTCCTCTAATCTTTCAGTTTCAGTTCAGCCGCTCAGTCATGTCCAACTCTTTACACCCCCATAGACAGCAGCACACCAGGCTTCCCTGTCCATCACCAACTCCCAGAGTTTACTTAGACTCATGTCCATTGAGTCGGTGATGCCATCCAACCATCTCTACATCTGTCATCTCCTTCTCCCACTTTCAATCTTTGCCAGCATCAGAGTCTTTTCCAGTGAGTCAAGTTCTTCATATCAGGTGGCCAAAGTATTGGAGTTTCAGCCTCAGCATCAGTCCTTCCAATGAATATTCAGGACTGATTTCCTTTAGGTTGGACTGTTTGGATCCCCTTGCAAGAGTCTTCTCCAACACCACAGTTCAAAAGCATCAATTCTTCCTTCGGTGCTCAGCTTTCTTTATAGCCCAACTCTCACATCCATACATGACCACTGGAAAAACCATAGCCTTGACTAGATGGACCTTTGTTAGCAAAGTAATGTCTCTGCTTTTTAATAAGCTGTCTAGGCTAGTCATAACTTTTCTTCCAAGGAGTAAGCGTCTTTTAATTTCATGGCTGCAGACACCATCTGCAGTGATTTTACAGCCCCCCAAAATAAAGTCTGACACTGTTTCTACTGTTTCCCCATCTATTTGCTATGAAGTGATGGGGCCAGATGCCATGATCTTCTCTGAATGTAGAGATTTAAGCCAACTTTGTCACTCTACTCTTTCACTTTCATCAAGAGGCTCTTTAGTTCTTCACTTTCTGTCATAAGCGTGGTGTCATCTGCATATCTGAGGTTATTGATATTTCTCCCGTCAGTCTTGATTCCAGCTTGTGCTTCGTCCAGCCCAGCATTTCTCATGATGTACTCTGCATAGAAGTTAAATAAGCAGGGTGACAATTTACAGCCTTGACGTACTCCTTTTCCTATTTGGAACCAGAGCATGTCCAGTTCTAACTGTTGCTTCCTGACCTGCATACAGATTTCTCAAGAGACCCAGAATCCACTGGAGTGGGTTGCTAATTTCCTTCTCCAGAGTATCTTCCTGACCCAGGAATTTAACCCAGATTTCCAGCATTGCAGGCACGTTGTTTACCAACTGAGCTAGGCAGGAACACCCTCCAATCTTTAAGTTACAAAAGTAAAGATTTTCTTTTCTTCTCACCTTTGAATGTTAGGTCTGCTTTCATCCTGGGTGCAGGTACTTCAGATTCTTTGAATTTGTAAGCTGAAAAATTAAGTAATGAATTGGTGACTCTCTACCTTTCTTTATGTTAACGATGAAAGAAATGTTAAATCTGTCAGACTCGAGGACACAAACTGTTTTATCAATTCAAGAAAATCATATTAGGTTAGTGTCTTACTTTCATAATTGTGATTTATTTAATTTTTCCTCACATCTTGTTTGGCACACAGTTGTACACAGATTAGATTAAATGTGTGATAGATCTCAGGTTTTATTTTTAGCTGGCTGTGTGTGGTTAATGTCCATTCTGGTGGTGACATCCATTCTCATTGGTTAGTATCCATTCCATTACAGTGGTAAAATATTTTTAATGTCTCCCTAGTGTGGTATCTTTATACTATTCAGTGGGCCGTTGTCAGTCCTTGATGAAATTTGCATTTATCTGTGGTTAATGTAGAAATATTAGAACATTACAATTAGTTCCTAATAAAGATATGTGTTTTCAATTTACAAAACTATTCATAGCCTGTGGTGTGCCTAAGTTTTGGTTACAAAGTGTTTTTTCATTTATGAAGAAATGATAATGTTTGGGTTTTCTTAACATTCTTACTTGGCTTTCTAGAAAGATGACAACACTATATTGGTCATCAAAATTTTAAAAAGGAGGAAAAAAAGGTTGATGAAATTCAAAAGTCTGGGAACACTAAATCTTTGCCATTGTTTTCCAAGTTAATGTCTAGACCTGTTAGCTGTTTTTATGCCATTTCTCTAGGATTGAGGTTTGAGGTTTAAATTTATCTTTTGAGTTATTGACATTTTTTTGCCTCCTTCTTTGCTATTTCCAGTAATTTTTATAATTCTTCATTTTTTAGCTTTCATTTAAACGGTTCAGTTCTTATATACTTTCCTAGTTGACGTTGCCTACTTCATATTTCTCTGGTCACAAAGGCCAAGGGAGTATGTCAGCAGTAATGAACAGGATCTAGGAATAAACTAGATTTGAGGGCACTGGTCTTTAACAACTACTACGTATTTCCCACACTGTAAATTCTCCTTTTGTTGTTTCTGGAAGTCTACATGAGCATCTCACATATGTGCATTAAGTCTCTTAGATTTGCTGATTGCATGTATCTGTGTAGCTTCCATTGTTAATGAAAGTGCTTTGTCATCATCAGTGGCACCAGAGCTCACTCTTGTGGATATGATGTCTGGCCAGTGATGTTACATTCTCTTACTCCTTTAGATAAGCACAGTAAATACTGGAAAGAATGAAGTAATATTTTATTATCTGTAGATAATAACTGCATATTTAGAACATTTTTAATAATTGGTAAAAACTTTAATATTAATATGGAGAATATTCCAGTGTTAAGACAAAAGAAATCAGTAATATTTTAATATATTAATAATAATAATTAGTGGAGAGACTAAATAGGCTTGACTTCCAATTCTGCCATAGAATGCAAGAAATCGTTGGAACAGAGTAGAACACTAAAAACCATATAATCAATCAGTATCATAAAAACCTGAAAAAGAGCCCTTATTTAATGAAAGATTGATATCTGGATTATGATTTAAGAAGCCAGTAATTTAAATCCAACACACACTAAAATATATCTCTCATGAAAATCAATTTTGGAAGAATAAGTGGGTAAACATTTAATAATGTTAAATCATAGAATAGCCAGATAAAAAGTACTTAGGTATTTGTATATGCATATTCTTTTAAGAATATAAGTAATAAAAAAAACAGTATCAAGACATCACCTTTTAGGGGAACCTTAACTTTGACTGATTTTTCTGTATGTGGCCCCAGTTTTCCCCTTCCCTGTAATTCTTAAATGTCTTCTCTCATACAGGATTCTGAGCTTCCAGAGAATTGATATAAAACACACCAAACATATATTGTAAATGTATAAGAAACACAACATTTAAAATCAGCTGCACTGACTCAATGGGCATGAGTTTGAGTAAACTCTGGGAGTTGGTGATGGACAGGGAGGCCTGATGTGCTTCAGTCCACGGGGTCTCAAAGAGTCGGACACGACTGAACGACTGAAATGAACTGAACTGAACTGATACCATATTTTTGTTTGTAAGAAAAAGATACACATATGTTTATGTGTGTAAATATGCTTTTGCTTTTTGTATGCTTAGGGAAAAAAGGGAGATACATAGATATCACAAACATATTTGTCACTAGAAAGTAGGATTACTCTAGGATAGTGGTTTTTGTTTTTGTCTTAGAACTCCTTCAGACTCTTAAAAATCACTGAGGACCCCAAGGAACTTTGTTTATGTGAGTTATATCTTATTTGTTAAAGAGGAAAAATGATACTACTATGTAGCATCTTTGTAAAGAATATGTGTAAGGTGCTTAGAAGAAAAGTAAGCATACCTCAGGCAATTAGTAAATGATAGATGTTAATTATAATAATCACTTATTATCAGTTCAGTTCAGTCGCTCAGTCATGCCCAACTCTGCGCCCTCATGAACTACAGCACTTCAGGCCTCCCTGTCCATCACCAACTGCCGGAGCATACCCAAACTCATGTCCATTGAGTCGGTGATGCCATCCAACCATCTCATTCAATTATTATGGTGATGGCTAAATTCAAAGCCAGGATGAAAAGTTATGAATTTAAATCCAGTGTTCTTTTCACTGAAGCCACAATATGGCCTAGACGCTGTAGACAAGAATTCAAGGGCTTCATATCCCCGTTCGGAAAACTATTGAGTTTTGAGGCAGACGTAGCCCCATTTCTGGGTGGCAGAAATGCTCAGGACAGTCTCAGACACCAATAGGTCTTAGGGCACTGATGCTTTCAAACAAAACAGAGGAGAAAGTTTGCCTAGAACTCTGAAGAAAAAGGAGGTCTGGAAAAGCATGAGTAGTGAAATGAAGCCCAGGCAATCAATTAATCAACTCAGGGCCCTGGTCTGTGAAGGTCACACGAGAGTTGACATGCAGGGCAGGATTGGGGATAGCCTAAAGAAGTTATTAGGGCTGGGAGCCTAAGAAGTGAAGGTTGATATGATGATGCTGAAAAGTGAAGTAGACTGGTCAGAGTACAAACATGTACTGGGGCCATCACAGAGGAAGCAGGGCTCTCCCAAAATTTCACCTGTTCCCCCACATTTTCAACACTCTTGTGGTTAAGTGGAGTCAACAAGACTGGTTTGGACAGTGGACACAATAAAAAAGGATAAAGAATTTAATATATACATTGTGTAATGACAGTTAAGGCAGTTGAAGGACATTTATTTGATAAACGTCCCAAAGAATCTAATGGAGGAAATGAAAGATAAATATAAGTCTTTAGACTGAAGTACTGTGGCTCAGATCATGAACTCTTTATTGCCAAATTCAGACTGAAATTGAAGAAAGTAGGGAAAACCACTAGACCATTCAGGTTGATTTGATTTATGACCTAAATCAAATCCCTTATGATTCTATAGTCTTCCCTGGTGGCTCAGATGGTAAAGCATCTGTCTACAATGTGAGAGACCTGAGTTTGATCCCTGGGTTGGGAAGATTCCCTGAGAAGGAAATGGCAACTCCAGTACTGTTGCCTTGAAAATCCCATGGACGGAGGAGCTTGGTAGTGGAAGTGAGAAATAGATTTAAGGGCCTAGATCTGATAGAGTGCCTGAACAGAGGTTCATGACATTGTACAGGAAACAGGGATCGAGACCATCTCCATGGAAAAGAAATCCAAAAAGCAAAATGGCTGTCTGGGGAGGCCTTACAAATAGCTGTGAAAAGAAGAGAAGTGAAAAGCAAAGGAGAAAAGGAAAGATATAAACATCTGAATGCAGAGTTCCAAAGAATAGCAAGAAAAGGTAAGAAAGCCTTCCTCAGCAATCAATGCAAAGAAATAGAAGAAAACAACAAAATGGGAACTAGAGATCTCTTCAAGAAAATTAGAGATACCAAGGGAACATTTCATGCAAAGATGGGTTCAATAAAGGACAAAATGGAATGAACCTAACAGAAGCAGAAGATACTAAGAAGAGGTGGCAAGAATATACAGAAGAACTGTACAAAAAGATCTTCACGACCCAGATAATCACGATGGTGTGATCACTCACCTAGAGCCAGACATCCTGGAATGTGAAGTCAAATGGGCCTTAGAAAGCATCACTATGAACAAAGCTAGTGGAGGTGATGGAATTCCAGTTGAGCTATTTCAGATCCTGAAAGACGATATGTGAAAGTGCTGCACTCAATATGCCAGTAAATTTGAAAACTCAGCAGTGGCCACAGGACTGGAAAAGGTCTGTTTTCATTCCAATCCCAGTGAAAGACAGTGCCAAAGAATGCTCAAACTACCGCACAATTGTGCTCATCTCACATGCTAGTAAAGTAATGCTCAAAATTCTCCAAGCCAGGCTTCAGCAGTATGTGAACCGTGAACTTCCAGCTGTTCAAGCTGGTTTTAGAAAAAGCAGAGGAACCAGAGATCAAATTGCCAACATCCGCTGGATCATGCAAAAAGCAAGAGAATTCCAGAAAAACATCTATTTCTGCTTCATTGACTATGCCAATGGCTTTGACTGTGTGGATCACAATAAACTGTGGAAAATTCTGAAAGAGATGGGAATACCAGACCACCTGACCTGCCTCTTGAGAAACCTATATGCAGGTCAGGAAGCAACAGTTAGAACTGGACATGGAGCAACAGACTGGTTCCAAATAGGAAAAGTATTATGTCAAGGCTGTATATTGTCACCCTGCTTATTTAACTTCTATGCAGAGTACATCATGAGAAACGCTGGGCTGGACGAAGCACAAGCTGGAATCAAGATTGCTGGGAGAAATATCAATAACCTCAGATATGCAAATAACACCACGCTTATGGCAGAAAGTGAAGAACTAAAGAGCATGTTGATGAAAGTGAAAGAGTAGAGTGAAAAAGTTGGCTTAAAGCTTAACATTCAGAAAACGAAGATCATGGCATCTGGCCCCATCACTTCATGGGAAATAGATGGGGAAACAGTGGAAACAGTGTCAGACTTTATTTTTGGGTCTCCAAAATCATGGCAGATGGTGATTGCAGCCATGAAATTAAAAGACATTTACTCCTTGTCAGGAAAGTTATGACCAACCTAGATAACATACTGAAAAGCAGAGACATTACTTTGCCAACAAAGGTCCGTCCTGTCAAGGCTATGGTTTTTCCTGTGGTCATGTATGGATGTGAGAGTTGGACTGTGAAGAAGGCTGGGCGCTGAAGAATTGATGCTTTTGAACTGTGGTGTTGGAGAAGACTCTTGAGAGTCCCTTGGACTGCAAGGAGATCCAACCAGTCCATTCTACAGGAGATCAGTCCTAGGTGTTCTTTGGAAGGAATGATGCTAAAGCTGAAACTCCAGTACGTTGGCTACCTCATGCGAAGAGTTGACTCATTGGGAAACACTCTGATGCTGGGAGGGATTGGGGGCAGGAGGAGAAGGGGACAGCAGAGGATGAGATGGCTGGATGGCATCACTGACTCAATGGATGTGAGTTTTGAGTGAACTCCAGGAGTTGTTGATGGACTGGGAGGCCTGGCGTGCTGCAGTTCATGGGGTCACAAAAGACAGGACTGTGACTGAACTGAACTGAACTGACACTTCCAGAACCAAATAGGATTCAGATTATGTGCCACACATAGACATTTCACATTGAATCTGCAGAATATCAAAGATAAAATCTTTTAATACTGTTAGAGAAAAATATAATGATTACACATAGAGCAACAATTATCTTGATAGCAGGCAGCATAAGATTGTGTGGTACTGGCATAGGATAAATATATACATCAATAGAATAGAATTGAAAGTCCAGAAATAAAACGATACATATATAATGAATTGATGATCAACAAGGGTAGCAAGACTGTTCAGTAGGGTAGAAAATAGTCTGTTCAAAACATAATGCTTGCACAACCAGATTGCCACACACAAAGGAATGAATTGGGACCCCTACCTATATCATGTACAAGAAATTACAAGACCTGCATTTAAGAACCAATATAAAACTCTTAGAAGGAAATGAGGCAATAAATGTCTGACCTTGGATTAGGCAATGTTTTCTTAGATGTGACACCTAAAGCACAGGCAACCAAAGACAAAATAAATAGACTGGATTTCATCACAATAAAGAACTTATGTGTTTCAAAAGGCACAGTGAGAATGTGAGAAGACAAACCAAAGAGTAGGAGAAAATATTTGCAAATTATGTGTGATAAAGGTCTGGTATCTTGGTCATGTGCAGATGAATGAGAATAATATTGACATAGATTTCTCATCAGCATCACTGAATACAAATAGCTATCATCTTAATTAAGAATATGTTAGAGGAATTCCCTTTGAAAACAGTAACAGAAGAAATGTTCTATGTTCTCATAAAGAAGAAAATTCATTCCAAATTAATCTATTGATTCAGTGAAATTTCAATTAAAATGACTATAGGGCATTTTTGTAGAACTTACAAGGCTAATTAAGGGTCAAAATTAAAAAGCCATTTTGCAGAAAAAGACGAGGGGAATGATATGACTTATCATTGTGAAATTACTTCATTCCAAATGATGTCTATGCAGAAAGAGGAATAAACACTATTATTTATAATTAGTTTATTTTCTAGTTTATTAATCATATGAATCTACAATTCATTTAATATTAATAACATCCTACTGAATATTTACACAGCATGTGTATAAACTGATAAATCAAACATAGGCATTAAACAGATTAAATTTCCCAAAACATTTAAATGTTGATTGCAAACTTAATCAAATACTTCTAAACCTTTAATTAGAATCTCTCTGAATATATGAGTCTCTCAGATGCTCTAAAATTTCAAAAAGCTCTCAAAATGTACATGCAGTAGAATTATTATAAAACTGATTAGATTATCACCAGAAAACCTGAGTATAAAGTGTTTAAACCAGGATTTTTAAATTATTTCTTTGTTATCTTCATTATTATACCCATTTCTTACTATAGTTGCCTTCAAGTTGAAGTTCATTAATATTACTTTCATACCTTCCTAAATTTTCCTTCATTTTTCATACCCCCAAAGAAAAGAGGTATTCTATGAGAACAATCAGGATTATAGGATTTGGATACTCGCTCACACACATGTTTGTCCTTTGTAGTAAAGCTTTGCTTGTTATGTCAGAACATTTTTCCATTCTCCATCATGTTGGTACTAATTTTTGACACTTGGTGTCTTTGTCAGAATGATGTATTCTTTAAGTTTCAGATGACCAGCATTTGTCCATTGTCCCATTATCATGATATGTAATATAGATGTGGTGTAAGATTTTCTATTATATTTACAATTAGAGACGTCTAAGGCATGATGGCCAGAGAAGGTGATGGCACCCCCACTCCAGTACTCTTGCCTGGAAAATCCCATGGATGGAGGAGCCTGGAAGCTGCAGTCCATGGGGTGGTGAAGAGTCAGACACAGCTGAGCGACTTCACTTTCACTTTTACTTTCATGCATTGGAAAAGGAAATGGCAACCCGCTCCAGTGTTCTTGCCTGGAGAATCCCAGGGACAGGGGAGCCTGATGGGCTGCCGTCTGTGGAGTCGCAGAGGACATGGAAGCAACCTAGATATCCATCAGCAGATGAGTAGATAAGAAAGCTGTGGTATATATACACAATGGAATATTACTTAGCCATTAAAAAGGATACATTTGAATCAGTTCTAATGAGGTGGATGAAACTGGAGCCTATTATACAGAATGAAGTAAGCCAGAAAGGAAAACACCAGTATAGTATATTAACGCGTATATATGGAATTTAGAAAGAGGGTAACGATAACCCTATATGTGAGACAGCAAAAGAGACATATATGTATAGAACAGTCTTCTGGACTCTGTAGGAGAAGCAAGGGTGGGATGATTTGGGAGAATGGCATTGAAACGTATAATATCATATGTGAAACAGATCACCAGTCCAGGTTCAATGCATGAGACAGGGTGCTCGGGGCTGGTGCATTGGGATGGCCCAGAGGGATGGGATGGGGATGGAGGTGGGAGGAGGGTTCAGGTTGAGGAGCACATATAAACCCATGGCTGGTTCATATCAATGTATGGCAAAACCACTACAATATTGTAATTAGCCTCCAATTAAATAAACAAAATATATAAATAAGTCCTTATATATGGTTTTAATATTATAAATCATTTTTTGCCAGCTAATATAAAGCACTCTTATCTTCTTTACATTTTGTGAAAAAAAAATAAGGCAATTAAAAATACACACTACTGGTACAAAAACAGAAAGAGCAATGGAAAGAATGCAATTCTAATTTTAGAACTAAATGTATATGGGGAGTTTGTGTTTGATAAAGTAACTTTTTAATTAATAGGGAAAACAAAGATTAGTAAGTGAAATGACAAAAATTAGCTAGCAATTAAAAAGTCTGTATTCTTCCCTCACTTGCTACAATAAAATGAATTCTTGCTGAGACCATAAATACTAAACCATTGGTGAATACTTTTATAATCTTGGGTCAGGGAAGACCTTTCTAAGCTTGTCTCGGCATTGGAAAACATAATAGGATTGGTAAACCTGACTACTTAAAAATGACACTTCTGTGTAAAAATAAACACCATAAAAGGCTGAAAGATAGAAAGCAAATTGGAAATTATTTGCAAAATGTTAAGACAGAATCATTATCCTAGATAGAGAGCTCTTAAAAATCAATAACAAAAATATTTAATGTTTTAATGGAAAAATGGGCAAAATAGTCTTTGAGTTACCAGAAAAACACAAAAAAATGTATGAAAAATGTTTAGCTTTTTAATGAACCAAAGAAATGTTCATAAAAGGTGAATAGTCTTTTCCCCTCATCAAACTGGCAAAGATTAAAATTGTTGACAAATTCAAATTTGCAATTGTGAGGGGCACTAAGTCTTCTTCCACAATATTGTGGAGAGTGTAAAATGGTCATATCATCTTAGGAAAGGAGTGCAGCAATGTATATTGAAAGCAATTTTCCCTGTAACATACTTCTGGGAATTTATCCTAAGGAGATTAATGCACATTAATACTTTACTGACAATATTAAACATATGAGACAATGTCCATTAGTAATGGACTGGTCAAGTAAATTATGACATAGGAATTTCATATAGCTCCTAAAAGTGGACTCTATATTTATAGAGCGGAAGGATCTTTTAGAATGAAAAATGAAGGTCTCAATGAAACAAATAGGCCACCTTACTGAATGGAATAAGATATTTGTAAACAACATACCTGATAAAAGGTTAATATCCAAAATACACAATTAACTCACCATTCGACATCAAAAAAAAACTGACTCACTTAAAAATGAAGGTTTCCAGGGAATTCCCTGATGGTCCAGTGCTTAGGACTCAGCATTTTCACTGATGTGGCCCAAGGTTTAATCCCTGGTTGGCAAACTAAGATCCCACAAGCCCAGCAGTGTGGGGCAAGAAAAAAAGTTTCCCCGCAAAATGAAGGTTTCAGAACACATGCTGTGTAAAATTATAATAGATTTGTGTGCTCACTTATTAATAGAGAAGCTTGAAAGAATGTTCACCTTCTTCGTAGAAAAAATAATTTAAGATGGTGCAAGTTTCATGTTTTAAAAATCCAATGCTACATAAATGTAAAAAGTAAGAGGTGAAGGTGCTTTTCTTCTCTTAGAAACTCTCCATAACACCTGTCTCCAAGATAAGTAGACTTAAATGTAGTCCTAACTTTAAAATCTTAAAATCTGTATCTATCCTTATGCTAGTATGGATAGATATACGGATATGCTGGTATTTAGAAATATATATTTTCTACTTTTAAAAACATCTTATGGAAATATTATTTGCATACACAATGTGCACATATCTCAATTGTATATCTCAATTTTCACAAACTGAATACACCTGGATAACCAGTTCCAAGATAAAACAATAGCAACAACAGAACCCCAGGATATCACCAGCATCCCAGAAGATCCCCTGTGCCCCTTTTCCAGTTACTACTATGAATTGTACAGCTTCTAACAGAAATGATTAGTTGAGTACTCTGTATTTTAAAATTTTTGACGTATAGTTTATTTTCAATGTTGTGTCGATTTTTGCTCTACAGCAAAGTGGTTCAGATATATATATATATTCATTTTCATATTTTTTCCATTATGGTTTTTCACAGGATATTGTATAGAGTTCCCTATACAGTAGGACCTTTTGTTTATCCATTCTGTATATAATACTTTGCATCTACTAATACTAATCTCCAAATCCATCCTTACCCCACATCCTCCCTGGGCAACCACAAGTTTGTTCTCTATATCTGTGAGTCTGTTTCTGTTTCACAGATAAGTTCAATTGTGTCATATTTTAGATTCTGCTACTTGTCTTTTCTGCCGTACTTGACTTAGTATGACCACCTGTGGGTCCAGCCATGCTGCTGTAAATGACATTATTTCATTCTTTTTATGACTGAGTAGTATTCCATTGTATTTATGTACTGTATCTTCTTTTTTTATTTTTTTAATTGAAAGATAATTGCTTTATAGAATTTTGTTGTTTTCTGTCAGACATCAACATGAATCAGCCATAGATGTACATATGTCCCCTCCCTCTTGAGCCTCCCCTCCCATCCCCCTCCCCATCCCACACCTCTAGGTTGATACAGAGCCCCTATTTGAGTTCCCTGCAACATACAGCAAATTCCTATTGGCTATCTACTTTACATATGTAAGTTTCCATGTTACTCTCTCCATACATCTCAGCCTCTCCTCCCCTCTCTCCATAAGTCAGTCCATAAGTCACTTCTCTATGTCTGTTTCTCCACTGCTACCTTGCAGATAAATTCATTGGTATCATCTTTCTAGATACCATATATATAATTAGTATATACTTAGTATATATATGGAAAGATATTTAGAAAGATATTTATCTTTCTCTTTCTGACTTCACTCTGTATAATAAGCTCTAAGTTCATTCACCTTATTAGAACTGACTCAAATGTGTTCCTTTTATGTGTGAGTAATATTCCATTGTGTGTATGTACCACAACTTCTTTATCCATTCATCTGTCAGTGGACGTCTAGGTTGCATCCATGTTCTAGCTATTGTAAATAGTGCTGCAGTGAACACTGGGGTACATGTGTCTTTTTCAAGTTTGATTTCCTCAGGCTATATGCCTCGAGTGGGATCAGTGGGTCATATGGTGGCTTTAGTCTTAGTTTTTTAAGGAATCTCCATACCGTCTTCCATAGTGGCTGTATCAGTTTACATTCCCACCAACAGCACAAGAGGTTTCCCTTTTCTCCACACCCTCTCCAGCATTTATTGTTTGTAGACTTTTGATGATAGCCATTCTGACTGGTGTGAGGTGATATCTTGTAGTTTTGATTTGCATTTCTCTAATAATGAGCAATGTTGAACATCTTCTCATGTGTTTGTTAGCCATCTGTATGAATTCTTTGGAGAAATACCTGTTTAGGTCTTTTTCTCACTTTTTGATTGGGTTGTTTGCTTTTCTGGTATTGAGTTGTGTGAGCTGCTTGTATATTTTGGAAATTAATCGTTTGTCTACTGTTTCATTTGCTATTATTTTCTCCCATTCTGAGGGTTGCTATGTACCTTATCTTCTTTATACGTTGATTTGTCAGTGGACATTTTGTTTTTTTTTCCATGGCTTGGCTATTGTAAACAGTGTTGCAATGAATATTTAGGTGCATGTATCTTTCCAAATTATAGTTTTCACTAGATGTATGTCCAGGAATGAGATTTCAGAATCATATGGTAGCTCTATTTTTAGTTTTTTTGAGAAACTTCCATACTGTTTTCCATAGTGGCTACCCCAGATTTTATTCCTACCAACAGTGTTGAGGGCTTCTCTCCACACCCTCTCCAGCATTTGGTATTTGTAGACTTTTTAATGATGGCCATTCTGACCAGTGTGAAGTGGTACCTCATTGTGGCTTTGATTTGCATTTCTCTAGTAGTGAGCAATGTTGAGAATCTTTTTCATGTGTCTCTTGACTGTCTACATGTCTTTGGAGAAATATTTACTTAGGTCTTCTGCCCATTTTCAGTTGGGTTGTTTGGGGTTTGTTATTGAGGTGTATGATCTGTTTGTATGTTTTGGAGTTTAAGCTCTGTTGGTCTAATCATTTGCAAATATTTTCTCCCAGTCCATAGGCTGCCTTTTCATTTTGTTTATGGTTTCCTTTGTTGCACAAAAACATAAAAGTTTGATTAGGTTCCACTTGTTTATTTTTGCTTGTGTTTCTATTGCCTTAGGTGACTAACCTAAGAAAACATTGGTACAATTTATGTTAGAGAATGTTTTTGCCTGTCTTTTCTTCTAGGCATTTTATGGTATTGGGCCTTATATTTAAGTCTTTAAGCAATTTTTAGTTTATTTCTGTATATGGAGTGAGGATGTGTTCTAACTTCATTACATGTGATGATACAACTTTCCCAACACCACTTGCTGAAGAGACTTTTTTTCCACTGTATATTCTTACCTCTGTCAAAGATTAATTGACCATAGGTGTGTGGGTTTATTTCTGGTCTCTCTGTCTGTTCCATTGATCCCTATCTCTGTTTTTATGTCAATACCAAGCTATTTTGATTACTGTAGCTTTATAGTATTGTCTGAAGTATGTCTCCCACTTTGTTCTTTTTCCCCAAGATTGCTTTGGCAATTCTATGGTTTCACATAAATTTTAGGATTATTTGTTCTAGTTCTGTGAAAAATATCATGAATAATTAGATAGGGATTGCATTAAATCTGTAGATTACTTTGGATAGTATGGCTATTTTAACAATATTAATTCTTCTAATCCAAGAGCAAGAGATATCTTTCTATTTCTTTGAATCATCTTCAGTTTCCTTTATTAATATTCTACAGTTCTCAGGATATAAGATCTTTGACCTTCTTGGTCATGTTTATTCTTAAGTGTTTTTTAAATGTGATTTTAAAAGGTATTTTTTTGCATCCCCTTTCCGATATTTCATTGTTAGTGTAAATAAATGCAACTGATTTCTGTACATAAATCTTGTATCCTGCTACCTTGCTGAATTCATCTATCAGTTCTAGAAGTTTTTGTGTGAAGTCTTTAGGTTTTTGTATATATAGTGTCATGCCATCTGCATATAATGACAATTTTACCTCTTCCTTTCCAATTTGGATAACTCTTATTTCTTTTTCTTCTTTGATTGCTGTGGCTAAGACTTCCAAGACTGTGTTGAAGAGAAGTGTTGAGAGTTGGCATCCTTGTCTTGTTCCAGATTTTAGTTGAAGGGATTTCAGTTTTTTATCATTGAGTATTACATTGGCTATGGATCTGTCATAAATAGCATTTAGTATGTTGTGGTTCATCCCTCTGTACCCACTTGGCAAGACTTTTATCTTGATTGAATGTTGAATTTTATCAAATTCTTTTTCTGCATCTATTATGATGATCATGTAGTTTTTGTCTTTTTATTTTGTTGATGTGTATCATATTGATTGCTTTGTGTGTGTTGAACCATCCTTGTGACCCTGGAATGAATCCAACTTGATTGTGGCACATGATCTTTTTGATATGTTGTTGGATTTTGATTTACTATTATTTTGTTGAAAATTTTTGCATATATGTTCATCAAAGATATTGGCCTATAATTTTCTTTTCTGGTAGTGTCTTTGTCTGGTTTTGGTATCAGGGTGATGGGGACTTCATAGGATGACTTTGGGAGTGTTCCCTCCCATTCAGTCTTTTGGAAGAGTTTGAGAAAGTAGTATAAATTCTTGTATGTTTGGTAGCATTTATGTGTGAAGCCATCTGGTCCTGGACTCTTGTTTGTAAAGAGCTTTTTTATAATCCATTCTATTTCACTTCTAGTGATCCACCTCTTCAAATTACCTGTTTCTTCCTTTTTATTAAAAATGCATCTTTCTTTCTTTTTGTATAAATTTATTTATTTTAATTGGAGGTTAACTACTTTACAATATTATTGTATTGGTTTTGCCAAACATCAACATGAATCCACCATAGGTATACACGTGTTCCCCATACTGAACCTCCCTCCCACCTCCCTCCCACCATCCCAGTGCACCAGCCCCAAGCATCCAGTATCATGCATCGAACCTGGACTAGCAATTCATTTCATATATGATACTATACATGTTTCAATGCCATTCTCCCCAGTCATCCCACCCTCTCCCTCTCCCACAGAGTCCAAAAGACTGTTCTATACATCTGTGTTTCTTTGCTGTCTTGCATACAGGGTTATCGTTACCATCTTTCTAAATTCCATATATATGCGTTAGTATACTATATTGGTGTTTTTCTTTCTGGCTTACTTCATTCTGTATAATAGCTCCAGTTTCATCCACCTCATTAGAACCGATTCACATGTATTCTTTTTAACGGCTGAGTAATATTCCATTGTGTATATGTACCACAGCTTTCTTATCCATTCATCTGCTGATGGACATCTAGGTTGCTTCCATGTCCTGGCTATTATAAACAGTGCTGTGATGAACACTGGGGTACACATGTCTCTTTCAATTCTGTGGATTAAAAACAATCTCTTTAACAAGTGGTGCTGGGAAAACTGGTCAACCACTTATAAAAGAATAAAACTAGAACACTTTCTAACACCATACACAAAAATAAACTCAAAATGGATTAAAGATCTAAATGTAAGACCGGAAACTATAAAACTCCTAGAGGAGAACATAGGCAAAACACTCTCCAACTTACATCACAGCAGGATCCTCTATGACCCACCTCCCAGAATATTGGAAATAAAAGCAAAAATAAACAAATGGGACCTAATTAAACTTAAAAGCTTCTGCACAACAAAGGAAACTATAAGGTGAAAAGACAGCCTTCAGAATGGGAGAAAATAATAGCAAATGAAGCAACTGACAAACAACTAATCTCAAAATATACAAGCAACTCCTGCAGCTTAATTCCCGAAAAATAAACAACCCAATCAAAAAATGGGCCAAAGAACTAAAAAGAAAGAACTTCTTTCTCTAAAGAAGACATACAGATGGCTAACAAACACATGAAAAGATGCTCAACACCACTCATTATCAGAGAAATGAAAATCAAAACCACAATGAGGTACCATTTCATGCCAGTCAGAATGGCTGTGATCCAAAAGTCTACAAGCAGTAAGTGCTGGAGAAGGTGTGGAGAAAAGGGAAGTCTCTTACACTGTTGGTGGGAATGCAAACTAGTACAGCCGCTATGGAGAACAGTGTGGAGATTCCTTTAAAAACTGGAAATAGAGGTGCCTTATGACCCAGCAATCCCACTGCTGGACATAAACACCGAGGAAACCAGAATTGAAAGAGACACATGTACCCCAATATTCTTTCTTTCTTTCTTTTTGGCAATGCTGGGTCTTAGTTGCAGCCAGTGTGGGCTACTCTCTAGTTATGGTGTGCAGGCTTCTCTTGTGAGCACAGTCTCTAGAGTGCATGGACTTCAGTAGTTGCAGCATGTGGGTTTCAGTAGTAGCGGCTCCTGGGCTCTAGAGCACAGGTTCAATAGTTGTGGTGCACAGGCTTCGTTGTTCAGTGGCATGTGAGATATTCCCAGACCAGGGACTGAACCTGTGTCTCCTGCATTGGCAGGCAGATTCTTTACCTCTGAGCCACTGGGGGAGCCCAGGTATTTCTTCTTGATTCAGTTTTGGTGGACTGTATGTTTCTGAACCCAGTAGTCATGTACAGATGTGAGAGCTGTAGTGCTGAAGTGCCAAAGAATTGATGCTTTTGAATTGTGGTGCTGGAGAATACCCAGGGATTGAACATGTATCTCCTGCATTGCAGGTAGATTCTTGACTGCTGAGCCACCAGGGAAGGCCCCAAATACATACCAGTATGTATTCCTGCTAGTAGCAAATAAGAATGCCTAATTCTCCACACCATTATTAAGTAAGATGTATTTTTAAGGCCTGTCTGGTTTTCATTTTTTATTTCACTTGCATTTTTTGGTAATTTGCTAGGTCGACTTTTTAAAATATGTATTAGTCATATATAGTTCTTTTATGGTTTTTCTGTTTAATCCATTTTTTCCATTGAATTGGTTTTTATCTTTCTAAATGATATATAAGAGTTCTGTTGGCATTACAGATTTTATTGCATTGAATATCTTATGATGCAAATATTTTTCCTTTTTTGTATTAAGGGAGCAATGTAGTATACTTGTTAAGCAAATAAGTTTTGGAATCAGAATTTGTTTTAAATCGAAGATTTATTACTTAATGACACTTGGATAATCTTAGTAAAATCATTTACTACCCTCCCAGCATCTCAGTTTTCACAGCTGGAAAGTATTGGAAATAATAATTTTCCTCATAATGGGATGATTATAAGAATTAAGTGTTGCATGTAAAAATATAAACACACGTAGCCATTATCTGTCTTTCAAAAATGCTACTTATTGTTATTATCACTATTTGTCCTATAATTTTGTATGTGATTTCTTAAACAGTTGAGTTTTAGTTTTTATGTGAAATCCGCTAACCTTCTTCATGACTTCTAGGTCTTATGTCATCCTTTCTCTAAAATAACAAGATAACAGCTGTTTGGTTTCTTCCAGTATTTACATAATTGAATGTTGTTCTTTTAGATTATCAAGCCATGTGGAAATTATTTTTTGTATCTTATAGAGATTTACCTTCATCTATTCCCAAATGGAAAGCCAAATATCCAAACACTAACTCTTTAATAATCAGTCATTTTCTCGTCTATTTTAATACGAAAATATTTGTACTTGGATGTGTTTCTGGGCTTTCTTTTCTTTTCTGATTGACCTATTGTTTCATTTCTACACTGTTACCATATTGTTTAACATTATTAGTTTTATGGCAATTTTTTATGCCTTCTGCTCAAACCAACTTTTATTTTTCTTTTTAAGACAGATTCTCAATGGTTACTACAGATTTATGCTTTCAAATAAAATGTAGAATCAGCTAGCCAAAACAACCTCCTGTGGCATGACCCCACTCCTCTTCACTGGTTTTTTTGTTTTTAATCTTATTGATCATTTAATCTTTCCATTGATGTTTTGATTCAAAAAAAAGGTATCCTCATTAATTTGCCTAAGAATGTAAATGTTTAGATTTCAAGTTTTTCTTTTTGAAGTTTTTATCCATATGTCTCATGTTATTTCCTTTCTGCTAATTATCTGGAATGAGGGAACAGGGCTGACATCTCTAGCTGTATGATTATATACTCCACAACTCTAGAAGGCATCCTTCAAGTAGAGGCAGTGCAGATTGGTGACTGAAAAAAATAATGCACAGCCTAAAATTTGAGAGTTATCTTTTATTCAGGGACCTTACCAAGGACTGTATCCTGGGAAACATCTCTGCTAGCTCCAAGGAATAGTTCCAAAGTGGTAAGGGAGGAGTCAGGATATATAGGAGTTGTTGTTGGAGAAAACAAAACATTTAGTCAAACATCAAAGGATACTGATAATCACAAAAAACACAGACATCTCAAGTTCATGATTTTAGTACTTTTCAGTGTATGGCAAAATGTAAGAGTCTGGGCTCATTGAAATTAGCCCTTTGATATGATTGATGTCTTAAATGTCAGGCAATATTAGTTGTTGACTGAAATTGCAGAGAATATTCTCTGTCCCCCAAATCTCGCAGAACTGATACACAGCAGGCCTAGGGGTCAATTATATGGCTTCTTCTATTTCCTCAAGGAAACATGCAGTCATTCTCCTTGAGTTTTCTCTTTGGTCACCTGGATACTTCTAATGATGCCACTATAGACTGAGCTAGAGAACCATCCGTGTCACAGTTTGTAATCCCTGTATGGTACCTCAGTTTTGTCAGGGGTCAGAAAGTAAGGATTGTAATAACTAGTATATTGAGAAAGATTGTGTCACAGCACAATGACAGGCTTGACCTGAGCACACACCTACTGTTTGCTGCCCAGCTTCCATTGCCATTAGATGTGACCATGTGAGAAGTTCTCATCAAAGGAAAGGGAGCTCTAGTCATGGTTGTCACTGTCAAGATGAAGTAGTAATACTACTCCATTGTAGTATAATGAAATATTTATATAACCTTTGTCCTGGATTCCTGGCACAGATTCTTTAAAAATCCTTGAAATCTCTTGAGTGAGAAGAGTGTCTTTTGTATGCCAGTGAGATGATTCCTTGCCAGAAGGGTTGGGTGAGCTAGATAGCTTCAGGATGGAGACTGGTGGCCTCTATTTTTCAGAAGTCACAAAGTACAGCACATTAATCCTAATACCTAAATGTAACACCAAATTCTGAACTGGATCCTTTTGCTGTTGGGACAGTTGGGAGAACTCAAATGGGATCTGAGTCTTTTGTTTCCTGATTTTGATGTTCATATTATGATTATTAAGACAATGCTTGTAGGAAACATACTAAATTATTCAGGGAGGAATGGAGTATCAAGTCAGCGGTTCACTCTCAAAGTATTCATCCTCTATGCTCTCCTTTTTATAAATTTGAGATTGTTTCAAGATAGAAGGGGAGAAGGTAATGGCACCCACTCCAGTACTCTTGCCTGGGAAATCCCATGGGCGGAGGAGCCTGGTAGGCTGCAGTCCATGGGGTCGTGAAGAGTCAGACACGACTAAGCGACTTCACTTTCACTTTTCACTTTCATGCATTGGAGAAGGAAATGGCACCCCACTCCAGTGTTCTTGCCTGGAGAATCCCAGGGACGAGGGACCCTGGTGGGCTACCGTCTGTGGGGTCGCACAGAGTTGGACACGACTGAAATGACTTAGCAGCAAGATAGAAGATATATACCCAGAAAGAATAAAATAGTTTGTGGGCTTTTCTGTCACCTTAAAATCAACTTCAAAGCTTCATTTTTAGTCCCAAATATGCTTTCCTGCAGTGTGTCACCTCCACAGCTGTGAGCAACTTCTTTCTTAAATGGCTCACCAGGACAGTGGTCAACTCAGCACGCCCTCCTGCTCTTCACTGCTGTTCACTGGACCATTTCTGGACTTAGGATATGCTTATTTTTAGAACCTGTATTTTAACCATCTGAAGAGAGGTATGTAAAAAATTAATGAAGAGAAACCTCCAAATAAAATTGAGACCAGGAGAGGGAGCTCTCATGACCTGCATCCGCAGCAGAGCCTGATAGGAAAAAGAAAGACTTGTAACGTCTTGCCTGTCCACAGCTCAGCCAAGAGACTGTCGTAACTCAGCCAGTGGAAAGCTATTATACTGTGAACTCTCTGTTCCTCTGGTGACTCTGTTTACTTTAGGCCTCCCAGCTTCCTTTTCCCTTATAAAGAAGTTCTCTTCTTCTTGTTGGGTGGGGTTTGGTGCAGCTCACTATGGTTACAGACCTCAAGTTAACAATTCTTTCCTAATCCTGAGTAAACCCATTTTTGCTGGAGAAGTAACTGACAGTCTGTTTGTTTAAGGGCAACAGATGTAAGTGCCTCAGGCACATTTCAGCACATCATGTGTTCTTGTGGATAGAAACCTGAGGGCAGGTTGTCAGGCCCTTAGTAGATACAATATTATAATTTGTATTTTTATCCCATTGAAGTATATTGGTCCTCATGAAAATTTCTATTTATTATGTAAACTAAATGATGTTACATTATGCATTTTATCACAAGTACTCAGCCTACAAAATTTACATATATAAAAATATTATCTTATTTTGATAATGAAAACATTTGAAAATTTTTAATAATATCATTAAAGTTTGTAAATATATTTAGCCTTAAGTTAATATTGCAATGTGTTGATATAAGCATAGTATATTCTCTGTGTAGGAAAACAAATTATCCGTCAAGGAAAACACAGTATGTTTATTGCCATCTGCCTAGATAAAGTCAAGTAACTGAAGGAAAAATGAACTAGCCAAAGATATTCCCTCATATATATTGGGGAAATAATATGATTGCGCAACTATTTGGGTTCTTCCTTTGGAGTGGAGAGAGTTATTAGCTTAAGTATGCTCCTTATAACTCAACTTGAGCTGAATATAATTATTATTAGCACCATATGGTTGTTTAATGTAGTATCTAAAAGTGATGTATACGTCACTGGACCATAAAATAGGGAACCCATTTGGCTACTTTTTTGTCACTGTGATGGTCTAGTGCGTGTCAGCCTGCGTATACTGTGACATCTCAGTTGACACTGAAGTGCTGCTATATGTTTGCCTACATGTACCGTAATGTCCCCATATATGCTGTATCAGCCAAAGTATGTCAGTGTGTGTGCACGATAACACGCTGACAGCCCCATATTATCAGTCTGCACTCACCATGATGACCAAGTATTTATATGACAGCACAGCATATGTTAGCTTGTGTGTACCGTAAGACCATTTTATGCTGTGAAGGACATGTGTGCCTCCCAGGCTCGCACAATGTGACACTCTTGTATTTGCTTTAACAGCCCAGAGTATGTCTGGATGTATGTATCATGACAGCCAACATAAACTGTGATAGTTCAGGATCTATCAGCCAGCATGCGCTGTGACACCCTTCTGTCTTGAGAGCTCAGTTTATGCCATGACAGCCTTGCAAGAAACTGTAGCCATTTTACATGAGGAGGGGGCAGGCATTTTATGTCAGTCTGTATGTATCATGACTGCTCAGGTAATGTGATAACATCCTAGCAGACCGGTAGGCAGCTTGACAGCCAGAAAATGTCAGCCTGCTTGTATTCTAAGAGTTCATATACACTGTGACTTTACGTGGTTTATCAGCTTGAATGCTCCACTGCAGACGCTGCATACTTTAACAGTCCAGAACAGGACATTCTGCATGTACAATGACAGATACAGACTGTGACCATCAAGTGTATTGAAGTCTGTGGACCAGGACAGTCAGTACATAATGTGACAACTTATGATAATGTCAAGCCTTTCATTCTAGCAATGCAGTGTGGTGTGGTGTCCACGTGAATGTACTTGTATGCGTGTGCTTGATTTACCTAAACTGGTTCTAGCAGAATTTCTTTCTAGTGCATTGGCTTATGTTTTAGATTACTTGCTTCCTGCTCCCATTTCCTTCAAGTGGTTATGTTTCATTTTTTCTGTAACATCTCTCTTACAGAAAAGAGAATACAGCATCTGCCTTCCTCATTCTAGAAGGCTGCAACAGCCTATTGAACAGCTATCTATTCAATTCTGATTTTGAACTAAGGCACAGTATAAAAAAGTAAATAAATAAGGTCATTTTGGGGTCTGAAAAATTTTACCTGCTAACTTTTTTTTCCTCTCCTTTGGTTTTCTACAACTGCAATCATCATCGTCATAACACACACATACACCCATGCATACAACTGCACATACATCACATCTTTAGAAACCCTCAAGGCTTCCTAGTGCTGAGGAGGTGATTTAGCATCACTGCCATAACCTCCTGTGTTTTCCTTCAACTCTTCTTTATATCCCACTTTGTATTACATTTTTCTTCATCCTATGAACAACACTTTGCACTTTCCTACCTCTGACCTTAGTTTGACCTATGCTGTCTCGATATAAAGTCATACATTTCTGAAAAATCTCCTTAAAAGTTTGAGATCCTTCACTCCTTCTGCCTAGTTTTCCCCTTTCATTGACTCAAATATCTGACTATCTGACAGTCAGGGGAATAGTATTTCACTAAAAGAATAGAGCTCACATTAAGCGTTTGGTTCTAATTAAAAGGGAATTTAGAGCTATATTAGTCTACCACAATTACTTCTAACAGGTGGCACCCCCTCTCCATCTTCAGGTTCGAAAAGGAAGATTTCTCTACTGAATATACCTCTTAATCAGACAGTATTCTGAGAGGTATGCATGCTTTACTAAGATGATTTTATCAACATGGGATAGACAGAAAGCAAGTAGGTCATACCTATGCCAAGTCATCAAAATCAGTTTTTGGAACCTCCCTATCCTTTGGAAGAGATCATCATTATTCACAGGTATTGTGTATAACCGTATTTTATTTAGGTAATATCATAAAAATATACCTATTATAATCAAGGTTCATGATTTATTGAAGTTCAAACTCTAATAGTAATTTTTAATGTTCTGTTCAGCATATAAATAAATTTGAATTTCAGCTCTACCACTTAACAGCTCTTTGACTGTGGGCCAAATAGTATATCTAAGCCTCACATTCTTCCTTTGTAACATAAAAAACATTGATAATACCTATCTCAGATTATTGTGAGAATTAAATAAGATTATTTACTCAGTAAATATTGAATGCCTGCTACCTGTCAGTAACTGTTTTTAGTTCTGGAGATATGTTGGTAAACAACAACAGCAAAAAAAGCTCCCTGCCCTAAAGAAACTTGCATTACTAGTGAACAGTAATGGTTGCAGTACATTAGAAGTGCTGTGGAGACAGAGAGAAGGTTGAGAGAGACTGTGAGTTGTGAGGTGGAGAAAGTAATGTTTCAGCAGAGTCTGGGAAATGCACTGGGCTAAACCAGACAAACACCTGCAGGGAGAATGCTCCAGGTCTGGGAACCAGCCTTTACAGTGCTCTTAAGGTCAAGGAACCCGAAGCATATTCCAGGAATGGCAAGGAGACTGGTGTGGCTGGAAAAGAGTGGATAGGAGGGAAGGTAGGAGATGAAATTAGAGAGCTAGCCAAGGCCTAGATCATGTGGGTGATGTTAGCCCTTGTAAGGCTCTTTGCTTTGAATGAGATGAAAGACCATTGGAGATTTTTGTGTGGAGGGTGACATGATCTCACCTAAATTTTAATAGGTATACATTGGCTATTAAGTTGAGAATGAACAATGGGGGAACAAAGGTGGAAGCTGGGAGACCAGTCAGAAAACTCATCCATATGAGAGAGGATTTTAAAAGTGAATGTGGAGAGAAGTGTTCAAGTCCAGATAATATCTTTAACACAGAGCTCAAAGGACTTACTGGTGAAAGATGTGAAATATGAGAGGGAAAAGGAGGATAAATGATGACTTGAGAAGTTTTTGGCTTAAGCAATGAGAAAGAAGCCATTAGCTGGAATGGCTAGAAAGAGTACAGTGAAGCAGAATGGGTCTGGGCAAAGACAGAAGCTCGGTTTTAGACACAATAAATTTGAGGTGCCTATTCAACAGTCAAGTGTAGATGTTGAGAAAGCAGTTGGATATATGAGTCTGGAGTTCAAGGGAGAGACATAAATTTAGGAGCTGTCCTTTTATAGATGATATTTAAAGCCATGAGACAAGTCCCCAAGGGAGAGAGTGTAAATAGAGAAAAGCAGTCTAGTCTGAGCCCTGAACTACTCCAGCATTATGAAGTTAAGACTGGAAGAAGAATCAGCACAGGATGTTAAGCAGTAGTCAGTAGTGGTGGAGAGAAACCAGGAGACCAAAGTAGCATTAGAAGCCAAGTGTCCAATACTGCTGAGGTCAGTCAAGTAACATGAGGATGTAGAGTTAAATTCGGATCAAATGGATTAAAAATATGGAATTAAACTTTGTATTACTGCATTTAGCAACAGTGAAGTCACTATTGATCTTGGAAAGAGTAATTTTAGTGGAGTGGTAGAGGCAGAGTCTGAGTTTGAGGAAGAATAGAAAGAGAAGAACTGTATGTAGCATGTATAGGTGCTTTCTCTGTAAGGGGGAGCAGATGGCCTTAGATAAGCATAGGAGATACTCATCTATGTGAGAGAAAGAAGAGAATGAATAAAGGTGCGGATTCTAGTAGATGGAGAGATGTTTGTAACATGCTTGTCCCAGTGACTAGCACAGAGTAAGTGATTAATTGTTATGTTTACCACTTCATTCAATCATGCCACACTGCTTCTAGCTTCAGCAGTGTTCCCAGGCTATATGGTACAGCACTATGTCTTTGAAAGAAGGAAGGTAAAGTATTCAGTCTCTGTGGATTAAAATGTTAAGCTAATTAATTCACTGATTTTTTTTTCATTCAGTAAACATCTGTTGATTATCTTTTAGGTGCTCCGCATTATGTCTTTGATTTAATTAAATAAACACAATAAATATTTGATAAGAAATCACAATAGGCAAAATATTTTAGTGGGTACAGACCCAAGATGCTTCCTAGTAAAAAAAAAAAAAGGAGTAAATTTATACATAAATCCTTAAACAAGCGTGTGTTGTATGGTATAAACATATAAAAACAAAATAGTCAAATGCTTATAGCAGAAATAAGTCTGCTATATATCATTTTGTGAATTTAAGGCATAGGATAAGCATCACTTATAAGTGCATGCATTTTACATTTTTGCATTTTACTTTTTAATAATTCACTGAGAATAATCTAATTCTACCCAATTTGGGAATAGGAACTGTTAAAGAAAACTAGGAGCCAGAAGAAAGTTTAACACCAGTTATTTTCTAGTCATTTTCTTATTGCACTTGTCTATAGCGCATTTCCTGTTTTATTCAATTTTTGAAGCTCTCACACTTGGTTTCTGTAATTACACCATATTTTGCTTCTTCTGTATCACTGACCTCTGTTTTGAAGGAAGAAGAGTCTTTCTCTGCTGTCTCATATTATTTTTTGTATCCCAAGAATATGGCCTTTCTTGAACTACTTTATTTGCAAGATGTTCCTGGGCAATCATACCTATGTAATTACAGTTTCAAGTATTATATATATTCAGGCAGATAACAGCCGTGTTTTTTACTTTGTAAATATCCTCTGCTCTATAGCTGTGCATCCCAACCAGCCACTTGAAATCCTCCTCAAGATATTTCTTAGGCATCTTAAACTCAATACATTCACCTCCTAGAAACCAAGGAATTACCTGAATTCCTCCTCTCTCTCTACCACGTGTGCAGAGACGTCAGTTCTTTTACTTCTTTTTTAATATTCATTATCCTTGCTAATTCTTTAGTTCAGTAATTATTTTTACTTAGTTTATTGTTAATAGTTTCCTATTTTGTTTACCTATTTGCAGTTCTTTTTCGTTTTATCAGAATTGTATTTCTAAGTTACTGATATGAAAAGATTACATTATTTCTCAAAGTTCTGCAACTATATCTATTCTAAGGATATAGTATAATTTTAATACAAACATACATGGATTATGAAGAGCTTAATCATAGTATAATATTAGTGGATGATGGAAATGACATAAATTTTCAACAGTAAGGGAATGGGTAAGTTGACTATAATGTACCCATTAAATAGAATATCCAGCCACCAACAGTAATAACTTTCCAGGAAACTAGAGCAGACTGAATCTAAGGGTTGCATATTAGAACTAGTATAAACTATGTCCCCATTTTTTCTACAACCCATGTAGCTTAATTTTGACTTAATACTACAAGAAAATCACTTCATGCTCATGGAGGTCACTTGCAACTTCATCAGATCTTAGAAACTCTCAAAATGTTATCCCAGGTATACTCTAATCACTTTCATAAAGGCAGTCACCGAATTTTTGTATCTATTGTTCTTGCCTTGTTCATCACCTAGTTTTATCTCCTGGACCCATACCCTATATTTAATGTTCAATTCTGGTCCCATTGGATTTTAGCAGATTTAGGAGAGATCCTTCTGGCTGTCTTCACAGTTTATATTCCCATGTGGACTTTATGAGTGCCTTTGTTTTTGGTGCCTTCTGCCCCTATTTTTCTGAGTAAAGATTTCCTTGCTCCAACCCCTAGGTCTATGTAATAGAATACATCTTTAGAATTTATACATGAGATTTTGAATTCCCAGTCTTCCATTGCTCAAGGCAGTGGATGAAAGATGGGTCACTGTGTTACCCCTGCAAAGAAATACAGCATAATTATATGAAAAAGTGAAGTTAGACAGGAAACTACTATCTATCACTGAACAATTGATAGCTGTGGAGTTTAAATTAATGGTAAAGTATTCATAGGAACTGCAAGAAAAGGTGTCTCTAATCCTTCCTCAGTCTCCTTCCAAAGATTGATTTGAGGTGGATGAGGTGGAGAGAGAGGAAGGGATGTCCATAAGAAATGCATAAGAGACCTATAGTGTGTAGGGACCCCTGAAAGAGAATCTTTGCTCGCTGGCTGCTTGTCTAAGCAGAATGAATAAGTGGGTGGGCTGCATCTCCAGTAAAAGGGATGCCTAGGATTCTGAAACTCAAAGTGTAATATGATTGACATCTTATAACCTATATATCCTATATGAATCCTATATATACCAATTACCTTATATTCAGAACATACTAAGTACTGATAAAAATAAACATTTCTTTCTGGCAAGGTAAAGCAGATGAAACCTTCTTATACTGCAGCATTTATCTTTCTGATTTAGCATCTAGAAAGAAACCTCTATCTTGTGTATCTCACTGTGTGTGTGTTTGTGTGTGTGTGTATCTCACTGTCTTGGCTATTATAAATAGTGCTGCTTTCAATGCTGGGGTGCGTGAATCTTTTTGAATTAGAGTTTTCATTTAATCAAGATATATTCAGAGGAGGAGAATTGCTGGATCAGGTGGTAGATCTGTTTTTAGGGGATTTTTTTTTTTAGGACCTGCCATTGTTGTAGTTGTCCAGTTGCTCAGTCGCATCACTTTGTGACTCCATGGGCTGCAGCACAACAGGTTTCCCTGTCCTTCACCATCTCCTGGAGTTTGCTCAAACTTATGTCCCTTGAGTCATGATGCCATCCAACCATCTCATCCTCTATTGTCCCCTTCTCCTTCTGCCTTCACCCTTTCTAAGCATCAGGGTATTTTCCAGTGAGTCACCTCTTCGCATCACATGGCCAGCGTTTCAGAGCTTCATCTTCAGCATCAGTTCTTCCAATGACTATTCAGGACTGATTTCCTTTAGGATTGACTGGTTTGATCTCCCTGCTGTCCAAGGGACTCTTGAGAGTCTTCTCCAGCAACACAGTTCAAAAGCATCTATTCTTCGGCACTCAGCCTTCTTTATGGTCCAGCTCTCACATCTGTTCATGACAAGTGGAAAAACCATAGCTTTGACTATATGGACCTTTGTTGGTAAAGTGATGTCTCTGCTTTTTAATATGGTGTCTAGGTTTGTCATAGCTTTTCTTCCAAGAGAAAGCATCTTTTAATTTCATGGCTGCAATCACCATCTGCAGTGATTTTAAAGCCCAAGAAAATAAAGTCTCACTGTTTCCCCATCTTTTGCCGTGAAAGTGATGGGATGGCATGTCATGATCTTAGTTTTTTGAATGTTGAATTTTAAGCCAGCCTTTTCACTCTCCTCTTTCACTTTCATCAAGATGCTTTTTAGTTCCTCTTTGCTTTCTACCATTAGTGTGGTGTCATCTGCATGTCTGAGGTTATTGATATTTCTCCCAGCAGTCTTGATTCCACCTTGAGCTTCATCCAGTCCAGCATTTTGCATGATGTACTCTGCATAAAAGTTAAATAAGCAGAGTGACAATATACAGCCTTGTTGTACTCCTTTCCAATTTTGAACCAGTCTATTGTTCCATGTCCAGTTCTAATTGTTACTTCTTCACCTGCATACACGTTTCATAGGAAGCAAGTAAGGTGGTCTGGTATTCCCATCTCTTTCAGAATTTTCAGCCATTTGTTGTAATCCACACAGTTAAAGGCTTTAGTCAATGAAGCAGATGTTTTCCTGGAATTCTCTTGTTTTTTCTGTGGTCTAGCAGATGTTGGTAATTTCATCTCTGGTTCCTCTGCCTTTTCTAAATCTAGCTTATATATCTGGTAGTTCTCAGTTCATATACTGTTGAAGCCTAGCTTGAAGGATTTTGAGCATCACCTTGCTAGCATGTGAAATGAGTGCAATTGTGCAGTAGTTTGAACATTCTTTTGGCATTGCCATTCCTTGGGATTGAAATGAAAACTGACCTTTTCTAGTCCTGTGGCCACATCTGAGTTTTCCAAATTTGCTGGCATATTGAATGCAGCACTTTCACAGCGTCATTTTTTAGGCTTTGAAATAGCTCAACTGGAGTTCCATCCCCTCCACTAGCTTTGTCAGTAGTGATGCTTCCTAAGACCCACTTGACTTCACACTCCAGGATGTCTGGCTCTAGGTGAGTGATCACACCATTGTGGTTATCCAGATCATTAAGATCTTTTTGTATAGTTCTTCTGTGTAGTCTTGCCACTCTTCTTAATATCTTCTGCTTATGTTAGTTCCATACCATTTCTATCCTTTATTGCGCCCATCTTTGCATCAGACATTCCCTTGGTATCTCTAACTTTCTTGAAGAAATCACTAACCTTTCCCTTTCTGGTGTTTTCCTCTATTTCTTTGCTTTGTTCACTTAGGAAGGCTTTCTTATCTCTCCTTGCTATTCTATGGAACTCTGCATTCAAATCGGTATATCCTTCCTTTTCTCTTTTGCCTTTTGCTTCTCTTCTTTTCTCAGCTATCTGTAAGGACTCCTCAGACAACCATCTTGCCTTTTTGCATTTATTTTTCTTGGGGGCGGTTTTGATCACTGCCTTCTGTAGAATGTTGCAAACCTCCATCCATAGTTCTTCAGGCACTCTATCAGATCTAATCCCTTGAACCTATTTGTCACTTCCACTGTATAATCATAAGGGATTTGGTTTAGGTCATACCCAAATGGCTTAGTGGTTTTTCCACTTTCTTCAATTTAAGTCTGAATTTTGCAGTAAGGAATTCAGGATCTGAGCTACAGTCAATTCCCAGTCTTATTTTTGCTGACTGTATAGAGCTTCTCCATCTTTGGCTGCAAAGAACATAATCAATCTGATTTCCATGAGTAGAGTCTTCTCTTGTGTTGTTGGAAGAGGGTGTTTGCTATGACTAGTACATTCTCTTGGCAAAACTCTTAGCCTTTGCCCTGTTTCAAACTTGCCTGTAACTCCTGGTATGTTTTGACCACCATACTATTCTCCATCATGACTGTATCAATTTACATTCCCACCAAGAGTGTACAAGGGTTCTTTTTCTCCACTGTATCCCCAGAGGCTAGCTTAACATGTTTCTTGAATGAATGACTTTCTCTTTGGCCAGGGCTTGTGTCCTATTCCTAGAATGTTATTACATGTATGAAGGTTGTGTCTCTGCACAGAGACAGGTACATTCTTCCCTGATGGTAGCTTTTCCCAGGCAGTGTTATTAAGTGTAGCCATCTGATTCTCCATGCTGCCAAAGCAATCACCTTTTCTGTCATCTCTTCAGTCTTCTGTGATAGAGCTTATTTTCACCAAGTTACTAGTTATCTCCTAGTGGCCAAATCAAACAATTTTATCAGATCTTTCTACCCCACATTACTCTGACCTTCCTTCTGGAAATTCTCTCATGCTTTAATTACATCTCTGAATTTCATATGCAAAAATATATGCCCTAATCCTGATCTCTCTCTTTTAAATTGAATTCCAAATGTCCAACTAACTGTCCAAGAAGGATGTCAAATGCAGTGTATCCAAAATTTGATATGTAGTCACCCCCTCTGACAGCTCCTTATCCTATATTTGTCATCTTGGTTAATTAGTTAGATTGATTAAATAGTATTCGTTCCCCTTTTCTCTGTTGATTTCAAAGTTCTATAACCTATTTCAAGTTTTTGACTGGCTTCCTTAACTTAAACGTTTTCAATGTTTGTTTTTTCCTAGTGGTGTTAATAATAAAATATTAATTATGTTTCTGCCCTCTCAGTGATATAATAATAATAACCATGATGATGATGATGATAGTGATATTTATTAAGTACCTACTGTATGCTGAATACTCTTCTTAGCCATTTATGTATACTAATTCATTTATTCCTCGCAATAGCCATATGACGCAGACGCTGTTATCAATCTTATACTGAGGAAGCAATCAAAGCAAGAGATTAAATTATTTGTTCTTGATTATAATAGCTAAATAGCAATGTAAGTAGCAGTTAAGCTTGAGAATCTGTACTCTTAAATTTATTCCTACACTATTATTCATTTTTCTTACATTATGTTCTATTTCAAGAATTCTTAACAATTCCCACATATTTCAGGATGATAGTACCAACTGTTATTTAGACTGAATTACCACTAGTCTCATTGATTGCTACTGTTTCTCGTATGCTAAATTTTCACCATCTTGAGATCTTTATGCTAATGCAATTTTCATTTGGCTAGAGCACTTTTATGAGTATCTCTTTTTCAGAAAGGAAATATGGATACAATACTTTTAAGTGCTTGCATGTCTAAAAATCCCTTGCCATCACAAATGAACAAAATTTGGTTGGATGTGGTCATACAGAATTACCATCTCTTTTCCTTAAAAATTCACAATAATCCTCCATTAATACTGTATATCCAGTATTATTTGAAGATATTGATTCCATTCTGATTGCTTTCTTTTATGTAATTACTCTTTCTGTATGGAAGCCTAATTTTAGAACTTTATCACTCGATTCCAAAATGTCACCAGGGTATGTTAAAATATACATAGATGTTTTTCAGTAATTTTGGCCAGTGTTTGGTTTTTCAGCTGGGAGAAATTTTCTTCCAGTTCAACTTTTATTGCCATTTCTTCTTCATCTGCCCTTTTCTCTCCCTTCAGTCCTCTCATTGTTCAAATTGGAGCACTGAGTTTCTCCTCCATGAGTTTACCCATAATTTCTGTTTGTCTTTTTGCTTTGCATTATGTAAGGATTATTTCAGTAACTAAACTATTTAATGTAGTGTCTGGTAGCATACACTCTTCTGTTCATTGCCTCTATTAAATTTTTCACTTTGGCAAATATGATTTTTTTATTGAAAAACACTTTGTTACTGTCAAATTACTCTTTACTATGACAGCCAGCTGTGTTTTTTCAGTGCAGTATCCCATTAACAGAGAATAGAATTTAGAATTCTTCAAAGTTTTCTCCTATTTTCTTACATGAACTCTTTTTTAACAATTTTGACCTATTTTCCCTTGTTATTCAGTTTAATACTCTATTTTGAGGTGCTGATCTGTTTTATTTGCCCCATGATTTGCCTCCTGAAGAGTTACATATTTTTTTTTTTCCACTGAGGTGATTTCCTTCAAATCCTATGTAATTCTGGCAAAAGAAGCAGCAGTTGGGTTTATTTCCTGAAAGATCATAGATGAGAGAAGTAGACAGGCCTTCCCATGGAAGGCAGATGGATAGGTAGGTCTTCAGCTTAGGTGCGTAAAGAGGCAAATGACTAAGATCCCTCAGATCAGTGACCGGGAGTCTCATCCAATGGGTGTATTAATTCCTGTCTTAAGAAAACAGAATAAATTTTAAGAACTATTTGGCTTTGTTCATCAATTCATGAATTGAGCATCATCCCACCAAGCAACTAGGATGGATCTCTGAAAGTTTACACAAAATGGAATGTTTTTTAGGAAGAAGAGGAAAAGCTTTTAATACCCTCCTCCTCACTCAAAAAGGGGGGGCTTCCTGGTGGCTCAGCTGGTAAAGAATCTGCCTGCAGTGCCAGAGACCTGGGTTCGATCCCTGGATTGGGAAGATCCCCTGGAGAAGGGAAAGGCTACCCACTCCAAGTATTCTGGCCTGGAGAATTTCATAGGCTGTATATAGTTCATGGAGTCACAAAGAGTCGGACACTACTGAGCGACTTTCACTTTCCCCCAAAAAAGGATTATTTTTGTAGTCCAGGACATCTTATTTTTTGGAGGAGTGGGAAGAAAGGGAATGGCAAAGGTTTTATCATGCAGATTGCTGCTTCTCCCTCTGAGGGGATGGATGGGATTTAGGGACAGATTACCTCATCGGTGCTGACCAGAAAACTACAGACTGGTTGATTAACATTGCATTTCTGGTGAAGGCTGAAACTACAGTTAGGTTAGGTATTTAAACCTAGATTTGGTTTCTTGGGCTTTAGCACAAGGGACGCTGTTTGGGCCTGTGATTTTTCTCTTTTAACACTTGTGTTAGTGAATGCAAATTTATGTGCCTGATAACATAGTGAGGCCAAACAAACTGAAAAGTCAGAATTTGGAGCAGAGAAAGTTTTACTGCAGAGCCATTCAAGGAGATATGTGGCTCATGCCCTCTTAAAAACTTGAACTTCCTGAAAGGTTTCAGCAAAGCATTTTTCCCACGCAGGGGTTTGTGGTTAGCTCATGCACAGTTCTCTATTGGTTGACTTTGAGGTAACAGGTGGTTGACATTTTCAGTCCTTAAGCTCCAGAAAGTCCAGGGGCTAGTGCTCATGATTATCAAACAGTTAATTTCTTACATTTGGTGGTAGTTTTTAGCAAAAAAAAAATTCAGGAAATATGCATGAGATACTATTATCTGGGTACTTCACAGGGGGGTCTAGCGCAAGGATATGGGAGAGAGATCTGTCCCAGTAGGTCCCATAGGGTCCTGCTCCTTTACACTACTTGTTCAGTCACTAAATCGTGTCCAACTCTTCGCGGGTCCATGAACTACAGTGTGCCACACTTCCCTGTCCTTCACTGTCTCCCAGAGTTTGCTCATATTCATGTCTGTTGAGTCAGTGATGCTGTCTATCCATCTCACCCTTTGCTGCCCCCTTCTCTTTTGCCCTTAATCTTCCCCAGCATCATGGTCTTTTCCAGTGAGTCAGCTCTTCACACCAGGTGGCCAAAGGATTGGAGCTTGAGCTTGAGCTTCAGCATCAGTCCTTCCAATGAACATTCAAGGTTGATTTCCTTTAGGTTTCGATTGGCTTGATCTTCTTGCTGTCCAAGGGACTCTCAAGAGTCTTCTCCAGCACCACAATTGGAAAGCATCAGTTCTTCAGCACTCAGCCTTTTTATGGTCCAGCTCTCACTTTCGTACGTGACTACTGGAAAAACTACAGCTTTGACTATACGAATCTTTGTTGGCAAAGTGATTGCTACTTTTTAATATGTTATCTAGGTTTATCAGAGCTTTCCTTCCAAGGAGCAAGCCTCTTTTAATTTGGAAGGTTGTAAAAGAGGGAGGAACCATAAATATTACTTGTAAGCAGGACCCTTTGATCTAGACAGGCAGCTATGGATGGGTTTGGCTCACAGGTTTGCCCATTTCCAGGAAATCAGGGTGGCTATACTCAGGCATCATGAGCTGGAGAAAAACAAGAAAACTGCCACCTGGCTGGCTTCTATGTGCATAGTAGAGCTAATGGCATTCAGTGGGCATTTTGTTGCCTTTAATCCATCCTCCTTTGAACGTCTTTTATGAACCTAAAGTCGCAAATATGTTGGTTTGATCACTTTCTCTTTTCCAGTGGTAATTGGCTGTGTTTTCCCTTTAACATTTGTTGCATTGTATCAGTAGCAAACTTAGATTCCTGTCTTCTCAGAATGGTAAATATCCTTTAAAATTTATTTTTTTCTAGCTTTAATTTTGAAGCCATGGTGGTATATTTCTTTTTATCTCCAGGAATTGACCATAGTTTCTATTCATCTTCATCCCTCCAATCATATGTACTACAAAATGCTCAGGTGTAACCTACCAACTGGCCCTTGCCCTTGTAGTTACTTTCCTTGCATAACGGGGTCAAATGAGAAATGCTATGAAAATATAACTCGCTTCTGAAAAAGTCTCCATATGTGAGAAAAGATATTTCAAGTGCATCGATAGAAGCAAGATATGGTGGGATAAGAAACACGATCGATTCTGGAATTACAAGGATGTGTACAGTGGAGTATGGAGCTAGAGAGCTGGGAAAGGGCCAGATCATGAGGTTTTTAAAAGTCATGACAAAGAGTCTGAACATTATCCAGAGGCTGTTGGAAGTTAAAAGCTTTTAAAAAGGGAGCAGTAAGATTAGATGTGTGTTTTAAGCACCTCATTCTGGCAGCAGTGTCGAAAATGAATTGGATGAGGGGAGAATGGAGTGAAGAAACTCATTAGAAAGCTATTAAGTAGGGTTAGGTGAGAATTTATGAGGCTTCTACTAGGGCCAGTATCAATGTGGAGAATAGTGGAGAGTTTCCAAAGCTACTTAGCAAGTAGAATAGACAGACTTGGTGTTTGATTAGACGTGGAGTGAGAGGAGAAGCAGGAGCCTCGAATGGCTTTGTGGTGGGCCTGTCTCCTGATACCATTACTTGAAGCCAGGAATATAAGAGGAGAATTGGCTTTATCCAAAAGGAGGATATACTGTTTGTAACTTGCCTAAGATATTTGAATGCAAATGTCTAAATATGTCCAGCATGTACACCCACATATCACACATACATAGCAAAACTGCTCACTAAAGATATATGAGCCAGATTTAAAGATATGGACAGATGTCAACGGCATATGGTTGATGTGTAAAGAAAGAATAATACTGGCAAATATAATTTGGAGGTTATTACTCCAGTCTAGATACTGTTCTGATGCTTTAGGGATAACAGAAGAGAGGAATCTAGAATCTCAGAGATAAGATTAGGTAAACAAGACTATGAAGAGAATGTGAGGTCAGAAAAATGTGGGGGAAGGAGAAAAGGGAATTTCAAAGTGTAATATAAAGGCATATGCTAGAGATGTCCAACAATTTGAGGGCAAAAATATGTCTTGGACTTTGATAGTTAGAAGTTGCTTAACTTCTAATTGAAGAGAAGGACAGACCCAGGGTATGAAAGCATGCTAGTATCTTTCCTTAGAGTTTCATTTGACTTTGATTAGTCACCTTTTAACAGATTTTAGAGAAAGTACCTAAGATTAGAAGGAGGTCTCTGAACAGAAAATGTGTAGTTGTAGTTGATTACTTTTGGAAGTGAAGAGAGCCAAATTCCTGGAGAGGAGAGAAGGGATGAAGCAAATCCTGCCCTCACAGAGCAGGTTGAGGCAGATGAACTAAGTTGCCTCAGTGTTGTGAGAAGTCCACCAGACCTGTGCATCAGAAGGGCTGGGCAAGGCTGGGGGACTTGAATAGGCTTGCATAAGGGGACTTAGAGGGAGGAAGGTGGATACACTAGGTGCTGAGACCTATCATCTAGATCCTTCTTCCAGCAGCAAGACACTTATTCTAGTTACCAGGAAGGTTGACTACTAGTTGCTCATGGCTGAGTCCCTCTGCAGAAATTGTCCTTGGTGAAGGGTATGCCCCCTCCCCAGGGTCAGCCTGCATTCAGTGGCCAGTTGATGCAAAGATATCAGAACCTAGTCCACTTGTCTCTATTTAGGACACCTCTGAAGGGCCAGCCCAACTTCAGAGCTCCAGTGAAATTGGTTATAACCTCAGGGCAACCACATACCACTTTAACTTTTTCTTAGCAGAATCTAGTTTCTCCTATTTGGTTACAGGTATTGTTCATAAGAACAGTCTTTAATAAACCTGCCTGCATCAAATCTTGGTTGCAGAGTCTTATTTCTGGACAACTCAACCTAAGAGGGTGAGTAAATATGTTTTAATCAACTGTAGGTCTCCCAGATATGGATCTAACTAGCAGGAACAGAGTTTTGATTTCATCATTAGAGGACTGATCAAAACACTCAACAATGAGAACTTCAGTTCAGTTCAGTTCAATCGCTCAGTCGTGTCCGACTGTTCGCGACCCCATGAATTGCAGCACACCAGGCCTCCCTGTCCATCACCGTCTCCGGGAGTTCACTCAGACTCATGTCCATCAAGTCAGTGATGCCATCCAGCCATCTCATCCTTGGTTGTCCCCTTCTCCTCCTGCCCCCAATCCTTCCCAGCATCAGAGTCTTTTCCAATGAGTCAACTCTTCTCATGAGGTGGCCAAAGTACTGGAGTTTCAGCTTTAGCATCAGTCCTTCCAAAGAAATCCCAGGGCTGATCTCTTTTAGAATGGACTGGTTGGATCTCCTTGCAGTCCAAGGGACTCTCAAGAATCTTCTCCAACACCACAGTTCAAAAGCATCAATTCTTCTGCGCTCAGCCTTCTTCACAGTCCAACTCTCACATCCATACATGACCACAGGAAAAACCATAGCCTTGACTAGACGGACCTTAGTCGGCAAAGTAATGTCTCTGCTTTTGAATATGCTATCTAGTTTGGTCATAGCTTTTCTTCCAAGGAGTAAGCGTCTTTTTAATTTCATGGCTGCAGTCACCATCTGCAGTGATTTTGGAGCCCCCCAAAATAAAGTCTGACACTGTTTCCACTGTTTCTCCATCTATGTGCCATGAAGTGATGGACCAGATGCCCTGATCTTAGTTTTCTGAATGTTGAGCTTTAAACCAACTTTTTCGCTTTCCTCTTTCACTTTCATCAAGAGGCTCTTTAGTTCTTCACTTTCTGCCATAAGGGTGGTGTCATCTGCATATCTGAGGTTATTGATATTTCTCCCCGCAATCTTGATTCCAGCTTGTGTTTCTTCCAGTCCAGCGTTTCTCATGATGTACTCTGCATATAAGTTAAATAAGTAGGGTGACAATATACAGCCTTGACGTACTCCTTTTCCTATTTGTAACCAGTCTGTTGTTCCATGTCCAGTTCTAATGAGAAGTTAGCACAATGTAATTCTACAGCAGTTGTTATCAACTAAGAGTAAAGGTTAGAAATAAGGAGGCCATACTCTATAGCTGTGCCCATCTGTGACCTTGATAACTTTCTTCTCCAAGTTTCTGATACCCAATGCTTCCTTGAGAAACACTGTTTTGATACTATGGAACTGTCTGCACACTGGGATGTACTTATTCCTGGTGGGTCACTGAAGATGGAAACCCTATTGGTGAGACAAGGTTGTCATTAGAGGGGAGGGGAAGGGTAGAGTAGAGCTATTTCAGTTTTGCTTTGTTAAGGGAAGTGTTTTAGTGTATTTTCATTCAGTTGAGAGAGAGAAGTTGTGAATACAAAGACCACTTATGTCTGAAAAGACCCTCTACCAACCAAGATCTATAAAATTTTCTCCAGTAGTCTCATATCCACAATCATAATGCTGAACTCTTTCTGCCTCTTAAGAATTAGAGTTCCCATTTCCAACCCCCTAAGATTGAGGTTGGTGATATTTGATAGTAAATCAAATATATTTTTCTAATAGCAAAGAGAAAATAGTCTTAGGTATTGCCATACTTTGGGCTTCCCAGGTGGCACTAGTGATAAAGAACCCATCTGCCAATGCAGAGATGCGGATTTGATTCCTGGGTTGGGAAGATCCTCTGGAGGAGGGCATGGAAACTCCAATATTCTTGCCTGGAGAATCCCTGGACAGAGGAACCTGGTGGGCTATGGTCCATAGGGTCACAGAGTCAGACACAACTGAAGTGACTTAGCATGTATTGCCATATTTTATGGCTTTTAATTTTTTATTTATTTTATTTTATTTTTTGTTGTTGTTTTGTTTTAAAAAAATTTTATTTATTTTATTTTATTTATTTATTTATTTATTTTACTTTACAATACTGTATTGGTTTTGCCATACATTAACATGAATCCGCCATGGGTGTACATAAGTTGCCACTCCTGAACCCCCCTCCCACCTCCTTCCCCATACCATCCCTCTGGGTTATCCCAGTGCACCAGCCCCAAGCATCCTGTATCCTGCATCAAACCTAGACTGGCAATTTGTTTCTTATATGATATACATGTTTCAATGCCATTCTCCCAAATCATCCTACCCTCTCCCTCTCCCACAGAGTCCAAAAGTCTGTTCTGTATATCTGCGTCTCTTTTGCTGTCTCGCATACAAGGTTATCGTTACCATCTTTCTAAATTCCATATATATGCGTTAGTATACTGTATTGATGTTTTTCTTTCTGGCCTACTTCACTCTGTATAATTGGCTCCAATTTCATCCACCTCATTAGAACTCATTCAAATGTATTCTTTTGATGGCTGAGTAATACTCCATTGTGTATATGTACCACAGCTTTCTTATCCATTCGTCTGCCGAAGGGCATCTAGGTTGCTTCCATGTCCTAGCTATTGTAAACAGTGCTGCAATAAACATTGGGGTACACGTGTCTCTTTCAATTCTAGTTTCCTCGATGTGTATGCCCAGCAGTTACAGCTTTTTAAAATTGAGGCACAGCTAACATATATCATTATATTAGTTTCAGGTGCACATCATAATGACTCAGTATTTGTATACACTGCAAAATGATCACAATGTCTAGTTAACATCTGTCACCATACATAGTTAAAATTTTTTTTTCTTATGTTGAGGACTTTTAAGATCTGTTCTCTTAGCAATTTTCAAATATGCAATACAGTGTTATTAATTATGCTATAAATTACATCCTTCTGACTTATTTTACTGCTGGAAGTTCAAACCTTTTGACCCCCTTCACCCATTTTATCTACCCAGTGTTTTTCTGACCCATTTCTAAATGACCTGGTCATCCTAGCCCTCAACTGCTGGGGGTCATCATGAGCCTGGAAGTTTCATCCTCTTTGGGAGATCTGTTTATGACTCTCTGTACTTCTTGCTTACAGCTTTCCTGACGGTCTGAGTAGTTTTGCAGTGGCAATCGTTTCCCTTGAATCAAAACCCAAAGGTTAATAACTCCCTTCATATCCAACAGCTGATTTAAGCTGTAATTATGATGAAACAGAACTGGAAGTCCAGGTAAATGTTTTTACCAAGGAAGAAAGCCTGTGTTCAGGAGTGAGCATGCGATAAGGCTTCACTGCAATTAGAAATCACTCCTGGATGTTGACACCTCCCTCTGCGTTTCAGTGGGAGAATAAATTGGATGAGTGTAAAGGGATAGGACATGGAAAAAAAAAATTAAAGATGTCTGACAATTCACAGGTGGAAGGTTGAATTTTTTTTTAAACTGATTTGAGGGTATGAAAGCAAATTTCCCTGGTAAGAAATTATTTCCTTGCAGGATCAACTTGGGGGCTATTAGCCAGATATGACCTGAGTGCAGCATTCCCCATGGGTCATAAAGGTGACTATATGCAGGAACCGATCATTAGAAAAATGATTAAAGCTATTATTAACCCATTACTCAATTACTTATTAATTAGTCTAAAATGTGGCTAGAAATGAGGCAATTAGGAGTTCACAGTTTTAATTGGTATTTGAAATCACAGAGGGTGAATTGATGAGCACCAGCTGCTGTGACATTTTGCCTGGTGATGAGCTACTGAAGAAGCGGCTATATAATCTCTCTTTTCGCAGTATGGCCACACTCAGGGAGGGCAGATGTTTCCCCTGGGAGAAAAAAGGTCCACTCACACTTCCATTTGACTAGAGAGCCATGAAGTCAGGATCATGCCAAAGCATGCAGCCCTGGGAAGAAAGTAGGAGGAAAGCTATATGGCGGTCTTTCCCCTAGTAGAAGCTGGATGGAAAGCTGCATCCAGGAAACGTGGGATGACTGTTCAAAATTGAACTGGCAAAAGTGGGTTCTTAGCAAGCTAGGCACAGTCTCAGTGCCAGTGATACAGCCTTCAGAGTCCTCTTGCTTGTTTAGAGTAGGTGGGCTAACCACTCAAGACATCCTCTGTTCCTCATTCAGGTGTTCAGAAGCATTTTGGTGTCTTTTGATCATTTGTCTGTCAGCTCTGTGATAAGTTAAAGTGCTCGAGGAGTGGCTCCTTCCTATGAATTTCCCAGAGTTTTGTTTCTCCAGAGATATCTTTATGACATTAAATATGTTCTAATATTGTTATGCATATCTATAGGATATATGCACTAAGGATCTCTTTCCTAAAAGATGATTCTTTTTCTGAGAGAATGTTATGACAAATACCAGTTCTCTACAACCCAGAATTATTGATGGTTAATTGCCTATAGATATAGATAATCTCTATATAGTTCAAAAGTTTTATTTACTATAGAGTGTTTCATAGCATGATTATAAATGTAAGTTTTATTTGTCAGTTTCCTGGTGGCTCAGAGGTTAAAGTGTCTGCCTCCAATGTGGGAGACCTGGGTTTGATCCCTGGGTCGGGAAGACCCCCTGGAAAAGGAAATGGCAACCCACTCCAGTATTCTTGCCTGGAGAATCCCATGGACAGAGGAGCCTGGTAGGCTACAGCCCACCTGGTCGCAAAGAGTCGGACAGGACTAGGAGACTTCACTTTCTTTCACTTTCTTTCTTTTATAATAGACATTTATGTTGTCAGATTTATAGTATCATAAGCAATGAACTAATCACTTTCATCATATATGTTTTGTGATTACATATATGACTGCTGGATCAGAAAGTCTGTTACTTTTGTTTAGTTGCTAAGTCATGTCTGACTCTTTTGCGACCACCATGGACTGCAGACCGCAAGGCAACTTCTGTCTGTGGGATTTCCCAGGCAAGAATACTAGAGTGGGTTGCCATTTCCTTCTCCAAGGGATCTTCCTGACCCAGGGATCAAACCGGAGTCTCCTGCATTGGCAGGCAGATTCTTTACCACAGAGCCACACCAGGGAGTAGTTTTAATTTTGCTAATTGCTACCAGTTACTTTTCAAACTGTTATTCCAGTTTATATTCTTACCAGTGATGTGTGAGAATTCTGTGGTCCCCAAATCTTTGCAAAAAAACTAATATTGTCAAATTTTTAGTGTTTTCATATTTGATAAGAGAAAATGGCATTATGTTATGCTTTATTTTGCATTTTCCTGAGTACAGATGAGGCTGAACATCTTTTTGCCTTTTCATTGCCCATTCTGATTTCTTCTTCTGTGTTATAGCATGTGATGATTTTTCTGTATTTATCTTCTTGATTTGTGGGAGTTCTTTATATATTCTGCATAGGAATCCTTTGGGTGATGGTTGCAGAATACAGGGTTTGACTCAATCTGCCTCTGTTTGAATTCTGATTTGTCACTAAGCCAGTAAATTACTTATTTACTCTATGCTCCAGTTTTATTACCCGTAAGCTAGAGATGATGATAGTTTCTTATTTATGGTGTTATAATGAAGATTTGTTGAATTAATAGGTATAAAAGAGATTTAGAGTAGTGCTTGATAATTTTTCAGACAACCATGAGTGGCTCAATAAATTATCCTAGTGCACACTCTATGGCGTTCTTACTGGGTTGTTTAACTTGTCAGGTACTCCTTCTTTGCCTGTCTTTATTTTATATACCATTCAAGTTTCTAGACCACCTGACCTGCCTCCTGAGAAATCTGTATGCGGGTCAGGGAGTAACAGAACTGGACATGGAACAACAGACTGGTTCCAAATAGGAAAAGGGGTATGTCAAGGCTGTATATTGTCACCCTACTTATTTAACTTATATGCAGAGTACATCATGAGAAATGCTGGGCTGGAAGAAGCACAAACTGGAATCAAGATTGCCAGGAGAAATATCAATAACCTCAGATATGCAAGTGACACCACCCTTATAGCAGAAAGTGAAGAGGAACTAAAGAGCCTCTTGATGAAAGTGAAAGAGGAGAGTGAAAAAGTTGGCTTAAAGCTCAACATTCAGAAAACAAAGATCATGGCATCTCGCCACATCACTTCATGGTAAATAGACGGGGAAACAGCGGACACAGTGGCTGACTTTTATTTTTATGGGCTCCAAAAGCACTGCAGATGGTGATTGCAGCCATGAAATTAAAAGACTCTTACTCCTTGGGAGGAAAGTTATGACCAACCTAGATAGCATATTATAAAGCTGAGACATTACTTTGTCAACAAAGGTCCATCTAGCCAAGGCTATGGTTTTTCCAGTGGTCATGCATGGATGTGAGAGTTGGACTATAAAGAAATCTGAGCGCAGAAGAATTGATGCTTTTGAACTGTGGTGTTGGAGAAGACTCTTGAGAGTCCCTTGGACTGCAAGGAGATCCAACCAGTCCATTCTGAAGGAGATCAGCCCTGGGATTTCTTTGGAAGGAATGATGCTAAAGCTGAAACTCCAGTACTTTGGCCACCTGATGCAAAGAGCTGACTCATTGGAAAAGACCCTGATGCTGAGAAAGATTGAGGGCAGGAGGAGAAAGAGATGACAGAGGATGAGATTGCTGGATGGCATCACCAACTCAACGGACATGGGTTTGGGTGGACTCCGGGAGTTGTTGATGGACGGGGAGGACTGGTGTGCTGAGGTTCATGTAGTCGCAAAGAGTCGGACATGACTGAGTGACTGAACTGAACTGAACAAGTTTCCATACATTTTTGCAAGTTTAGCATAGTGTACAGTTAAGAAAATTTGTGAGATGATCTCTCCTTTGGTTCCCAATGCTTCTTGAACAAACCATGAATATAACCCTTAGCTGACAACCTTGTTCTATTCTCTACACTCTACACTCAACCCTGGTAGGGACATAAGGGTAAAGACTGCCTCATTCATCTCAATATCCCCAGTGGCTAGGATTATTCTGCCACTTAGAAGGGATTCAATAAATGTTGACTGATTGCCTGACAAAAGCTGTTTCCAACTGGAGGAAAAATATGCTTTAAAATTTTGCCCAGCTAATCAGTAATTAAAAGGGCAGCAGCATTAGAGAAGGTTAATTTTGGAATCATTTATTAAATATATTTTCATAAATTTTAAAATTTCATTTGGGAAATATAGTGCACATAGATTATGTGTTGAGCACTTATGCACTAGTGCATTGTTTATACACACACACAGTACATTGTAGAAATAACAGCAAAATCTTGAGGGAAAATGTAGTTTACTGCAGCTCTTCCTAGAACTCATCTTAGAGCTGATTTTTAAAAAAACAATTCATTCCTTTAGAGACCTCAGCACAGAACTCTGCTAAACTGAGCTCCTGGGCTGATAACACATCAGAGAGAAAGGAAGGTGTCATTTGGCAATTTGGCTGCTGCTGATGACACAGTCATCTTTCAGGAAAAAAAGTTAGCTCCAGGGGAGGGCTGCCTTTGAGAGCAAAAGGATAGGAAGTTAAGAGAACTGGTTGCTAGGTTTTCTTTGCAGGAAAGCAAGCTATTTTTTTTTCTGAGTATAAGAAAATGCAATCTATTTATTCTGACTGAGATAATACTAGAAAAGGAAAAGCTGAAAACCAGAAATAGAGATCTTGAGAGGCACCTGGACTGCAGGTCACTGGGGGAAGGAAGTGTGCCCACTTTGTTCATCCTTTGTTTTCTGAGGAACTGACACAGTGTCTGCTACTAGTAGACATTTGGTAAATATTTATTCAGAAAGTATATGAATGGATGTGTCCTGGAGTTTAGAAGTATTCCCTTATCCTTCATCTCAAATGATAAAAATACAGTATTAGATGAAGTCAGCCAAAAGAAACAAACTTCCAGTTTTAAGATAAAGGAGTATTAGGGTCGTTAAGTATTTAATACACCATAATAAATATAATTAACACTTCTGTGTGCTACATGTGGGCACTTCCCAGGTGGCACTAGCAGTGAAGAACCCACCTGCCAATGCAGGAGATGTAAGAGAAATGGGTTTGATCCTTAGGTCGGAAGGGTCCCCTGAAGGAGGAAATGGCAACCCACTCCAGTATTCTTGCCTGAGGAATCCCATGGACAGACTGGTGGCCTACAATCCATGGATTTGCAAAGAGTCAGAGACAACTGAAGCAGCTTAGCACACATGCATGCCCACATGCTATATGTGAATGTTGTCAGGAGAGGAAACCCTAAGATTTCTCTAAACAAGAAAAAACTTTATTTTTTCATTTTATTTTGTATCTATATGAGATAATAGCTATTCAAGTAAACTAATAATCATTTTATGATGTGAGTGAAAGTTGCTCAGATGTGTCCATACAGTCCATGAAATTCTCCAGGCCAGAGTACAGGAGTGGGTAGGCTTTCCCTTCTCCAGGGGATCTTCCCAACCCAGGGATCAAACCCAGGTCTCCTGCATTGCAGGTGGATTCTTTACCAGCTGATCCACAAGGAAAGCCAATCATTTTATGGTGTCAGTTCAGTTCAGTTCAGTCGCTCAGTCATGTCTGACTCTCACAGCACGCCAGGCCTCCCTATCCATCACCAACTCCTCGAGTTCACTCAAACTCACATCCATTGAGTTGGTGATGCCATCCAGCCATCTCATCCTCTGTCATCCCCTTTTCCTCCTGCCCCCAACCCCTCCCAGCATCAGAGTCTTTTCCAGTGAGTCAGCTCTTCACATGAGGTGGCCAAAGTACTGGAGTTTCAGCTTTAGCATCATTCCTTCCAAAGAACACCCAGGACTGATCTCCTTTTGAATGGACTGGTTGGATCTCCTTGCAGTCCAAGGGACTCTCAAGAGTCTTCTCCAACACCACAGTTCAAAAGCATCAATTCTTCTGCGCTCAGATTTCTTTATAGTCCAATTCTCACATCCATACATGACCACTGGAAAAACCATAGCCTTGGCTAGATGGACCTTTGTTGACAAAGTAATGTCTCAGGTTTTAATAAGCTGTCTAGGTTACTCATAACTTTCCTTCCAAGGAGTAAGCATCTTTTAATTTCACGGGTGCAATCACCATCTGCAGTGATTTTGGTGCCCAGAAAAATAAAGTCTGTTTCCACTGTTTCCCCATCTATTTTCCATGAAGTGATGGGACCAGATGCCATGATCTTCGTTTTCTGAATATTGAGCTTTAAGCCAACTTTTTCACTCTCCTCTTTCACTTTCATCAAGAGGCTCTTTAGTTCTTCTTCACTTTCTGCCATAAAGGTGGTGTCATCTGCATATCTGAGGTTATTGATATTTCTCCCAGCAATCTTGATTCCAGCTTGTGCTTCTTCCAGCCCAGCGTTTCTCATGATGTACTCTGCATATAAGTTAAATAAGTAGGATGACAATATACAGCCTTGACGTACTCCTTTTAGGTCAGGTGGTGTGGTATTCCCATCCACAGTTTGTTGTGATCCACACAATTGAAGGCTTTGGCATAGTCAATAAAGCAGAAGTAGATATTTTTCTTTCTTTCTTTTTTTTTTTTTGCATTTGTTTTCCATGGGGATGGTCTTGCTCTGTCTCATATACAATGTCACAAACCTCCATCCATAGTTCATCAGGCACTCTGTCTATCAGATCTAGTCCCTTAAGTTTATTTCTCACTTCCACTGTGTAGTCATAAGGGATTTGATTTAGGTCATACCTGAATGGTCCAGTGGTTTTCCCTACTTTCTTCAATTTAAGTCTGAATTTGGCAATAAGGAGCTCATGATCTGAGCCACAGTCAGCTCCCGGTCTTGTTTTTGCTGACTGTATAGAGCTTCTCCATCTTTGGCTGCAAAGAATATAATCAATCTGATTTGGGTGTTGACCATCTGGTGATGTCCATGTGTAGAGACTTCTCTTGTGTTTTTGGAGGGAGTGTTTGCTATGACCAGTAAGTTCTCTTGGCAAAACCCTACTAGCCTTTGCCCTGCTTCAGTCCATACTCCAAGGCCAAATTTGCCTGTTACTCCAGGTGTTTCTTGACTTCCTTCTTTTGCGTTCCAGTCCCCTATAATGAAAAGGACATCTTTTTGGGTATTCTTTCTGAAAGGTCTTGTAAGTCTTCATAGAACCATTTAACTTCAGCTACTTCAGCATACTGATTGGGGCATAGGCTTGAATTACCGTGATATTGAATAGTTTGCCTTAGAAACAACAGAGATGGTTCTGTCATTTTTGAGATTGCATCCAAGTACTGCATTTCAGGTTCTTTTGTTGACCATGATGGATACTCCATTTCTTCTAAGGGGTTCCTGCTGTTTCTACTGTTTCCCCATCTATTTGCCATGAAGTTATGGGACCAGATGCCATGATCTTCGTTTTCTGAATGTTGAGCTTTAAACCAACTTTTTCACTCTCCTCTTTCACTTTCATCAAGAGGCTTTTTAGTTTCTCTTCACTTTCTGCCATAAGGTTGGTGTCATCTGCCATTGATGTTTCTCCCGGCAGTCTTGAGTCCAGCTTGTGCTTCCTCCAGCCCAGTGTTTCTCATGATGTACTCGGCATATAAGTTAAATAAACAGGGTGACAATATACTGCCTTGACGTACTCCTTTTCCTATTTGGAACCAGTCTGTTGTTCCATGTCCAGTTCTAACTGTTGCTTCCTGACCTGCATATAGGTTTCTCAAGAGGCAAGTCAGGTAGTCTGGTATTCCCATCTCTTTCAGAATTTTCCACAGTTTATTGTGATCCACACAGTCAAAGGCTTTGGCATACTCAATAAAGCAGAAATTGATGTTTTTCTGGAACTCTCTTGCTTTTTCAATGACCCAGCAGATGTTGGCAATTTGATCTCTGGTTCCTCTGCCTTTTTAAAAACCAGCTTGAACATCTGGTAGTTCACAGTTCATGTATTGCTGAAGCCTGGCTTAGAGAATTTTGAGCATTACTTTACTACTGTGTGAGATGAGTGCAATACCCTTATGGCAGAAGGTGAAGAGGAACTGAAAAGCCTCATGATGAAAGTGAAAGAGGAGAATGAAAAAGTTGGCTTAAATTCAACATTCAGAAAACTAAGATCATGGCATCTGGTCCCATCACTTCATGTGAAATAGATGGGAAAACAGTGGAAACAGTGTCAGACTTTATTTGAGGGGGAGCTCCAAAATAACTGCAGATGGTGACTGCAGCCATGAAACTAAAAGATGCTTACTCCTTGGAAGGAAAGACATGACCAACCTAGACAGCATATTAAAAAGCAGAGACATTGCTTTTCCAACAAAAGTCCATCTAGTCAAGGCTATGTTTTTTCCAGTGGTCATGTATGGATGTGAAAGTTGGACTATAAAGAAAGCTGAGCACCGAAGAATTGATGCTTTTGAACTGTGGTGTTAGAGAAGACTCTTGAGAGTCCCTTGGACTGCAAGGAGATCCAACCAGTCCATTCTAAAGGAGATTAGCTTCGGCATTGGAAGACTGTGTTCACCTATGGCTGATTCGTGTCAATGTATGGCAAAACAAATACAGTATTGTAATTAAAATAAATAAATAAATTTTTTAAAAAAGAAACTGTAAAAAAAAAAATAAAGGAGATTAGTTCTAGGTGTTCTTTGAAGGACTGATGCTAAAGCTGAAACTGCAATACTTTGGCCACCTGATGTGAAGTGTTGATTCACTGGAAAAGACCCTGATGCTGGGAGGGATTGGAGGCAGGAGGAAAAGGGGATGACAGAGAATGAGATGGCTGGATGGCATCACCAACTCAATGGATGTGAGTTTGAGTAAACTCCAGGAGTTGGTAATGGACAGGGAGGCCTGGCGTGCTGTGATTGATAAGGTCACAAAGAATCGGACACGACTGAGCGACTGAACTTAACTCAACTGAACTGAGATGTTTTTCTAATATTCTATTGTTTTTTTCAGTGATCCAACAGATGTTGGCAATTTGATCTCTGGTTCCCATGCCTTTTCTAAATCCAACTTGAACATCTGGAAGTTCACAGTTCACATACTGTTGAAACCTGGCTTGGGGAATTTTGAACATTACTTTGCTAGCGAGATGAGTACAATTGGGCAGTAGTTTGCACATTCCTTGATATTGCCTTTCTTTGGGATTGCAGTGAAAACTGACCTTTTCCATCCTGTGGCCAGTGATGAGTTTTCCAAATTTGCTGGTATATTGAGTGCAGCACTTTGTTTAAACCCTTCTCCTTGAGAATGGTTTAAAATTACTCAAAATATATTATTACTAAGAGTCAGACACGACTGAGCAACTGAACTGAACTGAACTGAACTGATCAACATGTAATGATTCTTGTCTATTGTTATATAATTGAACTGCTTTTATTTGTTACTTGTTTTTTATTTTTAAATTTTTAGTTATCTCTTTATTAGTTTTTATTGGAGTATAGTAGCTTTACAGTGTTGAGTTAGTTTCTGCTGTACAGCAAAGTGAATCAAGTATACACATACATATATCCACTGTTTTTTAGATTTCCTTTCCATTTAGGTCATCACAGAACACTGAGTAGAGTTCCATGTGCTATACAGTAGGGTCTCATTAATTATCTGTTTTACACATAGTAGTGTATATATGTCTCCTAATTCATCCCACCACTGTTCTCCCCAAGCTGTTTTTCAATAGCGTCTGTTTTAAAAACATAAATTTCAATTAAGATACTTGAGATATCTTAAGTCAAGGGCATTAATATTTAACTCTTTTGGTATACCTTAACAAAATCTTTTTCAGACAGGAGCCTTTCTTCTCCCTTCTCTCCTTCCCCTTGGTTTGTTCGCTGTCTGTGAATCTGCTTTTCTTTCATAGATATATTCATTTGTACCATATTTCTTCAAGAAAGTTAGAGATACCACAGGAATATTTCATGCAAAGATTGGCTCTATAAAGGACAGAAATGGTATGGACCTAACAGAAGCAGAAGATATTAAGAGAGGTGGCAAGAATACACAGAAGAACTATACAAAAAGATCTTTACAACCCAGATAATCATGATGGTATGATCACTCACCTAGAGCCAGACATTCTGAAATGTGAAGTCAAGTGGGCCTTATAAAGCATCACAACAAACAAAGCTAGTGGAGATGATGGAATCCCACTATTTGAGCTATTTCAAATCCTGAAAGACAATGCTGTGAAAGTACTGCACTCATATGCCAGCAATTTGGAAAACTCAGCAGTGGCCACAGTACTGGAAAAAGTTAGTTTTCAGTCCAATCCCAAAGAAAGGGAATGCTAAAGAATGCTCAGACTACCGCACAATTGCACTCATCTTGCTCAGAGGGTAAAGTGTCTGCTGGCAATGCGGGAGACCTGGATTCGATCCCTGGGTCGGGAAGATCCCCTAGAGAAGGAAATGGCAACCCACTCCAGTATTCTTGCCTGGAGAACCCCGCAGATGGAGGAGCCTGGTAGGCTGCAGTCCACAGAGTCACAAAGAGTCAGACCGACTAAGCAACTTCACTTGCTCACACGCTAGTAAAGTAATGCTCAAAATTATCCAAGCCAGGCTTCAGCAATATGTGAACCATGAACTTCCAGATCTTCAAGCTGGTTTTAGAAAAGGCAGAGGAACCAGAGATCAAATTGCCAACATCTGCTGGATCATCAAAAAAGCAAGAGAGTTCCAGAAAAACATCTATTTCTGCTTTATTGACTATGCTAAAGCCTTTGACTGTGTGGATCACAATAAACTGTGGAAAATTCTGAAAGAGATGGGAATACCAGACCACCTGATCTGCCTCTTGAGAAACCTATATGCAGGTCAGGAAGCAACAGTTAGAACTGGACATGGGACAACAGACTGATTCCAAATAGGAAAAGGAGTATGTCAAGGCGGTATATTGTCACCCTGTTTATTTAACTTATAAGCAGAATACATCATGAGAAACGCTGGGCTGGAAGAAGCACAAGCTGGACTCAAGATTGTCAGGAGAAATATCAATAACCTCAGATATGCAGATGACACCATCCTTATGGCAGAAAGTGAAGAGGAGCTAAAAAGCCTCTTGATAGAAGTGAATGATGAGAGTGAAAAAGTTGGCTTAAAGCTCAACATTCAGAAAACGAAGATTATGGCATCTGGCCCCATCACTTCATGGGAAATAGATGGGGAAACAGTGGAAACAGTGTCAGACTTTATTTTTGGGCTCCAAAATCACTGCAGATGGTGATTACAGCCATGAAATAAAAATATGCTTACTCCTTGGAAGAAAAGTTATGACCAACCTAGATAGCATATTAAAAACAGAGACATTACTTTGCCAACAAAAGTTCGTCTAGTCAAGGCTTTGGGTTTTCCAGTGATTATGTATGGATGTGAGAGTTGGACTGTGAAGAAAGCTGAGCACCGAAGAATTGATGCTTTTGAACTGTGGTGTTGGAGAAGACTCTTGAGAGTCCCTTGGACTCCGTGGAGGTCTTAACTAGTCCATCGTAAAGAAATCAGTACTGAATGTTCATTGGAAGGACTGATGTTGAAGCTAAAACTCCAGTACTTTGGCCACCTGCTGCGAAAAGCTGACTCATTGAAAAGACCCTGATGCTGGAAAAGATTGAAGGCGAGAGGAGAAGGGGATGACAGAGGATGAGACGGTTGGATGGCATCACCGACTCTATGGACATGAGTTTGAGTCAACTCCGGGAGGTGGTGATGAACAGGGAGGCCGGGCGTGCTGCAGTCCATGGGGTCGCAAAGAGTCAGACACAACTGAGCAACTGAACTGAACTGAACTGAACTGTATTTTAGATTCCACAAATAAGTGAAAGCATGGTATTTCCCTTTCTCTCTGACTTGTTTCCCTTAATGTGATAATTCTGGGTCTATCCATGATGCAAATAGCATTATTTCAGTCTTTTTAATGGCTAAGTAATATATCACTGGGGGCTTCCCTGGTGGCTCAGATGGGTAAAGAAACTGCCTACAGTGAAGGAGACCAGGGTTCAGTCCATGGGTTGGGAAGATCCCCTGGAGAAGGATATGGCCACCTACTCCAGTATTCTTGCCTGGAGAGTTCCATGGACAGAGGAACCTAGTGAGGTATATCCATGAGATTGCAAGGAATCATACACAAGTGACCAACACACACACACACACACAGAATATGTCACTGTGTATTTATACCATATCTTCTTTATTTATTCATTTGTCAAGAATACTAAATCTATCAATAATAATTACCCAGTTTGTCAAATTTCTTTTAATTTTATTGTATGGTAACTTACAAGAAACAAGTTTTAAAGTAATTAAATCCACTGATTTTTGCTTTGTGATTTCTATGTTTTTCATTCTTAGAAAAAGTTTCCTCTTCTGAGGGTTTACAGAATGCTCATTTACAGTTTTTTTCTAATTTAGTTTAGCTTAAATTGCTTTAGTTTTATTTTGTCTTAGTTTTAAGCACATCACTAAGTCATTTCAATTTAGCTTTATTAAGTAAGTGAAGTCGCTCAGTCGTGTCCGACTCTTTGTGACCCCATGGACTGTAGCCACCAGGCTCCTCTGTCCATGGGATTTTCCAGGCAATAGTACTGGAATGGATTGCCATTTCCTTCTCCAGAGGATCTTCCTGACCCAGGGAATCAAACCTGGGTCTCCCACATTATAGACAGACGCTTTACCATCTGAGCCACCAGGGAAGTCCTTTTACCCCAAATACCTAACCAGTTGTTCCAGAATCATTTATTGAATACTCTTCCCTTTACATTACTCATTTTTGGTGGAAATTTAGCTATATATTAAATTCTTTCATATAAGAGTATTGGTTTCTGAAATGTTTATATTGCTCCATTGATCAAACTGTCAATTCTTGCCCTAGATACATAGCGTCTTGATAACTAAAGGTTTATTGTAGGCTTTATTTATTATCTTGTAAGACAAATTTCTCCTCATGACTCTTTTCATCTCATTTTATTTATCTTTCTGGAATTTTCATACTATTCAAAACTATAAACTTTAAAAAATGAGCTATATTATTACTTTGTCCAGTGAAACTTAGAAGAACTCGAGAAAAAATATATTGGAATCACATTAAGCCTTTAAATTATTTGAAAAGAATTAAATAATTACCTTCACAATATTTAATATTCTCACATGGTATATCTCTATTTATATTCTCCTTTTATATCTCTCCATATATTTTCTAATTCTCTTCATATAGATAACACACAATTCTCTAATTTGTTTTTCACTGATTTCTTATTAGAGTTACTTATAAATTTGCCTAATTATTTTTGATGACACAGAATAAAATAATTTCACCATTAAAATTTTTTCATCTTTGTAATTTGACTAAATTACTGCTGGTGAAAAGAAGCAGCTATTCATATTTTGTTTTTATCTTTGCATCTGGACATTTTCCTAACTTCTCTAATTAGTTTGAATGATATTTGTTAAAGTTTCTTGAGTCTTCTAGGCTGCCAAATCAATAGTTTATAAAATATTTTCTCTTTAATAACTGTAGCTTATTTCCCTTAGCTTTATTATTGTTTTGCAAATTTACTTAGTTTAATTAAATAATAATGAAGACATTAAAGGTAATATTTTGTTCCTGAATATAAACATATATATGTATATGTGTGTGTATATATATATTTCTGAAAATATATATTTCAGAATGCTGCCTCTAGATTTTGTTATTCATTGAAATGTTAAGGAAATTTCCTCCCTTGCTTATTTTCTAAGAAGTCTTTCCCGAGGAATAGATATTAAATTTTGTTGGATAATTTTATAGCATCTGCAGGAACAATTATGTTGCTTTTCTCCTCCAATGGCAACCCACTCCAGTACTCTTGCCTTGAAACTCCCATGGACAGAGGAGCCTGGTAGGCTGCAGTCCAGGGGGTCGCAAAGAGTCGGACACAACTGAACGACTTCACTTTCACTTTTCACTTTCATGCATTAGAGAAGGAAATGGCAACCCACTCCAGTGTTCTTGCCTGGAGAATCCCAGGCAGCTTGGTGGGCTGCCGTCTGTGGGGTCGCACAGAGTCAGACATGACTGAAGCGACTTAGCAGCAGCAGCAGCAGCTAGCATATTATGATGTAAGTTATGTAAGAGCAGAGAGCCTTATTTTGTTTTTTGTTTTATTTTAATTGAAGTGTAGTTGATCTATAATGTTGTATTAATTCTGCTGTACAGGAAAATGATTTTGTTGTACACATATTTGTAATCTTTTTTACTTTCATTTTCATTATGGTTTATCACAGGATATTGAATATAGTTCCCTGTATATATAGTAGGACCTTGCTGCTTATCCATTCTGAATTTACTTGTTTGCACCTACAAACCCCAGATTCCCACTCCTTCCCTCTCCCATCCCACCTCCCCCTTGGCCCCCACAAGTCTGCTGTCTGTGTCTGTGAGTCTGTTTCTGTTTCATAGATAAGTTCATCTGTGTCATATTTTAGATTCCACATAGGAGTGATATCATATGATACTTGCCTTTTCTCTTTTGATTTGCTTCACTCAATATGGTAATCTCTATTTCTATCAGCGTTACTGCAAATTGTATTATTTCATTCTTTTTATGGCTGAGCAGTATTGCATTGCTTATCTGTGGCACATCTTCTTTATCAATTCATCTGTTAATGGACTTTTAGGTTGTTTCCATGTCTTGGCTATTGTGAATGGTTTTGGTAGAACATGCTGCTGCTGCTGCTGCTGCTAAGTAGCTTCAGTCGTGTCCGACTCTGTGCGACCCCACAGACAGCAGCCCATTGGGCTCTGCCATCCCTGGGATTCTCCAGGCAAGAACATTGGAGTGGGTTGCCATTTCCTTCTCCAATGCATGAAAGTGAAAAGTGAAAGTGAAGTCGCTCAGTCGTATCTGACTCAGCGACCCCATGGACTGCAGCCTACCAGGCTCCTCCATCCATGGGAGTTTCCAGGCAAGAGTACTGGAGTGGGATGCCATTGCTTTCTCCGTGGTAGAACATAAGGGTGCATGTATCTCTTTGAATTATACTTTTGCCAGTTACATGCCCAGGAGTGGGATTGCTGGATCATATGGTAATCCTTTTTTAGCTTTTCTGAGGAACCTCCATACTGCTTTCCACAGTGGGTATGCCAATTTACATTCCCACCGACAGTGTGGAAGAGTTCCCTTCTTTCCACACTATTTCAGCATTTACTTATAGACTTTTTAATTATGGCCATTTTGACCAGTGTGAGGTGTTACCTCATTGTAGCTTTGTCAAGCATCTTTTCATGTGCTTGTTGGCAATCTGTATGCCTTCTTTGGAAATTTAGGTCTTCTGCCAGTTTTTTTGATTGGGTTATTTGGTTTTATGTGACTGAGTTGTACGTGCTGTTCATATATTTTGGAAATTAAGCCCTTACTGGTCTCGTTGCAAATATTTTCCACTAGTCTGTAGGTTGTCTTTTCATCTTGTTTATAATTTCCTTTGTTGTACAAAAGCTTATAAGTTTGATTAGGTTCCATTTGTTTATGTTTGCTTGTATTTCTGTTGCCTTGGGAGGCTGACCAAAGAAAATACTGGTACTGTTTACGTCAGGGAATGTTTTGCCTGTGTTCTCTTCTAAGAGTTTTATGGTATCGTGTCTTATATTTGCGTCTTTACGCCATTTTGAGTTTATTTTTGTGTATGGTGTAAGGGTGTATTCTAATTTCATTGACTTACATGCAGCTGCCTGACCTTACCAACACCACTGCAGAAGAGACTGTCTTTTCTCCATCATATATACTTGCCTCCTTTGTCAGAGATTAATTGCCCATAGGTGTGTGGGTTTATTTCTGGGCTGTTTATTCTGTTCCCTTGATGTGTCTGTCTGTTTTGTGCCAATCTCAGGCTGTTTTGATTACTGTGTGTGTGCATGCTAATTTGCTTCAGTCATGTCCAACTCTTTGTGACCCCATGGGCTGTAGCCTGCCAGGCTCTTCTGTCCATGGGATTCCTCAGGCAAGAATACTGGAGTGGGTTGCCATGCCCTCCTCCAGGGGATCTTCTAATTCCAGGAACTAAACTCAGAATCTCTCATCTCTCCGCATTGGCAGGCATGTTCTTTACCACCAATGCCACCTAGGAAGCCCAGGATTGCTGTAGCTCTGTAGGATTTTCTGAAGTCTGGGAGGTTTATGCCTCCTGTTGTGTTCTTTTTCTTCAAGACTGCTTGGCAATTCTGGGTTTTTTAATAGAGGTCTTTGTTTCATTTGCTGATGATTCATTTAAGACCTTAGAAGTATACCTGATACAGAATTGGCATTCAATTAAATACTTGTCGAATGGATTAACGAATTCTCTGTTTTACTGATATTTACCTTCTTCAGTCATTTCATACTTGACATACATTCTTTGATTCTGTATTTTGAGTTTTTACCTGAGGAACTGGAATAAAACATAGAAATTCAGATATCATATGTACACATTTTCTTCCTAATGAGTATGAGCATGGTGTACTTGTTGAGCCTTTAAATGCTGGAGGATATCCTTCTGTTACCACAGGAATAGAAAAATAGCTGTTTGTGCAAAATTTTGCCGTCAAAATTATACTATATGTTACATTACTTTCTAGTACTTAGCATTGCTGGGGAATATTGTGAAGCTGACATCTGTTTATTTGCCTATTCTTTTCTTTAAAGCCAGGATGCTTTATTCCTAATTTTTAAATACAATGACAGAGAAGCTTCTGCACAACAAAGGAAGCTATAAGTAAGGTGAAAAGACAGCCTTCTGAATGGGAGAAAACAATAGCAAATGAAGCAACTGACAAACAACTAATCTCAAAGATATACTTATGCAGCTCAACTCCAGAAAAATAAACGATCCAATCAAAAAATGGGCCAAAGAACTAAATAGGCATTTCTCCAAAGAAGACATACGGATGGCTAACAAATACATGAAAAGATGCTCAACATCACTCATTATCAGAGAAATGCAAATCAAGACCACAATGAGGCACCATTTCACACCAGTCAGAATGGCTGCGATCCAAAAGTCTACAAGCAATAAATGCTGGAGAGGATGTGGAGAAAAGGGAACACTCTTACACTGTTGGTGAGAATGCAAACTAGTACAGCCATTATGGAAAACAGTGTGGAGATTCCTTAAAAATTGCAAATAGAACTGCCTTATGACCCAGCAATCCTACTGCTGGGCATACACACTGAGGAAACCAGAATTAAAAGAGACATATGTACCCCAATGTTCATTGCAACATTGTTTATAATTGCCAGGACATGGAAACAACCTAGATGTCCATCAGCAGATGAATGAATAAGAAAGCTGTGGTACATATACACAATGGAGTATTCCTCAGCCCTTAAAAAGAATAAATTTGACTCAGTTCTAATGAGATGGATGAAACTGGAGCCGATTATACAGAGTGAAGCAAGCCAGAAAGAAAAACACCAATACAGTATACTGACACATATATATGGAATTTAGAAAGATAGTAATGATGACCCTGTATGTGAGACAACAAAAGAGACACGGAGGTATAGAACGGACTTTTGGCCTCTGAGGGAGAGGGAGAGGGTGGGATGATTTGAGAGAATGACACTGAAACATGTATACTATCATATAAGAAACGAAGCGCCAGTCTATGTTCAATACAGGATACAGGATGCTTGGGGCTGGTGTATAGGATGATCCGGGGAGATGGTGTGGGGTGGGAGGTGGGAGGGGGCTTCGGCATTGGGAGATCGTGTACACATGTGGCTGATTCATGTTAATGTATGGCAAAACCAATACAGTATTGTAAGGTAGAATAAAGTATTAAAAAAAAAAAAAGATCCAAGGTGAAAAACAAACAAAAAAAATAATAATAAATACAATGACACAAATACTACATTTGTTTTTTAAAAACATATATAGGCACTGTGTTAGTTGCTCAGTCATGTCCAACTCTTTGCGACTCAATGGATTGTAACCCACCAGCCTGCTCTGTCCATGGGGTTTTCCAGGCAAGAATGCTAGAATGGGTTGCTATTTCCTTCTCCAACAAATGTTCCAGACCCAGGGATTGAACCCAGGTCTCCCACATTGCAGGCAGTTTTTTACCATCTGAGCCACCAGGGAAGCCATATGTGCACTATATAAAGTAAAAATCCCTCTACTTAGTCCTTCTGTTTCCCCAGCACAGAACTCGTTCAAAATAACCTCACTCCTCAGATATAGCTTCTCTACCAGTTGTTTTTTCCTCTAGATTTGTTTTATATATATTATATGTATAGGTATTTTCTTCTTTCTGAAATGAGATTACACTCTTGTAACAGGTGCCTGAAAGAGAACTCCAAAACCATTTCTGAATAGAGACTGCCATTTTCTCCTCCATCTAGATGGCACAGAAATTAGCAATGAAACGAATTTTCTTGACTCATTGCTTGAAAGGCCCTTCCTGATTGTGTAAATATTAGAGGAGTAGGCACATGTCACCCTCAGGAAAAGGCATTGTAGGTATTTTTGTGTCTTTACCAAAACTGCCTTTTCTCAGTGTCCCTAGGTATGTGGACATTATCTGGTCTTTGAGTGGAAAGTGGACAATTTTACTTGGGGCCCATGAAGCCCCATTTAATTGAATGGATGGAAGCTTCAACCCCTTCTCATTCAAGAATCAACCTTACTAAAATCTTAGAGGTGGATTAAGATGGTCCCATCTAACACAAGGATGCCAAAATAAAGAAGAAAATTTGAGCTTCCAGAAGATTAGGAAGTAATATACGTATGACAAAGCTGGAGAGGGAAAAGAGCCCCAGCAACCTATCAGGAGGTTAAGATAGTATGCCATAGTACACAGGTTCCCCACCATTGATGAGCACCTAAAGAGGGAGAATGGCCAATATATTTCTAGGAACAATGATACCTTCTATGAAATTTGAGCATATTTTCAATAAGACTGTAATTACCTTCTATAGTCTGCTTTATTGACTATGCCGAAGCCTTTGACTGTGTGAATCACAATAAACTGTGGAAAATTCTGAAAGAGATGGGAATACCACACCACCTGACCTGCCTCTTGAGAAAGTTATATACAGGTCAGGAAGCAATAGTTAGAACTGGACATGGGACAACAGACTGGTTTCAGATAGGAAAAGGAGTACGTCAAGGCTGTATATTGTCACCCTGCTTATTTAACTTATATGCAGAATACATCATGAGAAATGCTGGGCTGGAAGAAGCACAAGCTGGAATCAAGATTGCCGGGGGAAATCTCAGTAACCTCACATATACAGATGACACCACCCTTATGGCAGAAAGTGAAGAGGAACTAAAAGCCTCTTGATGAAAGTGAATGAGGAGAGTGAGAAAGTTGGCTTAAAGCTCAACATTCAGAAAACAAAGATCATGACATCCTGTCCCATCACTTCATGGGAAATAGATGGGGAAACAGTGGACATAGTGTCAGACTTTATTTTTCTGGGCTCCAAAATCACTGCAGATGGTGATTGCAGCCATGAAATTAGAAGACACTTACTCCTTGGAAGAAAAGTTATGACCAACCTAGATAGCATATTGAAAAGCAGAGACATTACTTTGCCAACAAAGGTCCATCTAGTCAAAGGCTATGGTTTTTCCAGTAGTCATGTATGGATGTGAGAGTTGAACTGTGAAGAAGGCTGAGTGCAGAAGAATTGATGCTTTTGAACTGTGGTGTTGGAGAAAACTCTTGAGAGTCCCTTGGACTGCAAGGAGATCCAACCAGTCCATTCAAAAGGAGATCAGTCCTGGGTGTTCTTTGGAAGAAATGATGCTAAAGCTGGAACTCCAGTACTTTGGCCACCTCATGCAAAGAGTTGACTCATTGGAAAAGACTCTGATGCTGGGAAGGATTGGGGCCAGCAGGAAAAGGGGACAATTGAGGATGAGATGGCTGGATGGCATCACCGACTCGATGGACGTGAGTTTGAGTGAACTCTGGGAGTTGGTGATGGACAGGGAGGCCTGGCGTGCTGCGATTCATGGGGTCGCAAAGAGTCGGACACGACTGAGCGACTGAACTGAACTGAACTGAGCTCTAAAATTTAAATAGAAATCTGTTAAATAAAATAACCTAGTTTTTGGTACTTCAGGATATGAAAGAAGAGGAAAAGAGTCCATTGCAAACCCCAAAGTGAAGAAAAACTCTCAGGGGCAGGCTGATGAGGAACTGATGGATGGATTCATCTAAACATAAGCCCTCCATGGAAATCTAAGAGATTATACTAGTGGCAGAGGTAGATGTAATTAATACTTTGTACAGTATTGAGATAGCTGCATGGACCACCTTATTTTGATATTATGAAAAGTGTAGGACTCAAAAGATGGAAGAGTTTTCAGCTTACAAGTACTTGGCTATAAATGATTCTCATCTGTCCCAATAGGTATAATGAACAGCCTCTAGGAGGGCCCCAGTGACCCCACTTCCTTGTATCATCCCTCCCCTTGATTGTGGGCTTAATTTAGTGATTAACGTCTAGTGAATAAAATGCAGCTAGAAGGTGATGGAATGTCACATCCAAGATTAGGTTATGAAAGGACTATGGATTTCATTTTAGGCATTCTATCTTACTCATCCTGAGGCAAGCAAGCTGCAGTGTTGTAAACTGCCCAGTAGGGAGACCCACCTGGCAAGGAATTGAGGGAGGTCTCCAGCCAATAGTCAACAAGAAACTTAGGCTCTCAGTTCAGCAGCTTACAAGGAACTGAAGTATGCAAACAGCAACATGAGTGTGCTTGGAAGGAGATTCTTCCCCTGTTAAGCTTTCAGATGAGAACATAACTCTGATTTATGGCTTGACTACAACTTCACGAGAAATCTTATGCCAGAACCTAACTAAGTTACACCTGGATTCCTGAACCACAGAGACTGTGAGAAACTGTGTGTTGTAGGTTGGTGAGTTTGGAGGGTAATTTGTTATGCAATGACAGATAATTAATTCAGTTAGAAAAATAGTCAAATGTGTGTCACAAATAGTTGATTGTTTGGGCAAAGACTGATTCGGGATTCTGCATGGAATCAAATGTTTAATCAAGTCAGAGTTAGGAAATACAACGATATGTTCAAGGATGCGCCATCATACAGAGCAGTAACTCATGGGATATTATAACTAACCATCCATTTCCATGAATCCACTGGCTTCTTAAGATATATATGTAAATGTGTTTTAGAAGAGACAAAGGCTTTGGTGGAACCTAGTGAGACAATTCTGACTTGTCTTTCCTCCCCTCCCAATGACATCCCATGAAAACACAAAGTTACATAGGAATATTGGTCAAAAATCCAGTAGATCCCAAGTAAAGTCACTAATCAGAGTACAGAGGGGCCTTAAATGAGAATGCCTAGCAGTCCAGGCTTTCACCTGCCAATGGCTGCAGAAGAGCCACTGTCCTTGCACCCCTCCCCCTTCCAACCCCATACAATGGTCTCCTCATTAGTAAGTCTCTTTCTGCATGCTTTTAGGGAATTCAATTTCCAGGATTCAACATATCTGAGGGCATATGTAGACAGATGGTGGAGCAATGTATCCAGAGATATCAGGTTGATAACATAAAAGAATAGAGACAGAAAGCACTGAAGCCTCCTTGCTCTGATCAGTACATCTTTTATTATAGCCATAGGCTGTTACAAGGTACTCTCAATGCCATCCTTATATTTGTCATGTTATAATCCTAAAAAGTAATCAATCTTCAAATACATAATTGCAGTGTTCTAGTCTGTTGTTAATCTGTGATTTTATATAATATTCACATTACAAGTCTATTTCTAGAATCTGCCTGCAACAGGGCCTGGTTAGTCAGATGATGTGGTTTTGCAGTTTGCAAAGCAAACTCTAGGTTCTTGAGTGCCTGGGTTTGAGTGCCATTTCTCCTGCTTGCTGGCTGTGTCACTTTGGGCAAGTGACTTAATCTCTCCAGGCTTCAGCCTCCTTCCTTTAAGATAGAGATAATAATAGCACTTACCTGATAGCATTATTCTGAGGATTCAGTGAGTTATTCCTTATAAATTGCTTAGACAGCAACATCTCCACAAATGGGTTTGCTCTGTTAGCCATTAGTTTCATCATGGAATGGCAAATGCTGGGGAGAGGAGGGGTGTTGGTGGACAAGAAAAGAAACCTTCAACTTCTCAGGACAGAGACGTTCCTTTGCCTCAGGAGTCAGCCTGACCCAGAAACAGTGTTAGTGGTGTGACATAAAGCTGTTTCACATTCCCTGAAAATCCAAGATTAATATTAATACTCATGAGGTAGTCTCTGGAGGCCCAGACTTGGACCTGCTTCCATCTTAGCCCTGTTGGGCCTTATTTCATACATATTCACTCAGACAAGTATGGCTTAAGCTGGGGGAAAAGTCAGCTTATTGGTCCTTTGTTTTTTATTTTATGGTTCTGTCTTTTCTTTTGGAAAACAAATAATTTATTCTGTTGCCCCTCAGGGAGCAGAGCAGGTCCTACACTGGAAACAACTGTCTATGGCAAAAGGACAGTAGTTTTTTTCAGACAACAGTTCTTCTAAAAAAACATCATCTCTTCAGTGGAGAAAATCAAGCTTGCTTGCTTGCTATTTTCTCAATACTCTAAAAACAAACCAACCAAAGACAGCTCATGAGACTGGTAGTTTTCTTGTGATTATCCTTCTCTCAAGCTTCATAGTGAATGGAATCCTCCCCGCAGGAGGAGGGATGGAGGCCCAAGTACTGAGTAGCAAGAGGCATGAGACACTCCCCACCCCCAACCCCTTTACCCCACCTCAGGCGTGTTCTCTTGGATAAACTCTGCTAGCTTGAAGGAAGGCCTCTGGTTTGAGGTTGGGCTGAGAATTCTGTAGAGCATTCCCTTCTTCTGCAGAACTCCCTTCTTCTCACTGGACTAATCAACACACGTAAGCCTAGACTTGTGTGCACGTACTATTCTGCATTTCAGTTACTCCCTTACAGTTTGTGTATTTGTGTGTGCACACACACTCCGCTCTCCTATAAATGTATCTCTGAGACACATTCACACATACATGCATATGGTGGCCATGTCCAAGGTGTTAGTGTCAGAATCACGGAGGGGTGAGGGGCTTACATCAGTTCAGAAAAGGAAGCTTCTTAATAGATTATGGTCAAAGTTAAAACTGAGACACAGTCCTTCTCAACTCCTTTGGCAAGATTCATGAGGTACAGTGCTAGGCCAGGAATAGCTCCCTGCAGGGATTTAATATTTATCTTTAAAGTCAGTTGTTTGAAGTCTTATCAATTTGAGGCAAGGAATATCTACCTGATTCTGAGATATAAGAATAGGAGCAAAAGATGAATTTCAGTCATCAGCCAGTCAACATGCATTTAACTGATGCCTGCTGTGGCCCAGGCAGTACCCTGAACACTAGGAGAGAAAGATGATTGAAACACAATTCCTACCTGTCATAGTAATATGGAAGATGAGACTAACACATAGAAAGCAGACTACTCCAAGATCAATGTTATACTGTCAGTGTCCAAAAGGACCTTATCTCATCAAACACATTAATTTTGGCGATGGGTCGCTGATGTCCACAAGGTCACTTTCTTATGGCCATACAACCAGGTAATAAATGAATGCTTCTTGATGAAATTACTCTTTCCATCCTGCATTGTTCTGTTATTCTACAAAAAAACTTTACATAACCCTGTGTTTTAGCCAGGTACCACCTGTCTGTCCCTCCCTAATCCAGGATTGTGAGTTGCCACAAGATGGGAACCTGATCTTAGACACTTTCAAAGCTCACCGTGACTGACAGAGTCATCATTATCCATAAGGTGTGCAATTCATCAGCCTACAGTGATCTGAGATAGTCTGGGTGATATTGCTCTTGGCCCAGGGCTCCATTCATTACACAAAGAAGCAGCACAGACAGTAAAGAACTAAATCCTGGATACAAACTCAAGGTAAAATGCTTCAACCTTGTCATAAAAATTACAGGTATATTTCCAAGCCCTTCTGTTTTCTTATCCATTTTGACCTCAGTTCTTGTATAATTTTACAGATAAAGGTAATGCATTCTCATTTCAGGCAGCAGGAAAAAGGTCAGGTTCTTCAGGTGCGTTTGACTCTTCATATTCAGAGACAGAATCATTAAAAGGTTTTGGTATATTTCTCCTAAGGGTTTTTTTAAATTTATGCCAAGTCACCCAATCATCAAACATTGATTTCAACAAGAATTAAAAAAAATAAAATAACCTGCTCTTTGCCAAATACTAGGCAAATAGTTGGCTAGAAATTTGCTTAGCTGAATTATTGAACACTTTAGGCTCAGAAAAAAAAACAGCAGTTATATTATTTTCCTTGTGTTACTGTAACAAATTGCCACAACCTTGGTGGCTTAAAACAACAGAAAATTATTCTTTCACATTTATAGATAGTGGAAGTCCAAAAACAAGTTGTCAGGACAGCCACACTCTTTCTGGAAGTGCTAGGGAAGAATCCTTCCTGCCTTCTCCTAGTTTCTGGTAGCTCCTGACAATTCCTTAGCATTCCCTAACTTACCAGTGCAGTACTCGAGACTCTGCCTCTGTCATTTCTGTATCTGTCGCTGCATTCTCTCCTCTTAGAAGGAGCTCACCCTAAATCCAGATCGGCTTCCTTTCTAGATCTTAACTAATTGCATCTGCAAAGACCTTGTTTCCAAATAAGGTCACACTTTTAGGCTCCAGGTAGGCATGAATCTTGGGGGTCACTATTCAACAGCTGTCATTGCACTTTGCTTGCTGGAGTCTGCATTGATAAGACTGATCGTAAATGAGCTGACAGTGGAGGGAAGCTTACCTTTGTTTCCATGAATGAGTTCCTCCCATCTGACTTCTGATTCTTCACAGTCTTATGCTCTGTCCTATGTGTATCCAGGCCCATGCTGCTCACTAGCATTCTGAACTCCTGATTCACATGATTCTTTTTTTTTTCCTGCCACTTTATTTGTATTTTTAATGGAAGGATATTGTTTTACAGAATTTTGTGGTTTTCTGTCACACATCAACAAGAATCAGCCATAGGTATACCCATGTCCCCTCCCTCCCGAGCCTCCCTTCCATCTCCCTCCCCATCCCACCCTTCTAGATTGTCACAGAGCCCCTGTTTGAGTTCCCTGAGTCATACAGCAAATTCCCATTGGCTGTCTATTTTACATATGGTAATGTAAGTTTCCATGTTATGCTCTCCGTATATCTCACACTCTCCCTCCTCTTCTCCGCCCCCGTCCATAAGTCTATTCTCTATGTCTGTTTCTTTATTGCTGCCCTGAAAATAAGTATCAATATCATCTTTCTAGATGCCATATATATGCATCAGTGTATGATGTTTATATTTCTCTTTCTGACTTCACTCTGTATAATAGTATCTAGGTTCGTCCACCTCATTAGAACTGACTCAAATGTGTTCTTTTTATGGTTGAGTAGTATATTCCATGTATATATGTACCACTGCTTCTTTATCAGATGATTCTTTTACATATGACACTGGTTGTCATGTGTTTGCCAAGCTACTGATCTATGCTCTCATGAGTACCCTGGCCCATCTGGACTTGAGTATGACCCTTTTTTCATTCAAAAAATATTCACTGGACACTTCCAAGTGTCAGGCACTGTCTTGAATGCTGGATTCTCAGCAACGACAGACAAGATCTGTACTCCCATGAAGAATAAGGGATGGAAATAAAGCCCAAAAGCAAACAGATAGTGGATGCCCAAAACAGTATCTGGTACATAATTGTTGTTCAGTGAATATTTGTGGTTTGACAGAATGAGCAGGAAAGTTTCTGGTAGTGACAGTGATATGAAGGAAATAGATTTGATGTGAAATAGAACATTTAAATAAGGTCAATATGGAAAGTTTCTCTAAGAATATGTTGATTAGACTGAAGTGTGAAGAAAAGGAAGGAGCTAGCTGGACAGAAGGTATGTCTAAGGTAGAGGAAAGAACAAGTGAGTTCTGCCAGAATATCACTGAGTTGAGAACAAACTGGGGGTGGGGGGTTGAAATAGAACAATTTGACAGAGGTAAACTGAGCAAAAGTGAAAGTGTGAGTTGTTCAGTCATGTCCACTCTTCACAACCCCATGGACTGTAGCCCGCCAGGCTCCTCTGTCCATAGAGTTCTCCAGGCAAGAATACTGGAGTGGGTTGCCATTCCCTTCTCCAGAGGATCTTCCCAACCCAGGGATCGAATCCAGGTCCCCTGCATTGCAGGAAGACTCTTTACCATCTGAGCCACTCTGGACCTCCAAACTGAGTAAGGGAAGACTAATTCACGATGGTGTCAAAAAGGAAGAGGGAAGCTTGGTTATACACTAGAGATCAGACAGAGAAGTTTGGGCTTACTTTCCAAGGCAACTGGAAGCCATTTGAGGTTTAAGCGGTGAATCAATCTGATTTAACTCATGAATTCAAAGATCGCCGTAACTACTCTGAGGAGAAAATACTATCAGAGGCAAGATTTGAGGAAGGAAGACAGTTTAGGAAGTGCATCAGTTAGAATGTTTTTGCACATAAACAGGTCGTAGGTGTAAAAGATATTGATCCCTTCAGTCCTTAGTGTAACCAGGAAAGGACAGGGCTGGCCAAAGCCACAAGGTTGGTCTGTCTACAAATAGATTCATCCATTAACCTGAATAAATAGCATCATTTTCTGTGTGACATGATGTGAACAAGACTGGAAAGTACTGCTCTAAAGAATATTTTTCATGTTTTCTGTCCATGCAGTTTCTTTTATACACTCTGTGTCTGGAGAATTTCTCACTGTGGCACCCAGTCTGAGATGTCTTCCAATGATCCCCAAATCCTGGTATTTACACTGCCGTGTAGTCCCCTCCCACATTGTACCAAGTTTAGTTTCTGTAAGTAACAGAACTTGACAGAAGTCACTTCTAAGATTAGGTAGTAAAAGAATGTGGCTTATATCTTGCCCTCTATCTCTCTTGGGTCACTCACTCTGGGGTAGCCAGCTGCCATGTCTTGAGAATATCCAGGTATCCCTGTGGAGAGCCCACATGGCAGGAAACTAAGATTTCAGCCAGCCAATAGCCAACCAGCAAACCTTGAAAGCAGCCCCAGTCAAGCCTTCAGGTGATATAGCCCTGGCTTGACTGCAACCTCATGAAAGACCTTGAAACACAACCACTCAGCTAAGTTGCCCTCAGGTTCCTGGAGCTCAGAAACTATGAAATACCAAATGTCAGTTGTTTGAAGTTACTAAGTTTTGGGCTGATTTGTTACATAGCAATAGATAACTAAGGCATTCCCACTCTGAGCTGTGCCACTCCAAGGTGGAAGCCAGAAACTCTTTTTACTTGCTTCCCTTACAGTTGGGGTGAAGGCAAGTGGCCTGAACTTTGCCAGTCTAACCCATCTGACCCAGTTCAGGAAATGACGACATGAAGGAGGAGCACAGATTCTGGGATCGGTGGTGGAGGGAGATTCGGCTTCCAGAGGAGGCAGGAGTAGGTGCTAGTGCTAACTCTCACACCCAGCCTTAGTCTCTGTGGTCTGCTTTGTCTGCCCCAGGGGTGGCAGAAGTGGTTAGGTGTCCACTGAAGCCGTCTGCTGATGTCTCATGGATAGTGTTCCTGGATTCTAAATCTGATGTACTCCAACTCTAGGACATTCTTTCACACTTTCTGTTTAAACTATTTAGTGGGCTGTGGGTTTTTTTTTTTGGCAACTAGGAACTCAGACGGACACAGAAGTCTTTGAAATCAAGAAGACACTGCCTCAGAGTGGCTTAGATAATGTGGAAATGAATTGCTTCCTATCACAAAAAGGCTGCAGAGGTATGCCATCAAGACTCTGGGTCCACTTAACTAGAACTTTAGAGGCTGCGCCCTTCTCTCAAAATGCATTCCATCCTCCCTGGCTGGTCACAGTTTGGCTGTGGCATTTCTGGTCATCAGATTAGACACAACAATGTCCAGAGGTTGAAGGAGGCTTTTTCCTTGTATCCATTTCCTAAGAGTGAAGAACCTTATTCAAGAGCCTTTCCTTCATGTCTTATTGGCCATAATGTGATCAGGTGCTCCGTCCTTAAGCAGTCACTGCTTTAGGAGAATGGTATACCACTGTTGACTTGGATTAATTAGGTTCTGCCTCCGGGATCTGGGGATGGAGCCAGACTCCCTTAAAGCACCTGGCCAGGAGGAAGAAGGTGGCTACATGAAAAAATGTTAGAGTTTTCCTAGAGATTCTAGATTCTGAGTAAACAAGTGACAGTCTATTATTGGAGATTATTACAGTGTCCAGACAGGAGACTGCAGTGGTTTATATTAGAGTAATGGAGGAGGGAACAGAGAGAAGAAAACAGATTGGGATATATTACATACTTAAAAGCAGTAAAGTTTGCTGGTGGGTTGAATTAGGAAGAGAAGCATGGGGAAGTGATAAAGGGAATGATGCATTCATTACTTTATACCTGAGCATTTAAATGTATAATTTAATTAAAGGAGGCAGGTTGGGAAGAAACAGGTAAGGGTGAAGTTACACCTTTAAATGGTTTCCAAGTTAGACAGTTTCACATATGAGCTTAGAGATGAAAGGGAAGTCGTCACTGGAGATCGGAACTTGAGAATAAGTATATAGAGAGAATGTAAAACCCTACCACCA